>CM077671.1:375693210-376297793 GCA_039707655.1 Elymus sibiricus
GCGACAAGTAGCACGCATGCAGTGCGTCACTTGCCCCGACCTAGGAGGCGGGAGTAATCGTTGGAAGGTGTACTCGCTTCGGGTGCGAGCGTTTTGCTTTTCTACTGGTGCGTGTAAATCGGGCCGTGAAATCAACGGCAGAAAATAAGCCCGAAGCAAAAAAAAAGAAAAAGAAAAAAGAGGAGGCGCGCGTGCTCGGCGCCGGCATCCTCTCTCATCTCCGGCCGGTTCCACTCACCGGCCGCCGCCGCGTCCTCGCCGTCCCTTCTCATCGACAGATCAAGCATAGGTAGCAGCAGCGCCACCCCTCTCTCCTGGCTCGCCCCAAATCCCCCCCGCCCGCAACCCTAACCCTCCCCAATCGGCCGCCGCCGACATGCGTCCGCCGGAACCCAGCTGCCACCCGGCGCTGCTAGTCGACCTCATCGTCAACGAAATCCTCATCCGCTGCCCGCCGGACGAGCCGGAGCGCCTCCCTCGTGTGCAAGGACTGGCACCGCGTCCTGGACGACCCCGGCTTCCGCCGCCGCTACGGTGAGTTCCACCGGAGGGCGCCCCTGCTGGGATTGCTCCACGACTACGGCGTCTTCTCTGATCACCGCATCGGCCAGTCCAGATTTGTACCCACCAAGGCCTTCTCCACGCGGACCCCCCCTGCACCGCAGGTTCCTGCTCGACTCACGCCGCGGTCGCCGGAGCCTCTTTGGAACCTACGTTCCGCCGGAGCCTGCTTGGGCGAAGGTCGACGACATGGACAGGAGCTGCATTGTTTGGGTCTTTGGGACCCCATCACCGACGCCGAGTGGAGGGTTCCGTTTCCCACCAGCACGAAGAGCTTGCTTGCTATCTGGCGGCTGGATGCAGCAGTGCTCTGCGCCGCGGACGGCTGCGACCACGCCGTCGATTGCCGGAGCAGCCCCTTCCTCGTTGCCGTCATAGGCACGGACTTCCATTGGCGCACATTGGCCTGCCTCTGCTCGTCCGAGGCAGGCACCTGGAGCCACTTCAGCTGCTTTGAGCACCCGGACAGTAGTGTAGTCGTTGGCCGGGCCAGCGTCGTTTTGAGGAATGCAGTATATTTTCCCTGCAATATAGGTTCTGGAATCATGCAGTACAATGTGGCCGAGCTGGAGCTCTCATGGATCAACGCGCCTTCTGAATCCCCAAACGCAGTGACTTTTTCTTTGTCAAGACAGAAGATGGCAGCCTGAGGTTTGTCAGCTATGACGCCGGTGGCCGTATGTACATGTGAAAAAGGGTATTTGATGCCAATGGAGCTGGGGAATGGGCTCAACGCAGCGCCATCGGTGAGCTGCCGCCTACTCGTGCTGTACCAGCTTACGGCCGATTCAGAGTGATCGGCTTCATGGATGGTGCCAGAGTCGCTCTGTTGAGAACATGCTCTGAGTTGCTTATGGTTGATCTCAGATCACATCGAGTCAGGAAGGTAAGCATCGAGGGGTGCAAAGTCGATAAGGTCATTCCTACACGAGCTTTTACACTCCACGTACTAGCCTAGAGCGGGGCGCAGCAGTTTTTCCAAAAGGGCTCCAAGGCAATGGTGGAACGAGACTTCGTCGACGCGGTACGCGCTGGCTCGGCCCATGACATCAGGTGACGATTCCTCCGTTCCACCCACTGGCTAGGAGTTCAATTTAGGTGCTATTGAAACTTGTTCCTCATAATGTGTACAAGCAGTAGGCTGTTGTTACAAGAGGAAACAAAATGATGCACATGGTTAGCACTTAGCAGTAGCACCTTATGGATGGACATGATTGTGCAGTTAGTTTTCATTGTGCTATTCTATGTCAGATTGCACTATCTTTCATGGCCTTACATTATGCCCTTAAGGCCTTAACAATGATAAGCTGACAAGAGAAATTTCTCCAGTGTGCGCTATGACGTGTTATGAATATGGGTTTGCAATTGCATTGCCACCCCTACGCAAAGCTCAGGAGCAGACGGTTCTTAACATTCCCAGGAGTGCGCAAAATGAAAAATCAGTGGCGAGTGCAGTTGACCAAGATGATACTGGAAACTCAAAGGCCTCTGTTAGCAATATCACGGATGCTCCATTTTCCGAGGAAGGTGATACTTAACGAATGTGTGTAGTTATCCTGTTACTCCATATGGTAATATACACTAGAATATATTATTATCTATCTATCTATGCAGTTTATAATATCATACTCCTTAGTCCTTACGCTATATGAATACAACCTTTTCTCATCCTCTGTTCATACCTGTTGAAGACTATACATGGTAAACTGCTAATCATTAATGTACCCCTACATTTCGAAGTTAATGGTCTTGGTCGAGACTCGAAAATGTTTGAAATTATCTGTTGATTCTCATCATCATTCTGTAGGAGAAAATTTCATCGAAGTGTTTTTTTTCTTTTCTTTAGCGCCTGGATTGGGGTATTTTTTGTGTGCTCCCCAGTATATAGCTCAACCTTGAAATAAAACAACACCAGAGAGCATGCACAAATTAGTTGATGCTCTACAACACATTTAATTCTTTTGTCATTAGTTGTGCAACTAGCGTGCTTGAATGAGTTGCTTCTTTTACAATAATACTACACATTATTATTTTTTGAAATTTTGTGTTTCTGAAATTACATAATAACATTAACAATTGACATTTATACCAATTCTAACAGGTTTACATCTCAGTTCACCAATGTATTGATCAATGATGATCACCTTATATTGGTTGAGTTGGCTCATAGATGTGTCATCCAGCCATGGCAAATACTGATAATAGTCATTGCCTAATTGGTTAGGTCAAAACTCAAATTGCAAATATCAGGAGGATGGGAACCATGACAGTGACAAACATGATGGCATGGCAGGAGATGAAGATTATTCTGATTTGGATCTGGCATGAAAAATGTTGGAGAATGCAAGGGTAATAGTTGAGAAGAGCCCAAACCACACTATGCAGAAGGTTAAAATCTTTTCTGCTCTGGCTGCAGTCTCCATGGAAAGAGGTAGTACCAATTATCTCAAACTATAGTTACTGTCATTCATTTAGTTGGTTAATGGTCTTGATACTCATGGCCCCACGTCTGGTTTGCAGAAGACATAGACAAGTCACTCGATGACTATTTTAAAGCTTTAGCCATCTTGGATAATTTGGTTGACCCAGATAATCGTCAGATTGTTACACTGTATCCTCCTCGTGGTAATACCAGTATCAATTGTCTATCACATAGTGTTATAAAACAACTTACTGGCAACTCAAGTGCTGCAGTGCTTGCATCCGTCTATGGTTTTACGTGTATGTTTTAGTCTGTTAAATTGAATTTTATGGCTAAAGGTGTGCTTTTAACTTTATACCCATGTGTGATTCAGGTAATTTGAGTTGATTCGTATCTTGGACAGGTACCTTCATTTATGAAGTGTACCTGTACATGTAGTTATGGTGTTGAACTCGGGTTATATCATAGGAAAAAGATCAGTTATATAATGTTGTTATCTTTAATATTTTGGTTTTTCTTCCTTCTAATTTCCTTGATTCAATCATAGAAACAGAAGGATGTGTTCTGTCTCTGAACTGGCATTCAAGATTGGTGATGCGATTCCATATTGCGCAAAGGCTTTTTCATTATGTAAATCACGTATGCTAAACCTGAAAAAGGCCAAGTGTGATAATGGTGACAATGCATCTTCTGCCAAAGGAGGTTCAGAGAAATCTGCTTTAAAAGATGTGACGGAGTTGCTTACTGACATATTAACTGAACTTGAGATGAAGGTAAATGGTATTGATTTTGTTCATGTTATTGTTACCGACTCGGTTTCAGCTGGAAGACCTGGAGCATGAACTAACATCATTGAATTGTTTTAATTCAGCTTGAAGACCTGGAGCATGAACTGACATCATTGAATTGTTTTAATTCAGCTTGAAGACCTGGAGCAAGAAATGTCAACACCAAGCTCTTTTACAAGTGAGGTTTTGATCGCCTCAAAGGCAAGTGGAGGCCAGAGCGCTGGCAATTTCAAGTCAAGAGATGCATCTTCCCCAACTATATCTGACCGCAGCAGCAACTGAAAGTAATGTAACTGACCCTGGGTTATAAGCAGAAGCATAAACGTATGTTTAAATTGAATTTAAACCTGCTACTTGATTTAGGATGGTAGTTTTCTGTTAAAAGGGAATTTGGTCCCAGGCGTAGTTCAGTAACTAAATGCTTGTTTGTGGTGCTTATTATCCAACAGGTCGACGTCACCGTCGAGCCCTATCTGGTGCGTATTTTGGAGATCTCTGATCTTGTGTCAAGTATGAAGGTTATGAAGTTAAGGATATTGCTTTGGTCAGAGAGTGAGGCTTCTTGGGAACATGATGACATGATGCTTCAGAAGTATCCTGGACTCTCTCAAGCAGGTATGTGCTAGATCTCATTACTATCAAGTGTTTTCGCTATTAGTTTGTTGGTGTGAGTGGAAGAATTTGGGACTGTGTTCCTTAAAGAAGGGAGACTGTAATATCTGGACTAGCTATTTAAGGAGCAAGGAAGGAGAAAAGAAAGAAAGAAGGAACAACATGCATACTCAGTGCTGAACTGTTGATTTGTGCCCGAGGGGTATTCATACGAATAGATGTAAATGGTCTTCTTCAGGCCTCATTGCTTCTTTTAAAGTAGAAACCCTGCCACAGTTCCAAGTTCCAACATGGCTTGTTTTCATTGTTCCTGTATCTGACTTAAGCTCTACTATTATAAATATAAGTGATGCTTGTATCTTTGTTGATGCTGTGCTAATAACATTCCGGATGACTTCTTACTGCAGGAAATGGATCGAAAGAAGCCCATGAGAGCAAGTTTCGTCTACCCTTACCGTAAGAAGTCAAAAAGGGTCGTCGCCTGAAGGTTCTCAATGGGATCTTCTGATGCTCTGTTTATCCGTCTTGCCCTGGTTTACTTACTGCTCATGGGCATATACTTCCGTTGGGATAGTAGATGCTGATTGCACTGAACTCTTTGTTTCGTAGTTTCAAGTATGGACGTGAGATGAAGCATATTTTTTTGCCTTGTCGTGACAGTTGACACTTAGGAGTTAGGACCCACCCTTCTGTACGGATAATATGACTCGTTTTTTTCTTTCTATGTTGCATATTTGAATGGCAAATTATATGCGTCATTTGTTTGTGTGAGTTTCGCTTTGAGCTATCTTGATTATTGTTTGAGTTAGGTTTCTTTAGGGAATATTTTATTGTTCCTGTCTTCTGCCCATAGAGAGTGCAACCAGTTTGCTATTGGGTTGAGAATGAGATTTTGTTTTTCCTTTGCCATGGCGCTACTTGTTTGTGGAACTATTTTTGCAGCCGCTGCACAGGCTGTGTGATAGAGATGGTTATTGGAGTGATTTCAGTACCATGTCTAGTGTTTGTTCAGTTAGATTCAGCTGGAAGCTCCTATGCTGCTCTCAATTTTCATGCGGATTCTATTAAGAATGGTCCATGTTTGTTACGACCATATGCCATAGGTTGTGCTTGAACAAAGAGAGTGTAAAAAATTCCCACATTTCAGTACCATGTCTAGTACACCCTCTGTTCCAAAATATAAGACATCTTGGCAGTTCAATTTAAACAGCTAAAACGTCTTATATTTAGAAACAGGTAGTAGTTTGCTAGGTTTGCGTCTGTTTTAACATCTTCCATATTACTGTCAGTAGCCTGACAGGATTACATGCCTTCACTGGAGGAAGTCAAGAGGAATTTTTTAATGGTCTTTTGTTAGAACCTGGCGACAAATTTTTTCGAGAGACCGGGATCTTGAGCGCTGGAGTGGACCAAGTATGTCAGGTCAGGTCAGGTCAGTACAGTAGCCCCTTTGTTTCATACTACCAAATAACAATATCAGGATATAGATCCAACTGCTGTCGAAAAAAAGGTTATAGATCCAATTGCAAAATTGTTCTTCACTTGTTTACTTATGTATGTGCATACATCTATTTACACATTGCATCACATGAAGGTTTACAAGAAAGGGGTGCATATATATACATCAAGAAGACATCACTTCTCACTAGCTAAAATATAGCCATTGACTGGCCAAGACCCTTGCAAACCATGGTGATGCCACTCTGGTTGCTGCGTGGCATCACCACAGAGCTAAGGACGGCCCTCTCCACCTCCTCTGACGGTTTTCTCCTAAGCAAGCACATCACATACGCCATCACCGTCGCGTCACAAGGTACGGTGATCCTGTCTTCACTCGTGAACCCGAATTCATCCTCCGACATTCTCAGGAGCTCCCCGAACACCATCGTACCAAGGTACGCCAACGGGACCTCGAACCGCTCTCCACCGGTGGTGTAGACGATGCAGTGGCCCTTATCTGCGATGGTCGATGCACCCCGCAGGTTGACGTCGTGGATCGCCCCCATCATCGCTGGCCTCCGCTTCCCGATGGCTGCCATCTGCTGCCACTTCTTTGCCTGCTGAACTAGGCTCCTAGGAGTGATCATGGTGTATTATTTCTGATGAGATGCACTTTTGCAGAAATGTGTGTTGGTACTTGATGTTTTTGGGTGGTGTGAAGACGCTTGTGTGCTTGTTCCATGTATTTATAGCACAGCAAGGGAACACTGCAGCCATATGTTTGTCCTATGGGTGTGTAACCATCGGTATGACTAGTTGCCAGAGACAAAGTCTTAGTTTTTATCCTCCAAGGTAGCTACTTGCTCTGGATGATTGAGGTTGATACCCTCTTTTCTTCCTAGTCTGCACTTTTGGTCCACTCTCTGGTTATCCTTTTCTTGGTCCAGTCTATGTCAGTCTTATTCTTCCATTATGGCAGTCTGCCTCATGCTGCTTGGTTTTACATTCTTAACAGGTTAGATTGGTTCTGAATCTTCTGGCTACCAGATGTTTACTTCAGTGAGCTTGTTTGTTTGTATACGTTTTCTTCTAACGTTATAATATTCAGAACCACGATCTACACTTGACCAATAAACATACTAGAACAAGGTCCCATAATTCAGTTGTTTGTTTGTACAAGCCTTGGTTTAGTTTTCTAGGCCATTCAACTTGTCGATGTGAGGTCTAGGAAAGTGAACCAATAAAAATACTGTTTATTCAACCAACTGCTAATAGTGTTTCACTGGATTTGTAAATCTGGGAGACTTTGCCACTGATCAGATTGTTCAGTCCGCAGATTCTTCCTGCGTTTATCTTGCTTTCTTAACCACTTATTTACCTGCTGCCATAGCTATAATCTCCACCAATTGCTTCCTCCAGATTCCATGTGGTCTACATCAATGGTTTCTTCCTCCATTTTTATTCTCCTGGGGACCATTCAAGCCATTTATTTGGTTGGAATGTAGCTTTCTTTTGTAGAAATTGTTTTCTAGATTCAGTCAAACTCCAGCGGCCATTGTACTTTTTCTAACTCATAGAGTTCCGTGTTTTTCTCCTCAAGTAGAGCTCCGTGTTTGTAATTACACATGATTTATTTGTGGTCATCGCTAACGGTATTTTGAACATATGCTTGCTGGAGTACCCACTTGAAGAGTAAATTGACATGCTTGTATTTGCCTAGCTGGTATGCAGTGCCAGACTAATAAGCAGCTTTATGACTTTCTAACAAGACCACTTCATAAGTGTAGCTGCAAGCTGCTGCTGTGCTATGTATGACATGAGAACCGCATGGATGATAGATCATGAAACTATGCATGGCAATTTTTATCTGTTCTTCATGTGGAAAAGAGCAACTCTGAAACTATGTAGGTTGTACTGTTCATTTTCTGTGGTAAGGTGCATTTGCAACTTGCAAGCAGCGGATAGTATTTTATTATCAGAAAATTGTGTTATGCAGGGAAGCAGAAGGGGCCAGAATATTAGCTACAAAAACGGTTCATGAGCATTCTTGAGCAACCAAAGAGCTAATCTGGAACTAACAGTGCCCGAGTTCGATAGCATGCATATGATATACTTTTCTTTTGTACAGTTCACATGAAGTCGCATTTTGCTATGAGGTTTAACAAATAAAAACACTGTCTATTTAACCAAGTGCTTTAGTTTTTCACTGCATTAATAAATCTGGGGCCCACTAATCAGATACCTTTTTTTTTTCTGGGACTCTCATTTTTAGTTCCAGATTCCCTGTGGTCTGCCCTTCACAGATTCCTCCTGCATTATCTTGATTTCTTAACAACCTCCTCACCTGCTGCCCATAGCCATAATCTCCAGCAATTTTGTGGTCTACCTCAATGGTTTCTTCCTGTATTTTTCTTCTCTTAGTGGACCACTCAAGCCTCCATGTGCCCATTTATTTGGTTGAAATGTAGCTTTCTTTTTGTAGACATTGTTTTCTAGATCCAGTCAAACGCTCCAGCGGTTACTTCCCAACTCACTAGAGTTCCCTGCTCTTTTTCCCCTAGCACAGCATATTGAACACATGCTTGATGTAGTATCCACTTTGAATAGTCAATTAACATGCTTGTATATTCTTAGCTGGTATTGTATAGTGCCTAACTAATAAACAGCTTGATTTCCAACAGGAACACGTCAGAAGTGTAGCTGCTGCTGTACCATGTATAATGACATAAGAGAATTGCATGGATGAGAGATCATGAAACGATAGAAGATTTGGGTTGGCTGTCAATTGGCTTGAAAGGATTATGTCGTTAAAAGGAACTACTGAAATCTTTTAGCCTCGGACATTTTTCTATTTGTTCTCCATATGGAAAGGTCAGCTCTGAGCTCCTACCTCCCATTATCCTTGGTCTCGATGAGACAAAAATAATGGTGTTCTCACGTTTCCTGTCATTCGCTGTGTGAGAATATTTAGAACGGAAACCCCCACTCCAACAACCAGGTAGTGTGGGATCTTTGAAACCAAATCCATCTCTTCGATAAACTGAATTGGTCACTATCGACACTACCTAGATCAAGCCATGATGCATCCAAACCATCGAACAGAAATTAAAAAAATGAGCACTTGAAACCAAACAAAACAGCAAGTAATTGACTCATACCTTAACACAGATCAAATTTTTTTTGGAAATGGAGGCGTACCTCCGGCCTCTGCATATCTTATTAAAAATCCTCAAAGTAGCACATAGTCATAAAAGTATTACAGCTCGCAAGCGGAGCGAAACAAAGAAATGAAAAGTACATGCTCAAAATCGCAACCGGTAAGGCAATGTAAAGGATAAGCTCCCTAGATTCCTATCCTGTTATGCGACCGCCACCCAAACCGGTTGAATATAACCCATGCTACCATCTCCCAGTGGTTGCACCCAGTAACCAAAGGCTCCCTGGAGTCCATAGGAGTGAGTAAGGACCACATACGGATCCATGCGGTAGCTCTGAAGATGACCTGCAAGAAATTTAAAGTGTGTTGTCTGTTAAAAATCATATCAGTCCTACAATTCCATATAGCCCAAAGAAGCGCACATATTCCAATCCGAATACGGGCCGCAGTAATATGCTCAACCCCAGCTAACCACGTTCCAAACAACGAATCAATGTCAACTGGAGGATTAATATTAAAGGCTATATGAATCGTTCTCCAAAGCAATTTGGCAAGTGGGCATTCAAGGAATAGATGTTGTATTGTTTCATCATGATCACAAAAACAACAACGTGAACTACCTACCCATTGCCTCTTTATTAGGTTATCCTTGGTGAGTATTACTTGCTTGTGGACGAACCACATAAAAATTTTAATACGCAAGGGAACCTTAACCTTCCAAATATGTAACGATCTTGAGATTGGGCCAGAATTAATCAAATCCATGTAGAACGATTTCACCGTAAATACCCCATTTCTAGCTAACTTCCAGTGCGTCGAATCCGGTTGGTCGGATAATTGAACATCTATCAATCTTCGAACTAAGTGCATCCAGGCAGTCCATCGCTCACCAACTAACGCACGTCTGAATTGAATATTCAAGGGAGTCGTTTGAAATACTGTGCCAACGTAATCCTCTTTACGTTGCACAATGTTATAAAGGGTGGGATATTGTACGGCTAGGGGCGTCTCTCCTAACCACGTATCCTCCCAAAATCTTGTTGACATCCCATTGCCAACCAAGAATTTGACCCTACGAAAGAACAAATCCTTCGTTCTCATGAGTCCCTTCCAGAATGGCAAGTCAGTTGGTCTCATGGTAATCTGGGCGAGCGTTTTTGACTGTAAATATTTATTGCGTAGAATCTGTGCCCACATACCTTCCGGCTCTGTCTCTAACCTGTAGAGCCATTTACTCATAAGGCATTTATTCTTGATTTCTAAGTTCTCAATACCGAGACCCCCCTGGTCCTTGGGTCGGCAAAGAATATCCCATCGCACGAGACGGTATTTCCTCTTGGCCTCATCTGACTGCCAGAAGAATCGAGATCTGAAGAAATCAAGACGCTTCCGCACCCCTTTCGGTATCTCGAAGAACGATAATAGGAACATCGACATACTAGTCAGTACCGAGTTAATCAGCACAAGCCGACCTCCATACGACATAAGCTTGCTCTTCCAGCAACTGAGCTTTTTTTCAATTCGATCTTCGATGCACTTCCATTCTTTATTAGATAACTTACGGTGATGAATCGGTATGCCCAAATAACTGAATGGCAAAGAACCTAATTCACACCCGAACAGTTGTCTATAAGTATCTTGCTCTTCTTTGGCCTTCCCAAAGCAGAACAACTCGCTCTTGTGAAAGCTTATCTTTAATCCAGACAATTGTTCGAAGAGACATAATATGAGTTTCATATTGCGCGCTTTTGCAATGTCATGTTCCATGAATAAGATAGTGTCGTCAGCGTACTGTAAAATGGAGACTCCCCCATCGACCAGATGAGGAACTAACCCCTCCACTTGACCGTTTTGCTTGGCCCTACCAATAAGAATGGTCAACATATCGGCCACTACATTAAAAAGGAGAGGAGACATGGAATCCCCTTGTCTCAAACCCTTGCGTGTCTGAAAGTAGTGCCCGATATCATCGTTAACCTTGATTCCGACACTACCCTTCTGGATTTGAGAACCCACTTGGTTCCGCCAGGTCTCACTAAATCCTTTCATGCGCATTGCCTGCTGAAGGAAAGGCCACTTAACTTTATCATATGCCTTCTCAAAATCCACTTTGAAGATAACCCCATCTAGCTTCTTCGAATGAATTTCATGAAGCGTTTCATGCAGAACGACTACCCCTTCAAGTATGTGTCGCCCTGGCATGAACGCTGTCTGGCTCAGTTGTACCACTGAGTGAGCGATCTGTGTCAATCTATTGGTACCCACTTTCGTGAATATTTTGAAACTCACGTTAAGAAGACATATTGGCCTGAATTGTTCGATCCGAACTGCCTCTTCTTTCTTTGGCAACAGCGTAATCATACCAAAGTTAAGATGAAACAGCTCTAAATGACCGTTAAAAAAATCATGAAACATAGGCATAAGATCATCCTTAATAATATGCCAACATTTCTTATAGAATTCAGCTAGAAACCCATCTGGTCCCGGTGCTTTATTCGGTTTCATTTGTGAGATTGCTGTTGGGGAACGTTGCATGGGAAACAAAAATTTTCCTACGCACACACAAGATCTATCCATGGTGATGAGCATCTACGAGAGGGAGAGTGAATCTACATACCCTTGTAGATCGCTAAGCGGAAGCGTTAAGAAACGCGGTTGATGTAGTCGAACGTCTCCGCGATCCAAATCGCAAGTCGTCCCTCGAACCGATCACAAACTAGTGCCGAACGGACGGCACCTCCGCGTTCAACACACGTACGGCTTGATGACGCCTTCACCTCCTCGATCCGGCGAGCGATGGTGAAGTAGTAGATGAGTTCCGGCAGCACGACGGCGTGGTGATGGTGGTGAGGAACAATCTCTGCAGGGCTTCGCCAAGCACTACGGAGATTATGACGGGAGAACTAGAGGGTTAGGGTTGCCGACACACGGCTTGGGAAATCTTAATGTGTCCCGTGTGCTAGCCCTGCCCCTCTATTTATATGTTGAGCCTTGGGGGTCTAAACTTGGAGTAAAAGCCTCCTCCAGGTCGGTTTTGCCCGCACAAGGTCGGTTTGGCCCGCAGGGAAAGAGTCCAACTCGGATCCCTGCAGTACCGCGCACAAGCGGTAGTACCGCTTACGATAAGCGGTAGTACCGCCCGTAGCGGTAGTACCGCTTACGATAAGCGGTAGTACCGCCAGTAGCGGTAGTACCGCTTACGATAAGCGGTAGTACCGCCCGTAGCGGTAGTACCGCCCCAGACGCCAGCAAAACTTCCTTTTGCACCTTGCCTAAGCCTCGTGGGCTTTACCCCTTGGCCCAAATAAAGTGTTCTCGTATCCGAACATTTCGGGAAACATCCGGAACCTCTTCCGGTGAATTCCGGAACCCTTCCGGAAACCAAAACACTATTATCACATATATCAATCTTTACCTCCGGACTCTTCCGGAGATCCTCGTCATGTCCGGGATCTTATCCGGGACTCCGAACAACCTTCGGTCACCAACAAAATAACTCAACTATACTAATCGTCACCAAACGTTAAGTGTGTAGACCCTGCGGGTTCGAGAACTATGTAGACATGACCGAGACACCTCTACGATCAATAACCAATAGCGGGACTTGGATGCCCATATTGGCTCCTACATATTCTACGAAGATCTTTATCGGTCGAACCTCTATGTCAAGGATTCAGTTAATCCCGTATACTGTTCCCTTTGTTCTTCGGTATGTTACTTGCCCGAGATTCGATCGTCGGTATCTCTATACCTAGTTCAATCTCGTTACCGGCAAGTCTCTTTACTCGTTCCGTAATACAAGATCTCGTGGCTAACACTTTAGTCACATTGCTTGCAAGGCTCATTGTGATGTTGTATTACCGAGTGGGCCCTGAGATACCTCTCCGTCACACGGAGTAACAAATCCCAGTCTTGATCCATGCCAACCCAACAGACATCCTCGGAGATACCTGTAGAGCACCTTTATAGTCACCCAGTTACGTTGCGACGTTTGATACACACAAGGTATTCCTCCGATGTCAGGGAGTTGCATGATCTCATGGTCATAGGAACAGATACTTGACATGCAGAAAACAATAGCAATAAACTGACACGATCATATGCTACGTTAGTAATTTGGGTCTTGTCCATCACATCATTCTCCTAATGATGTGATCCCGTTATCAAATGACATCTCATGTCAATGGCTAGGAAACCTTAACCATCTTTGATCAACGAGCAAGTCAACTAGAGGCTTACTAGGGACACAGTGTTGTCTATGTACCCACACATGTATTTGAGTTTCCAATCAATACAATTATAGCATGGATAATAAACGATTATCATGAACAAGGAAATATAATAATAACCAATTTATTATTGCCTCTAGGGCATATTTCCAACAGTCTCCCACTTGCACTAGAGTCAATAATCTAGTTCACATCACTATGTGATTTACATTGTAATGAATCGAACACCCATGCAGTTCTGGTGTTGTTCATGCTTAGCCCTTGGAAGAGGTTTAGTCATCGGATCTGCAACATTCAGATCCGTGTGTACTTTGCAAATATTTATGTCGTTCTCCTTGATATAATCGCGGATGGAATTGAAACGTCGCTTTATGTGTCTGGTCCTCTTGTGAAATCTTGGTTCCTTGGCTAGAGCAATGGCACCAGTATTATCACAAAACAGAGTCATTGGGTTAAGCGCACTAGGCACTACTCCAAGATCTGTCATGAACTCCTTCATCCAGACACCTTCCTTCGCCGCCTCCGAGGCAGCGATGTACTCCGCTTCGCATGTAGAATCAGCTACCACGCTTTGCTTGGAACTGCACCAGCTAACCGCACCCCCATTAAGAATAAATACGTATCCGGTTTGTGACTTAGAGTCATCCGGATCAGTGTCAAAGCTTGCATCGACGTAACCCTTTACGACGAGCTCTTGATCACCTCCATAAACGAGAAACATGTCCTTAGTCCTTTTCAGGTACTTCAGGATATTCTTGACCGCCGTCCAGTGTTCCATTCCTGGATCACTTTGAAACCTTCCGACCATACTTATGGCAAGGCTGACATCGGGTCTTGTGCACAGCATTGCATACATGATAGAGCCTATGGCTGAAGCATAGGGGATGACACTCATCTTTTCTCTATCTTCTGCAGTCACTGGGCATTGAGTCTTACTCAACTTCACACCTTGCAAAACAGGCAAGAACCCCTTCTTGGACTGATCCATTTTGAACTTCTTCAAAACTTTGTCAAGGTATGTGCTTTGTGAAAGTCCTATTAAGCGTCTCGATCTATCTCTATAGATCTTGATGCCTAATATGAAAGCAGCTTCTCCTAGGTCCTTCATTGAAAAACTCTTGTTCAAATATTCCTTCACGCCTTCCAACATTTCTATATTGTTTCCAATCAGCAATATGTCATCCACATATAATATTAGAAACGCTATAGAGCTCCCACTCACTTTCTTGTAAATACAAGCTTCTCCGTAAACTTGTATAAACTCGAACGCTTTGATCACCTCATCAAAGCGAAGATTCCAACTCCGAGATGCTTGCACCAGTCCATAAATGGATCGCTGGAGTTTGCAAACTTTGTCAGCATTCTCTGGATCGACAAAACCTTCTGGTTGCATCATATACAACTCTTCCTTAAGGAAACCGTTAAGGAACGCTGTTTTGACATCCATCTGCCAAATTTCATAATCGAAAAAGGCGGCTATTGCTAACATGATTCTGACGGACTTAAGCATCGCTACGGGTGAGAAGGTCTCATCGTAGTCAACTCCTTGAACTTGTGAAAAACCCTTTGCCACAAGTCGAGCTTTATAGAAGGTGATATTACCGTCTGCGTCCGTCTTCCTCTTAAAGATCCATTTGTTCTGAATGGCCTTACGCCCTTCAGGTAATACTTCCAAAGTCCACACTTTGTTTTCATACATGGATCCCATCTCGGATTTCATGGCCTCTAACCACTTCTCGGAATCCGGGCCCATCATCGCTTCTCCATAGCTCGTAGGTTCATCGTTGTCCAACAACATGACCTCTAAGACAGGGTTGCCGTACCACTCAGGAGCAGTACGCGTCCTTGTCGACCTACGAGGTTCGATAGCAACTTGATCCAAAGCTTCATGATCATCATCATTAACTTCCTCTTCAGCTGATGTAGGCTCTACAGAAACATCTTTCTGCGCTGCGCTACTCTCAGGTTGAAGTAACGGTTCAACAACCTCATCAAGTTCTATCTTCCTCCCACTCAATTCTTTCGAGAGAAACTCTTTCTCAAGAAATGTTCCGTTTTTAGCGACAAACACTTTGCCTTCGGATCTGAGGTAGAAGGTATACCCAACTGTCTCTTTTGGGTATCCTATGAAGACGCATTTCTCCGCTTTGGGTTCCAGCTTTTCAGGCTGAAGCTTTTTGACATAAGCATCACATCCCCAAACTTTAAGAAACGACAGCTTTGGCTTCTTGCCAAACCAAAGTTCATATGGCGTCGTCTCAACGGATTTTGATGGTGCCCTATTTAAAGTGAATGCAGCTGTCTCTAATGCATAACCCCAAAACGATAGTGGCAAATCGGCAAGAGACATCATAGATCGCACCATATCCAATAAGGTTCGATTACGACGTTCGGACACACCATTACGCTGTGGTGTTCCAGGCGGTGTCAGTTGTGAAAGAATTCCACATTGTCTTAAGTGACTGCCAAACTCATAACTCAGATATTCTCCTCCTCGATCAGATCGTAGGAATTTAATCTTCTTGTTACGATGATTCTCAACTTCACTCTGAAATTGTTTGAACTTTTCAAATGTTTCAGACTTGTGTTTCATTAAGTAAATATACCCATATCTACTTAAGTCATCAGTGAAGGTGAGAAAGTAACGATAACCACCGCGCGCCTCAATGCTCATCGGACCGCACACATCAGTATGTATGATTTCCAATAAGTCACTTGCCCGTTCCATTGTTCCAGAGAACGGCGTTTTAGTCATCTTGCCCATGAGGCATGGCTCACATGTGTCAAGTGATTCAAAATCAAGTGACTCCAAAAGTCCATCAGCATGGAGCTTCCTCATGCGTTTTATGCCAATATGACCTAAACGGCAGTGCCACAAGAAAGTGGTATTATCATTATCAATTCTACATCTTTTGGCATCAATGTTATGAACATGTGTATCATTACTATCGAGATTCAATAAGAATAAACCCCTCACATTGGGTGCATGACCATAAAAGATATTACTCATATAAATAGAACAACCATTATTCTCTGATTTAAATGAGTAACCGTCTCGCAATAAACAAGATCCAGATATAATGTTCATGCTTAACGCAGGCACTAAATAACAATTATTCAGGTTCATCACTAATCCCGATGGTAATCGAAGAGCGAGCGTGCCGACGGCGATCACATCAACCTTGGAACCATTTCCCACGCGCATCGTCACTTCGTCCTTTGCCAGCCTCCGTCTATTCCGCAGTTCCTGTTTTGAGTTGCAAATATGAGCAACCGCACCGGTATCAAATACCCAGGCACTACAACGAGAGTTGGTAAGGTACACATCAATAACATGTATATCATATATACCTTGTTTGTTGTTGGCCGCCTTCTTGTCAGCCAAATACTTGGGGCAGTTCCGCTTCCAGTGTCCAGTTCCCTTGCAATGAAAGCACACAGTTTCTGGTTTGGGTCCAGCCTTGGGTTTCTTCACGAGAGGAGCAACTGCTTTGCCACTCTTCTTGGAGTTACCCTTCTTACCCTTGCCATTTTTCTTGAAACTAGTGGTTTTATTGACCATCAACACTTGATGCTCCTTCTGAATTTCAGACTCAGCGGCTTTCAGCATCGCAAACAGCTCGGCGACTGACTTGTTCATCCCGTGCATGTTATAGTTCAACACGAAGCTCTTATAGCTAGGTGGCAATGATTGAAGAACTCTGTCAGTGATAGCCTCTGGCGGAAGGGGCATCCCCAATTCAGCCAGACGGGTGGAGTACCCAGACATTCTGAGTACATGATCACTGATAGACCCGTTCTCCTCCATCTTGCAAGCATAGAACTTATCGAAGATCTCATATCTCTTGATCCGGGCATTTTTCTGAAAGATAAACTTCAACTCCTGGAACATCTCATATGCTCCATGACGTTCAAAACGTCTTTGAAGTCCCGGTTCTAAGCCATACAATATTGCACATTGAACTATTGAGTAATCTTCAGAACGAGCCTGCCAGGCGTTCACAACGTCTAGAGACTCAACTGGAGCGGGTGGATCACCAAGCGGTGCATCAAGGACATAAGCCTTCTGGGAAGCCGTAAGGATAATCCTTAGATTACGGGCCCAGTCCACAAAGTTACTTCCATCATCTTTCAACTTAGCTTTCTCTAGGAACGCATTAAAATTCAGGGGTGCTACTGCGTGAGCCATGATCTACAACATAAATATAGCAAAGACAACTTAGACTATTGTTCTAGATAATGAGTTTAGTTAATCATATTACTTAAAAACTCCCACTCAAATTGACATCCCTCCGATCATTCGAGTGTAACATGATCCAAATCCACCAACTCAAGTCCGATCATCACGTGAGTTGAGGTGGTTTCAATGGTGAACATCTTCATGTTGATCATATCTACTATATGACTCATGTTCGACCTTTCGGTCTCTTGTGTTCCGAGGCCATGTCTGTACATGCTAGGCTCGTCAAGTTTAACCCGAGTGTTCCGCACGTGCAACATGGCTTACACCCGTTGTATGTGAACGTAGAGTCTATCACACCCGATCATCACGGCGTGTCTCGAAACGACGAACTTTCGCAACGGTGCACACTCGGGGAGAACACAATTTTATCTTGAAATTTAAGTGAGGGATCACCTTATAATGCTACCGTCGTCCTAAGCAAAATAAGATGCATAAAAGGATTAACATCACATGCAAATCATAAGTGACATGATATGGCCATGAACTTGTGCTTTTGATCTCCATCTCCAAAGCACCGGCATGATCTCCATCGTCACCGGCATGACACCATGATCTCCATCATCTTGATCTCCATCAACGTGTCGCCATGAGGTTGTCGCGCCGACTGTTGCTTCCACGACTATTGCTAACGTTTAGCGATAAAGTAAAGCATTACATAGCGCTTAATGATTGACACGCAGGTCATACAATAATTAAAGACAACTCTATGGCTCCTGCCAGTTGCCGTACTCATCGACATGCAAGTCGTGATATTCTATACAACACATGATCATCTCATACATCACATATATCTCATCATGTAATTGGCCATATCACATCACAACATACCCTGCAAAAACAAGTTAGACGTCCTCTAATTGTTGTTGCAAATTTTACGTGGCTGCTACGGGTTTGCAAGAACCATTCCTACCTACGCAAAATCACAACGTGGTGTAGTGATTGCTTTTTGATCTTCTAAAAGAACCCTCTTCATTGAAATCGATTCAACTAAAGTGAGAGAGACAGACACCCGCTAGCCATCTTTATGCAACGAAGTTACATGTCAGTTGAAGGAACCGGTCTCGCGTAAGCGTACGCGTAATGTCGGTCCGGGCCGCTTCATCTCACAATACCGCCGAATCAAGTATCAACTAGTAACGGCAAGCAATATGTATACACCCACGCCCACAACTCGTTTGTGTTCTACTCAAGATCTCATCTACGCATAGACCTAGCTCAGATGCCACTGTTGGGGAACGTTGCATGGGAAACAAAAAATTTCCTACGCACACACAAGATCTATCCATGGTGATGAGCATCTACGAGAGGGAGAGTGAATCTACATACCCTTGTAGATCGCTAAGCGGAAGCGTTAAGAAACGCGGTTGATGTAGTCGAACGTCTCCGCGATCCAAATCACAAGTCGTCCCTCGAACCGATCACGAACTAGTGCCGAACGGACGGCACCTCCGCGTTCAACACACGTACGGCTTGATGACGCCTTCACCTCCTCGATCCGGCGAGCGATGGTGAAGTAGTAGATGAGTTCCGGCAGCACGACGGCGTGGTGATGGTGGTGAGGAACAATCTCTGCAGGGCTTCGCCAAGCTCTACGGAGATTATGACGGGAGAACTAGAGGGTTAGGGTTGCTGACACACGGCTTGGGAAATCTTAATGTGTCCCGTGTGCTAGCCCTGCCCCTCTATTTATATGTTGAGCCTTGGGGTCTAAACTTGGAGTAAAAGCCTCCTCCAGGTTGGTTTTGCCCGCACAAGGTCGGTTTGGCCCGCAGGGAAAGAGTCCAACTCGGATCCCTGCAGTACCGCGCACAAGCGGTAGTACCGCTTACGATAAGCGGTAGTACCGCCCGTAGCGGTAGTACCGCTTACGATAAGCGGTAGTACCGCCCGTAGCGGTAGTACCGCTTACGATAAGCGGCAGTACCGCCCCAGACGCCAGCAAAACTTCCTTTTGCACCTTGCCTAAGCCTCGTGGGCTTTACCCCTTGGCCCAAATAAAGTGTTCTCGTATCCGAACATTTCGGGAAACATCCGGAACCTCTTCCGGTGAATTCCGGAACCCTTCCGGAAACCAAAACACTATTATCACATATATCAATCTTTACCTCCGGACTCTTCCGGAGATCCTCGTCATGTCCGGGATCTTATCCGGGACTCCGAACAACCTTCGGTCACCAACAAAATAACTCAACTATACTAATCGTCACCAAACGTTAAGTGTGTAGACCCAGCGGGTTCGAGAACTATGTAGACATGACCGAGACACCTCTACGATCAATAACCAATAGCGGGACCTGGATGCCCATATTGGCTCCTACATATTCTACGAAGATCTTTATCGGTCGAACCTCTATGTCAAGGATTCAGTTAATCCCGTATACTGTTCCCTTTGTTCTTCGGTATGTTACTTGCCCGAGATTCGATCGTCGGTATCTCTATACCTAGTTCAATCTCGTTACCGGCAAGTCTCTTTACTCGTTCCGTAATACAAGATCTCGTGGCTAACACTTTAGTCACATTGCTTGCAAGGCTCATTGTGATGTTGTATTACTGAGTGGGCCCTGAGATACCTCTCCGTCACACGGAGTAACAAATCTCAGTCTTGATCCATGCCAACCCAACAGACATCCTCGGAGATACCTGTAGAGCACCTTTATAGTCACCCAGTTACGTTGCGACGTTTGATACACACAAGGTATTCCTCCGATGTCAGGGAGTTGCATGATCTCATGGTCATAGGAACAGATACTTGACATGCAGAAAACAATAGCAATAAACTGACACGATCATATGCTACGTTCGTAGTTTGGGTCTTGTCCATCACATCATTCTCCTAATGATGTGATCCCGTTATCAAATGACATCTCATGTCAATGGCTAGGAAACCTTAACCATCTTTGATCAACGAGCTAGTCAACTAGAGGCTTACTAGGGACACAGTGTTGTCTATGTACCCACACATGTATTTGAGTTTCCAATCAATACAATTATAGCATGGATAATAAACGATTATCATGAACAAGGAAATATAATAATAACCAATTTATTATTGCCTCTAGGGCATATTTCCAACAATTGCATCCAGAACCTCTTTTTCAGTAAACGGTGCAGATAGAATATCATTCTCCTCTGCCCGCAACTGAGGGATATCTCCAATAACAGATTCATTTAGGGACACCGTGCTTGCTTCCGGAGGCCCAAAAAGTTGTTTATAATAATTAGAGATGTAAGCTTTCAGATTCTCATGCCCCACAATTGTCCCCTCGTCCTGTTCAAGCTGTATTATTTTCTTCTTCCTATGTTTACCATTCGCGATCATATGGAAGAATTGTGTATTGTCATCCCCTTGGACAACCTTAAGCACTTTAGCACGCAATGCCCACCGGAGCTCCTCTTCTCTAAGAAGGGCTCGTAAGCCTTGCTCAGCTTCGGACTTGGAGCTTTGCTCATCAACCGTAAGAAGGTTAACTTCAGCTTTTAAATCTAGCGCTTCAATTAATTAGGTGAGTCGCTCTTTTTCTTGTCTGTATATCCCACTCTCATTTCTGGCCCAACCTCGTAAAAACTGTCTCAGATGTCTGATTTTATTTTGCCATCTCTCAATACTAGTTCGTCCACTAACAGGCCTTGCCCATTCGCGTGCAATGATCTCCAAAAAGTTTTCTTTCTCGAACCAACTTAGTTCGAAAGAGAAAGTATTCTTGTTAGCAATATGTGTAGCCTCTCCCGAGTCTACAAGTAATGGTGTGTGGTCTGAGATCGCCCTCTGCATCGCATGTACCGACACTAATGGGTACTTTTGTTCCCATTCCACACTAGCGAGCACCCTATCCAACTTCTCATAAGTCGGAGTGGGCAATGTATTGGCCCATGTAAATTGTCTACCGGTGAGCTCAATTTCTCTCAAACTAAAACTCTCAATAATCATGTTAAACATCCTAGACCAACGTCGATCAAAGTTGTCATTGTTCTTTTCATCTCTCCTCCGAATTATGTTAAAGTCCCCTCCGACAAGGATTGGCAGAGTCTCATCTCCACATATCCGCACCAAGTCGGCTAAAAAATCTGGTTTGAGTTCGGGTTGTGCTGCCCCATATACAGCAACTAGAGACCATCGGAAGCCATCCAATTTTGATCTCACCCGAAACTTGACCGCAAAATCTCCCCGAACCACGTTAAGCACCTCAAGCGTTTCACACCGAACCCCTAGTAATATCCCACCAGATCTTCCTCTAGGACGTAAAACGTGCCAATCAAAATCAGTTCCTCCGGATAAAGTTCCAAGGAACTGTGAGGTGAAATTATCCCGTTGTGTTTCCAATAGCGCAATGAAATCTAATTTTTGCTCTATCGTTGTCTCTGCCAAGAACCTTCGTTTAGCCAAGTCAGCTAGACCTCTGCTATTCCAAAAGATTCCCTTCATAAATCATCATGGAATTTTTTTAAGCTTAACGCTAGCACTTCTTCGAACCGCCGAAGTAGGAAAAATTATCCGTTTCCAGGATCGCTTGGGCTTCTCCCCATCACCCTTCGGGAACGTAGGATCGACAGAACACGAGACAGTGCCCTCCATCATTAGCGGCTCTACAGTGTCCGTAGTCTCCGACCCCTCCACATCTTCGGCCTCCGCATTAGGCCAGAGATTATTACATATGTTTTCAAAAGCAACCATTCCTAGATTCTTCATGTCATCGTCATTCATAGGTTTAACTGATGCGAGATTGTGAATTATTTCAGAAGCCCGTTCCGCTTCTAAATCTAAAAGATCATTTACAGATTTCGCAACCTCCTTCTCAGTTGAACCCAAAGATATACCTAAGTCGTTTGCCTTATCAATAATTTCATGCTCGGTAAAATGCAGAATAGAACAACTCTTATCGAAAGACATACCTGTATTTGCCTCGACATCTCGAAGCATGGCCGCCCTCTTGGCGCGCGCTAGCTGCAGGTCATCGGCATCTGGCTGTCCCTGGATCCGGTTGCTGACACGCCTGCCCGTCGTCACCGGATCCGCGATCCCACCGAAAGCGATAAGCTCATCCGTTGTCCTCTCCCGAGGAGTGTGCTCCCTGCTCCCACGCCCTTCCCTTTTTGCCGGTGAAGAAGGGTAAGGCGCGGTCGAGCGCGTATCGCCAACCGAAGTGATAGGAGAAGGAGACCGTGGAGCCACCTGCTCGACAGTCCCACTCCCCCGCGGTGAGGAGATGCCGCGGGCCTCCTGCCCGCGCCCCTCCCCAATGTTGCTCGGAACCGCCGGAGGTGAGAGGGCGCTGCGGGCCTCCTGCCCACAACCCCCCCCCCCCACTCGCGATCGGCAAACCAATGCCGTCCGAGCCAACAGCCGTGGAGTTCATCGGAGCACTCCTCCCCACTGTGCCCAGGCTAGCGCCAGAAGGTGTGTACCGTGCCTCCTGTGCGGCCGGCTCTCCAATGACCATCGCCTCAAAGCTCGGCGTGACCGTCAACCCGGAGTCCGCCCGCTGAGAAGAAATAACCGTCGGCGACACACATTCAGGGAGCATCACCGGTGGTAACTCAAGTTCCGCCGGATCGTCCGCCTCAACTCGGTTACTCCATAACCGACTAGGCGCCGACCTCGCTCCAAAAGAACCAAACCGAAGTGTATTCATCGGAGTCGTGGATGGTGGCGCCTCCTTGGCAGACTTATCCGCCTTATCCGGTTGCGAATTCGGCCCCTTAGCCGACTCCCGTGGCGTGTTCTCGGGCCCCTTTTCCTGATTCCCAGGAGCTCCATCGCCCTCAGTCATGTCCATATCCTGAGGCGCATCCCCCTCCTGAGGAATCGGTGTGTCCTCAATCTCAATCTCTAGCACGTACGTGACCCCGGCATGCGTCCACTTGACCACATCCGACACGAACTCAATATTGACAACACTGACAAGTAGCCTCGCAGCTCCTTGTGCACGAGTGAAAGGCATGTCTACCTGTTCCGTCTTACCAATGAGAGATCCCAAACTCCAGGTTACCAAGAAGTGATTAATCGGTTTGGGTGGCGCACCATAGAACCGTACCCAGACCTTCTCTAAAGGTGTACCCTCGGGCTCCTTCTGCTTCCATTCATCAAAAGCCATGATAATGTTAGTCCTCGGTACTCTGCACATGCCAAACTTAAGGATATGCAACTGATCCTCTTTAGTGGGGAAATCGACCTTGTAAGTCTGGTTCTCCAACTTGACAAGGTTCCATTGGTAGTTTCCTGGTACTAACTCCCGCAACTGCTGCACAATCTGTGCCTCTGTCATGATCCCATTAGTAACCTTGACAACTGCGGGAAAGGAACTCTCCATCACATGCGCCATAGGTGCCACATCAGGTGACTCAAAAAACATTAACTCCTGACAGCAAACCCCGTAAATATTGACCACCGGTTTGGGGCCAGAAAGGAGCGGGCACTTACTGGACACATGCTGCGATCTGCAACAGTAATCACAAAGCTCTGTGGTACACTCTGCCACAAAATGTCCCGGCTCGCCACATCTATAACACGGTAACTTCTTCTTCTTAAGAGCCCACTTGGATAACTTTTCAACGTCAGGTTTGTCCGATCCCTTGTCAGAACCTCCGTCACTTGTCTTAGCAGCCCCAGTGTTGGCTATCGGAATGCTGACCGCTGCCAAAGCCCGGACTGTGTCTACAGCCACCTCTGGAAGAGCAGGTGAGGTCGTCGCCACCGTAGCAACTGGCTCAGCTTGGGCCACAGCAGCCGCATCAACAGGCGGTGGTGGAGGTCGCGGTGGCTGCGGGCGTCGACCCCCTCCTCTCCCACCACGGAAACCACGGTGACTTCCCCGGTTATACCGGTTATTAGGGCCGGCCACCCCCTCGACGAAGTTGCCGGGAGGTCCTTGAAAACCGCGTCCGTTTCCTCCGCCATTGTACCACTCATATCCGGCCCCACCTCCAGTGGAAGATGAACCGCGGTGCTGTCCTTCGCCATACGCGTCATACCCATCGTCACCCCACTGTCCACGGGGCGGGTAACCATATCCGTCGGCGCCGGAGTACTCACGGCCACCGCCATAATGTCCGTCTCGGCCATGGCCAAAGGTCTGTCGCCCAGCAGCCGGTACAGCAGTTGGCAGCCGCGCGTCCCGCGCTGCCTCCTGCGGCCTTGAACCTCCCCGTCCCGAGACTTGGGTGGCTGCGGCGACTACCCTGGCCGGCTGCACCGCAGCGGGCGGCGGCGCTGCCCTGGCCGGCGGCATCGCAGCGGGCGGCGGCCCTGCTTGGGAGGAGGCGGACCCCCACGCCCCGCCATGGTTAAGGAACGAGCGTCGGCGGTCTGCTGTATCCGTGTAGCGCGTCCGATCCCGAGCGAAGGAAACCCAGGAATCGCAATTCTTAGAACCCTAGCAGACGATGAATATGACCCGCGTGCATGCGACGGCTCCCGATCCGAGGCAAGGTCATGCAGCGAGGGTGCGATCTGGATAGGAGGTTCAGCGGCTTGGGTCTCTACCTGGGCCGTATACCCAGTATCAGTAAAGCCCACGACCGCCGAGACCCTCGACCCAACCTCCTGGCCCAACAACGATTTCAAACGCGCCCTTCTGGCCGTTCTGATCGCGTCAGCTGACGTGCCCTTCGGTGGCGGCGGCAGCCCCGACGTCCGCCCCCCCCCCCCCCCTTCCCTCTCTTCTTCTTAGTTACTAGTGTCCAATCGGCCGGAATGAAATCGGACAAAGTGTGTAGGGTTCGGGTTACCTTCGGGATCGGCCCGATCCATGGTTTGATCAATGGCTTGGTCTTCTTCAGAGTTTCCTTAGTTTGGCAATGAACTGCTTCTCGGCGATTGAAAGTGGAGACGGTCCCCGACGGCGTTTCCGCCAAAGATGTCTCCACCGATGCAGATTGCGACGTTGTTTTGCCCTTGTCCTCGGCGTCCTCATCGACCTCGCTCTCGTCGTCCTCGTTATCCGCGAGAACCCAGAACCTGCCTCCGACCCGTGAGTCAGGCCTCCCGTCGGCACTCTCCGAATCCAAGTCAACAATCTCGATCGCTTCCACCGGAGCGGAATCCACCTGCATACGTTGATCTACCACCACTTCGTAGATATCAATATGAAAGCGAAAACCTACCGTGATCCGGATGTCATGCGCGAGGTAGTCGCCGGCGTGGACATCGGTGTCCATATCAATGATCGACGTCCAACGAGTTGCCGGATGATGATGCATGCGTCCCTGGATCCATCTCCCTTGACGTCGTACGTCCATGAAATGCACAGCCCACCGCTCCGGGATCATCCCCCCTGTCATTGACCCCTCCTGGATCTCATCCAGAGGGGTGGATCCACCGAGATCCACCTCCTGCGGCGGCGCTAGAAGAGGCGACACCGAGGAGAAGCACTGCTGCGGCGGCAACCCGTATGCCGAAGACGGCGGCGGCGGCAAGCGTGCGGGATGCGCCCCACTGGGTGTCCATCCATGCATGGCAAGATCCTAACACAGATCAAATGAGAAGGATATAGGCGTTTGCCCCGACTGTACCCTCTGAGGGTATAGGTTGATGTGGATTATCGTGTTTTTAGGATTGTAGGGTTTTTGTCGCGTTCCCTTCAAATAGTGTGCACCTTTGTACATTTGCTTCTTATTTTCCTTCTATATGAAATAGGCAGTGCTCGTTCCTCAAAAATAAAATAAAATGAGAAGGATATTTTGTTTTTCCTTTGCCATGATGGTGATACTTGTTTGCGGAACCATTTTCACAGCCACTGCACAGGCTGTGATAGAGATGCTTGTTGCAGTGATTTCAGACTTTTAGTAGCATGTCTAACCTAAATGTTTGTTCAGTTAGCACTTCAAGGATACTTCAGCTGGAGTGAAACAAGCATCTCAGGCACTGGGGTGGACCAAGTATGCCAGGTCAGTACAACACCCCCTTTGTTTCATACTCCCTCGCTCCGTTCCATAATATAAGATTTTATTACATCCAATTTGTGAGGGAGTACTAAAATATCAATATTAAGATCTATAGATCCAACTGCAAAGTTGTTCTTCTTCACCCGTTTACCGGTTATGTGCATCCATCTATCTATTTACACGTTACATCACATCAAAGATTTACCAAAAAGGGTGTGCGCTTCTCACTAACCAGTGACTGGCCAATACCCTTGTAAACCGGGGCAATGCCACTCTGGTTGCCATGTGACATTGCTGAGCTAACGGCTGCCCTCTCTACCTCTTCTGACAGCTTTCTCCTAAGTACCGTGATCTTGTCTTCACTTGTGAACCCTAACTCATCCTCTTACATCCTCAGGACTCAGGAGCTCTTTGAACACCATCGTGCCGAGGTACACCAACGGGACCTCGAATCGCTCTCCACCAGAAGCGTAGACGATGCAATGGCCCTTGTCTGCGATGGCCGATGAGCCGCGCAGGTTGTCTTCTTTGATAGGCCCCATTGTCGCCAGCCTCCGCTTCCCGAGGGCTGCCATCAGCCTCCACTTCTGTGCGTGCTGATCTAACCTCCTAGGAGTGATCATGTTATTTTAGTTCTTTTGATGAGATTTGCTTTTGCAGAAATGTGTGTTGGTACTTAATGTTTTTGGGTGGTGTGAAGATGCTTCTGTGCTAGTTCCATGTATTTACAGGACAGCAAGGGAACACTGCAGCAATATGTTTGTCTGATGGGTGTAACCATCGGTATGACTAGTTGCCAGAGACAAAGTCATGGGGCTTATCTTCCAGGAGGTAGCTACTTGCTCTGGATTGAGGTTGATACCCACGTTTTCGTGGTCCGTCTTATTCTTCCATTATGGCAGTCTGCCTCATGCTGCTTGGTTTTACATTCTTAACGGGTTGCATTGGTTCCAATTACCAGAGGTTTACTTCATGAGCTTGTTTGTTTGTCCACCTGTTCTTCTAAAGTTGTTTCAGAACTACGATCTACTGATGACCAATAAACATGCTAGCTCAAGGTCCCAAACCTGTGAGCGCAACCTCTGTTTATTTTTGTAGGATAATAATTCAACTTGTTGATGTGAGATGCAGGAAAATGAACCAATAAAACTCTGTTTATTTAACCAACTGCTCATAGTTTTTCACTGGATACCATTCATAATCAGCCCTACTTGTGTGACTTGTTGCTTCGTCTGCAGCCCATAGATTCTTCCTGCATTTATCATGCTTTCTGAACCACTTCCCTCACTTATGATCTCCATAGCTATGATCTTGCTTGGTCTGCAGCCCATAGCTATGATGTCCAGCAATCAATGGTTTCTTCCTCCATCTTAGTTCTCTTGGTGGACAATTCAAGCCTCCTTATGGCCATTTATTTGGTTCTGATATCGTCTTGTGGATTCAGTCAAACTCCAGTGTTCATTGTATTTCCTAACTCACTAGAGTTCCCATGTTCTTTTCCCTCGAACATAGTTCCATGTTTCTAACTATCGAATTTTGTGGTCATCACCAACAGCATTTTGAACATATTTTTGATGGAGTATCCACTTTGAAGAGTCAATTAACATGCTTGTATTTGCTTTGCTGGCATATAGTGCTCGACTAATAAACAACTTTGTGATATTTCTATAAAGAAAACTTCGTAAGTGTAGCTGCCTCTGTACTATGTAGTATAACATAAGAGAATCACATGGATGGTAGATTTAGGTTTATACGATGGAAGACCACAATGGTAAACACCAAGAATGCGAGCTTACTTCCATGTAAATCCAAGTGAGGAAGAAGCTTTGTCATGCAACATTACTATAAGTGTCACATTAGAGAGGTAGCACCAGTCATCAGTGCTGAGAAAGATACTATATATTTGGCATTAAGTTAGGTTTTTATTTAGTTTGGTTTTGTTTGTATAGTTCGTTGGTAGTGGCTGTCAGGGGTGGAGATAATGCTCAGTGTGTGTTATCAGGGTGTCAGCTTGTGTCACCTGATTATGGTGCGTATGCAAACTGTTATGTTTTGTCAGTTTTCATGAAATGAAAATTAGGGCAGGAAGACTTATATCACCAGTTTCAAGATAAATGAACAAACTAAAACATAAATGGTAATGTTTTGTGATGTTGTCGAGTTACACATTCCTATCATAAACTACATAAAACAATAGAAGTGGTACTTGGCAAATAGGTCACTTTCAGAGGTGAGCTATTTACTGAGGTTTGCATCTGTTTTAACCATATCTTCCATACAACTCTAAAGTAAGGATTGTATGCCTTCACTGTAGCAAGTTAAAATAAAATAAAATAACGTTCTTCTGTTAGAACCTTGTGAAAATATTTGGTAGAGACCAGGATCTTGAGCCCTTGAGTGAACAAAGTATCTCAGGCCCTGGAGAAGATTAAGTATTTCAGGTCAGTACAATATTGAATATCCCCTTTGTTTCATGCCAAACAACAATATTAGGATATAGTTCCAACTGCAAATGTGTTCTTTCTTTATCTATTTACTTGGTATTTGCATACATCTATTTACACATTACATCGCTTGAAAGATTTACCAAAAAGGGATGCATATATAGATCAGAAAGACACCTTCTCACTAGCTAAAAATAGCCAGTGACTGGCCTAGACTCTTGTAAACCATGGCGACGCCACTCTGGTTGCTGCACGGCATTACTACAGAACTAAGGACCGCCCTCTCCACCTCTATTGATGGCTTTCTTCTGAGTAAGCACATGACATACGCCATCACCTCAGCGTCGCAAGGTACCGTGATCCTGTCTTCACTCGTGAACCTGAACTCGTCCTCCGACATCCTTAGAAGCTCTCCGAACACCGTCGTACTGAGGTACGCCAACGGGACCTCGAACCGCTCTCCACCAGCGGTGTAGACGACGCAGTGGCCCTTGTCTGCGATGGCCGATGCGCCGTGCAGGTTGGCATCTTTGATTGGCCCCGTCATAGCCAGCCTCTTCTTCCGGAGGGCTGCCATCTTCTGCCACTTCTTCGCCTGTTGAACTAGCCCCTTAGGAGTGATCATGGTGTATTTCTTCTGATGAGATGAAACGCGCTTTTGCAGAAATGTGTTGGTACTTGATTTTTTGGGTGGTGTGAAGACGCTTGTGTGCTAGCTCCATGTATTTATAGGATATCAAGGGAACACTGCAGCCATAAAAGTTTGTCTTATGGGTGTAGCACAGTAACCATCAGTATGAGTGTATGACTAGCTGGCCAGAGACAAAGTCATGGGGTCTATTTTCCTAGAGGTAGCTATCTTGCTCTGCATGATTGAGCTTGATACCCACTTTGCTTCCTAGTCTGCACTTTTAGGTCCACGTTGTTAATCCTTTTGTTGGTCCTGTCTTTGTCAGTCTCATTCTCCCATTATGGCAGCCTGCCTCATGCTGCTTGGTTTTACATTTGTAACCGGTTGCATTGGCGCTGCTGATTGCTGAAGGTGCAAAGTTTTTCTTCTACTATTTGTTTGTTTGCATACCTTTTCTTCAAACATCGTTTTCAGAACTATGATCTTTTGATGACCAATAAACATACTAGCAGAAGGTCGCAAACCTGTGAAATCAGTTTTGGTTTGTTTTTTAGGCTAGGTCAACCCGTCTATGTGAAATAATGGAAACTGAACCAAAGAAGATGCTGCTTATTTAACCAACTGCTCAGAAACCATTTTCTGGGACAGTCATTTGTAACTGGTGCAGAATCAGTCTACTTGATCACTTCTGTATAAGCTGGTGTCATTGCTTCTAGTTCCAGATTCCCGGCCTGCAGTCCACAGATTCTTCGTGCATTTAGCTTGCTTTCTTCTTCTATTTTACTTCCCCCATTCAAGCCCCCATATGCCCATTTATTTGGTTCAAATGGAGCTTTCGTCTGCAGACATTCTTTTCTAGATTCAGTCCAGGGTGGTGCGAAGACACTTGTGTGCTAGTTCCATGTATTTATAGGACAGCAAGGGAACACTGCAGCCATGTGTTTGTCTGATGGGCATGACCATAGATGAAGCCATGGGGTTTATATTTTCCTGGAGGTAGCTAGCAGCTGGACAGCAAGGGAACACTTTGCTTCCTGCCCTCGTATTGAAATGAATCAAGATTGATAAGGAATTAGTTAGGTCCACACTCTTTAATTCATCCTTTTGTTGCTGCAGTCACATTCAGTCTGCCTCATGCTGCTTAGTTTAACATTCTTAGCGGGTTACATACTGCATTGTTCTGATTGCTCAAGGTGCAAAGTTTTTCTTTGAGCCTGTTTGTTGCTCATGACCAAATACACATACTAGCAGAAGGTCCCAAGCCTGTGAACACCAGTTTCTCTAGGCTAATTCAATTTGTTGATGTGAGGTGCAGGAAAGCGAACCAGTAAAAACACTGTTTATTTAACAAACGGCTCATAGTTTTTCACTGGATTAATAAGTCTGTTGGCTTGTCCACTAATAATCAGATACTCCCTCCGATCCAGAATCAGCGTTATGGTTTTAGTTTAAAATTTGAACAAAAACCAAGACACTTATAATGGATCGGAAGGAGTACCATTTTTAGGGACACTCATTTGCGGCTGGTGCGTAATGAGTTTACTAAATCACTTCAATGTCAGCTGGTCAATCGCCTCTGGTCCCAGATTCCCTGCGGCCTGCACTCCACAGATTCTTCCTGCACTTATCTTGCTTCCTTAACCACCTCCCTTACCTGCTGCCCGAAGGTATGATTTCCGGCCATTATGTGGTCTACGTCAATGGTTTCTTCCTCCATTTTTCTTCTCTTGGTGGACCATTCAAGCCTCCATATGGCCATTTATTTCGCTCAAATGGAGTTTTTTTTTTGTAGACATCGATTTCTGGATTCAGTCAAACTCGAACGGCCATTGTATTTCCTAACTGACTAGAGTTCCGTGTTTTATCCTCGAAACTACGAGAGTTGTCTGTGGTCATTGATTTGCCTGATGGAGTATCCACTTTGAAGAGTCAATTAGCATGCCTGTTTCCTTACCTGGTATATATTGCCCGGCTAAAAAAAATGATATTTCTAACGAGAACATTTCAAGATATATAACTACATGGATGATGGATCATGAAACAATGAAATTTGCTTGAAATGATTACCTCATTGCAACGCTTCATTTTTGTGATTTTCCTGACTTCTTTAGCACATAACTGCACCTTTTTTTTTTTCTTACGAAAGGACCGCAAACGCCATCATCACAATCACAATTCACATGGCGAGAGGGTTAACTTTTAGCGTGATCCGTGGCTGCAGGGGGAAGCTTCTGCAATAGAAACGTCAAAGTCTCCTGATTGCATCATATGAAAACATAAGAACCCGTGAGCAATTGGTATTTGTTTAACCTTACGCAAAAAAGGTATTTGTTTAACAATATGGAATTTCTAACTTCCAAACCACCTTACTTTTGCAACAGATCCGAACACATCCAGAACCGTCAGATTGAGATCTCATGGTCCGCGATTGAGCCTTCTCTACATGCCATTTAAATGGTCTATTAAAAGACCCACATTCCACCACGCTGCATGCACCCGAACACATGCGATGGTTCGAGGGGGTCCGTCGGTTCAGGACGAGGGAGAGAGATGCGTCGGTTGCCTTTGCAACCTTAAGGCCTTGTACAATGCAAGGTGCTTAGGGGAGGTGCTTAGAGAAATAAATCAGGCTTTCCTTAAGCACCGATGCTTATTTGTACATGACATACGCTTAGTTAGGCGTCTCTCCTGTAGAAATTGGCACTGATGCGTAAGAAAAACCGGTTTATTTTTCTAAGCACCTCCCTAAACAGCTAGCATTGTACAAGGCCTAAGCCAGCTCGCCGGTTCTGGACAAGGGGAGATTTTCCCCTTAATTACAAATTGTAATTAATCTTAACACCCCTCCTAATGGTGGGTGATTCTATCGAACCAATTCCACATGACTGTTGTATGTGGTTTATCATTCTGCGAATCCATACACATTCACATGCTGCTTCAAATAATGAAATTATTTCAGAATGATTGGTAGATATTGCCACCAGAGTCGTTTTGAAAACTTCCAAGATATAGCAGTACCACCATGTAGGAACACAAAGTCGGTATGTGATCTGACGTTATGGGGATCAGACAAATAGTCGGCATATATAGCAGTACCACCATGTAGAATCATTTGACCGTAAAACTATGACTGTGGTACTGCATTGTCCGACTTTCTTTGAGATCGGGATGTATGCAACACATCCGAACTTACGCAGATGGGAAATGCTAGGAGGATTTCCACGTACCAATTCCAGAGGGGGAGAACTGTGATATGCAGTTGGCCTCAATTGTACACTACTAGGGAAAAGCCTAGTAGTAGCACGGGTTTGACGCCTACTAGTAGCGCGGGTGCCTGCGCTACTAGTAAGGCACTACAGCTATAGCTTAGCAGTAGCGCTGGTTACACGCGCTGCTGCTAAGACGTATAGCGGTAGCGTGTATAATTACCAGCGCTGCTGCTAAGCTAACTATTAGTAGCGTCCTTCCAAAACCGCGCTACTAGTATTCTGTTTTTCATTTTTTTATTGTATTTATACGCCGTTATACAAATTTTGATACAGTACCAATTCAACTTATGGTCACTTTTGATCCATCCACATGGATTAGATTCATTTGGATGAATCAAAAGTGATCAAAAGTTGAATTAGGACGATGATCCTACTAATTCAACTTTAGCTAGCTAATAATAATCATTATAGTCATCACCACCAAAAGTGATCAAAAGTGATCAAAAGTGTAGCTATCTCATCACCATCAACACTAGCTAATAATAATCATTATAGTCATTACCACCAACACTAGCTATTTAATCATCATAGTCATCACCACCAACACTAGCTATTTAATCATCATAGTCATTACCACCAACACTAGCTAGCTAATCACTTTTACTGCTCTCTCAGGTAAAATAGCATAAAACATGTGTAGCACTCCTGCTTCATCATATTGGAGCATGCAGATGAACCTGTCTTCTAAATGTGGGTTACGCTTCTGATTGCTGCCCCCTAGTACTTCTTTGCGATCCTTCACAATTTTGCTCCGGTCTTTGACTATTAAGACTTGCTCGCTTTCAGAAATGCAGAATGCACTCATGTGCATTGTAGGATGTCTTGGTCGTAAGCTAATCATTCTCATGTGACCTTTATGCTCGATCCAACGAGGCACAACACTCATCGGGAGTCCCTGTTGAAGAACATCGTAGTAACATACTTAGCAATGAAGTTTAGCTTAAAAAATAATGTATGCAAAAGATGCACTGAGGACAAATAGTAAAAATCTTACCATCTTTCCTAGATAGATGTGACCGTAGTTCAATACGCACACTAGTGGTCGCACATATTGAGTACTAATATCTCGAAGTCCAGGAAAATAATTTGTCTTGACAAGATCAAGATCCTCAAGCCATGAAACATAATGACTTATCTCCTCGCAGTTTAGTTCAAAACCCGGGACAGTAGTAGGTGTTGTCTACCAAGAGCCGGACATGTTTACTTGAATGGAAATAAGTTGTCACTAGAAATTAGTTGTCAACTATTTTCAAATAAACAATATAATTTACTTAATAAATATGGTTGAGAAACTCACATAGAGGTAGAACTGGAGGCGTCTGCACATCGACCCAGATGTCGATATTACCTTCATATTCATCTTCAGGACGAATATCAAAGGTGATAAGCATATTAGGCTCAAATGCATACGCCTTGCATAGTGCTCTCCAATTTGAGCATTCAAAATAGGAGTAGTTATCTGCATTGTATAATTTTACGGAAAAAGCATAGCCATGCTCGGTCCTCAAGTGAACTCTCTTTACCTCCATACTGCACATATCTGAGAAACCAATCTTATCCAAGACATAATGTCTTGCATGGCAGGGGATACGCTAGTAGAATTGTAAAAAATTAAAATTATAAGTTGAAGCAAAAGAAGCAGAAGTCATGCTTAATTACGAAAAAAGACTTGTCGTTGTGACTTACTGTATCCACTTCGAAGTTCTCATCCAGCATGATGTTGAATCGCCTACCATCTTCTAGGTGAGGCCTATCGCACAGACCGCGCTCGTCTTCGTAGTATTGGCACATACCGAATTTCCTTTCGCTATCGTCGTCAGACATTTCCTATGTTCATAGTTGAAACAGATGTGCATTCAATAAGCAAAACTAAATCATAAAACAAATTAGTATTCAAATTAGCATGCATTCAATAAGCAAAACTAAATCATCTCTTGCGTCCGTACATCGTCGAATATTATCACTAATACATCTCGAATAGTATCATACATATAACATCACTAATACGGTTAGAACCGTAGCGAATGACGGGTATCGGCGCGGGCGGTGGACACCCAAAGAGAAGAAACCATCACAGGATCATAGCTCCAGTGAGATCTCTGAAGAACCTGCCAGGTATTGTCGAACCTGCCCTTCAACGCAACCATGTAGCGACGGACGTGCTCGTCCTCCTCGCTGACACGGTGACGTACCACCTCCGCGGGGGACGAAAGCCTCCACACCGTCACTGGCCCACGCGACCGCCACCAAAGAAGGCCCGGGTCGACGACGGGCTGCCTCCTCACCAAGCTGCGCGCCCCGGAAGGTAGCACCTCCCAGTACCAGCCCGGCGGAGCCCAGTCCCGGACATGGCCCCTATAATCAAGTAGGCCTCCTCCGCCGAGTCGACGACGAGGATGCGGGGCAGGCATCATCGACGTCGAGAACAAATGCTTAATTATGAAAACAAAATTAATAAACACTTAGCAGACCTAAAGTCAACCCGTTCCATATATCGAGCAATAACATAGAAAAAATGCATTTGCTTAAATTAATAAACATCTAATATTATGCTAAAATTCATGAAAAAAAATCGGCATGACCTTTGCTTAAAACAGGACATATCGAGCGCCTGAAATTTGCCGGAACGGAAACGAATCAACATTCTGGCAAAACATAGGCCACCCGGAGGTACATTGCAAACAAGAACACCAAGACATCCTCTATATTCAGAATGCATCATCATCGACATCAATGACATCAACGACGGTGGTCGGGGAACGGCGGCGGCGGCGGACGACGGGGGGTGCGGGGGAGAGTGAGATGAGTGGCGCGGTTTTCCTGTTTGTTTCTTCTATTGTCTTTTCCTTTATTTTCTCTTCCTTTTCTTTTCTTCTTTTTCTTTTCTTTTCTTTTCTTTTTCTTTTCTTTTCTTTTCCTTTTTTCCGCGACGATTTTTCGACCGTCGATGATGGTCGCTACTCCTCCTTCCCCTAGTGCATAACAAATATCTAGCACAAGGAGAAGAAGGAGAAGCGACCCCCACGACAACAGTCGGCATTCTTCTTCTCTCATATATGGTGGACACTCCCTCACCGATTTTTCGACCGTCGATGATGGTCGCTACTCCTTCTTCCCCTAGTGCATAACAAAGGTCTATTAAGCACTTACTATAAATAAACTATTTCTATTAAACACTTATAAAAAACAGTAAAAAAACTACATTATACAAGAACAGTAAAAAACAGTTTAGGGTTTAGGAGAGATGGAGGGAGGAGGGGGTGGGAGGAGGGAGGAGAGAGGAGGGCGGTGGGAGAAGGGAGGAGGAGGAATGAGGAGGGGGTGGGAGGAGGGAGGAGAGAGGAGGAGGGGGAGGAGGGCGGTGGGAGGAGGGCTGCCGGCGGTGGGCTTGGCCGGAGGAGGAGGGAGGAGGGGGCGGACGGAGGAGGAGGGAGGGGCGCAGAGGGGGAGGAGGGCGGTGGGAGGAGAGAGGAGGAGGAGGGATGGAGGGACTACCTCAGTGGTGTTGGAAATATGCCCTAGAGGCAATAATAAATTGGTTATTATTATATTTCCTTGTTCATGATAATTGTTTATTATCCATGCTATAATTGTATTGATTGGAAACTCAAATACATGTGTGGGTACATAGACAACACTGTGTCCCTAGTAAGCCTCTAGTTGACTAGCTTGTTGATCAAAGATGGTTAAGGTTTCCTAGCCATTGACATGAGATGTCATTTGATAACGGGATCACATCATTAGGAGAATGATGTGATGGACAAGACCCAAACTGTAAACGTAGCATTTGATCGTGTCAGTTTATTGCTATTGTTTTCTGCATGTCAAGTATCTGTTCCTTTGACCATGAGATCATGCAACTCACTGACACCGGAGGAATACCTTGTGTGTATCAAACGTCGCAACGTAACTGGGTGACTATAAAGGTGCTCTACAGGTATCTCCGAGGGTGTCTGTTGGGTTGGCATGGATCAAGACTGGGATTTGTTACTCCGTGTGACGGAGAGGTATCTCAGGGCCCACTCGGTAATACAACATCACAATGAGCCTTGCAAGCAATGTGACTAAAGTGTTAGCCACGAGATCTTGTATTACGGAACGAGTAAAGAGACTTGCCGGTAACGAGATTGAACTAGGTATAGTGATACCGACGATCGAATCTCGGGCAAGTAACATACCGAAGAACAAAGGGAACAGCATACGGGATTAACTGAATCCTTGACATAGAGGTTCGACCGATAAAGATCTTCGTAGAATATGTAGGAGCCAATATGGGCATCCAGGTCCCGCTATTGGTTATTGGCCGTAGAGGTGTCTCGGTCATGTCTACATAGTTCTCGAACCCGCAGGGTCTACACACTTAACGTTTGGTGACGATTAGTATAATTGAGTTATTATGTTGGTGACCGAAAGTTGTTCGGAGTCCCGGATAAGATCCCGGACGTGACGAGGATCTCCGGAATAGTCCGGAGGTAAAGATTGATATATGTGATAATAGTGTTTTGATCTCTGGAAGGGTTCCGGAGTTCACCGGAAGGGGTTCCGGATGTTTACCGAAGTGTTCGGGTGCAGCAACACTTTATATGAGCCAAAGGGATAAAGCCCACAAGGTATTGGAAAGTGCAAAAGTAGTTTTGCTGCCGCGTAAGCGGTACTACCGCTTGGTGAAGCGGTACTACCGCCGGAGCGGTACTACCGCTTGTGTGAAGCGGTACTACCGCCGGAGCGGTACTACCGCTTGTGTGAAGCGGTACTACCGCCCAAGCGGTACTACCGCTTGTGTGAAGCGGTACTACCGCTTGTGCGCGGCTGTGCACGATTCGGCAGGGTCCGAATTGGACTCTTTTCCTGCGGGCCAAACCGACCTTGTGCGGGCAAAACCGACCCGGAGGAGGCTTTTACTCCAAGTTTAGACCCCAAGGCTCAACATATAAATAGAGGGGCAGGGCTAGCACACGGGACACATCAGGATTTCCCAAGCCGTGTGCCGGCAACCCTAGCCCTCTAGTTCCTCCGTCATAATCTCCGTAGTGCTTGGCGAAGCCCTGCAGAGATTGTTCCTCACCACCATCACCACGCCGTCGTGCTGCTGGAACTCAACCACTACTTCACCATCGCTCGCTGGATCGAGGAGGTGAAGGCGTCATCAAGCCGTACGTGTGTTGAACGCGGAGGTGCCGTCCGTTCGGCACTAGATCGGAAGGATCGTGATTGGATCGCGGGACGCTCGGCGATTTGGATCGCGAAGACGTTCGACTACATCAACCGCGTTTATTAACGCTTCCGCTTAGCGATCTACAAGGGTATGTAGATTCACTCTCCCTCTCGTAGATGCTCATCACCATGGATAGATCTTGCGTGTGCGTAGGAAAATTTTTGTTTCCCATGCAACGTTCCCCAACAGTGGCATCTGAGCTAGGTCTATGCGTAGATGAGATCTCGAGTAGAACACAAACGAGTTGTGGGCGTGGGTGTATACATATTGCTTGCCGTTACTAGTTGATACTTGATTCAGCGGCATTGTGAGATGAAGCGGCCCGGACCGACATTACGCGTACGCTTACGCGAGACTGGTTTTACCGCTGCGTGCACTTGTTGCATAAAGGTGACTGGCGGGTGTCTGTCTCTCTCACTTTAGTTGAATCGATTTCAATGAAGAGGGTTCTTTTAGAAGATCAAAAAGCAATCACTACACCACGTTGTGGTTTTGCGTAGGTAAGAACGGTTCTTGCAAACCCGTAGCAGCCACGTAAAATTTGCAACAACAATTAGAGGACGTCTAACTTGTTTTTGCAGGGTATGTTGTGATGTGATATGGCCAATTACATGATGAGATATATGTGATGTATGAGATGATCATGTATTGTATAGAATATCACGACTTGCATGTCGATGAGTACGGCAACTGGCAGGAGCCATAGAGTTGTCTTTAATTATTGTATGACCTGCGTGTCAATCATTAAGCGCTATGTAATGCTTTACTTTATCGCTAAACGTTAGCTATAGTCGTGGAAGCAACAGTCGGCGCGACAACCTTATGGCGACACGTTGATGGATATCAAGATGATGGAGATCATGGTGTCATGCCGGTGACGATGGAGATCATGCCGGTGCTTTGGAGATGGAGATCAAAAGCACAAGTTCATGGCCATATCATGTCACTTATGATTTGCATGTGATGTTAATCCTTTTATGCATCTTATTTTGCTTAGGACGACGGTAGCATTATAAGGTGATCCCTCACTTAAATTTCAAGATAAATTGTGTTCTCCCCAAGTGTGCACCGTTGCGAAAGTTCGTCGTTTCGAGACACGCCGTGATGATCGGGTGTGATAGACTCTACGTTCGCATACAACGGGTGTAAGCCATGTTACACGTGCGGAACACTCGGGTTAAACTTGACGAGCCTAGCATGTACAGACATGGCCTCGGAACACAAGAGACCGAAAGGTCGAACATGAGTCATATAGTAGATATGATCAACATGAAGATGTTCACCATTGAAACCACCTCAACTCACGTGATGATCGGACTTGAGTTGGTGGATTTGGATCATGTTACACTCGAATGATCGGAGGGATGTCAATTTGAGTGGGAGTTTTTTAAAATATGATTAACTAAACTCATTATCTAAGAACAATAGTCTAAGTTGTCTTTGCTATATTTATGTTGTAGATCATGGCTCGCGCAGTAGCACCCCTGAATTTTAATGCGTTCCTAGAGAAAGCTAAGTTGAAAGATGATGGAAGTAACTTTGTGGACTGGGCCCGTAATCTAAGGATTATCCTTACGGCTTCCCAGAAGGCTTATGTCCTTGATGCACCGCTTGGTGATCCACCCGCTCCAGTTGAGTCTCTAGACGTTGTGAACGCCTGGCAGGCTCGTTCTGATGATTACTCAATAGTTCAATGTGCAATGTTGTATGGCTTAGAACCGGGACTTCAAAGACGTTTTGAACGTCATGGAGCATATGAGATGTTCCAGGAGTTGAAGTTTATCTTTCAGAAGAATGCCCGGATCGAGAGATATGAGATCTCCGATAAGTTCTATGCTTGCAAGATGGAGGAGAACGGGTCTATCAGTGATCACGTGCTCAGAATGTCTGGGTACTCCACCCGTCTGGCTGAGTTAGGGATGCCCCTTCCGCCAGAGGCTATCACTGACAGAGTTCTTCAATCATTGCCGCCTAGCTACAAGAGCTTCGTGTTGAACTATAACATGCACGGGATGAACAAGTCAGTCGCCGAGCTGTTTGCGATGCTGAAAGTCGCTGAGTCTGAAATTCAGAAGGAGCATCAAGTGTTGATGGTCAATAAAACCACTAGTTTCAAGAAAAATGGCAAGGGTAAGAAGGGTAACTCCAAGCAGAGTGGCAAAGCAGTTGCTCCTCTCGTGAAGAAACCCAAGGCTGGACCCAAACCAGAAACTGTGTGTTTTCATTGCAAGGGAACTGGACACTGGAAGCGGAATTGCCCCAAGTATTTGGCTGACAAGAAGGCGGCCAACAACAAACAAGGTATATATGATATACATGTTATTGATGTGTACCTTACCAACTCTCGTTGTAGTGCCTGGGTATTTGATACCGGTGCGGTTGCTCATATTTGCAACTCAAAACAGGAACTGCGGAATAGACGGAGGCTGGCAAAGGACGAAGTGACGATGCGCGTGGGAAATGGTTCCAAGGTTGATGTGATCGCCGTCGGCACGCTCGCTCTTCGATTACCGTCGGGATTAGTGATGAACCTAAATAAGTGTTATTTGGTGCCTGCGTTAAGCATGAACATTATATCTGGATCTTGTTTATTGCGAGACGGTTACTCATTTAAATCAGAGAATAATGGTTGTTCTATTTATATGAGTAATATCTTTTATGGTCATGCACCCGATGTGAGGGGTTTATTCTTATTGAATCTCGATAGTAATGATACACATGTTCATAACATTGATGCCAAAAGATGTAGAATTGATAATGATAATACCACTTTCTTGTGGCACTGCCGTTTAGGTCATATTGGCGTAAAACGCATGAGGAAGCTCCATGCTGATGGACTTTTGGAGTCACTTGATTTTGAATCACTTGACACATGTGAGCCATGCCTCATGGGCAAGATGACTAAAACGCCGTTCTCTGGAATAATGGAACGGGCAAGTGACTTATTGGAAATCATACATACTGATGTGTGCGGTCCGATGAGCATTGAGGCGCGCGGTGGTTATCGTTACTTTCTCACCTTCACTGATGACTTAAGTAGATATGGGTATATTTACTTAATGAAACACAAGTCTGAAACATTTGAAAAGTTCAAACAATTTCAGAGTGAAGTTGAGAATCATCGTAACAAGAAGATTAAATTCCTACGATCTGATCGAGGAGGAGAATATCTGAGTTATAAGTTTGGCAGTCACTTAAGACAGTGTGGAATTGTTTCACAATTGACACCGCCTGGAACACCACAGCGTAATGGTGTGTCCGAACGTCGTAATCGAACTTTATTGGATATGGTGCGATCTATGATGTCTCTTGCCGATTTGCCACTATCGTTTTGGGGTTATGCATTAGAGACAGCTGCATTCACTTTAAATAGGGCACCATCGAAATCCGTTGAGACGACGCCATATGAACTTTGGTTTGGCAAGAAGCCAAAGCTGTCGTTTCTTAAAGTTTGGGGATGTGATGCTTATGTCAAAAAGCTTCAGCCTGAAAAGCTGGAACCCAAAGCGGAGAAATGCGTCTTCATAGGATACCCAAAAGAGACAGTTGGGTATACCTTCTACCTCAGATCCGAAGGCAAAGTGTTTGTCGCTAAAAACGGAACATTTCTTGAGAAAGAGTTTCTCTCGAAAGAATTGAGTGGGAGGAAGATAGAACTTGATGAGGTTGTTGAACCTTTACTTCAACCTGAGAGTAGCGCAGCGCAGAAAGTTGTTTCTGTGGAGCCTACATTAGCTGAAGAGGAAGTTAATGATGATGATCATGAAGCTTTGGATCAAGTTGCTATCGAACCTCGTAGGTCGACAAGGACGCGTACTGCTCCCGAGTGGTACGGCAACCCTGTCTTAGAGGTCATGTTGTTAGACAACAATGAACCTACGAGCTATGGAGAAGCGATGATGAGCCCGGATTCCAAGAAGTGGTTAGAGGCCATGAAATCCGAGATAGGATCCATGTATGAAAACAAAGTATGGACTTTGGAAGTATTACCTGAAGGGCGTAAGGCCATTCAGAACAAATGGATCTTTAAGAGGAAGACGGACGCGGACGGTAATGTCACCGTCTATAAAGCTCGACTTGTGGCAAAAGGTTTTTCACAAGTTCAAGGAGTTGACTACGATGAGACCTTCTCACCCGTAGCGATGCTTAAGTCCGTCAGAATCATGTTAGCAATAGCTGCCTTTTTCGATTATGAAATTTGGCAGATGGATGTCAAAACAGCGTTCCTTAACGGTTACCTTAAGGAAGAGTTGTATATGATACAACCAGAAGGTTTTGTCGATCCAGAGAATGCTGACAAAGTTTGCAAACTCCAGCGATCCATTTATGGACTGGTGCAAGCATCTCGGAGTTGGAATCTTCGTTTTGATGAGGTGATCAAAGCGTTCGAGTTTATACAAGTTTACGGAGAAGCTTGTATTTACAAGAAAGTGAGTGGGAGCTCTATAGCGTTTCTAATATTATATGTGGATGACATATTGCTGATTGGAAACAATATAGAAATGCTGGAAAGCGTAAAGGAATATTTGAACAAGAGTTTTTCAATGAAGGACCTAGGAGAAGCTGCTTTCATATTAGGCATCAAGATCTATAGAGATAGATCAAGACGTTTAATAGGACTTTCACAAAGCACATACCTTGATAAGATTTTGAAGAAGTTCAAAATGGATCAGTCCAAGAAGGGGTTCTTGCCTGTTTTGCAAGGTGTGAAGTTGAGTAAGACTCAATGCCCAGTGACTGCAGAAGATAGAGAAAAGATGAGTGTCATCCCCTATGCTTCGGCCATAGGCTCTATCATGTATGCAATGCTGTGCACAAGACCCGATGTCAGCCTTGCCATAAGTATGGTCGGAAGGTTTCAAAGTGATCCAGGAATGGAACACTGGACGGCGGTCAAGAATATCCTGAAGTACCTGAAAAGGACTAAGGACATGTTTCTCGTTTATGGAGGTGATCAAGAGCTCGTCGTAAAGGGTTACGTCGATGCAAGCTTTGACACTGATCCGGATGACTCTAAGTCGCAAACCGGATACGTATTTATTCTTAATGGGGGTGCGGTTAGCTGGTGCAGTTCCAAGCAAAGCGTGGTAGCAGATTCTACATGCGAAGCGGAGTACATCGCTGCCTCGGAGGCGGCGAAGGAAGGTGTCTGGATGAAGGAGTTCATGACAGATCTTGGAGTAGTGCCTAGTGCGCTTAACCCAATGACTCTGTTTTGTGATAATACTGGTGCCATTGCTCTAGCCAAGGAACCAAGATTTCACAAGAGGACCAGACACATAAAACGACGTTTCAATTCCATCCGCGATTACATCAAGGAGGACGACATAAATATTTGCAAAGTACACACGGATCTAAATGTTGCAGATCCGATGACTAAACCTCTTCCAAGGGCTAAACATGAACAACACCAGAACTGCATGGGTGTTCGATTCATTACAATGTAAATCACATAGTGATGTGAACTAGATTATTGACTCTAGTGCAAGTGGGAGACTGTTGGAAATATGCCCTAGAGGCAATAATAAATTGGTTATTATTATATTTCCTTGTTCATGATAATTGTTTATTATCCATGCTATAATTGTATTGATTGGAAACTCAAATACATGTGTGGGTACATAGACAACACTGTGTCCCTAGTAAGCCTCTAGTTGACTAGCTTGTTGATCAAAGATGGTTAAGGTTTCCTAGCCATTGACATGAGATGTCATTTGATAACGGGATCACATCATTAGGAGAATGATGTGATGGACAAGACCCAAACTGTAAACGTAGCATTTGATCGTGTCAGTTTATTGCTATTGTTTTCTGCATGTCAAGTATCTGTTCCTTTGACCATGAGATCATGCAACTCACTGACACCGGAGGAATACCTTGTGTGTATCAAACGTCGCAACGTAACTGGGTGACTATAAAGGTGCTCTACAGGTATCTCCGAGGGTGTCTGTTGGGTTGGCATGGATCAAGACTGGGATTTGTTACTCCGTGTGACGGAGAGGTATCTCAGGGCCCACTCGGTAATACAACATCACAATGAGCCTTGCAAGCAATGTGACTAAAGTGTTAGCCACGAGATCTTGTATTACGGAACGAGTAAAGAGACTTGCCGGTAACGAGATTGAACTAGGTATAGTGATACCGACGATCGAATCTCGGGCAAGTAACATACCGAAGAACAAAGGGAACAGCATACGGGATTAACTGAATCCTTGACATAGAGGTTCGACCGATAAAGATCTTCGTAGAATATGTAGGAGCCAATATGGGCATCCAGGTCCCGCTATTGGTTATTGGCCGTAGAGGTGTCTCGGTCATGTCTACATAGTTCTCGAACCCGCAGGGTCTACACACTTAACGTTTGGTGACGATTAGTATAATTGAGTTATTATGTTGGTGACCGAAAGTTGTTCGGAGTCCCGGATAAGATCCCGGACGTGACGAGGATCTCCGGAATAGTCCGGAGGTAAAGATTGATATATGTGATAATAGTGTTTTGATCTCTGGAAGGGTTCCGGAGTTCACCGGAAGGGGTTCCGGATGTTTACCGAAGTGTTCGGGTGCAGCAACACTTTATATGAGCCAAAGGGATAAAGCCCACAAGGTATTGGAAAGTGCAAAAGTAGTTTTGCTGCCGCGTAAGCGGTACTACCGCTTGGTGAAGCGGTACTACCGCCGGAGCGGTACTACCGCTTGTGTGAAGCGGTACTACCGCCGGAGCGGTACTACCGCTTGTGTGAAGCGGTACTACCGCCCAAGCGGTACTACCGCTTGTGTGAAGCGGTACTACCGCTTGTGCGCGGCTGTGCACGATTCGGCAGGGTCCGAATTGGACTCTTTTCCTGCGGGCCAAACCGACCTTGTGCGGGCAAAACCGACCCGGAGGAGGCTTTTACTCCAAGTTTAGACCCCAAGGCTCAACATATAAATAGAGGGGCAGGGCTAGCACACGGGACACATCAGGATTTCCCAAGCCGTGTGCCGGCAACCCTAGCCCTCTAGTTCCTCCGTCATAATCTCCGTAGTGCTTGGCGAAGCCCTGCAGAGATTGTTCCTCACCACCATCACCACGCCGTCGTGCTGCTGGAACTCAACCACTACTTCACCATCGCTCGCTGGATCGAGGAGGTGAAGGCGTCATCAAGCCGTACGTGTGTTGAACGCGGAGGTGCCGTCCGTTCGGCACTAGATCGGAAGGATCGTGATTGGATCGCGGGACGCTCGGCGATTTGGATCGCGAAGACGTTCGACTACATCAACCGCGTTTATTAACGCTTCCGCTTAGCGATCTACAAGGGTATGTAGATTCACTCTCCCTCTCGTAGATGCTCATCACCATGGATAGATCTTGCGTGTGCGTAGGAAAATTTTTGTTTCCCATGCAACGTTCCCCAACAAGTGGAGGAGGACCAGGAGCGTCGGCGGCGGCGGGCGACGACGGTGGTCGGGGAACGGCGGCGGCGGCGGACGACGGGGGGTGCGGGGGAGAGTGAGAGTGGAGTGGAGAGGGGAGAGTGAGGGGCGGCCGGTTGGAGGAGTTGGAGAAGATAGGCTTTAGCAGTAGCGCTCTTTGGAATAAAGCGCTGCTGCTAAACGACATAGCAGTAGCGCGTTTATAAAACAGGCGCTACTGCTATACCTAGTCTGGCGGCAAGGTCGTGGCAATTGTAGTAGTAGCGCTGTTTCCTCCTGACGCGCTACTGCTATGCGGGTATCAGTAGCGCGTTCTTTTGTAGCGCGCTACTGATAAGTAGCAGTAGCGCCTTATTTTACACCGCGCTACTGGTAAGATTCTGTCTATAAGGTTTTCCCTAGTAGTGGTATCAAGCCAACAGCGTGTAAAACAACGTGACCCCAACAAGAGGTTGGCAAGTTGCAATTCGTCAACAAAGGTCTTGTAATGAGTTTAATCATCTTAATCAATGATTCAGCCAAACCATTTTGTGTATGGACACATGGAACATAGTGCTGAACTTCAATCCCCAAAGCCATGCAATAATCATTGAAAGCACGTGGGGAGAATTCTGCAGCATTGTCCATTTGAATTGACTTAATTAGACTTTCTGGATAATGGGCTTGCAACTTAATGACTTGCCTCATTATCTTGGCAAATGCATGGTTTCATGTGGATAGAAGACACACATATGACCATCGTGTAGATGCGTCAATAAGAAGCATGAAATACCTGAAAGGTTGAGATAATGGTTGAATAGGACCACAAATGTCTCCTTGAATACTCTTTTAGTTTCAATTCGTTTCTTTACCTTTGCCCACAACAGTGACATTTATTCATTTCTTTCCTATCTCAGCATACATAATTTACCTTTCTTAATTTCTTTCCTTCCTAGTCCACAATCTCATTTAATTAATGAGATCGCTTTTTCATCCAACTTAATTATCCACATCTTTGTTTATTTATTTTCAAGGAGGCTCCTTATTGTGGCACACAACTCACAAACACATTCAAATTTTGTGTAAAGAGGTGAGGTGGTATTATCCCACACAACCATATTTTTCGGCCTAAAAAAGGCCGCGGACGACAGACGAACTGAGCACAATGGTTTCCTATGCCTCGCCTTCAACAAGAGGGGAGGAACCCCTCGCTGAAGGGGCCTAGATGGACCGGCCAACCAGCACAGGAGGCCAAAACCTCCTTTTTTTGTTTTTTATGTTGTATGTTCCCTTTTTTGTTTTTTTTGTTTTTTATACTTTAAAATGTTCTAGATGTATATATTATAAAACAACACTATTGAAAATATTTGAAAAATGTTGAACGATTATTTGAAAAATGTTGAAAAAGTATTTGAATACTGTTGAATAGGTATTTGAAAAATGTTGATCATGTATATGAAAATGTTAATCAAGCATTTGAAAAACAAATGTTGAAAAAGTATTTGAAAAATGTTGAACAAGTATTTTAAAAATGTTGAACAAATATTTGAATAATGTTGAGTAAGTATTTAAAAACAATGTTGTCATGTATAAAAAATGTTGAACAAGTATTTGAAAATATTGAATAAGTATTAAAATGTTGAACAAATATTTGAAAATGTTGAATAAGTATTAAAAAATGTCAAACGGGTATTTGAAAAATATTGAATAAGCACTTAGACAATCTTGAATTTGTATACAAAAAATGTTGATCATTTACTAAGAAAATGTTTTTGACAATACGAAAATGTAGAGGGAAAACGAAAACAAACTTAAGAAAAAGAAAAAAATGGAGGAGAAAAAAGAAAACCAAACAAAAAATGGAGAAGAAAAATGAAAAAAATAGAATAATGCAAACAAAGAACATATAATAACGAAATAAAAACAAAGCGCAAAAGTGAATGAAAGAAAAAAGAAAAAAAGAAACAAAATATACCAAAAAGGGAAAAATCCTGAAGAAAACAGCTGGAGTAGCCTCAAGTCGGACGCGCCCCTAGTTGTTAACATAAAACGAATGTGAGTGGAGTGGTTAGCACGATGTGCGCCCTCCATTGAGACCCTGATTCGATCCCTCCTTCTCACATATCGCCCGGCCCAATACATCGTGAGGGGGGGGGGGGGGGGGGGGGACACTTCAGCAAAAGCTGCTATTCCGCGGTAAGCACATGCAAAAGCCTATTTTTATGACTTGGTGGCTAGGCTTTTTTGCGCCAAGCTTGGAGCGTACGAGTCTTTTTCTAGCAACGTGTGGCTGCGACACACGGATGCACACAAAATTAGTACCACCTCAAACAGAAAAAAAAATCTTCAAAAATATAATGTGGGTGAACGGATCAAAAAATCAAAAATACACAATTTCCTTTATTAGTAGGTATAGATATAGGGAAGATGATGAGAGACAAATAACCACGAATCAACGTTTCCTTCAAAGTGTCCCTTAGGGGACATCTGATAAAATTGGAAAGAAACATTTTCTTCGAAGTACCGGCCAAGTTGAAATCGCTATATAGGTCCTGCTTTTTTTCTTTGCGGGACTACTTTGACATGGACTCGTCTATGTAAATCTTTAGGATGGAATCAAAATATTGTGCGGCTCCAAGTTTTTCTGATCTATGGTTAAATCTTAGCCATAAACATATATAGGTCTAATGGTTGAAATATTTCTGATGATGTGGATTAACGTGGTTCTTATGAAAGAACTTCAGTATTGTGAGTTTAGTATATATAATAGAATATATGAAAATTTAGAGATAGATAGGCCAATAGATGTTTTTTGAGCACAGTACAATCGTATTCACTCACATACACGAGCATACACTCATCTCTTTGAACTCACGCACACACATCCTACCCCTATGAGCACCTCTGGGAGACTGAGCCGACATAGCAAGTTGAGATTTTACAAAGTAACCATAGGCACCTTGCAGTCGACGGGAACGTCTCTTTCCACTTAATGAACATTGCCCGAAGCCTGAAATAAATCCAGTAATAATGCGAGCATCAACGTCAAGTCTAGGACTTGAACCCTGGTGGGCTGGGGATATCACTGTCCTCCTCAACATCCAACCACAAGTTGGTTTGCTGGTAGATAGATGTTGATGGTGTAGTTGCAAGGAATTGACAGTCTGGAGCTGTAGGGATCGTTTGCCACGATTAATCAGGGCTGTTTTTTGGAGCATCAACTTTGCTTTTCTAGGATATTATATTAATGATCCTTCTACCATGGAAACACTTGCTTGCAGGAAAGACCATGTGTAGGTAGCTGATGACATGTACATTCAATGTTTGTTTGTGGCCTCTGACTACCTTTCGATAGTGAAGGATATCAAGGAAAAGGCTGGGGAAAGTAACAGAGTCGTTGTCAGAGAGATCAATAAAAGGAAAGAGGATTTTGAAGTTTTACTTTTTAGCCATGAATATGCAAGGAAGGAGAATTTTGAAGTTTTTCCTTTTAGCAATGAATAGGCATGCAAATGGTAACCTAAAGGGTACCCTCTGACCCTAACTAGTTCAATTAAATGTTTGGCGCATCACCGCGTCAATCATTAGTCATACCATATCAGGTTTCCTCACCAATCTTTATAATAGTGTTGGTGGGCCATGTTTCTGGAGACTCCCCACAATGTAAGTCTACATCTGCTAGAACATAAGAAATTATTCAAGAAATATAAAGCGGTTGTTTAGTGGGGGTGGGGCGCATATCTCCCCCAGGCGTGTTTTCACATGATCATGTTGGGTTTCTTGGTCATGACATGTTCATATATCTTGGTGTATGTAGCGTCATGGTTTCGGTGAGGCCCCTCCAGGCTATGTGAAGCTTCTTCCAGGCGTGTTTCCATGTCTACTGCGTCTCGGCGAAAAAGGATCTTTAGCAGCCCATCATGACCTTGTTGATGGCTCTAGGGGACATGGTAAGTATCTATTACGTACTTTGCTTCTTTCTGTAATTTTATATCCGCTAGAACACTAGGTATCGCAAAGAAAATTATAACATGTTAATTATTCCTTAGTTGAAAAATGACATTACAACCAGGTTATTAAACACGTGGCAATTGACTTTAGGTATTTATTAAATAACAATAACTTGCAACATAACGTCAATCCTAGGGCCCATCTTAAAAAGGGGCAGGATACATCTACATACATAAGTAAACTAGAAAAATATGATTTGCAAAACATAATGTCAATATTATTATGGGGTGGACAGGGGGCATGTGCCCCCTCCTCCCACTTCACCATGTTGTTTTCTATTTATTTATAACTCTTCTTCTTATTATTGTATTCTGATGTGTTCCTATTAACCCATCGACCTTGCATGCCCTCACAACTCGCAAAGCCGGCTTGTACACCAGCACCTTCGAGTAAGTTCCATTCACTTAATCATTTTGACACAAGCGTTGAATGGTCATGCATGATGTGTTCATATATGTTGGTGTGGAGCGTCCTGGTTTCGATGATGCCCCTCCAGGCCATGTGGAGCTTCTTCCAGGCGTGTTTCCACGTCTACTCCGTCTGGGCAAAGAAGGAGCTTCAGCTGCCCATCGTGACCTTGCTGATGGCTCTGGGTGACGCGGTAAGTATTTATTATGTACTTTGCTTCTTTCTGTAATTTTACATACGCTAGAATACTAGGTATCGCAAAGAAAATTAGAACATGTTTAGTTATTACTTAGTTGGAAGATGACATTACAACCAGGTTAGTAAAAACGGCAATTGACTTTAGATATTTACTAAATAGCTATAAGTTGTAACATGTCTATACTAAGGCCCATCTTTCAAAAGGGCCGAATGCATCTACATGCATAAGTAAACTGGAAATATATGATTTGCAAAACATAACACAATACTATTATGGGGTGATAGGGGGCATGTGCCCTACCCCACTTCACCATGTTGTTTTTCATTGATTTATATTCTCTTACTCTTTTTTCTTATTGTATTCTGATGCACTACTGTTAACCCATCAACCTTGCATGCGCTCACAGCGCGCAAAGCGGACTCGTACACCAGCACTTTCGAGTAAGTTTCATTCACTTAATCATTTTGACACAAGCGTTGACTGATCATGTATGATGTGTTCATATATGTTGGTGTGTAGCGTCCTGGTTTCAGTGATGCCCCTACAGGCCATGTGGAGCTTTCTTCCTGACGCGTTGATGTCTCCTGCTCATCCGTCCGGAGCAGCGTCGCGCTGGCTGCGTTCGTTGTAGAATCCGATGTCCATGAGCATGCCTCCCGTGCACTGTTTGGCAGCGTGCAAGATTATGCACACTTAACGAGCCATCGTCATGTATGGAGGTAGCTTCACTCACGACATGTTTTCGCGAACCTTGATCGAGAATTTTCATTTCCACGAGCGGGACCAGTATCTTTAGGGCCTTTTTGATTCGTAGGATTTTGAAAACGTAGAATTACGAAAAGTATAGGGTTGAAGTGGCATGCCCACTTGAATCCTATAGGATTAGCAATGGGTGTTTGATGCCATAGGAAAAACAAAGGAATTGTAAAAAGAGGTTGAAGTGGATATTAGATTTCCTATGAAATGTAGTACAAAAGATTTCATAGAAAAAATTCCTATGGGATCTAATCCTATGAATCAAATGACCAACGTAGGAAAAATTCCTAAGGATTTCAATCCTGCAGTAATCCTATAGAATTCCTTTGAATCAAAGAGGCCCTTAGTTGGCGATTGAGGAGCTAGATATTTCTTGTCCACCAACTCGTACATTAGCATCATGTCACTATCATCATCTTTCGCAGCCATGACCACTCTCTCCTTCAGGCCTTCTTATACTTCGAGTTGAAGTGGCCCTAGACGCAACGTCTTGAGTGCATCCCACTTTTTCTTCACGTCTTTTTACGATTAAAGCAAGTATAATAAGGTACAGTCAGCGGGCTATACAGATTAAACAATCATATTTATGCTGAGTTGGATGAGAGAAGATGAGAGCAAAGTGAAGCGGGTTGTTGATTAACAGTAAGGATTGCATCTGTTAATACATTACTCTTACCTAAAGATTGCATGCCTTCAATGTAGCAAGTTAAAAGTAAATAAAATAAAATAACTTTCTTATGTTAGAACCTTGCGAAAAGATTTGGTACATCACTTCTGCGTCGATACAACCCCCTAAGCAGGGTAAGCACATCAACGTTGGAGACCTCTATATACCCCTTCATAATAAAGGATAAAACGGTATTTCGTAAGAATACATTGTCCGCCGATATGGAAGACACGCTTCACCTTAAACGTCGACAGTAATGGGCCGGCCCATTAGCGCACAATTAAAATAAAAAGTAAATAAAATGGTGAGCACACGGCGATTGATACTTGGTCCACGAGATGAAGGGCAGAACTCCTAGCCAATTGGGCAAGCATCAAGTTCATGCTGAAGTAGTAGGGCATGACCTACTTGATGCGTAATGAGCCGGTTTACCATTGATTTTCTGGGTTTTGTTCTGTTTTCTTTTTTTCTCCTTTTCTATTTTTTCAATTTTTTCTATTTTTCAAATGAACTTTTTAAAATTTTAAAATAAAATTCATAAACTTTTGCTCAACTTTGTGAATCTTATTCAATTAGTCAAAAAAGTAGTGATTCTTTTTTTGAATATCTGTGAAAATTTTCAAAATCGATGAACCTTATCCAAAGCCATGAACGCTTGGGCCAACCAAATAGGCGCTCGACGGGAGCGATGTCATCGCCTAGTTGAGCCAAGGACTAAGCATTTTTTATTTTTTATTTTTAGTTTTTCTTCCTTTTTCTTTAACTCATTTTTATCCTTTTTGAACTTTACTAATCTTTTAAAAAATGTTCAGAAATTGTTTAAATTTAAAAAAAAATGGAAGTAGCTTATACAAAAGTGATCAAGTAGAAGAAAGTGAGAAGGTGGTGTCATTGCTTCTGGTTCCAGATGGCGTATGTCATGTGCTTGCTTAGGAGAAAGCCATCAATAGAGGTGGAGAGCGCGGTCCTTAGTTCTGTAGTAATGCCATGCAGCAACCAAAGTGGCGTTGCCATGGTTTACAAGAGTCTAGACCAGTCACTTGCTATTTTAGCTAGTGAGAAGGTGTCTTCCTGATCTTTATATGCACCCCCTTTTTGGTAAATCTTTCATGTGATGTAACGTGTAAATATATATATATATGCAAATACCCAGTAAATAGATAAAGAAAGAACACTTTTGCAGTTGGAACTATATCCAAATATTGTTGTTTGGCATGAAACAAAGGGGACATTCAATATTGTACTGGCCTGAAATACTTGATTCTCTCCAGGGCCTGAGATACTTCGTTCACTCCAGGGTTCATTCCTGTCTCTACCAACACTTCTGCTTCGGTACAGCCCCCGTAAACATATCAACGGTGAAGATCTTTTTATACCCCTTCATAATAAAGGGTAAGACGGTATTTCTTAAGAATACATCGTCCATGGATACGGAAGAAGCGCTTCGCCTTAAACGTCGACAGTAATGGGCCGGCCCATTGGCGCGTGCGCAATTAAACTAAAAAGTGAAGAAAATGGGGAGCACACGGGGATTGATCCTTAGTATGCAGGATGATGGGCCGAACTCCTATTAGTAGGGCTGGCATCAAGTACGTGCTGAAGTAGTAGGGCATGACCTACTTGAGGTGTAATCAACCGGTTTACCATTGATCTTTCCGGGTTTTGTTAGGTTGTCTTTTCTTTTTCCCTCCTTTTCTTTTTCCTATTTTTCAAATGCGTGAACTTTTTAAAATTTTTAAAAATAAAGTTTGTGAACTTTTACTCAAATCTGTAAATCTTATTCAATTTCTTGAAAAAAAATAGTGATTCTTTTTTTGAAATTCTATGAAAATTTGAAAATCAATGAACCTTATCCAAATCCATGAACGCTTGGGCCGGCCTCAAAAACACTTGATGGGAGCGATGTCATCGCCTAGTTTGGCCAAGGCCTAAGCATTTTTTTTTCTTTTCTATTTTTCATTTTTCTTCTCTTTTTCATTAACTCGTTTTTATCATTTTTGAATTTCATTAATATTTTTGAAACATATTCAGAAATTGTTTAAAAAAATTCGAAAAATGGAATTTCATAAAAATATTATTTATAATTTCTATTTTGTATATTTCATAAATAGTTCCCGGTTGTGAATTTTTTGTTCACAAATTTTAAAAAATGTTTGCACTTAAAAAGTTACTGATATTTTTTTAAATGTGTGTAGTTTGCAATTTTTGCTCAAATTTTTCATAAATTGTTGGTAATTTGTTAAGAATTTTGGGAAAAGTGTTTAGTTTGTAAATTTTACATACACAATTTGAAATTCCAAAATTGTTGACAAATTTTGAGAAATGGTTAGGACATAAGAAAATGTTCATGTTGATTCTTAATGAATTAAATTGCAAATGATGGAAGGATTCAAATTAGGTAAAACTACATGCTCACGATACACCCGTCTGTCATAGTCTCGCACACTCCTCTCAACTGGTGTTGTTTTTACATTATGTATAAATGGCCCGAACTTCTTGCAACAAGCTGGCATAGACTTATGAGGCATCTATGCAAAGCTTGAACGACTTCCGACAATGTTTATAAGTTGCGATACATCCAACCATTTATTGGCCCCTTTTCACCAAAAAAACTCAAGAAAATGCAAAAAAATTCAAAAATCTAAATAACTTTGCACGATGCCTTGAATAGGTCATAAAAGATGATGGAAGTTTTTTTGAGCCATTTGATCCATGCCAGAAAACAATGAGCTTTCAAAGGGAACCTCATGGTCTCTACGCCAACAACCCCCATTGAATATGGTCTATTTATGGACATCCTTATAATGAACCCAACTTTTGTAAGCTCAGGGAAAATAATAGAGGCCATTTCAAGGATGTCAAGAAACAACATGCTCTCACACGGAGCTTTATGGACATTTTTTGAATTTTCTGTACAATTTTTGAAAATGCAAATATATGTATTTTTGAACAAAATTTGAAAAAGCAAAAAAAATTCAAATTTTGATTAAATGTTTCAAAAGCGCCAATTGGTTTGAAGACCATCTAGAAGGTTCATGAATCGATTTTTCGTGTGTTTTATTTCTTTTTCTTTTCTGTTACATTTTTCTCCCTTTTCTTTTTACAAATTGCAAAGTTCAAAATATTTAAAAATTTGTTCGTTTCTTCAAAAATAGGAAATTTCAAATTTGATCACGTTTTCAAAAATAGGTTGTATTTTTCAACAAAAAAAATCAAAGTTCCAAAATTTTCTTCACATTTTCAAAATTGTTTGCTGTTTAACAAAATGTTCGTGTTTTCAAAATAGTTCAGAGTTCTAAATTTTGCTTGTGTTTTGAAAAAATCGATCGTAATTTCAAATTTTGTTCTCATTTTTCAAAACTTGTTCAGAATTTCGTATTGTGTCCCATTTATCAAAGATTATTCATTTTTTTCAAAAAAATGTTTGCATTTTCAAAATTTTGTCACAATTTTGAGAAACGTTTGCGTTTTAAAAAAACGTGTTCAAATTTCCAAAAACTTGAAGTCTATCGCTTTGCATATTTGTTAATACTCCGCGCTGCTCAATTGTCTAGAAAGATCATTCAGTCTTGCGGTTGACTCGTGGCTTTGAGTACAGGAGGTCATGAGTTTGAGTACCAACCGCCGCATGCAGTATTTTTTTTGTGATTATCACTGTTTCACTACGCTGCTGGGCTGGCCCAGTTGACTTCTCGCTCTATGAGCTTACAACGTATACGTTTCAACGAGCCACCTACGTAAGTAGGTATAATTTGTAAAATGTATATATTGTCCTTTGTACATTTAGTGAGGGGTTACATCGAAGCGGGACTCACCAAGTTGAGATACATCCAACCATTTATCAGCCTTTTTTCACCGAAAAAACTTATATGGCCGTTTGTTATTATAAGAGACCAAATAATGTACTAGTACTACATATATGGTCGTCGAACAAATGGCAAGAACGCTATGTGTGCCTAAAGAGCCAAGCATAAACAAGATACATATTCTCTAGATGTCCATTTCAGTCCACCTCCTCTGCTCAAAGTGCACCTTCGAGTTCAGTTAATTGACAAACAGAAACGCCTTTTGCATGCCTGACTAACAAGGCACGAATTGCCATCACAAGACATAACTTTAGCTCATAACTAGGTTTCCATGCAAAAGATAAAGCCAAGGCAGTCATATCAAATAGTATTGCTGTACTACTCGGATCACTAACCATTGCCACTAATTAATCCCTATTGGTAAAATAGTAAGCTAGAGCCAGTAAAGTTGCTGTGAATTCCAAACCACCATGAGTAACTTCTCCCATACTTAACAAGTCATGAACTTACTAACAAAAAATAGCATATACACTTTTTTACTGAGGTTTGATGAAGACAAGACTCATGGCCAGTTGAATGCCACTTGGTACAAGAGATTCTGCAGGAATCATCTTCTCTTGATTTAACTTATCGTTTGCTGGTGTGGCTGTGTTCGCATACGGACACGTCATGTGTACTCTTGACGTCGGGGTGATGCACCGCAGCTCACGTCGAAGGAGACCCGTCCGGAAATGTGGTACGCAAGCAATACGGCGGGCGCTTTTGAGGACCGGAAACCTCACATGCCCGGGAGGGATCCCATCAGGGCGTGCGGCGGCTATGGGCTGCCCTACGTTGACCTGATCGCCTCTAGGGCCTCATGGATCGCTGTCCTCCAAGCGAAGAATGAACGAAGAACGAGAAAAAAGAAGAACAAGGGAGAAGCATAAAGCGAGCGAATGTGCGAACCTGTCGAGCGGGCGTGCGAGCTGGCGCAATACTGGACCGCAGCCCGCTGGCATGCGCGTGAGTGCGAACTTCCTAACCGGTGATGAAAGCACTAACTAGGAGCTCCCCAGATATACGGCGCCACACACAGGAATTTGTTCATTTTTTAAAAAAAAATCGCCTTTCCAAATATTGAGATACAAATATTCAAATTTAAAAAATTGTATGAAGTTTCAAAAAGCAGCATTTCTTTCAAAATTTCGTAGAATGTCAAAACATGAAGATTTAAAAAAAAGGGAACAAAGTTTTGAAGATGAACAGCTTTAAAAAAATACAAACTAATTTGGAATTTCAAAAAAATCAGAAAAAATACAATATTAAGTAAATGTTTTGAATTATAATTTAAATTATTTTTTCCTTTAAACATTAAATAAATTATTAAAAAACATTTACTGCTTTCAATTTTAGCGCTTTGTATTTATTAGTTATGTTAAATATTTAGAACAATAGTTATAATCACTGTTTAAATTATGATTTTAAATACCTTTTTTATTTATGCCTAGCATGGATGCCTACAACGGTCATGCCTACATATTTGCAAAACCTTGGGTCATTTCAAGAATGTCCAAAGGAAAAACATGTTTAATGTAGGGTGTCCGGGTACGCCCATTGTTTCTCGGCATGCGTTAAATGAGTCTAATTTTTTTATTGGCTTGTATGACCCATCCAAGGCACGATGCCAAGTTGTTTTGTTTTTTCACAAGTTTTTACAGTTTCTAGAGTTTTTTGGTCAAAAAGGCCTGATAAATGATCGGACATGTCGCAACTTGCATACAGTGTCCGAAATCATTCAAACCGGACATGGATATCTACCATTGGCATGGTGACCTAGTGACAAAAGTTAGGATCATTTCAAGCATGTCCAAAAGTAGACCATGTTGAACGGAGGGTGTTTGGATAGGGCAAAAGGCTCCGTCTGAGAGCATGTTGTTTCTCGATATCCTTGAAGTGACGCAATTTTTTTGTGGCCTTGACCAATTTCGCACCATGCGAAGTTGTTTTAGTTTTCGACAAATTTTACACTTTCTGAAGTTTTCTTAGTCAAAGGAAAACCAACAAAAATGGTTAGACGTGTCGCAACTTGCATATGCTATCGAAAATCATTCAAACCTGACATGGATGCCTACCATGGACATGTAGACCTGCTTGAAAAAGTTGGGGTCATTTCAAATATGTCCAAAAACAAAACATGTTGATGACAAATTTAGCATTTTCTAGAATTTTCTCAGTCAAAATGACCGATAAATGGCCGGACGTGTCGCAACTTGCATACGATGTGAGAAATCTCTCAAACCTGACATGGATGCCTATGGGCACATCCACCTTCTTGCAAATGTTGCAGTCATATATCCATAGTTCAAACAAATTACCAGTTGACAGGAGTGTGCCAGACTAGGGCACATGAGTGCATGTAGTTTTTTTGAATTCAAATTGTTCTCTTATTTGTAATTTATGTCATTATCAAGCAACATGAACATTTTCGTGTGTCCTAATCATTTTTTTAAATTTTCAGCAATTTTAAAATTTTATAAACTTGACCACTTTTTCAAAATTATTAACAATTCCCAAAAATTGATTAAAAATTGCTAACCAAATTGATTAAAAACTTATCAACTTGATTTTGAAACACAAACATTTCCTAAATTTGTGAATACAAATTATTAAGCAGGAAATTTTAAAAAATTTAAACAAATATTGATTGGTATTCGAAACAAGATTACAAATTTTTGAACAGGTTTTGAAAAGAATAATAAATTTTAAAAAGGAGATACATAAATTAATGAAAGTAGTGGGAAAACGAAAAACTTAGAAAAGAGAAAAAAAATGCTTAGGCCTTCGGCCAACTAGGCGATGGCATCGATCCCGTCGGGCGCCTGTTGCGCCGGCCGAAGCATTCGTTTGATTTGAAACAAGTTTATTAATATTAAAAAAACGTTCAGGATTTTGAAAAAATTCCTGTGGGTTCATTTGTTTTTTCCGTGACTAAAACCCAGTTTAAAAAACACGAACAAAAATTTAGAGTTGGAGTTCGAATTTCCAGTGACGCACAATTTTTGAAGATTAAAAAGAAATATAAAAAAATATAGAATGCGTCAGATAGGGTTTGAGTATATTACGTACGTTGGGCCGTGTATGGGCAGTACGAATACAGTCCACATATCGCTGGCGCTCCTATTTGTCGCTTTTAGTGAGACGTAGGGAAGCCCTGCGTTCAGCCGGACGTTATATGGGTCGGCCCAAACCCGCTGGAGGGCACAACCACATTTTTTTCACTTTTTTATTTTTAGTTTTTTACTTTCATTTATTCTTACAAATATTCTAAATAACTATATTACACAAAATGTTTACCTAAAAATATTTTAAAATGTTTACCAAACATTTGAAAAATGTTAAATGTGTATAGAGAAAATATTTATCATCTGAACAAAAAATATATAATATGTGTGGAAAAAGTTGAACATGTCTTTAAAAAGCTAACAAGCATTTGAATTTTTTTTTAAAAATGTTAATAAAGCATTTAAAACTGTTAAATGTGGATAGGAAATATGTTGACCGTCTATTAAAAAATGTTAACCTTGTTGAATTTTTTTAATCCAAGCACTTGAAGAAACTAAATTAATCAAGCATTTAAAAAATATTAAAATTATATAGAAAAAATGTTGACATTGTATATAAAAAAATGTTAAACTTTTATTTGAAAAATGTTAGGAAAGAATTTTAAATATGTTAAATGGGTTAAGAAAAAATGTCGATTATGTATTCATAAAATATTAAATTTTATTAAAAAATGTTAATCAAACATTTGGAAAATAAGAAATGTGTATAGAAAAAATGTTGACCAGTTATTAAAAATAATATTAATCTTGTATTTGAAATTATTAATTATGTATTAGGAAAATGTATTTCATTTATACCAAAAATCCCATAAAAAGATATATACCAAAATTATGTATGAAAAAAAATGTGAAAACCAGGAGAAAAAGCCCGACAAAAACGAGAAAGAACTGAAAAAGAAAAGAAAAAATCCGATGAAAATCGTGAAAGAAACCAAAGAAAAATACATAAACAAAAATCCCTCGAAAACCAGTGGAATAGCCTGTCCTTTTACCTTAAGTTAGTTGTGCCCTACACTTTTATCATAATAGTGAGCTTGTGGTTTATGGCTCAATCCTTGACCATGGGACTTGGGTTCAATTCCTGGCCTCTTCAATTTGTCCTCTATTTATTTTCATGTCGTCTCCATTTTCTTCTCTATTTATTTTATGAAGTGTTCGCTAATGGACTGCCTTTTAAATGTTCACTAGTGGGTTGGTCCGTACCGTGTGATGTATTTTTAAAAATGACCATCATACTCTTTATTATAAAGGGGTATGAAGATATCTCCACCCTTTATTTTCAAAAGGTCCATCAGGCATGCCGTTCTGTTAGTTAGCTTTTTTTGCCGTCTGCATGTTCCCTCTGAGGGCAAAAACAGTTGACTGACGACAAATTCTTTGCCATCTTCCCGACCAAAAGCTGACAGCGAAGTATCCCTTTGCCGATTTAGCATTTGCCGACAACCTTAGACGTCAGGTGGCTCACAGCAAAATCTTTGCCGTCGGGTGGCTGATGGCAAAATCTCTGCCGTCTATATTGCTGCTTTTGTCGTCTGTACCTGCCTGATAGCAAATTGACTGATTCCTTTAGTGCCACCGTTTATGTGTTTAGGGCGGTGTACCAAAGCAAACGTTTTTGCAACAACTCCAGAAATTTCCTCTGCAGAACCCCTCCTCATTGACTACAACTTTTTGCGCAGCTCTGGCCCCGAAAGGTATTTCCCATTGCTTATCATTTTAGCATTACTGGGTTTTTAGTTCTAGGTTTTACTTTAATATATATCCATTTGCTAAAATACCACACAAAGTGAGATAGAAAGGTACTAGGTTTTATCTCGGCACGGGAAGGCCGAGGTGGCGGGGAGTGGGGGTGGGAGGAGGAGGCATCGATGGCGGAGTGCCGGCGGTGACGGGGCGCGGGGCGGGAGGAGGAGGCGTGATGGCGACAATTTTGGCAGGAGGAGGCGTCCGGTCGTGGGATGGGTGGTTTTTTTTATCGTAAAGGCTGTATGGTTAGCGATCGTGATCAACCATTGTAATTGCGTGGCTTGCTGTGTTAAACACCGAAGGATTAATGGCCTTCGGATGTTGTTAATGAACGTCCTGATTATTTGGATCTGCCTACTCTCTTTCTTTTATAGGGGTAGTAGATAAAATAAACGGGATCCCCAATTAGGGAGTTTTTTTTTTGAGAGAGCAAATTGGTGTATACACGTAAAAAAGTAAAGGGCGTTGATTCAACGGGAACGTTGGGGCCAAGGCATGGACACGCGATCGACGAACCGAGAACCGTCCATGGATCCAAGCGTGCACGCACTGACCCCGTGGCGTGGCTCCAAGCAACGTTTCATCGGATCTGATGGGCAGCGGCACGCAGCATATGCTCGGCGGCAGGAGGCTGGGTATAGCTAGCATATGTCACCAGCCGCCTATTGTACGGTTCTCCGTGATCGGTCGATTGATCAATCAAGTCTTTCCTTCTTTCCTAATAAATCTCCCTACCCAGATTTGGCATTGAGCTGTGCCCTGCCCAAAAGGCTTATTGGCCTGTTCTGCACAAATGGTGCGCCGACAAATAATCATTGGTAACAAAAAATTGACTCTACATAGCTCCGTCCCACAAGTCGTGGTGCGTGAGTAATCGATGAGCTCAACGGCACTACCTCTCGCATCGATCGATCAAAATTGGAAGGTCCAAAATGATCAAAATGGGATCCTTCGCCAACTATGATGAGGTGTCAGTACAGCCACCTACCTACATGGTCATGGAGGGCTTCGCAGTTGGTACCCCATCCAACTCATACTCGATGCATGTAGTACACGACATACGTACTAAGAGAGAGAGAGAGAGAGAGAGAGAGAGAGAGGGAGAGGGAGAGGGAGAGGGAGAGGGAGAGGGAGAGGGAGAGAGAGAGAGAGAGAGAGAGAGAGAGAGAGAGAGAGTGGGGATCTGCTGACGGCGACACATGTAAGATGGCCTCCGCAACAAGTTTCAACAAAAACAAAAATGTTTTGGTGCCCCCAAACCATTTTCTATCTACCCTACTTGTTTATCTGAAAACAGGGGTAAAAATAAACACAGAAAAATGTTTAGCATCTTCAGTAGATGATGTATTTTATATCACCGGAAGGTGATTGGATTGTCGTGACTCCTGTTTGGTCATGATGCGATGGCTCCGCGGGAGGTGTGCTGGTCAACTGAGGTGCTGTGCGGGCGAAAGCTTGCCGAGCATCGGTGTCTATGGACATCGTTTGACCTCCTTGGAGGCGCGCCGTGGAGTCCACCCATTGCGCACTTTTGGATCCAGTTCTTCGGGCGAAAGCCTATGGCCGGGTCGAGTTGTACGACGGCGTCGGCATCGGTATCGTCACTTCCCTATTTGGGGTGTCACCTGAACCTGAGAACTTTGGATCCCGTTTGTGCGTTTCATGGGCTCAACGCTCGCGCCATTGCGGTCGGCAGGTGTGTCCGTCCGACGATGTGATTGTTTTGTGCGGCTTCTTGTGTGGCAACGATGACGGCTTCGGGCGAAGCTGGTTTGCTGATGGGTCTTGATAGTCTCGGTCCCTTCCGACGCGTACTCAACTTAATAAAATAAAGTGGATCCTCAATTCGCGACATGCTTAGGGAGTCAAAAAAATCAGAAAACCCTAGGTATCCTAGAAAGGTAAATTGTGGTAGACGTGAAAAATAAATAAAGGACGTTTACTTATAATGAATAAATAAAATAAAGTAGAGGAAAAGCGCGAACGTTGGCGCCAAGGCATGGACACGCCACGAACCGAGAACCGTCCATGGACGATGGATCCAATCATGCACTGACCCCGCGCGTGGCTGCAAGCAAAGCAACGTTTCATCGGATCTGACGGGCAGCGGCACGTCGCAGATGCTCGCCGGCAGGAGCTAGGAGGCTGGGTGCATTGGTCATCAGCCGTCAATCGTCAAGGTTGCCCTTGATCGATCGATCGGTCGATCCATCCATCCTTTCCTTCTTTCCTACTAACCTCTCAGCTCCGGGCATTGATAGCTGTGCCGTGCCTGGCTTGCTCTGCCCAAAAGGACACAGGTCCACGTCCCAACACCAAAGAAGAAAGAAGGAAAGACTGGCTGGCAATGGGGATTACCCAGCCGGGTATTAGACTTCCATTCCCGTTCCCGCGAGAGCCTTCCCATGCCCGTCCCCATCCCCATATCCCTCTGTGGGGATAAAAATATTCCCATACCCATCCCGTCGGGTTTTGTATCCCCGTGGGGGAAACCCATACACGCAATCAACAACAATCTTCAATAGCATTTTAGTAGAAAAAATAGCATTTCAGCACAATAAATAATATGCTGTGGCTAGGTTAGATTTTTTAGGGCCTTTTGTCCAAAGGGATGGGATGAATAGAAATTTGGGTGGGTAAGTGTGGGAATTACATGGGGTCTAGTAATTTTAGAGCACACATGTAAGGGCTTCACGGGTAAGGCGGGTAATGGGCATGGGTAATGCTATCCCATCCCCATCCCCGTCTTGCACGCTGGGTAAGGTATTTGACCCATCAGCTTTCCCATGGGCATTAAAGTTGGCATATCCCTGTCCCCTATTAGAGTAATTACCCGTGGGAACGCGGGTAACGGTTAACCATTGCCAGCTTGAGGAAAGAGTGAGGTGTCGCTGGCAACGCCTCAAGTGCGGCAATTTTTTTTTTTTGAGAGTTGGCAGTTTTCTTTCTTTTGTTCAATAGATTTTGGACCAGGATTTCGGAATTGTTTTATTTGCATAATAATAACTAACAAGCTCACCATTACTTAACGTACGTATCTTCTGTACTCTTATATGATGTTACATGCATGGAATATGTATTTATTTATTTTGCGGGTGAGAATATGTATCTCTTACATGTCCCCCGCAAAAAAAAAAAGTATCTCTCTTACATGGAAAATGTATACCTTTACATTCTTCCCTTAAATGGTCAACTAACAGGCTTGACCCTTTTTGCAGAACCGTTTGCATGCAGTGGACTATATCGGCGAGCGCTCAGATGAAAGACAACATCAGCGATATGGGATGTCAGGTAATTTCCGTAGTTATTTTGATACGTACTCCCTCCGGTCCTTTTACTCCGCGTATTAGATTTGTGTCAAGTCAAACTTTACAAACTTTGAACAAATATACATTAAAAAATATAAATATCTATAATATCAAATATATATTTCATGAAACTACATTTCGTAATGAATCTGACAATATTGATTTGGCATTGTGAATATTGATATTTTTTTCTATAAGTTTGGTTAAAGTAGAGATACTTTGACTTAGACCAAATCTTATATGTGCAGACTAAAAAGAACCGGAGAGATTACAATGCAAGCTAATAAGATCATTCCCTGGAGCGTGTTTGCAATTTTGTTTGCCATTGGGCTTGATGTCGCATGGGAACTCCTATAGCATGTTCACAGTTGTTCACTGCAAAGTGGGATTTGTATATGCCTATGTGTTGTTCAAGCATGGTTTTCTTACTGGTTCAGTAGTTGTATTGTATAATTTTTTTTTGAAACGGAGGCAAAAGCTTTGCCTCATCCATTAATTAAGATAGAAAAGAGTTTGTTACAAGACACCCAAAAAAAACACGGCATGCGGATTACTCGCGTGAAATAAAAGACCCTAGCTTCTTTGCACCGGCGACGACCGAAAGGTTGGCCTCGGTAGAGATGGAGGAGAGCAAGATAGGCGGTGGAGCACTCTTATGTTTAAACACTCTTGCATTACGCTCGTTCCAAATTGTCCATGAGACGAGCATGGTGAGGGAGGCCTTGGCTTGGCGGTTCGGCGTGCCATCGGTGCAGGTGCTTGCCCACCACTCCTCCACCGAGTCGAACAAGGGCCAAGCGGAAGTGTCAAGTCCGTGCATGAGGAATTTCTCGATGACCAAAGACCAAAGACGCCGGGTGTAACGGCACTTGTATAAGAGGTGAGGTCCGCATTCTTGCACCGTCCTGCAAAGAGGGCAGATATCGCAATTTGGCCACCCACGCTTTGCCAATCTATCCGCCGTCCAAATTCTATCTTGAAGGGCCAACCAAGCAAAAAATTTGACTTTGGGGGATGCCCAAACCTTCCAAACCATTTTGTCCAGGGGAGAAAGGACCGTCCCTAGGAACTGTGCCCTGTATGCGGAGGCCGCCGAGTATTGCCCACAGGTCGTGTGTTTCCAATGGATATCATCTTCGGCGAACTCGTCAAGATGGACCTCATTTAGTATCATCCACAGAGCGAAGAATTGCGTGATGTGCTCAACGGAGACGTTGGTAGGGGGGTTGATCTTGAGAATCCAAGCGTTGTGCTTCAGGGCCTCTCTCACCTTCCAGTTCTTTCTCTTGGAAGCTTCATAGATGAGCGGGGCAATGTCTTTAGGCTTTCTCCCAAGAAGCCAAGGAGAGTCCCAAAAGGGGGTCCTCGCACCGTTACCAACGGTGATGGTGGTAGAAGCATAGAAAAAGTTGAGGTCGTCCTCATTACATGGGTTTCTCATTCCCACCCACATCTTGGTGGGCTCCTTCCATTCGTACCACGGCCATCGCAAACGGAGAGCCCTCGTAAACTTGTCTGTGTTGAGGACCCCGAGACCTCCGTACTCAAGTGGCCGGCAAACATACTCCCAATTCATCTTGCATTTGGCCCCGTTGTCTTGTCCGAACCGGACCAAAGGAAAGCTCTCTCGAGCTTGTTGACATTGTGAAGGATGGTTGGAGAGATGACCAACGCGGTGGTGGATGCTCCGTGTGAAATTTGGAAGCTTTGAATCTCTTGGAAGGTTGCAGTGAGGGATAGAAATAACAGTACCCTGTTGTGACAGTGCAGCTGGAGTCAAAGCAATGGATTCTACTGCGCGAACGTTGGGGCCAAGGCATGGACACGCGACGAACCGAGAACCGTCCATGGACCAATCATGCACCCATCCCGTCGCGTGCCTCGGCGTGGCTGCAAGCCTGCAACTAACGTTTCACCGGATCTGACGGGCAGCGGCACGTCGCAGATGCTCGGCGGCAGTACCTCAAAGGCAACGATAAAAAATGGGAATGTCCAAAATGATCAAAATGGGATCATGCATGCGCCAAGTAATTATGATGAGATGTCAGTACAGCCACCTACTCTACATGGCCGGAGAGCTTCGCAGTTATTAGATGGCCGGAGAGATAGAGGGGGAGAGAGAGAAAAGGATGATCCTTTTCGTACTTTGGTGATGGCTACATACATGTAATGGATATACGGATGGGGCTGGTATAAGGCCATTTCTAACCGATCCTCATTAACCATTTAGAGGGGTAAAAACGTGGATTTACTTCTTTAACCGGCATCTAGCCGATCCTCGGTTAATGTTAGTGGAGGATAAATTAACCATCGAAGCGGTGTGTCTCCCTATATTTACTTCAACGTTCGATGGTCGAGTAAAAAAATCCTTCTTCCTTTCGGTCTCCTCTGGCTCTCCTCCTCTCCATCCTCGCCGTCGACGACTTCCCCCGTCGTTTCCCGCCGTCCCCTCTCATCCCAATGGCCGGACGCTGTGGCCAGAGGTCCCCGTCGCCGATCCACAACGCCTCATGACGGAGGAAGCCAACGAGGCTTACATGGCAGATCTACGCCGGCAGCACCCCGGGCTCGTGGAGGCGGAGCGGGCCATCTTCGCGGAGCATGGCGAGGTCATCGTTATCTTCGACGACAAGGTGCAAGGTGGCGACAAGGGCGGCGAGGAGGAGATGGAGTTCGACGTCGAGGACTCGCGGCTGATCTTCCTCGACGACGATGACGACAATACCGGCCCCATCTCATGTCTCACCGGTGGTGGCCTGTCGAGGCAGGATTAGCTCGACCTCCACTATGGCAAAAAAATGAGTACTCTAGTTTAGTTTTAAGTTTGAAGTTTGATTTTATGTTCGGTTGTGAAGACTAGTTTCAAATTATGTTTAAATGTATGCAAGTTTCGGTTGAACTTATATTTACTCCGTTAAGTTTAAGGAATCGGCTAGGTTGGGTCAACTCTTAGTGAAGTAAATATACCCCGTTAGGGTTTTACTTCGTCAGATACTTCTCTATTTTTAGGGGATCGGTTAGAAATGGCCTAAGGTAGAAAAAACCACTATACTAGTTGTGGGATCCCTTCCCGCCTGTGCGACGGGGGAAGAGGATTGTGGCCCCTATAAATAGGGACGAGGTCCCATCGTAGAGGGCAGGTCGAATCGGGTCAAGTTCATCACCATCAAGAGCCCTCGCGAGGACACCCAACCACTGTACTAGTTCATCCATAGCCTCCTCGTGAAGCCAATCCACCACAAAGCAGGAGTAGGGTTTTACACCGCAAGGTGGCCCTAACCTGGGTAAATCTCTGTGTCCACCTTCTTCCTCGCTAAAACTTACTCGACCCAGCTAGGCCGTAGGGTGACAAGCTTGAGACTTAGGGCCGGGGGAGATCTTCGCACACGCCCGAGTGTTCGAACCTTGTTGGGTTTTGCGGAGCCCCGATTCCGACAGTCACAGGGATGGGGGAACATGTCAATGATAAAGAAAAACAAAACTAGTAACGAGGAGACCGGTATAGTGAGCATGAGAATGGCTCAACAGGCTACCGATATATCTCATCTCAGGTTTTGTAAAGTATCACGAAACAAAGAGAATAGCACATGATAACCAAAGGTTCACTTGAATATCATCCATGTATTAATAGGGATCAATATGGATGTACATGGTTCCACTATTGATCATTGAACAAAACGGAGTTTCATTCATGTCTATGTTACCGAACCTACAGGGTCACAAGCTTAACGGAATCACGATCTGTTGAGTGTTAGTGGAGTAAGGATTATGATAAAACATTCAATAAATTGTTTCGCGAACTCTAGAAATAGTTTCGAGACAAACCGGAAGCGCTTCAGAGTTACCGAAAGAGTTGGAGGAGGCGCCCCACTTTGTTAACTCTCCACCACTTGGACATTTTATATTTTATTTGGCATGTTGATATAAGTTGATTCTAAAAGCTTCCTAATCAATATTAGAACCTTTTATTATTAATTTAACATCTCCAAAAATATTTTCCACCTATATATCAATTCCTGGCATTACCAGGTAAACTCCGAAACTCTTTTGGTAACTCTGAAGCGCTTCCGGTTTGTCTCGAAACGAATTACAGGTGCAGGAGGACTCCTTTACCCCTAGGGTCGGCGCAAGGGGGAGGAGTCCTCCTCCCCTTGAGACGCCCCTGCCTCTCCCCTCCAACCTATATATATTAGAGGTTTTGCCATTGGAGCACACAAGTTTTTGAGCCTCCTCTAGTTCTCTAGTTCAAGCTCAAATTTAGAGTAGATCTAATTAGAGCTATACCTAGTTCTCTCTAATCCTCGTAATAGTGAATCCCTGTGTGGTTCTCTTCTTCTCCCACAAATTATCCGACGAGATTAGCTCTAGACAGTGAATCGTTGTCGGATCGTGAAGCGTGTACGCTTGCAATCTATAGAGAGGTTGTGCTTTCTGTATTTTGTTCGAGGGGTCATCGTGAACGGTTTGAGGGACTTCAAGAACAATCTACACCAACTCTTCTTCCGCTGCATCTCAACATTGGTAACGATCTGATCTAACCTTGTATGCATCTTCATAGTGATCCGGGCCCTTGATCTTAGGGCGATTTCGTTTTGTTTTCTACTACGTTTTCCAACAGTGGCACCGTGAGCGGTTCTATTAGTGGATGCAGATTACGATCTAAAACACATGTGATTGTGAGGCTATTGCACAAAGCTTTTAGTAATGAATTTGATCTATTTCTAAATAGAATTAAGAACTAGATGAGTTATTGAGCTTAATAACATCGTGCAAGTAGAAAATAAGATATAGTGTGTTAGATGCAATCTTTTACTTGATGTTCTTGTTTGCTTTCCTCGAGTGTTGCTTCGGTTCAGTTCATTGGCGGCATGATATAGCTTTCTACGAAGTTCTAACAATCGATTGACTCTGGTTGTCAACGATCTACTAATAGTTCTTTAGCCTCCATCATAGTAAAAAATAGTGCATTGTCGCAAACACGAGAGGGCATGTAGATGATGATCTACACTGTGGTCACGCGTATTGATGAAGTTTAGTGTGGGACTAAAGATTTTTTTTAATTAAGTCTCTTCTCTCACATACCCCGCAAAGTTAATCTAGCAACAAGAATTGCCATACTTTGATGTTGGACGTAGGTAGCTAGTTTTCTTTGAAACCCTAGAAACCACGTAAATTAAAATTTGCAAAACCGATTAGAGGATGTCTAACTTAGTTTTGCAGGATGCATGTGATGTGGTATAGACTTTGTGGTGATAATGAGTTTATGTATGACTTACCTTGTGCTTATGCTTACCTATTAACTCTTGTGAATTTCTACCTTTTGCTTTACTCAAAAGGCGGTCAAACAATTCTTTTCTGCTTTACTGGATCATGGTAATATGGTTGCCAACCTTGATCGTATAAGAAAAAGGATTCCTTGTATCATTTTTCTTGTCCACCATCCTCACTGGACTAGTCCTTGCAAACAAGCTCAATCATCTACTTCATCCTCATGAGGCGACGAGTCAAGGAGCATACCTGAAAGGCAAGAACAAATCCCTAGCTAAAGAGCTGCACATTTGACTGGAACCCCGGCCCCTCTCCTCTCTGGAAGGTGAAACGACCGATCAAGCTGGTAAAGGTAAAGCTAGCTGAGGGCAGAGCAGTAACTACGTAGCCCCAATTGCATGTGCTCCCTCTCCCAGCTGCCGAATCCGTAGCAACGAGACAAGGGGGCGGCAGGGTACGAATAGTTTCTGTTTTCATGATTAAAAAAAAAAACACCCCCAATCTTTGATCGCCACCACGCCGGGCCTCTCCCTCCCCCGCCGGACCTCTCCTCTCCAAGATCGGCCGCCAAACAGCTGGTCCGCTTTTGTGATCCCTGCGCTGCTGCGTCGGCATCTTCGACGGTGCGCCCGCCACCTCCCCTCTTCCCTCCCTCGTCTTCTCGTGGAATTGCACTAGTACATCTTCTCGTTGAATTCCTTTGCTAGCTGAACCAAACAGGTCACTCTAATACAGTGCAGTGAGTCCGACTAAACAAGAACAACTCCCGGCCGGCGGATTACTTGCAGCTAGCCCACGCGCTGCCGCTGCTGGTTGCCGGAAGTCGACGGAAGCAGCTGCGACCTGCGAGTTTCACCAGGTAAACTTTCTTACCGAGACCGAGAGTTTGATCAGGCAACTCGATCGCAGGGCTCTCGGCTGAGCAGCGAGCGCGAGTCGTCATGGCCAAAAGAATTGGTCTTGCAACCAAGGATCTCGATCCCCCTGTGGAAGCAAATTAAAGGAGGCAATGGCCAAACTAAAAGAGTTATGTTCCAAAAGGAATTATCTCTTGGGCCAATTGAGGAGTTGGCCAACTTGTTTAAAATCATAGTGCCCGAGGAGATGCCAGCAAACGAGGAGGCCTCCCTGCCAAATTATTATGAACCAAATCCAAAAACTACTGACAATGTTATGCCGGCTTAGGCTTACGTACGATGTTCAAACGCAGTTGCTTCACCACATCCTTCGCATGGATGTCCATGTGACGGTGCCATTTCGATCGAGTGTAGCTTCTGACCACATATATAAGCGCGTTAGCAGCCCTGTGCTCATTATTAATGTACAATCTATTATCAGTTGATCTCAACAATCGTATCATTGCTTGGCAACAACTGCTATGACTTGTAGGACTATTCTCCTTCTCCGGCAAACCCTAAAATAAAAAAGTAAAATAGAATTCACGTTAGTAGCATGTTGTTGTTTCCTACGTTTTTTTTCGTTGAGCAATTATTGACCCGGTCAAAATCGAAAAGCATTGGATGTGGATCTATTCTCTCTTCCTTTTATTAGGAGTAGGAAAAGCTAGGAGGTCTACATCTGGGCCCTGACAACGGCTACTGCGGACATTTTCTTTCTTTTTTCTTGCACATTTTGAGATGCTTTCATACTAGCTGACCCCTCGCCCTTGCCTGCGCAGTGCAAAGAGGGATGGCCGGTTTCTTCTTCGTCCACGGTACGTGGGGTGGTCTCGTACTGCGGGTGGCGCAGTGCGCGTTCGCGTTCGCGTCCATCTTCACCCTCCTCAAGGCTCCCGACCACATCCCGGATTACGTGTCGAGCGCCGACCGGTACTTGTGCACTTACTCTAAATTGTTTCAAGCTGTGTATAGGCTATTACTCATTATTTGGTTCATTTTGCAGCTTCCTGATTACGACGATGGGGTTGAATGCTTTGTGGGGCTTCGTTCAGGGGGTAATTCACCTCATCTGCGTGTTGATGAAGGAGGGGTTTGAAAACACTGGCATCACCTGGTTGTTTATCATCATGGACGTGGTAGGTCCTTTTTATTTGTTTTATTTTTGGGATTTTATATATACTAAAAAATATTAGCATCCTAATTAAGTATCATAAAAACATTGGAATGCCCAAATAGTACACCTTACACGCGTAATTATTATTTAGTTAAAAACATTGCAATTTTTTTTTTTTACATTACGACCAGTTTATAGAAAAAATCATAAATAACCAGGTTAGTGAGAATGTAAGCACGTAGAGGAGTTTGCCGCAGCGCGATCAATTAGCCGGAGTCGGGCTTGCATACGGAGCACAAGTGGCTGCCCTCTATGTGTTTATTTGTTCCTGGGCCGCGGCCTTCCTCTTCTAGATGGGCCACCGTGGGAGTTGACGACTAGGTTCCTCAAAAAAAAAAAAAAAGGTAGCTGTAGGTTGTGCGGGTTTGACAACAAGGCATTGTTGCTCCTGGCCCCGCGCTTGCAGTTGCAGCGACGGCTTCTGACCTTGCGGCAACGCAGTTCATTCCTGTGTTGTGTGCAGGGGCGCAGTCCCCAACGAGAAACAGAGAAATACCATAACAAGGGAAACATCTAGACAAGAGTGATTAATCTTTTCATGTTTCTATATTTTTCTTTTAAGTGAGTAGCACATTAAAAAAATAAGTGCATGATCAACATAAGAAATTGGGGCAGAACAAAACATTCCGAACTAATTTTTGGCCTACAGTTATGCCAATTATGGGCTACTCACTAGTAGTTGTATATACATACTTTGTGGCCCTGGATTATTATACATTCACAGATATATTTCGTACTGATGGAGGCCATGGGCTTGAAAAACATATCTTCCAATATTACCAAGTTCAAAACAAAATGGACCAATAGCCCTGCAAGAGAAGAAGAGGTAAAAATGATCATCCAGCTGAACTGTGCGTAAGGTAAAAATCTTGCTGAGAAATGAGACTAAACTACTACACAAAAATACAACCAAGAAGTCACATGATGGTTAACATCTAATAGTATGCATTTGATGTGCAGGGTCTACCTAATACTACATCCTTCAATGTAGGATGGTTAATCTAGTGCTTCCTTATTTCTGCTTGAGCACGTCTACAGCCACATGCCAGTTATCTAAAAATCTGACAACTTTATGACATCGTCACCCAACTACAAATTATCAGAGACTGTGTAGTAAAAAGCATTAGGAACTATTGTTTGTCCATACACCTTAAACTTGGATAAGATGATGAAGACTAAAATGGCATGAAGCACCTTGTCAAGCATTGGTCAGTGACGACGGATATATGAAGCATATAATGCTCTGACATATGAATCCATCGATATTTATGGAGATAACCCTATCAACCTTAGCGTTGGAAATCAAGTAAGATGGCATTTTTCTTGAAGATGGTATTCTATAAACATGTAAAATAACTGGACCTCAAACACAAATTTTATTTTGAAGGTGTGAAACTACAAATTCAGCCATCACTGAATAGTCATGAACAACACTCAAGCAGACAATGCTAACGAAAATATTGACCATACCACAAAATCAGAGTGTCCCAGATCAATGTTCAGTATGCAAAGATCCCAATATTTAACCTTAGAATTTCTAGAAGGGGAACATCATGCACATCTTGTAAAATAGTACTATTTGTTTTCAAGCATTATTTCACCAATGGTTGATCTGTTGGGGCAAATAAAATGATGGAACCAAAAGCTGAAAAGCTGGAAGATAGAATGATAACATGTCGTGCTGTGAGAGCAACAAAAATAGTTAGTGGGGACAATGTATAGTTATATAAGATGAGCCAAGTGTACATTTCATGCATTTTGGGAGATATCCTCCATTATTCACCAAATCAAACATTAGTCAAACACATATTTCTTGTAGTACACAGTGCACAATCTCTTGGACAGACAGAGGCAATGGTACATACCTGCATAGCTGCACCTATCTTTGGGGTCCCCATTCTTGCTCCCTCATGAGGCCCTGGTCCAAGCAAGAATATCATACATGACGATGGGGTGTTATTTGTGTTCAAAGCATAACTTAAAACACATCTACAGATGTTTACTACAGGGACTAAGTGATTTAGCAAAGATGTGAATTGGTATTGGACAAAATTGAATCCTAGCAAGATGGCCGCCAATTAGTATAGACAGCTAGAAGGAGAATTGATTTTGAAAATTCCTAGAAACGATGGATAGGCCCACCATCAAGAAAACTTGTATGTGCGCCTTATGCTCGCCCCTTTCTCTGGAAAATCCTTGCAGTTTATGTACCACCTATTGTGGAGATAATTTCGATAGGCTTTGCGTGGCGGTGATACGGATAAAGATGAAAATGATGAGTGGCTTGCTACCTCTCTCATATGGGTGCTACCTCGGGAACTGGAATGTTAATGAATCACCTGGTGACTGAAATAGATTTCCATGTTAGCATGCTTGTAAATCACAGAAAAACTTGTGTTGTCATGATCTCTACAAATAGATGAATGTGTTCGGTGTTGTGGTGCAACATTTGAATTTAACCTGAAAACTCCAATAATTTTAATACCTTTGGGACTAATTTCTAGCAAATAAAAGAGCTATATCTACAATTAGATTTAGACTATACCGGCTTCACTATTTGTGTAATTCCCAGTACAGATTTTGGTCACATCAATATGAAAGTTTGGCAAACCAATACTAACTACTAAAGTCTCCCTGAAACCATGCTACATGATAAATCTATGGCATGAATTGCCAATTCTTGACATGAAAACAAACGGGAAACATGATGATTTTGGGATATAGCAAGAACAGGTAAAGTGTAACTTTCCTAAGTTGGATATTGAAAATCTTCTGAAAGTTTAAGATATCTGTTCACCAGGAAAGAGATACATAAGAAAGAGAGAGTATAAGGTAGGGAGTAGAGGTAAGCGGGATCGCACCTGGATCGACTGTTCGGCGAGGTCGAAATTTTGTCATTTGGCATCAAGAATTAAAGGGAAAATGTCACGAAGATTATTTGTATTTTTCAGTTTGTAGGAAGGTACTATAATTAGTAAGGGAGGAAAATAATAATCTATGGAGCTGTTGAGCAGTACAGAGAGGAAGATGAGAAGAGCATACAACACCTTAAGTGAAGTGAGGCCTTTTCATGTCAATGCAGATTGGGTGGCCGCAAGCCAGCCATGAGGCCTTTACTATTTCAGTGGGGAGAGTTTCATATATTGATGATGAAGTGTTAATCCATCTCTTACTATTATTCAATGCAAAGGATAATTAGTAAGAGGAAAAGTTCTAGAAGAAGCAATCGTTAGTCAATAGGCATTGGATTGAAAGCATGGCCTGAGGAAATGGTAGTATTTTTAATTACTATTTGTGAAGCACAGTTTGTGGAAGGAAAAGTATAGGAAGATCAAGCAACCATTAGTGAATGGGCATGGAATTGAAATTATAGTTTGAGGGTATTCGAAGTTCCCTGAGTTTGATGGTACTAAGTTAGATGTCACAAATAGGAATTCATGACCTGCTGTATGCATATATGTGCTAAAATAAGATCAAAAACCAGGGAATCACTTAATAATATATTCTAACTATTGCTCAAAACTCAAAGTACCACAGATTCAATAGAATGAAATGGTTAACTAAGAATGAGACCTAGCACCATCCACCATCCGGTTACAATTAATAACAGTCAGGATTACGACTTTATATTGTTTAAGGATATTACTAAGAACCGTTCCTACTAAGATACAACAGAAGAGAAACTAACAGTTAAACTCTCCAAATCTGAAGCAGTTCACCCTCTTAAGTGTCCTAATATTGAACAATGCCCTTCTGAAAACTATATTTCTTTGACACCTATTAACAAAAGGGTCAGACATCATATAAGAAAGCTAATATGATAAGAGCACATTGTTTCCCCAGACACGAAACCGGGGAAATGATGTCACGGATTTCTTAACATTTGCATCATTAGTAAGAACTTTAGTTTCGAATCCATATTTTTGCTTACCGTGGTACCGATTGAAACGATCGAGTGCATACATGCATCCTTATTTTAGAGGCTCCCACAATTGATCAATGTTTCTCTCAGGAATCAATCCTTCCATTGTGCCGCCCTGAATATGCAAATGAATGATGAGTATCGTGTGAACAGTAATGCTAACACTGAAAATGTCAGTGTTCATGCTGTACAAACCTGACAATTTATCACAACAATATCAAGTTCATAGACTGCATCAATATTCGAGTTTCTGAATCCCCAGATCCTTGCAAATCTCATCATAATTTCACACTTGTATGATCGCCTAGAATCTAGATATACCCTTCTATACCATATTTTCTCTACTGATTTACTAATGTTTTCAACTGAACCTGGAATCTAGATATACACTTGTATGGTCTCTACTGATTTACTAATGGTCTCAACTGAACCCTTCTATCGCCTAGAATCTAGATATACACTTCAGTGCATGATCTTAACTGAACCTGGACGTGCTATAATTTTAAAAAATACTATAACTATACCATATTTTCTCTACTGATTTACTAATGGTATGCTCATTAGCTTAGTTCATGGCGGGAGTAATATTAGGCACAAAACGGAATAGATGAAAGGAAGTGCAGCCATGGAAAGGTGGAACTCAGCATACATCCATTAGGAAATGGAAACATTATTTCTGTATATGAATCAAATGCTTAGTCATACACAAGTGTTTATACCATAGGATCTCCATTCTATTTCTACTTTCCACGAGCATGATTCCTTTTAGAACAAACAATATAAAGAAAGCAAGAAATGAATGCATAAATAATTGCTTTGATTCATGTCGTGACTGGATTGTGAAGCATCGCCTATTCCAAAAGGCTGAACCTGATCAACTCAGACTACCGACACTAACCCCTCCATCGTGTCTCCCCTTATGCATGAACAAATAGTAAATAATGGCTGAATGTGATGATAGCATGGAAGTGATAGCCTAGTGGTGGTACTGACCTGTCGATCCACCACAACAAAGCCAAGCTTATACATAGCTCTAGAGTCTTCACTCCTGAATTCTCAACCTTGCAAGTCACACAAGTACTTCTCATTTATAGGATTGACACTTCATGTCTTTCTGAAGTGCTGTGATATCAGTTGTTAGTGTGGTGGGTTTTGCTTCTTTTTTATGGTAATTTTGTCGCTAAAACGGAACAGACACACTTTCCTAATGCAACAAAGCCAGGAAAAAAGAAGAATAAAATTATGGTGTGTGACATCTGTCCTAGCTATGCTTGCTAGCCACTGTTTTTTTTCCTTTCAAATGTGAGGCTGTAAAAACTGGGTAGGTGAAGCAAAACTGCACATGTGTAAGTATATATGTGATTCATATCATACTATGTGAATATGAACAACATAAGAAAACCTTATAAACCCAGCTTATTATTGGCCGTCAAGCTATTTCAACAGTCAAGGCAAGATAATCCAGAAATTAGGATTGACGAAAAATCATAGTACTGTATATAGGAAGAACAAACTACGCATGAATTTTTTTCTTTTCAAAACTACACAATGAAAGCATACCCTATTTGATTTGTTCTCTCAGGCATTAACACAAACAATTAACGTGCAGTGGAATTTGAATCAAAGCAATTTGTTCTCAGTTTTTTTGTGGCCACACTTTAAAGGGGGAATTTGAATCAGAGTAGCACATCAGCGCGAGGCATCAACGTGAACCAAAGTAGGCCAATTTTTTTTAAATAATACATTTTTTTTATAAATTACAGAAATAATATACAAATTTGAAAATTTTCAAAAATATGACCCAGTCGGCTGGGGCTAAGCCGACAGGACCTAATCGGTCTAGCCGTGGCCGACTGGGCCCAATCGGCCTAGGCAGAGCCGACTGCATGGCCTGCCAGCCGACTGCATGTGGCATGGCCCCTGTCGGCCACGGCTAAGCCGACAGGCCCCTGTCGGCCACGGCTAAGCCGACAGGCCAGTCGGCTGGGGCTAAGCCGACAGGCTGCCACCTTTCTCCTTTCTCCCTGCCGACCAGCCCTTTCTCTTTTCTCCTTGCCCATACGCTGATTTAGACGGCGCTGTTTCCGAGACTTACGGCGCTGATTCCCACGATGCTCATTCCGAGGCCTGCTGCGCGGGAAACGGCTGCACGCGCGACAACGCTGCTTTTTTAAAGGATGCTGATTCCCGCTGCTGGTTCGAGACAGCGTTGCTGTTGCTGCGGCGGACGCGAGAGCAAATTCTAACGCGGTGTGCCGACACTCGTATTCTTTTTATACACGATGCCAGCTCTCTCTCGCAGACACAACCTGTCTGCTCTCTCGCACACACACCCTGTCTGCTCTCTCGCACAGACACATTGTCTACTCTCTCGCGTGCAGACACTGCTCCCTCTCCTATCTTCGTCCATCGTTAATCCTCGGCGGTTTGACACTGATTGCGCTAACTCCGAGGAGAGCATCTGCACTGATTACGGGTGAGGTGAAATTTGGAAGCTTTGAATCTCTTGGAAGGTTGCAGTGAGGGATAGAAATAACAGTACCCTGTTGTGACAGTGCAGCTGGAGTCAAAGCAATGGATTCTACTGCGCGAACGTTGGGGCCAAGGCATGGACACGCGACGAACCGAGAACCGTCCATGGACCAATCATGCACCCATCCCGTCGCGTGCCTCGGCGTGGCTGCAAGCCTGCAACTAACGTTTCACCGGATCTGACGGGCAGCGGCACGTCGCAGATGCTCGGCGGCAGTACCTCAAAGGCAACGATAAAAAATGGGAATGTCCAAAATGATCAAAATGGGATCATGCATGCGCCAAGTAATTATGATGAGATGTCAGTACAGCCACCTACTCTACATGGCCGGAGAGCTTCGCAGTTATTAGATGGCCGGAGAGATAGAGGGGGAGAGAGAGAAAAGGATGATCCTTTTCGTACTTTGGTGATGGCTACATACATGTAATGGATATACGGATGGGGCTGGTATAAGGCCATTTCTAACCGATCCTCATTAACCATTTAGAGGGGTAAAAACGTGGATTTACTTCTTTAACCGGCATCTAGCCGATCCTCGGTTAATGTTAGTGGAGGATAAATTAACCATCGAAGCGGTGTGTCTCCCTATATTTACTTCAACGTTCGATGGTCGAGTAAAAAAATCCTTCTTCCTTTCGGTCTCCTCTGGCTCTCCTCCTCTCCATCCTCGCCGTCGACGACTTCCCCCGTCGTTTCCCGCCGTCCCCTCTCATCCCAATGGCCGGACGCTGTGGCCAGAGGTCCCCGTCGCCGATCCACAACGCCTCATGACGGAGGAAGCCAACGAGGCTTACATGGCAGATCTACGCCGGCAGCACCCCGGGCTCGTGGAGGCGGAGCGGGCCATCTTCGCGGAGCATGGCGAGGTCATCGTTATCTTCGACGACAAGGTGCAAGGTGGCGACAAGGGCGGCGAGGAGGAGATGGAGTTCGACGTCGAGGACTCGCGGCTGATCTTCCTCGACGACGATGACGACAATACCGGCCCCATCTCATGTCTCACCGGTGGTGGCCTGTCGAGGCAGGATTAGCTCGACCTCCACTATGGCAAAAAAATGAGTACTCTAGTTTAGTTTTAAGTTTGAAGTTTGATTTTATGTTCGGTTGTGAAGACTAGTTTCAAATTATGTTTAAATGTATGCAAGTTTCGGTTGAACTTATATTTACTCCGTTAAGTTTAAGGAATCGGCTAGGTTGGGTCAACTCTTAGTGAAGTAAATATACCCCGTTAGGGTTTTACTTCGTCAGATACTTCTCTATTTTTAGGGGATCGGTTAGAAATGGCCTAAGGTAGAAAAAACCACTATACTAGTTGTGGGATCCCTTCCCGCCTGTGCGACGGGGGAAGAGGATTGTGGCCCCTATAAATAGGGACGAGGTCCCATCGTAGAGGGCAGGTCGAATCGGGTCAAGTTCATCACCATCAAGAGCCCTCGCGAGGACACCCAACCACTGTACTAGTTCATCCATAGCCTCCTCGTGAAGCCAATCCACCACAAAGCAGGAGTAGGGTTTTACACCGCAAGGTGGCCCTAACCTGGGTAAATCTCTGTGTCCACCTTCTTCCTCGCTAAAACTTACTCGACCCAGCTAGGCCGTAGGGTGACAAGCTTGAGACTTAGGGCCGGGGGAGATCTTCGCACACGCCCGAGTGTTCGAACCTTGTTGGGTTTTGCGGAGCCCCGATTCCGACAGTCACAGGGATGGGGGAACATGTCAATGATAAAGAAAAACAAAACTAGTAACGAGGAGACCGGTATAGTGAGCATGAGAATGGCTCAACAGGCTACCGATATATCTCATCTCAGGTTTTGTAAAGTATCACGAAACAAAGAGAATAGCACATGATAACCAAAGGTTCACTTGAATATCATCCATGTATTAATAGGGATCAATATGGATGTACATGGTTCCACTATTGATCATTGAACAAAACGGAGTTTCATTCATGTCTATGTTACCGAACCTACAGGGTCACAAGCTTAACGGAATCACGATCTGTTGAGTGTTAGTGGAGTAAGGATTATGATAAAACATTCAATAAATTGTTTCGCGAAATCTAGAAATAGTTTCGAGACAAACCGGAAGCGCTTCAGAGTTACCGAAAGAGTTGGAGGAGGCGCCCCACTTTGTTAACTCTCCACCACTTGGACATTTTATATTTTATTTGGCATGTTGATATAAGTTGATTCTAAAAGCTTCCTAATCAATATTAGAACCTTTTATTATTAATTTAACATCTCCAAAAATATTTTCCACCTATATATCAATTCCTGGCATTACCAGGTAAACTCCGAAACTCTTTTGGTAACTCTGAAGCGCTTCCGGTTTGTCTCGAAACGAATTACAGGTGCAGGAGGACTCCTTTACCCCTAGGGTCGGCGCAAGGGGGAGGAGTCCTCCTCCCCTTGAGACGCCCCTGCCTCTCCCCTCCAACCTATATATACTAGAGGTTTTGCCATTGGAGCACACAAGTTTTTGAGCCTCCTCTAGTTCTCTAGTTCAAGCTCAAATTTAGAGTAGATCTAATTAGAGCTATACCTAGTTCTCTCTAATCCTCGTAATAGTGAATCCCTGTGTGGTTCTCTTCTTCTCCCACAAATTATCCGACGAGATTAGCTCTAGACAGTGAATCGTTGTCGGATCGTGAAGCGTGTACGCTTGCAATCTATAGAGAGGTTGTGCTTTCTGTATTTTGTTCGAGGGGTCATCGTGAACGGTTTGAGGGACTTCAAGAACAATCTACACCAACTCTTCTTCCGCTGCATCTCAACATTGGTAACGATCTGATCTAACCTTGTATGCATCTTCATAGTGATCCGGGCCCTTGATCTTAGGGCGATTTCGTTTTGTTTTCTACTACGTTTTCCAACAGTGGCACCGTGAGCGGTTCTATTAGTGGATGCAGATTACGATCTAAAACACATGTGATTGTGAGGCTATTGCACAAAGCTTTTAGTAATGAATTTGATCTATTTCTAAATAGAATTAAGAACTAGATGAGTTATTGAGCTTAATAACATCGTGCAAGTAGAAAATAAGATATAGTGTGTTAGATGCAATCTTTTACTTGATGTTCTTGTTTGCTTTCCTCGAGTGTTGCTTCGGTTCAGTTCATTGGCGGCATGATATAGCTTTCTACGAAGTTCTAACAATCGATTGACTCTGGTTGTCAACGATCTACTAATAGTTCTTTAGCCTCCATCATAGTAAAAAATAGTGCATTGTCGCAAACACGAGAGGGCATGTAGATGATGATCTACACTGTGGTCACGCGTATTGATGAAGTTTAGTGTGGGACTAAAGATTTTTTTTAATTAAGTCTCTTCTCTCACATACCCCGCAAAGTTAATCTAGCAACAAGAATTGCCATACTTTGATGTTGGACGTAGGTAGCTAGTTTTCTTTGAAACCCTAGAAACCACGTAAATTAAAATTTGCAAAACCGATTAGAGGATGTCTAACTTAGTTTTGCAGGATGCATGTGATGTGGTATAGACTTTGTGGTGATAATGAGTTTATGTATGACTTACCTTGTGCTTATGCTTACCTATTAACTCTTGTGAATTTCTACCTTTTGCTTTACTCAAAAGGCGGTCAAACAATTCTTTTCTGCTTTACTGGATCATGGTAATATGGTTGCCAACCTTGATCGTATAAGAAAAAGGATTCCTTGTATCATTTTTCTTGTCCACCATCCTCACTGGACTAGTCCTTGCAAACAAGCTCAATCATCTACTTCATCCTCATGAGGCGACGAGTCAAGGAGCATACCTGAAAGGCAAGAACAAATCCCTAGCTAAAGAGCTGCACATTTGACTGGAACCCCGGCCCCTCTCCTCTCTGGAAGGTGAAACGACCGATCAAGCTGGTAAAGGTAAAGCTAGCTGAGGGCAGAGCAGTAACTACGTAGCCCCAATTGCATGTGCTCCCTCTCCCAGCTGCCGAATCCGTAGCAACGAGACAAGGGGGCGGCAGGGTACGAATAGTTTCTGTTTTCATGATTAAAAAAACAAACACCCCCAATCTTTGATCGCCACCACGCCGGGCCTCTCCCTCCCCCGCCGGACCTCTCCTCTCCAAGATCGGCCGCCAAACAGCTGGTCCGCTTTTGTGATCCCTGCGCTGCTGCGTCGGCATCTTCGACGGTGCGCCCGCCACCTCCCCTCTTCCCTCCCTCGTCTTCTCGTGGAATTGCACTAGTACATCTTCTCGTTGAATTCCTTTGCTAGCTGAACCAAACAGGTCACTCTAATACAGTGCAGTGAGTCCGACTAAACAAGAACAACTCCCGGCCGGCGGATTACTTGCAGCTAGCCCACGCGCTGCCGCTGCTGGTTGCCGGAAGTCGACGGAAGCAGCTGCGACCTGCGAGTTTCACCAGGTAAACTTTCTTACCGAGACCGAGAGTTTGATCAGGCAACTCGATCGCAGGGCTCTCGGCTGAGCAGCGAGCGCGAGTCGTCATGGCCAAAAGAATTGGTCTTGCAACCAAGGATCTCGATCCCCCTGTGGAAGCAAATTAAAGGAGGCAATGGCCAAACTAAAAGAGTTATGTTCCAAAAGGAATTATCTCTTGGGCCAATTGAGGAGTTGGCCAACTTGTTTAAAATCATAGTGCCCGAGGAGATGCCAGCAAACGAGGAGGCCTCCCTGCCAAATTATTATGAACCAAATCCAAAAACTACTGACAATGTTATGCCGGCTTAGGCTTACGTACGATGTTCAAACGCAGTTGCTTCACCACATCCTTCGCATGGATGTCCATGTGACGGTGCCATTTCGATCGAGTGTAGCTTCTGACCACATATATAAGCGCGTTAGCAGCCCTGTGCTCATTATTAATGTACAATCTATTATCAGTTGATCTCAACAATCGTATCATTGCTTGGCAACAACTGCTATGACTTGTAGGACTATTCTCCTTCTCCGGCAAACCCTAAAATAAAAAAGTAAAATAGAATTCACGTTAGTAGCATGTTGTTGTTTCCTACGTTTTTTTTCGTTGAGCAATTATTGACCCGGTCAAAATCGAAAAGCATTGGATGTGGATCTATTCTCTCTTCCTTTTATTAGGAGTAGGAAAAGCTAGGAGGTCTACATCTGGGCCCTGACAACGGCTACTGCGGACATTTTCTTTCTTTTTTCTTGCACATTTTGAGATGCTTTCATACTAGCTGACCCCTCGCCCTTGCCTGCGCAGTGCAAAGAGGGATGGCCGGTTTCTTCTTCGTCCACGGTACGTGGGGTGGTCTCGTACTGCGGGTGGCGCAGTGCGCGTTCGCGTTCGCGTCCATCTTCACCCTCCTCAAGGCTCCCGACCACATCCCGGATTACGTGTCGAGCGCCGACCGGTACTTGTGCACTTACTCTAAATTGTTTCAAGCTGTGTATAGGCTATTACTCATTATTTGGTTCATTTTGCAGCTTCCTGATTACGACGATGGGGTTGAATGCTTTGTGGGGCTTCGTTCAGGGGGTAATTCACCTCATCTGCGTGTTGATGAAGGAGGGGTTTGAAAACACTGGCATCACCTGGTTGTTTATCATCATGGACGTGGTAGGTCCTTTTTATTTGTTTTATTTTTGGGATTTTATATATACTAAAAAATATTAGCATCCTAATTAAGTATCATAAAAACATTGGAATGCCCAAATAGTACAGCTTACACGCGTAATTATTATTTAGTTAAAAACATTGCAATTTTTTTTTTTTACATTACGACCAGTTTATAGAAAAAATCATAAATAACCAGGTTAGTGAGAATGTAAGCACGTAGAGGAGTTTGCCGCAGCGCGATCAATTAGCCGGAGTCGGGCTTGCATACGGAGCACAAGTGGCTGCCCTCTATGTGTTTATTTGTTCCTGGGCCGCGGCCTTCCTCTTCTAGATGGGCCACCGTGGGAGTTGACGACTAGGTTCCTCAAAAAAAAAAAAAAAGGTAGCTGTAGGTTGTGCGGGTTTGACAACAAGGCATTGTTGCTCCTGGCCCCGCGCTTGCAGTTGCAGCGACGGCTTCTGACCTTGCGGCAACGCAGTTCATTCCTGTGTTGTGTGCAGGGGCGCAGTCCCCAACGAGAAACAGAGAAATACCATAACAAGGGAAACATCTAGACAAGAGTGATTAATCTTTTCATGTTTCTATATTTTTCTTTTAAGTGAGTAGCACATTAAAAAAATAAGTGCATGATCAACATAAGAAATTGGGGCAGAACAAAACATTCCGAACTAATTTTTGGCCTACAGTTATGCCAATTATGGGCTACTCACTAGTAGTTGTATATACATACTTTGTGGCCCTGGATTATTATACATTCACAGATATATTTCGTACTGATGGAGGCCATGGGCTTGAAAAACATATCTTCCAATATTACCAAGTTCAAAACAAAATGGACCAATAGCCCTGCAAGAGAAGAAGAGGTAAAAATGATCATCCAGCTGAACTGTGCGTAAGGTAAAAATCTTGCTGAGAAATGAGACTAAACTACTACACAAAAATACAACCAAGAAGTCACATGATGGTTAACATCTAATAGTATGCATTTGATGTGCAGGGTCTACCTAATACTACATCCTTCAATGTAGGATGGTTAATCTAGTGCTTCCTTATTTCTGCTTGAGCACGTCTACAGCCACATGCCAGTTATCTAAAAATCTGACAACTTTATGACATCGTCACCCAACTACAAATTATCAGAGACTGTGTAGTAAAAAGCATTAGGAACTATTGTTTGTCCATACACCTTAAACTTGGATAAGATGATGAAGACTAAAATGGCATGAAGCACCTTGTCAAGCATTGGTCAGTGACGATGGATATATGAATCATATAATGCTCTGACATATGAATCCATCGATATTTATGGAGATAACCCTATCAACCTTAGCGTTGGAAATCAAGTAAGATGGCATTTTTCTTGAAGATGGTATTCTATAAACATGTAAAATAACTGGACCTCAAACACAAATTTTATTTTGAAGGTGTGAAACTACAAATTCAGCCATCACTGAATAGTCATGAACAACACTCAAGCAGACAATGCTAACGAAAATATTGACCATACCACAAAATCAGAGTGTCCCAGATCAATGTTCAGTATGCAAAGATCCCAATATTTAACCTTAGAATTTCTAGAAGGGGAACATCATGCACATCTTGTAAAATAGTACTATTTGTTTTCAAGCATTATTTCACCAATGGTTGATCTGTTGGGGCAAATAAAATGATGGAACCAAAAGCTGAAAAGCTGGAAGATAGAATGATAACATGTCGTGCTGTGAGAGCAACAAAAATAGTTAGTGGGGACAATGTATAGTTATATAAGATGAGCCAAGTGTACATTTCATGCATTTTGGGAGATATCCTCCATTATTCACCAAATCAAACATTAGTCAAACACATATTTCTTGTAGTACACAGTGCACAATCTCTTGGACAGACAGAGGCAATGGTACATACCTGCATAGCTGCACCTATCTTTGGGGTCCCCATTCTTGCTCCCTCATGAGGCCCTGGTCCAAGCAAGAATATCATACATGGCGATGGGGTGTTATTTGTGTTCAAAGCATAACTTAAAACACATCTACAGATGTTTACTACAGGGACTAAGTGATTTAGCAAAGATGTGAATTGGTATTGGACAAAATTGAATCCTAGCAAGATGGCCGCCAATTAGTATAGACAGCTAGAAGGAGAATTGATTTTGAAAATTCCTAGAAACGATGGATAGGCCCACCATCAAGAAAACTTGTATGTGCGCCTTATGCTCGCCCCTTTCTCTGGAAAATCCTTGCAGTTTATGTACCACCTATTGTGGAGATAATTTCGGTAGGCTTTGCGTGGCGGTGATACGGATAAAGATGAAAATGATGAGTGGCTTGCTACCTCTCTCATATGGGTGCTACCTCGGGAACTGGAATGTTAATGAATCACCTGGTGACTGAAATAGATTTCCATGTTAGCATGCTTGTAAATCACAGAAAAACTTGTGTTGTCATGATCTCTACAAATAGATGAATGTGTTCGGTGTTGTGGTGCAACATTTGAATTTAACCTGAAAACTCCAATAATTTTAATACCTTTGGGACTAATTTCTAGCAAATAAAAGAGCTATATCTACAATTAGATTTAGACTATACCGGCTTCACTATTTGTGTAATTCCCAGTACAGATTTTGGTCACATCAATATGAAAGTTTGGCAAACCAATACTAACTACTAAAGTCTCCCTGAAACCATGCTACATGATAAATCTATGGCATGAATTGCCAATTCTTGACATGAAAACAAACGGGAAACATGATGATTTTGGGATATAGCAAGAACAGGTAAAGTGTAACTTTCCTAAGTTGGATATTGAAAATCTTCTGAAAGTTTAAGATATCTGTTCACCAGGAAAGAGATACATAAGAAAGAGAGAGTATAAGGTAGGGAGTAGAGGTAAGCGGGATCGCACCTGGATCGACTGTTCGGCGAGGTCGAAATTTTGTCATTTGGCATCAAGAATTAAAGGGAAAATGTCACGAAGATTATTTGTATTTTTCAGTTTGTAGGAAGGTACTATAATTAGTAAGGGAGGAAAATAATAATCTATGGAGCTGTTGAGCAGTACAGAGAGGAAGATGAGAAGAGCATACAACACCTTAAGTGAAGTGAGGCCTTTTCATGTCAATGCAGATTGGGTGGCCGCAAGCCAGCCATGAGGCCTTTACTATTTCAGTGGGGAGAGTTTCATATATTGATGATGAAGTGTTAATCCATCTCTTACTATTATTCAATGCAAAGGATAATTAGTAAGAGGAAAAGTTCTAGAAGAAGCAATCGTTAGTCAATAGGCATTGGATTGAAAGCATGGCCTGAGGAAATGGTAGTATTTTTAATTACTATTTGTGAAGCACAGTTTGTGGAAGGAAAAGTATAGGAAGATCAAGCAACCATTAGTGAATGGGCATGGAATTGAAATTATAGTTTGAGGGTATTCGAAGTTCCCTGAGTTTGATGGTACTAAGTTAGATGTCACAAATAGGAATTCATGACCTGCTGTATGCATATATGTGCTAAAATAAGATCAAAAACCAGGGAATCACTTAATAATATATTCTAACTATTGCTCAAAACTCAAAGTACCACAGATTCAATAGAATGAAATGGTTAACTAAGAATGAGACCTAGCACCATCCACCATCCGGTTACAATTAATAACAGTCAGGATTACGACTTTATATTGTTTAAGGATATTACTAAGAACCGTTCCTACTAAGATACAACAGAAGAGAAACTAACAGTTAAACTCTCCAAATCTGAAGCAGTTCACCCTCTTAAGTGTCCTAATATTGAACAATGCCCTTCTGAAAACTATATTTCTTTGACACCTATTAACAAAAGGGTCAGACATCATATAAGAAAGCTAATATGATAAGAGCACATTGTTTCCCCAGACACGAAACCGGGGAAATGATGTCACGGATTTCTTAACATTTGCATCATTAGTAAGAACTTTAGTTTCGAATCCATATTTTTGCTTACCGTGGTACCGATTGAAACGATCGAGTGCATACATGCATCCTTATTTTAGAGGCTCCCACAATTGATCAATGTTTCTCTCAGGAATCAATCCTTCCATTGTGCCGCCCTGAATATGCAAATGAATGATGAGTATCGTGTGAACAGTAATGCTAACACTGAAAATGTCAGTGTTCATGCTGTACAAACCTGACAATTTATCACAACAATATCAAGTTCATAGACTGCATCAATATTCGAGTTTCTGAATCCCCAGATCCTTGCAAATCTCATCATAATTTCACACTTGTATGATCGCCTAGAATCTAGATATACCCTTCTATACCATATTTTCTCTACTGATTTACTAATGTTTTCAACTGAACCTGGAATCTAGATATACACTTGTATGGTCTCTACTGATTTACTAATGGTCTCAACTGAACCCTTCTATCGCCTAGAATCTAGATATACACTTCAGTGCATGATCTTAACTGAACCTGGACGTGCTATAATTTTAAAAAATACTATAACTATACCATATTTTCTCTACTGATTTACTAATGGTATGCTCATTAGCTTAGTTCATGGCGGGAGTAATATTAGGCACAAAACGGAATAGATGAAAGGAAGTGCAGCCATGGAAAGGTGGAACTCAGCATACATCCATTAGGAAATGGAAACATTATTTCTGTATATGAATCAAATGCTTAGTCATACACAAGTGTTTATACCATAGGATCTCCATTCTATTTCTACTTTCCACGAGCATGATTCCTTTTAGAACAAACAATATAAAGAAAGCAAGAAATGAATGCATAAATAATTGCTTTGATTCATGTCGTGACTGGATTGTGAAGCATCGCCTATTCCAAAAGGCTGAACCTGATCAACTCAGACTACCGACACTAACCCCTCCATCGTGTCTCCCCTTATGCATGAACAAATAGTAAATAATGGCTGAATGTGATGATAGCATGGAAGTGATAGCCTAGTGGTGGTACTGACCTGTCGATCCACCACAACAAAGCCAAGCTTATACATAGCTCTAGAGTCTTCACTCCTGAATTCTCAACCTTGCAAGTCACACAAGTACTTCTCATTTATAGGATTGACACTTCATGTCTTTCTGAAGTGCTGTGATATCAGTTGTTAGTGTGGTGGGTTTTGCTTCTTTTTTATGGTAATTTTGTCGCTAAAACGGAACAGACACACTTTCCTAATGCAACAAAGCCAGGAAAAAAGAAGAATAAAATTATGGTGTGTGACATCTGTCCTAGCTATGCTTGCTAGCCACTGTTTTTTTTCCTTTCAAATGTGAGGCTATAAAAACTGGGTAGGTGAAGCAAAACTGCACATGTGTAAGTATATATGTGATTCATATCATACTATGTGAATATGAACAACATAAGAAAACCTTATAAACCCAGCTTATTATTGGCCGTCAAGCTATTTCAACAGTCAAGGCAAGATAATCCAGAAATTAGGATTGACGAAAAATCATAGTACTGTATATAGGAAGAACAAACTACGCATGAATTTTTTTCTTTTCAAAACTACACAATGAAAGCATACCCTATTTGATTTGTTCTCTCAGGCATTAACACAAACAATTAACGTGCAGTGGAATTTGAATCAAAGCAATTTGTTCTCAGTTTTTTTGTGGCCACACTTTAAAGGGGGAATTTGAATCAGAGTAGCACATCAGCGCGAGGCATCAACGTGAACCAAAGTAGGCCAATTTTTTTTAAATAATACATTTTTTTTATAAATTACAGAAATAATATACAAATTTGAAAATTTTCAAAAATATGACCCAGTCGGCTGGGGCTAAGCCGACAGGACCTAATCGGTCTAGCCGTGGCCGACTGGGCCCAATCGGCCTAGGCAGAGCCGACTGCATGGCCTGCCAGCCGACTGCATGTGGCATGGCCCCTGTCGGCCACGGCTAAGCCGACAGGCCCCTGTCGGCCACGGCTAAGCCGACAGGCCAGTCGGCTGGGGCTAAGCCGACAGGCTGCCACCTTTCTTCTTTCTCCCTGCCGACCAGCCCTTTCTCTTTTCTCCTTGCCCATACGCTGATTTAGACGGCGCTGTTTCCGAGACTTACGACGCTGATTCCCACGATGCTCATTCCGAGGCCTGCTGCGCGGGAAACGGCTGCACGCGCGACAACGCTGCTTTTTTAAAGGATGCTGATTCCCGCTGCTGGTTCGAGACAGCGTTGCTGTTGCTGCGGCGGACGCGAGAGCAAATTCTAACGCGGTGTGCCGACACTCGTATTCTTTTTATACACGATGCCAGCTCTCTCTCGCAGACACAACCTGTCTGCTCTCTCGCACACACACCCTGTCTGCTCTCTCGCACAGACACATTGTCTACTCTCTCGCGCGCAGACACTGCTCCCTCTCCTATCTTCGTCCATCGTTAATCCTCGGCGGTTTGACACTGATTGCGCTAACTCCGAGGAGAGCATCTGCACTGATTACGGGTGAGGTGACTGGAAAACAGCAGCGCACTGAGCCTCGGCGGTTCTATAAAAAGAGCTCTTCTCTGCCTCTTATCCTCACAACATTTCTCCTCACTGCCTCTTCTCCTCACTGCTTGTTGTGGTAGCATTAACAATTCCGCAGTGATGGGTGATCCTCGTCCATTTTCACGAGAGGCATCTTGTGATGTCTTGATGGGTGCGGTTTCCATGAAGTCCGGGCTTCATGGAACTCCAGGTGTATCTTTCGATGAATTAGTTAGCAGTGAGAGTAATTTGCGGAGGTTGAGACAAACAGCTTGTCATAGTAGAAACACAGCGGACATTCGACTAGAACTTTTTCGGTTGCGTGCAAGGTGGGAAAGACTTTGTGAACTAATATATGAATCAGCGCGATTCATACGATCATTTGATGATTTAGATCATCATGTGATACATTTGCCAGTTGATGAATATATTGCGTTTCAAAAGGTAATTTAAATTTCGTATTTGATTTACATATTTAATATGTTTGTCGTTTTAATTCATTTTTGTTCATTTTGTGGTTTGTAGAGATACAATGTGGACGCTAAAGAAATGAACCACGATGTCAGTATGTTGGCATGGTTCAAGCTTTTATTTGGGTCTGTTCCGCCGCCGAAATATGTATCAACTCATGATGGCTCAAGCTCGAAGAAGAAGAAATGCAGCGACGCATCACCAAAGCCCGATGATGATGGTTACTCTTCCAGCGATGAGTTTATGTCAGCCCCGAAAAAATCAAAGTCGAAGAAACTTGTTAGTGAGAATAGTGATGATGACTTTATGTAGTGTTAGCGAGAAGCACGATGTTGTCTTCATGTAGTTTGTGTGCAGTATTATTTAAGGTCAGTCGTACCGTTTAATTCAGATGTACTTGTATCTTAATTATCTGTAGCACTCTCTCCGGAAATGTAACTCGATTAACAATGCGAATTAATAGAAATATGTCTCTCGCATACATAGGCAGAATATGTCTCTCGCATACATAGGCAGATATATGTCTATCGCATACATAGCTAGATATAAGTGACACACAAGCATCAGCCACGTCGTCCGCCTCGTCGTGGAGGTGGTGTCTCCGGCGTCGGCCACATATACCTGTGGGGTGGCCGGATGTTACGGGGAGGAAGCTCGGACCCGTCCTGGTCATACTGTGTTTCCTGTGTGGGAGGTGGTGCAGGAGTCGAATACATGTCCATCCACTCATTGTGCTGTGACAAGTATTCCTGTGTGTTATGCCCATCTTCATGGTCACTATCCCACCTGGATTCAGACATAGACGCGTCATGTCCGGACATAGACGCCATATATCCGTAGCCTGCTGCGGGAGGGATGGAACATAAGTAATGACGAAATACGTAGTCCCAATCGATATTGAAAAGAATTAATATGAAGAAACATACCTGTAGGAGGGGGTTGCATCACGTAGCCTGGCGTGGGACCCTGTTGGTGATGCCACGCCGAACTACCAGCCTGGTCAGGACGTGGTGGCCTGGGCGTCCACTGCTCTGCTAGACGTGGACGCGGGTCATGTCGGTGATGTGTGGGGTCTACCTGATCAGTCGAGTGACGCGGCTGCTGCTGCTGCGTGGAGTGACGTGGGGGGCGTTGTACGGGCTGCTGATGAAGAACGTCCAAAGTGCGTGTGCACGTGATAGCCCGATACACAGATCGTAGCCTCCCCTCAATGCGCGCCATCCAGTTCTGCATCTGAGGCCGAGGAACGAGTAGTGGTGCATCCGAAAGTGAACGCCGATAGTTGGACACCTCCTCGCCAAGTCCGTAAGTCAACTCAGCCTGAAATTGTCACGACGATTATTAAGTATGCACGGCAAAGTATGTAACAACTAGATGCATTACATAAAGAGAATATATCTTACCGCGTACTGCCTAGAGCCCGAAATATCATAGCTCGGGTACATATCGGACGTACTAGGGGCAGGTATATCATCTGGGTGAGTGTGTTGAACGATGCATAACCGTGTTCTGGTCATGTACCGCTGCAAATAGAGATTGAATTCATCGAGATCAAACTCGACATTCTCCTGCCACACATGTGTGTTCGCGGTCTCCCATTGTGTAACGTACGGCTGAACCCTAAGTAGCCACCACGCAGCAGTCCTGTTAAGCCCCTTCCTTGTGATCCTAAAATTATGGTGTTTGTTAAACAATTAACTAATGCTTCACTATGGACAATTGTGAAAGACAATTCAATATTGAATAACAAGACAATACCTGTGGATGTGTCCTGGCACCGGGTCCTCTGTAGGGGGAGGCTCCTCCAACTGCTGAAGACCAAATTGCCTCATAACCCTCTGCTGGGCCATCTCCTCGACGAAGACATCGAATATGATCTTCGATTTCGTCATCCAGTAATTAGTATCTCTGAAGCATAGCTCAGACATACCGCCGGGGTATCTTGCATTCATGACTTCTTGCGTGTACGGCTGCCAGATCACCCCGGTGTACAAATCAAACTGCTCGTTTAATGCCCTGTATGCTCGCCTAGTCTGATCACCAGCATAGCGTCTCTGCGGCAAACACAAGTTAGTTTCAGCCATAGTGTACACAAAGAAGAAAATTATAACACGAGACATACCTTGCGACGTGTCCAACACAGACCGAAAGTAGGCATGTCGATGCCTTCAGCATCAAACATTACGGGCATAGGCTCATGAATACGTATGTCCGGTCGTCCTATAGAGAACCTCTCCCACGACCACAGTTGTAGAAATAGAGGGCATCCAAGAAGGGCTGACTTGGGTGCCGTAAGCTGGCAGGCGTTGCACATACCTCGATATGTAGCCGCTAAGACCGCCGAACCCCAACTCCTCTGTGTGATCTGAGCCGGCGTCTCAGCGCTCGCGATCTCTAGTGCAATAGGGATGTAGAGCGCGCTTATAGTGGTGACATGGTTCTCTGTGAACATCACCTTACCGAGAAGCCACAGTATATATGCCTCCAGACTGCGAGTGATCTGTGTCGCATTCAACGGGACCTGTGGATACCCCGGGAACTTCTGGATCTGTATTGAGCAAAGATAAAGCATTTAGTACATAGCGAAGGTATCTTCTGTAAAACTAGATGCACGACAACTTAAAGATATGAGGCAGGGGAACTAACCTGGAAATGGAGCAACCAATCATACTTAGGTCCGTGATGCTCCGATGCCAGAGCCGGAGCACCGTCATAAAGACCCGCGAAACGTTGTGCAAAACCTTGCTGCCAACCAGCCGGTGCCTCCAACGGTCCTATGGCATGACCTGCCAACGGTAGTCCCAGCAAAAGTGACACATCCTGCAGAGTAGGAGCCATCTCTCCCCAGCGGAAGTGAAACGTGTGGGTCTCAGGCCTCCACCGGTCCACTAAGCACGTGAGCAAAGAGGTGTCGATGGCGACGCGTCTGGAGGTATCCGTGCGCTCAACCAGCCGCGCGAAAGGTAATAGGCCAGCCCATTTCAACCTGCATGTCAGGGCAATTCAGTTAGTGTGTCCCATCAATATAAATGATTGAAACAAATAAATAAACCACGTACCGTTCAACCCATCCCTGGTGTATCTTCCAGTCTTCCCTTTGAGTGCGAGTGGACAGGGGCTCAAGCTCGCGCTGATAACCTATCGCCGCACGATGTTTACTATCAATTTCCGGATTAAGCAACGACATTCCCGCCATTCCTGCACATACAAATTTCAAACATAGTGACACAATTAATACAAATTTCAAACTTAGTGCCACATTTAATACAAATTTTAAACATAGTCCACATTTAATACAAATTTCAACATAGTGCCACAATTAATACAAATTTCAAACATAGTGCCACACTTAATACAAAGTTCAACATAGTTCCACACTGAATACAAATTTAGAACTTAGTGTCACACTGAATACAAATTTAGAACTTAGTGCCACGCAGCCTAGCTTCTTCCTCTCCCTCTTCCTCCTCTTCCTCCTCTGCCTCCTCTGCCTCCTCGTCCCCGGTTGCCTCGTCCACGCCCAGTACCACTGGCAGTGACGAAAGTGGGACAATTAGTGTCCCTATGGCCAAATTCATTGCATAAAATGCATTGCATAGTGGGGCCTCCCGCTTCAGATTCATCCATATCATTCCGGATGCGCTGACATTGTCGTCTACCTCTACTTGTACGCATATTCTCTGGGTCTGGAATGTACCGCCTTTCAACAGGATTAACGGTGCTGAAGTTACCATTGAGCGAAATCCCAGCAACTCACCTGTCCAGGTATTGAGGACGGACTCTCTCAGAAAATATGGAGACACAAACGAGATTGCGTCCATTCCAAGCTGCCCGCAAGCAGCAAGTACATGGGAGCATGGTAGGTGAAGCAACTTCGGTTTGTTGCATGTGCACTCACACGTTGGCCAGACTTCATTTCCAATTTTCACCTCATGCGTCCTCAGCTCATTTGCACAGCCGAATTTGTTGTTAGCTAAGCGGACCTCAAACCTTCTTTCTTGATTACCAATGGGGACTACAGTGTGTGACCTGGCTTTTTCCATCTTTTCTTCCATGTACTTCATAATCCTTTCACAGTAACGTGTGCTTGGGTTGTTCAAGATATGTTGCTCTGCTTTTTGACGTCTATCTCTGAAGTACTTCACGGTGCCATAGAAAATACCCTCAACGATGGCTGTAAGTGGCAATGCCCGGTTTCCTCTGAGGACAAAGTTGTATGTTTCTGCAAGGTTGGTAGTCATGACACCGTACCTTGCTCCATGTGTGTCCTGCAGCAAAGACCACCTCTCCAGAGGCTCATGCTCTATCCACTGCGCGAAGGTTTTAATCGACCTCCCGAGCCTTCTCCTAGTACCAGGTGGGTCAAATCCTGGCAAGTCACAAAGCCCAACAGGCTCCTCCTCCACGGCCGCTGTTCCTGTTGCTAACTGTGCTGCTACTGCTTCAACATGTGCCCTCACCGCTGCATCTCTTGCAGCTTTCCTGTCCCTAACGTGTCTCTGTGTGCACACATTAAGTCTGTCACGTATCAAATTGTACTTCCATAGCTGGTTCTGCTTGCAGAGTTTTTTGAATAGATTCATCAGGCTCTTATTTCTGAACTGCGAGAAGATATTAGCCCCCAGATGGCGCATGCACCAACGGCTCTGCAAGTCCTGCCATTGAGTTTGTTCCTCAGGGCCAGGGTTTGTCAGTGTCTTTATCGCACTGAGTATACCTGCATGCCTGTCATGAAGGATGCACACATTGGGCTTATCCTTCACAACTGATATTTTCAGTTGCCTGAAGAACCATGTCCAACTTCCAATGTTCTCACTGTCAACAAAAGCAAATGCGAGTGGGACTACTTGATTTTGGCCGTCTTGACCAATGGCTGTCAGGATCTGACCCTTGTACTTGCCAGTGAGAAAAGTGCCATCTACACATATCACCGGTCGACAGTGCCTGAAAGCTTTGATGCATACACCGAAAGAGAAGAACAGTCGATGCAGCACCCTCACAGTTGGGAACTCTGGCATGAAGAGGTCTTCGATGTCGACATAGGTGCCCGGATTCCGGTCCTTCAGCGTGTGGAGGAGCCGGACAACTGAGTCATATGCATCAAAATAAGAACCAAATCCGCTCTCAAGCGCCCTTTGCTTAGCCCTCCAAGCCTTGCCGTAAGAAATTCTGTACTTGAACCTGACGAATACTTTTGTCTGGATAGCCTTAACTTCCATCGCTTTGCTCTCCACTATCTCACTGTAAAACAACCTCGCAATAAGCGTGGATGAAAGGTTGGGATGATCTTGAGGGATGCAGGGAATAAGACATGTGTGATGAACTAGGTCACTGATCACCCAACTTGTGCCATACTTAGGGAGATAGCCGTGCACCCTGGCAGGACAACCTGCATTCTTGCATACCATTGTCAAGTATTTCTGACTGGACACCTCAGCTACGAAAACCCTTTGCGTGGACATTGCCCAATTTATTATTGCGTCCTTCAGAGCTTCTTTGTTGGGATACATAGCACCCGTCGCAATGTTGTTTTGGTGATATTGCCAGGCAGAATCATGACCATTGTTCATGGTCATTGCAGATGAGAAGTCATGATTCCAAGAAGCAGGAATCGGGACCTCCTCTGCATTTTCTTCTTCATCTGACTCGTCAGAATTATCTGCATGACCACTATCAATATCGGTGTCTTCTTCTTCCATGATGTTCTGCATGTGCCCATCTACCTCGTCAGCGTCCGCCTCGCCACTGTAATAACCATCGGCATTTCCTCCTTCTACCTGACTACTCTGCCCTTGTTCGTAACCATCATCTCCAGCATTTGACATAGATAACATCATCCCGTCACTGCTTTGCCCAGGATCGTTACCACCCTGGCCTTCAGGCGCAATTACCTCCTTCACAACGGGAAGCACTAAGGCAAAAGGATTGCATCCCCTACTTTCGCAACCTTGTAACCAGCGCACCCACTGAGAATCCCGCTCTACTGGCCTCAAATAGAAGAAAACATTCGAACTTGACCGGGTCCACAATGCATGAACACCCACGGTGTGCGTATCACTATTCAGCCCTAAACATGCTGTCACCCATTCTTTCAACTGACTAAGAGACCATGTTTGAGGGTCGGTCAGTGCCACCTCTATGTGCTCAAATTCACTCAGATCAACCCCAATCTCATTTGTTTGGACATTACCAGGACCGTAGAAAAATATGAACTTCACTGAATCAGACATCTCGGCTCACCTATAAAATTATTTAACATGGACAGACAACGAATATTAACGACATGGCAAACTACAAATATTCGCACTCCTAAATATTTGACAAGTACATATATTACGGAATATTAACGAAGCTAAATATTGAAACAACTTAATATATTATGGATATTACCGGAGCAACTAAAAATACCAACAGACCTAAATATTTGACATGCACATATAACACGGAATATTACCGGAGCAACTAAAATTACTAACAGACCTAAATATTTGACATGCACATATAATACGGAATATTACCGAAGCAACTAAAAATACTGACAGACCTAAACATTAATTTTTTTAAATATCTACAACTAAGAGACATTTCTTGACGACATAGTTATACCTTCGACGCGAGTGCCACTGCTTCTTGCTCCTCTCTTCAACTCAGCCGCACCTCCTCCTCCTCCTCACCACCTCTTCCTCCCAGCAGCACCTCCTCCTCACCACCACCTCCACCATGGCTGAACCACATCACCACCTCCACCATGGCTGAACCACCTCCACCATGGCTCCTCCTCACCTCACTTGTACGAGAAAAAAAACTATCCTATTGGAAAAAAAATACCGTAGGCCGCCGGGGTTGGCTATGATGTACTCTTTCTGTGGGTTGGATGCAAAAATGGATGGACCAGCGAGGAGATCGACGCGGGGTTGCGAGAGACAGAGAGAGAAACGAGAGAGAGAGCATGCACGAAGAGGAAGAAGAAGAGCTCACGGGCAGGGAAGGAGAGAAGGAGAAGAGCAGGGAAGGGAGAAAAGCGCCCCGGCCGATTGGACGGCCTGTCGGCCACGCCCCGGCCGATTGGACGGCCTGTCGGCTGCGCCGGGGCCGACTGGAGCCCTGTCGGCTTCGCCGGGGCCGACTGCAGCTCCCCAGGCCGACTGACGAATCCAATGCGAGGGGCGACGTGTTCGGGCGAATCACAGGCTGCCACGTGGCCTGTCGGCTTAGCTCCAGCCGACTGAAACCTGTCGGCTTAGCCCCAGCCGACTGGGTCATATTTTTGAAAATTTTCAAATTTGTATATTATTTCTGTAATTTATAAAAAAAATGTATTATTTAAAAAAAATTAGCACCAAAGTAGCACATCGAAAACGGGAAATCTAATAAGAGCGAGTGAGAGGCTCGACCGCACCCGCTGCCGCTTCTTGCCATGCCCATCCCCGATGAAGACAACGAAGCCACGGACGAGGACGGAGAAACCAGGAGAGGGAAGCGGATCGAAGGAGAGAGGGTGCCGCGCAGCAGGGCCACAACCTCATCAACCGCCAGCTGCATGTCGGGATCCAGCACCGGCGGGCCGCCGACTCCCATGGCCGGCGGGGGAGAGGCGGCGGAACAGGCGTGCTGCGGAGAAAGGCAGGAGGAAAGGCCGCTGCCGTTGCGCCGCCGCAATTGTGCTGCCACTGTTGGCTTCTGCATTGCCGTCGCTGAGGAAAGAGATTTTTTTTCTTTTTTTTGAGGAAGGCTGAGGAAAGAGATGGGAGATGAGAGACTGTACGGGCTGAAAGTGGTCGCGAGGAGAAAACGGCCCAGTTTGGAGAAATGTCCTGGTAAAAGCGGCAGAAAAACATTATATGTATATATATATATATATATATATATATATCTTACTTTTTTTTAGGGTTGTATAGATATGTTACTAGTAGTTGTATATACACACCGGCGGAGCTATGTTGGGGCCCGGGGGGGGGGGGGGGCGCTGCCCCCCAGCCTTGGAGTAATTTGTGAAGAATTTTTTTTAGGGATGTTTAGATTGGACATTTTTTAGCATTTGGCCCCTCCAAACATTAATGGTTTATGTTTCGCCCCCCCCCCAGTGATTTCCGGCTAGCTCCGCCACTGTATATACATAAATAGATATGTTATATGATACAATATATCTCTTTTTGTAGATGATCACATTTACCTCGCTTGCGGCGGCGGCCTCCTACACCTACATCACCGTGCTGTTTCTGTGGGATACTGAGCTGTGCAGGGCGGCGCAGCTCCCCTGCGGCCAGTTCCTGCTTGCCGTCTCCTTCGCCTACATCCAGTGGCGGAGCCAGGATTGGAGCAAGCCCCGGGCCCAAATTTTTTTTTTCAGCGCGAGGGAAAAACTTGACGTCCATCAAGCTATAACCACCTCATACAAAATATGGCTTGATTGCACAATTTTTTTAGAATTTAAACTGAATTCTTAACGATACAACAAAATAGATAAAGTCATGACAAAAACTACAAACAGTATGTGATACAAAAAAGAGTACCAAATCAGTGGCTTGCTTCATCAGTGTCTCCCATAACCTGATCAATGGTGGAAGAAGAGCCAACACCTTCAAGACATCAAAAGCAAAATTTCATAAGAGAAGACATAAACATCAAGTAAAATAATTAACATTGATACAAAGCTAAGAACTTACTACTACGACGAGGTAAAGTCCCTTTGCGAGATCTATAGGATTGAAAGCGATATATAATAGCATCATCATCAATACTTGTAAATACATCTCGCTCAATATTGCACACCATGGTATAATTCAACCAATCATCACCCATCTTATTTCTCAACTCAGTCTTGATAATACTCATAGCTGAGAAAGCTCTTTCCACTGATGCGGTTGCAACTGGCAAAATCAATGCCAACTCAATAAGGCGATATACCAAAGGAAAGACGGTGTGTCTATGAGTCTGAACCATCTTCACAGCAAGATTACCAAGGTCATTGCAACTAACAAAACTTGGATCAGCTCTCACATCAGCAATGAATGTTTCAAGTTGGTCTCTAAGGACAAAAGAAATTTCATATATGGAGAAGTCAGCAGCATACAACTCAGCAAGTTGAACAAGTTTGTCTTCATCAAAATTTGCAAATGAGTTCCTTGGATCAAGACAAGCAATGCATCTCAACAACTGAGTAGATCTTTCAGCAAAGCGGTTATTTAACTCAGTAATAATTTGGTCATGCAGAACATTGAATATTTCATATCTGAAGCGGTGATAGTAAGTTACCATTTGACCACCACGCCCCCTTGAACGACCCCGAGCGGGTATTGTATCATCCATGTTAGGCAATATAATGTTATGTTTAACACAAAAGTCATTTGTGTCTTTCAAGAGCTGATCCCAACCATTTTCTCTTATATTTTGAAGTTGCTGCAATGTGACCCCAATCAAACTCACTGCACGAACAATGTTTTGGTCTTTCCTTTGCAAACATTGTGACAAGTCATTAGTCTTGCCCAATATTTTGATCATAAGATGCAATATGAAAACAAATTCAAAACTTTCCATCTGAGATATCAAGCCACCTGCTGTGGTTCTTTGGGTTAAATTTTCTGCATCATCATGAATGTTCTCTAATACATGCAAGACAGATGTCCACATCTGAATAAACCGACACAAAGTTTTATGATGCGTGCCCCACCGTGTATCCCCGGGTCTTACAAGGTTGGTTGCTTGGTTTTTCCCTCTTCCTGAAAAAATTTCCCCAGACTCCAATTGACTCACAATATTGTCATGTTGTTCTTGGGCTAGTTCATCATGTCTCTTACAAGAAGCATTGACGGTGTTGACAATCAAAGTTATGTGGTTAAAGAAATCCAGTACAGAGGAACAACACTTGGCAACAGCAACAACCACTAACTGCAATAATGATAAGGCGAGCTCTATATTCTTGTTCGCTCTTTATGGTGCCACGATCCATCACATGTGCCACAGATTGCCTTTGATTTTTGAAAGCCACATATTGTTGTCTAGCTTTATTGTGAGCACTATCATGTTTACCAACATGTGTATCAATAATACTAAGTCCATCCTTCCATTTTTTAAACCCTACTGTTGTGAATGCCTCAACACCATAGTTTTCAGCTCTAGGTTGCTTAAAAAGAAAGCAATAGAAACAAAAAGCCGCCTCCTTAGCAACACTATATTCCAACCAATCGGAATGCTTCTCGAACCATTTAGCTTGAAAGGATCTCTTTTTCAAAGAATTTCCTCTAGTTTCTTTTTTAAATTTATGTCCAGTTGGTTGGCATGGACCCATATTTACATACATCCTTCTGGCGACATCTCTAATGTCCGGATCTAAGCTTTCAATAGGTTTCCTAAGACCAGGATCAGGTTCAATATCACCTTCCCTCAGTTGACCACGAGCAGAATCAGGAATATTACTTTCTCGAGTTGAGATTGAAGGCGGGTTGTTTGAAGTCAAAGGCGGTGGTCCCATTTCTGCATTGGTTTCATTTTCTGGAGTTGCTTCAGTCCTCTCAGCCCCTTCATTTCCTCCAGCTAAAACACCGGGTGTAGACACTTCTGTTGCTGCCACAGATGAAAAATATCTCTTCATCTTTTATTCTACAAAATGAAATGAAATTGATATTCAGTTGATATTAACAGCAGCAACTAGCAACAGCAACATTCACAAAGAACTGGCTATGAAATTGATATTAACAGCAGTCAACAGCAGTCAGCAGCAGTTAATCTTTAAAATACAGCAGTCAGCAGGCAGCAGCCAGCCATTACCAATCCAGCAGACGGCGTGGCCGCGTGGCGGAGAGCAGAGCGGGCGAAGCGGCGAGCCGGCGAGCACCGGAGCAGCAGGGCCAGCAAGGGGACGGCCGGACGGGCGAGCCGCCGAGCGGCGGAGCAGCAAGCCGAGCGGCGGAGGCGCGGAGCAGCAAGCCGGGGAGCCGCCGAGCGGCCGAGGTGCCGAGGCCTGCCGAGGCCGAGCGGCCAGCCAGCAGGGGACGGGCGAGCGGCGGCCGGCCGGGCGGCGGCGGCTGCCTCTCCTGCGTCTGCGTGCGTGGGCGCAAGGCGTGGCTAGGTCTGGGACTGGGCTCTGGTCGTCCTGGCTTCCCTGTGGCCTCCTGTGTGAGTATGTTGGGCTGGGCCCTAGCTGTTTGTTGGGCTAAGCCCCGGGCCCAATTCAAAAACATAGCTAGGTAATAACTAAAAAAAAAGCCACGTCCCGGGCCTGGGCCCTGGGGGCCTGGGTCCCAGCTCCGCCCCTGCCTACATCGCGTGGTTCCTACAGGCCACGAGCGCGGGCGCCCTCTTCTGTCAGCACGTGCACCTGGTCACGCAGGAGCAGCACCGTCAGTAGACGTACGTAGGCTACATACGCATTCCGTACTGTAGTACTTGTTATTATTCTTGGCCCTGTGGCGACGACCTTACTGAATTTTCTGCGTGCCTACTCATTATCAAGACCATATGTTTGTATTGTGATGGTTGCTATGAGTAGACATATTCATGTGCCCATCTTCAGTCTACATTATTATTATTATTTCAAAACCGCCAGTCTATATTATTTGAGACAACAAAACTACTAGCGCCTCGTTTGGAAATTGATATTTGGGCCTCAGGATTTGATATTGACATTGGTCTGCCCCAAATGTCGTTGTTTAGTTGGAAACGAACCCAAATATTGGCTTGACCGCGGCAAACTGGGTGCCGGCCCTTCTCCAATTCGGAGCCCCAGCGTTCGATATGTGATCTTCATGATGCCAACTATCACATCCGCTACGATACGAGAGCTCCTATTTGCCGCTCGCGGGCGGCAAAGAGTCGAGCTTTCGCTGAAGGTCGACGAAGATGGGCCAGCCCGTTAGGAGGTTAAGAACACTAGCACGTAAAAAATTCTAAGGAAATAGTTGTAGGAGCAAGGGCTCGAACTTATGACGTCCCCTTCGTGAACTCATAGGGTTAACCAACCGACATGTTTAGGTTAGTTGACCGCTAGACATTGGAAGCCTGTTTATGGCTAATGCGGGTGATATTGACCCAGGTTTACGGCTAATGCGGGTGATATTGACCCAGGTTTGTTGTAATGGATGCGGGTATAAATGGGGGCCGGACGTCCTGGAAAACTGGCACGTCCGGATGGCAGTTTTTGCAGCGCGTGATTCAGTCATGGACCACGTAACTATTGGAAATATGCCCCAGAGGCAATAATAAATTGGTTATTATCATATTTCCTTGTTCATGATAATCGTTTATTATCCAAGCTAGAATTGTATTGATCGGAAACTCAGATACATGTGTGGATACATAGACAACACCATGTCCCTAGTGAGCCTCTACTAGACTAGCTCGTTGATCAGAAATGGTCAAGGTTTCCTGACCATAGACATGAGTTGTCATCTGATAACGGGATCACATCATTAGGAGAATGATGTGATGGACAAGACCCAGCCGTAAGCATAGCATTTGATCGTGTTAGTTTATTGCTACTGCTTTATCCATGTCAGGTATCTGTTCCTACGACCATGAGATCATGCAACTCCCTGACACCGGAGGAATGCCTTGTGTGTATCAAACGTCACAACGTAACTGGGTGACTATAAAGGTGCTCTATAGGTATCTCCGAGGGTGTCTGTTGGGTTGGCATGGATCGAGACTGGGATTTGTCACTCTGTATGACGGAGAGGTATCTCTGGGCCCACTCGGTATAATACAACATCACAAGAAGCTTGCAAGCAATGTGACTAAGAGTTAGTCACGGGATCTTGTATTACGGAACGAGTAAAGATACTTGCTGGTAACGAGATTGAACTAGGTATGGAGATACCAACGATCGAATCTCGGGCAAGTAACATACCGCTAGACAAAGGGAACTGAATACGGGATTGACTGAATCCTTGACATCGTGGTTCGACCGATAAAGATCTTCGTGGAATATGTGGGAACCAATATGGGCATCCAGGTCCCGCTATTGGTTATTGACCGGAGAGGTGTCTCCGTCATGTCCACATGATTCTCGAACCCGTAGGGTCCGCACGCTTAACGTTCGGTGACGTTTCGGTATAGTAGAGTTATGTATGGTGGTGACCGAAGGTTGTTCGGAGTCTCGGATGAGATCACTGCCGGAAATGCCCGAAACTTTTCCGGAGTTCAAACACCACTTTCCTATATATCAATCTTTACCTCTGGACCATTCCGGAGCTCCTCGTGACGTCCGGGATCTCATCCGGGACTACGAACAACCTTCGGTCACCAACATACATAACTCTACTATACCGAAACGTCACCTAACTTTAAGTGTGCAAACCCTGCGGGTTCGAGAACTATGTAGACATGACCGAGACACCTCTACGGTCAATAACCAATAGCAGGACCTGGATGCCCATATTGGTTCCTACATATTCTACGAAGATCTTTATCGGTTGAACCTCTATGTCAAGGATTCAGTTAATCCCGTACGCTGTTCCCTTTGTTCTTCGGTATGTTACTTGCCCGAGATTCGATCGTCGGTATCTCTATACCTAGTTTAATCTCGTTACCGGCAAGTCAGTTTACTCGTTCCGTAATACAAGATCCCGTGGCTAACACTTAGTCACATTGCTTGCAAGGCTTATTGTGATGTTGTATTACCGAGTGGGCCCTGAGATACCTCTCCGTCATACGGAGTAACAAATCCCAGTCTCGATCCATGCCAGCTCAACAGACACCTTCGGAGATACCTGTAGAGCATCTTTATAGTCACCCAGTTACGTTGCGACGTTTGATACACACAAGGTATTCCTCCGGTGTCAGTGAGTTGCATGATCTCATGGTCATAGGAACATATACTTGACATGCAGAAAACAATAGCAATAAACTGACACGATCATACGCTATGTTCATAGTTTGGGTCTTGTCCATCACATCATTCTCCTAATGATGTGATCCCGTTATCAAATGACATCTCATGTCTATGGCTAGGAAACCTTGACCATCTTTGATCAACGAGCTAGTCTATTAGAGGCATACTAGGGACACAGTGTTGTCTATGTACCCACACATGTATTTGAGTTTCCAATCAATACAATTATAGCATGGATAATAAACGATTATCATGAACAAGGAAATATGATAATAACTAAATTATTATTGCCTCTATGGCATATTTCCAACAGTCTCCCACTTGCACTAGAGTCAATAATCTAGCTCACATCGCTATGTGATTCACATTGTTATGAATCTAACACCCAATGAGTTCTGGGGTTCGATCATGCTTTGCATGTGAGAGAGGTCTTTAGTCAACGGTCTGCAACATTCAGATCCGTGTGTTCTTTGCAAATCTATATGTCATACTGCAGATGCTACCACACTCCACTTGGAACTATTCCAAATGGCTGCTCCACTATACGTATCTGGATTGCTACTCAGAGTCATCCGGATAGGTGTCAAAGCTTGCATCGACGTAACTCTTTACGACGAACTCTTTATCACCTCCATAATCGAGAAACATTTCCTTAGTCCTCTAGTTACTAAGGATAATTTTGACCGCTGTCCAGTGGTCCACTCCTGGATCACTCTTGTACCCCTTGACAGAATCATGGCAAGGCACACACTAGGTGCGGTACACAGCATGGCATACTATACAGAGCCTATGGATAAGGCATAGGGGACGACCTTCGTCCTTTCTCTTTCTTCTGCCGTGGCCGAGCTTTGAGTCTCACTCAACTCCACACCTTACAAACCAGGCAAGAACTCTTTCTTTGAATGATCCATTTTGAACTCTTTCAAAAACTTGTCAAGGTATGTACTCATTGAAAGTCTTATCAGACATCTTGATCTATCTCTATAGATCCTAATGCCCAATATTTAAGTAGCTTCATTCCAGGTTTTCCTTTGAAAAACTCCTTTCAAACAACCCTTTAAGCTTCCCAGAAATTCTACATCATTTCCTATCAACAATATGTCATCCACATATACTTATCAGAAATTCTATAGTGCTCCCACTCACTTTATTGTAAATACAAGTTTCTCATAAACTTTGTATAGACTCAAAAACTTTGATCACCTCATCAAAGCGTATATTCCAACTCCGAGATGCTTGCATACATTTTAGCATCCTTAGGACTGACAAAACCTTTCGGTTGTATCGCATACAACCTTTCCTCACGGATACCGTTAAGGAAACGATGTTTTGACATCCATCTGCCAGATTTCCTAATCAAAAAATGTAGCAACTGCTAACATAATTCCAACAGACTTTAGCATCGCTACGGATGAGAAAGTCTCATCGTAGTCAACTCCTTGAACTTGTGAAAAACCCTTTGCCACAAGTCGAGCTTTATAGACGGTGACATTACCGTCCGCGTCCGTCTTCCTTTTAAAGATCCATTTGTTCTGAATGGCCTTTCGCCCTTCAGGTAATACTTCCAAAGCCCACACTTTTTTTTCATACATGGATCCCATCTCGGATTTCATGGCCTCTAACCATTTCTCGGAATCCGTGCCCATCATCGCTTCTCCATAGCTCGTAGGTTCATCGTTGTCCAACAACATGACCTCTAAGACAGGGTTGCCGTACCACTCAGGAGCAGTACGCATCCTTGTCGACCTACGAGGTTCGATAGTAACTTGATCCGAAGCTTCATGATCATCATCATTAACTTCCTCTTCAACTAACGTAGGCTCCACAGAAACAACTTTCTGCGCTGCGCTACTCTCTGGTTGAAACAAAGGTTCAACAACCTCATCAAGTTCTATCTTCCTCCCACTCAATTCTTTCGAGAGAAACTCTTTCTCGAGAAAGAACCCGTTTTAGCAACAAACACTTTGTGCTTGGATCTAAGATAGAAGGTTTACCCAACTGTTACGTTAGGGTATTCTATGAAGATGCATTTGTCCGCTTTGGTTTCAAGCTCATTAGGTGAAAACCCTTTTTCACATAAGCGTCACAGCCCCAAACATTAAGAAATGACAACTTAGGTTTCCGCCAAACCAAAATTCATACGGTGTCATCTCAACGGACTTAGATGGTGCCCCTTTTTAAGTGAATGTAGTTGTCTGTAATGCATAACCCCAAACGATAGTGGCAAATCGATAAGAGACATCATAGTTCGCACCATATCCAATAGAGCACGACTACGACGTTCGGACACACCATCACACTATGGTGTTCCAGGTGGCGTGAGTTGTGAAACAACTTCCACATTGTCTTAAGTTGTATACCAAACTCGTAACTCAGATATTCACCTCCACGATCATATCGTAGACATTTTATCTTCTTGTCACGATGATCTCAAACTTCACTCTGATTTTGTTTGAACTTTTCAAACGTTACAGACTTGTGTTTCATTAAGTAAATATCGTCATATCTACTCAAATCATCAGTGAAGGTAGGAAAAATAACGATATCCACCGCACGCTACAACACTCATTGCACCGAATACATCAACATGTATCATTTCCAATAAGTTACTTGCCCGCTCCATCAAACCGGAAAACGGGGTCTTAAGCATCTTGCCCATGAGGCATGGTCCGCATGTCTCAACCGATTCGAAATCGAATGAGTCCAAAGATCCATCAGCATGGAGTTTCTTCATGCGTTTTACACCAATATGACATTTAGCGGCAGTGCCACAAGTATGTGGTACTATCATTATTAACTTTGTATCTTTTGGCATCAATATTATGAACATGTGTACCAGTACGATCAAGATTCAATAAACCATTCTCATTGGGTGCATGACCATTGAAGGTTTTATTCATGTAAACAGAATAACCATTATTCTCTAACTTAAATGAATAACCGTATTGCAATAAACATGACCATTGAAGGTTGTTCGGAGTCCCGGATGAGATCACTGCTGGAAATGCCCGAAACTTTTCCGGAGTTCAAACACCACTTTCCTATATATCAATCTTTACCTCTGGACCATTCCGGAGCTCCTCGTGACGTCCGGGATCTCATCCGGGACTCCGAACAACCTTCGGTCACCAACATACATAACTCTACTATACCGAAATGTCACCTAACTTTAAGTGTGCAGACCCTGCGGGTTCGAGAACTATGTAGACATGACCGAGACACCTCTACGGTCAATAACCAATAGCGGGACCTGGATGCCCATATTGGTTCCTACATATTCTACGAAGATCTTTATCGGTTGAACCTCTATGTCAAGGATTTAGTTAATCCCGTACGCTGTTCCCTTTGTTCTTCGGTATGTTACTTGCCCGAGATTCGATCGTCGGTATATCTATACCTAGTTTAATCTCGTTACCGGCAAGTCTGTTTACTCATTCCGTAATACAAGATCCCGTGGCTAACACTTAGTCACATTGCTTGCAAGGCTTATTGTGATGTTGTATTACCGAGTGGGCCCTGAGATACCTCTCCGTCATACGGAGTAACAAATCCCAGTCTCGATCCATGCCAGCTCAACAGATACCTTCGGAGATACCTGTAGAGCATATTTATAGTCACCCAGTTACGTTGCGACGTTTGATACACACAAGGTATTCCTCCGGTGTCAGTGAGTTGCATGATCTCATGGTCATAGGAACATATACTTGACATGCAGAAAACAATAGCAATAAACTGACACGATCATACGCTATGTTCATAGTTTGGGTCTTGTCCATCACATCATTCTCCTAATGATGAGATCCCGTTATCAAATGACATCTCATGTCTATGGCTAGGAAACCTTGACCATCTTTGATCAACGAGCTAGTCTATTAGAGGCATACTAGGGACACAATGTTGTCTATGTACCCACACATGTATTTGAGTTTCCAATCAATACAATTATAGCATGGATAATAAACGATTATCATGAACAAGGAAATATGATAATAACTAAATTATTATTGCCTCTAGGGCATATTTCCAACAGCACCAGCCCCACAAGGCCCATGCGCAAGGGGAAGGGGAAACCCTAAGTGGGAGGGAGTCCACTTGCCTTGGGAGGCAAGTTTCCTCCCTAGCCGCCGGCCCTCCTTGGAGGAGGGGCCTAGGGCTGCGACCAAACCCTACCCCTTGCCTCCTATATATAGTAGAGAAGAGGGGGAGGTCTGGATACAACTCTCCCACGGCCACGGCCCTCCTCCCGACTCTCCTGTTTCTTCCTCATGCATCGTTCCAGAAGCGCTTGGCGAAGCCCTGCCGGCATTGCGACACCACAATCTTCACCACTCCGTCGTGTTGGTTGAGATCCCATCTACTTTCCTTCCTCTCTTGCTGGATCAAGAAGGAGGAGACGTCATCGAGCCACACGTGTGCTGAACATGGAGGCGCCATCCGTTCGGTGCTGGATCGGATTGGATCACGATTGGATCGTGAAGAGTACGACTACATCAACCACGTTATATACGCTTCCGCTTAGCGATCTACAAGGGTATGTAGATACACTCCCTCTCTCGTAGCTATACATCTCCATGGATACATCCTGGGTGTTCATAGGAAATTTTTTGTTTCCCATGCAACGTTCCCCAACAGTGGTATCAGAGCTAGGTCTATGCGTATATGATATGCATGAGTAGAACATGATACGTCTCCAACGTATCTATAATTTTTGCTTGTTCCATGCTGTTATATTATCATTCTTGGATGTTTTACAATCATTTTATAACAACTTTATATCATTTTTTGGGACTAACCTATTGACATAGTGCCAAAGTGCCAGTTGTTGTTTTTGCTTGTTTTTTACTTCGCAGAAAATCAATTCCAAATGGAGTCCAATCGCGACAAAACTTTTTGGAGGTTTTTTCTGGACCAGAAGACACCCAGTGGGCCAAACAACTGCCGGAGAGGTGGGCTGTGGAGAGCACAACCCACCAGGGCGCTAGGGGGGCCCCGGCGCGCCCTGATGGGTTGTGCCCTCCTCGGCCCCTTTCCGCACCGCCTCTGATTCCTATAAATTCTCAAATATTCGGAAAACCCTAGAGGAGTCGATGAAACACAATTCCAGCCGCCGCAAGTTCCAGAACGGCGAGATCCAATCTAAACACCATCACGAAGGGGTTCATCTTCTTCATAGGTGCCTCTCTGATGATGCTTGAGTAGTCCACCATAGACCTACGGGTCCGTAGGCAGTAGCTAGATGGCTTCTTCTCTCTCTCTCTCTCTCTTATGATTCTCAATACAATGATCTCTTGGAGATCTATTTGATGTAAACTTTTGCGGTGTGTTTGTTGGGATCCGATGAATTTTGAGTTCATGATCAGTTTCTATCCATGAATATTATTTCAGTCTTCTTTGATCTCTTATATGCATGATTTCTTATAGCATCATATTTCTTCTTCGAATCTTTGGTTCAGTTAGGCCGACTAGATCGATTTTTCTTGCCATGGGAAGAGGTGCTTTGTGATGGGTTCGATCTTGCGGTGTTCTTTCCCAGTGACAGAAGGGGCATCAAGACACGCATGTACCATTGCTATTAAGGATAACAAGATGGGGTCTATTCATACATGAATAGATCTTGTCTACATCATGTCATCATTCTTATTACATTACTCCGTTTTTCCATGAACTTAATACACTAGATGCATGCTGGATAGCGGTCGATGTGTGGAGTAATAGAGGTAGATGCAGGCAGGATTTGGTCTATCTATCTTGGACGTGATGCCTATATAATGATCATCGCCTTGGATATTGTCATGACTATTCGATTTTCTATCAATTGCCCAACAGTAATTTGTTCACCCACCATGCGCTATACTCATGAGAGAAGCCACTAGTGAACCCTACGGCCCCCGGGTCTATTTTTCCAACCTATTGCTTTCTGATCTATGTTTTTTATAATCTTTGTTTTCAGATCTACAAAACCAAAAACCCAAAACATATTGCTGCATATTTACTCTTTTTATTTGTGTTCTTGAGAGATCTATTTCTCCTATCTATCACTACCTAATCTATCTTATTACCGTAGAGAGATTGACAACCTCTCTTTCGCGTCGGGTTGCAAGTATTTTTTTGTTTGTGTGCAGGTGCTGCTTATTGGGTGGTGGTGATCCTCCTACTAGTTCGATAACCTTGGTTTCATAACTGAGGGAAATACTTACCGTTGCTGTGCTGCATCATCCCTTCCTCTTTGGGGAAATACCGACGCAGTCTCAAGCCACGTCAAAGGAATTTCTGGCGCCGTTGCCGGGGAGGAAGCGGTCTCTTCTACCTGCCTATTGTAGGCGCCGAGGGGACTCCATCATCATCTACTAGGTTCCTAATCACAAATCTCATCTCCTTGCAATTACATTATTTGCCATTTGCCTCTCTTTTTCCTCTCCCCCACTTCACCAATTTGCCGTTTTATTCGCCCTGTTTTTCGTTCGCCCTTTTTCTTGCCGGATCTCTTCCTTGCTTGCAATCTTGGTTGTGTAGTCATGATGCCCCAACGAAAGTACTATGAAGTTCCTTATCCCAATATTTTTCTTGAAATCGAGAAAAGTACTAAGGAATATATGACTACACAATTTGAGCATAACAAGTATTTTACCGATGAGCTTAGAGAACACTCTACCGTGCTAGATGCCATAACAAAACAACATGAATACATTAGTAGAGAAGTTTGCAATCTCCAATCTAAATATGCTCATGCTAAAAATTTGCTTGGTAAAATCTCCGATGCACAAGCTACTTTGATAAATCAAATGGTCGCCAAACCAATCTCTCTAGAGGATAAAAATGATGTAGATCTTAAAGTGATTGGTGTTTCTACTATTGATTCCTTGTTTAGTAATATTAAAATTGATAATGAAGGGGCTAAAGTAGAGTCAACTTTAGCTAGAAGGCGTCCCAATAATTTGGAGGGTGAAAATCTTGATGAAAATTTTGATAAAAGTGGGTTTGAAGAGGTCAAAACTTTAACTAGTGATGTGCCCACTATCTTGGATTGCAAAGATTTTAATTATGATAGCTGCTCTTTGATTGAATGTATTTCTTTGTTGCAATCTATGTTGAATTCACCCCATGCTTATGAGCAAAATAAAGCTTTTACTAAACATATCGTTGATGCCATGATGAAATCTTTTGAAGAAAAGTTGGAGTTGGAGATTTCTATTCCTAGAAAATTACATGATGAGTGGGAAACTACCATTAAGGTCAAGATTAAAAATTATGAATGCTTTGCTTTGTGTGATTTGGGTGCTAGTGTTTTCACGATTCCGAAATCTCTATGTGATGTGCTTGGTCTTACCAACATTGAAAAATGTTCTCTTAATTTGCACTTGGCAGATTCTACTATTAAAAAGCCTTTGGGAAGAATTAATGATGTTCTTATTATTGCAAATAGGAATTATGTTCCCATTGATTTTATTGTGCTTGATATTGATTGCAATCCGTCTTGTCCCATTATACTTGGTAGACCGTTTTTACGCACTATAGGTGCCGTGATTGATATAAAAGAAGGCAATATTCGTTTTCAATTTCCCTTGAGAAACGGTATGGAACACTTCCCTAGAAAAATAATTAAGCCACCATATGAATCAATCATGAGGGCATCCTATGGATCCAAAACCAAAGATGACAATAATTGAATCTATCCAATATGCCTAGCTAGGGGCGTAAAACGATAGCGCTTGTTGGGAGGCAACCCAATGAATAAATAATTTTTTGATTTTTTTCCTTTCTGTTTTTGTGTGTTGACACAATTATACCTGTGTTATTATTGCGTTTTTATTGTTTATTTAGTGTTTGTGCCAATTAAAACCGTTAGGATGATTCATAGGATGAGTAGAAGTGATGCTCAATCTGAAACAGAAACTTTGCGTCCAGTATTTGAATTTTCATTTTTTGCTGGAACGCGATCTTGAGCTGAAATTTTAACACAGTGTTGCTATATAAATTCCTTACGTGTTCCTAATGTTTCAGAATTTTTAGAGTTACATAAGTATGGTTAGAGTACAGATTACTACAGACTGTTCTGTTTAAAACAGATTCTGTTTCCGTTGCATTGTGTGCTTGTTTTGATGAATCTATGGCTTATATTGAATGGTATGAACCATGGTAAAGTTAAAATACAGTAGGTATAATGCAATTATAAATTTTGAATGGGTTTGCAACAGCACGTAAAGTAGTGATTTGCTTTATTATACTAACGGATCTCACAAAGATTTTGTTGAGTTTTGTGTGATTGAAGTTTTCAAGTTTTGGGTGAGATCACGATGGATGAAGGAATAAGTAGTAGCAAAAGCCTAAGCTTGGGGATGCTACTTCACCCCCAAGATATATCCAAAGAGAAACAAGCAACTAACCTTGGGGATGCCCCCGAGTGGCATCCCCTCTTTCTTCTAACGACCATCGATATTTTACTTGGAGCTATATTTTTATTCGTCACATATCATGAGTTTTGCTTGGAGCGTCTTGTATCTTTTCTTGCTTTATTTGTTAGTTTTCCCTTTGTATACTTGCTGTACACACCTATTTGAGAAAGCCAAAATCATGCTATGATTTGTTAGAATTGCTCTATGTGCTTCACTTAAACTTTTTGAGCTATAGAATTGCTCTAGTGCTTCACTTATATCTTTTTGAGCACGGTGTGCTTGGAAACTTTTGTAGAAATAATCTCATGCTCCACTTGGATTAATTTGAGAGTAGGTAAATTTTGAAGAAATCCTCTCATGCTTCACTTATACCTTTTTGAGAGATGAAATCTTTATGCTCATGTGCTTCACTTAAATTTGTTTGAGCTTGCCAAAAAGCAATGGCAATATATGAAACTAGTCCCAAAGTGATAGATATCCTAGGAGGATATAATAAAAACTTTCATGAAGATCATTGGACAAATTAAACTTGATTCCTTGTAATAGTTTTGAAACGTGATGATAGTAATATGTCAGTCATGTTAGTGAGTAATCATGCTTAGTAGGAATATTGGTGTTAAGGTTTGTGATTCCCTATGCATGCACGAAAGTCAATAGTTATGCAATGAAGTTATATCCTACTTGTGGTGCATTAGTCGGTGTTAGTTATGTTCAATGCTCACTTATGTGATTTTTCGTTTCTTGGTTTGGTTGCTTCCCAATCTATTTGCTAGCCTCCATTTGTACTAAGTAGAAATACTACTTGTGCATCCAAAATCCTTAAACCAAGTTTTGCCATATGAGTCCACCATACCTACCTATATGCGGTATTTCCATGCCGTTCCAAGCAAATTTGTATGTGCCATCTCTAAATTTTCAAAATAAATTTTCTATTTTGTGTTCTCATACCGGTAATGAAACGGTGGGGAGTGTCCAATATTTTTCCATGCTAGATGTGTTATTCTCAAGATGAGTGTTTATTCACTTATCATTGCACGAGAGTGCGGAGGTAATAGGGATGCCCATTCCCGAAATGAAAAATAAAAAATATTTACTTTATGTTGTCAAATAATAAATTCCTTGGAAAGTGTTGGTATGGAAGGCAACCGTGGATACGGCCCGCCATGGAAAGTGAAAGTTTGGTGGAAAAAGGAATAAACTTTATTTTATGTTTGGGAACCGCCTATGATATATCTAGCATGGAAAGTATTGTGAGTTACTTTGTCGTTTTCGTTGACAGGAAAAGCATGCCACCCAAAATATTTTTCTCTTTCAATTTAAAAACTTGAGCTCTGGCACATCTACAAATCCCTACTTCCCCCTGCGAAGGGCCTATCTATTTACTTTATGCAATTTTTATTTTTGCTTTGAGTCTCCATCTTCTCTTATTAGCACCAACTAGGGGGCACTATGATCGTACTTGAGCATTGGGCATAGCTAATATTTGAGTGTATTTCATGAATGGATCAATGATTGAGCATGATGGGCTAGGGATAACTTTCTTTAGTGTTGATATTTTGAAAGACATGGTTGCTTGTTGACATGCTTGAGTATTGAAGTCATTATGTTAAAACTAGACTATTGCTTTGAATCATTATAAGTCCAAATGTCCATGCTATACAAAAGAAGAAAATAATATGATGAACATGTTAGGCATCATTCCACATCAAAAATTATGTTTTTATCATTTACCTACTCGAGGACGAGTAGGAATTAAGCTTGGGGATGCTGATACGTATCCAACTTATCTATAATTTTTGCTTGTTCCATGCTGTTATATTATCATTCTTGGATGTTTTACAATCATTTTATAACAACTTTATATCATTTTATGGGACTAACCTATTGACATAGTGCCAAACTGCCAGTTGTTGTTTTTGTTTGTTTTTTACTTCGCAGAAAATTAATACCAAACGGAGTCCAATCGCGACGAAACTTTTTGGAGATTTTTTCTGGACCAGAAGACACCCAGTGGGCCAAAAAACTACCGGAGAGGTGGGCTGTGGAGAGCACAACTCACCAGGGCGCTCCAAGGGGGCCCCGGCGCGCCTTGATGGGTTGTGCCCTCCTCAGCCCCCTTCCGCACCGCCTATGATGCCTATAAATTCTCAAATATTTGGAAAACCCTAGAGGAGTCGACGAAACACAATTCCAGCCGCCGCAAGTTCCAGAACCGCGAGATCCAATCTAAACACCATCACAGAGGGGTTCATCTTCTTCATAGGTGCCTCTCCGATGATGCGTGAGTAGTCCACCATAGACCTATGGGTCCGTAGGCAGTAGCTAGATGGCTTCTTCTCTCTCTCTTATGATTCTCAATATATACAATGGTCTCTTGGAGATCTATTTGATGTAAAATTTTGTTGTGTGTTTGTTGGGATCTGATGAATTTTGAGTTCATGATCAGTTTCTATCCATGAATATTATTTGAGTCTTCTTTGATCTCTTATATGCATGATTGCTTATAGCATCGTATTTCTTCTTTGAATCTTTTGTTTAGTTAGGCCGACTAGATCGATTTTTCTTGCCATGGGAAGAGGTGCTTTGTGATGGGTTCGATCTTGCGGTGTTCTTTCCCAGTGACAGAAGGGGCAACAAGACACACATGTATCGTTGCTATTAAGGATAACAAGATGGGGTCTATTCCTACATGAATAGATCTTGTCTACATCATGTCATCATTCTTATTGCATTACTCCGTTTTTCCATGAACTTAATACACTAGATGCATGCTGGATAGCGGTCGATGTGTGGAGTAATAGAGGTAGATGCAGGCAGGATTCGGTCTATCTATCTTGGACGTGATGCCTATATAATGATCATCGCCTTGGATATTTTCATGACTATTCGATTTTCTATCAATTGCCCAACAGTAATTTGTTCACCCACCGTGCGCTATACTCATGAGAGAAGCCACTAGTGAACCCTACGGCCCCCGGGTCTATTTTTCCAACATATTGCTTCCCGATCTATCTTTTTGCAATCTTTGTTTGCAGATCTACAAAACCAAAAACCCAAAAACATATTGCTGCATATTTACTCTTTTTATTTGTGTTCTTGAGAGATCTATCTCTCCTATCTATCACTACCTAATCTATCTTATTACCGTAGAGAGATTGACAACCTCTCTTTCGCGTCGGGTTGCAAGTATTTGTTGTTTGTGTGCAGGTGCTGCTTATTGGGTGGTGGTGATCCTCCTACTGGTTCGATAACCTTGGTTTCATAACTGAGGGAAATACTTACCGTCGCTGTGCTGCATCATCCCTTCCTCTTTGGGGAAATACCGACGCAGTCTCAAGCCACGTCAGAACACAAATTAGTTTGTGGGCGTGGATGTTCAGATTGCTTACTTCCTTAGTCTTATCTTGATTCGGCGGTATTGTGGGATGAAGCGGCCCAGACCAACCTTACTTGTCCTCGCACGAGATACCGGTTCCATCGACTGACATGCAACTTGTTGTATAAAGATGGCTGGCGGGTGTCTGTCTCTCCCACTTTAGTTGAATCGGATTCGACAGAGGCGGTCCTTGTAGAAGGTTAAATAGCAACTTGAATATCACCGTTGTGGCTTTGCGTAGGTAAGAACGGTTCATACTAGTTGCCCATAGCAGCCACGTAAAACTTGCAACAACAAAGTAGAGGACGTCTAACTTGTTTTTGCACGGCATGTTGTGATGTGATATGGCCAAAGACATGACATGATATATGTGATGTATGAGATGATCATGTTTTGTATAGATTATCACGACTTGCATGTCGATGAGTACGGCAACTAGCATGAGCCATAGGGTTGTCTTTAATTATTTTCGGCTTTTTTGCTTCACTTTATTGTTACGAGTTAGCAATAGATGTAGAAGCAATAGTTGGCGCGACAACCACATGACAACACGATGATGGAGATCATGATGATGGAGATCATGGTGTCATGCTGGTGAAGATGGAGATCATGCCGGTGCTTTGGATATGGGGATCAAAAGCACAAGATGACGATGGCCATATCATGTCACTTATATGATTTGCATGTGATGTTAATCCTTTTATGCATCTTATTTTGCTTAGAACGATGGTAGCATTATAAGATGATCCCTCACTAAAATTTCAAGATAAAATTGTGTTCTCCCCAAGTGTGCACCATTGCGAAAGTTCGTCGTTTCGAAGCACCACGTGATGATCGGGTGTGATAGACTATACATTCGCATACAATGGGTGTAAGCCAGATTTACACACGTGGAATACTTGGGTTAAACTTGACGAGCCTAGCATGTACAGACATGGCCTAGGAACACAGGAGACCGAAAGGTCGAACATGAGTCATATAGTAGATATGATCAACATGGAGATGTTCACCGTTGAAACCACCTCATCTCACGTGATGATCGGACTTGGGTTGGTGGATTTGGATCATGTCACACTTAGACAACCTGAGGGATGTTGATTTGAGTGGGAGTTCTTTCGTAATATGATTAATTGAACTCATTATCACAAAAATAGTCAAAATATCTTTGCAAATTATGGTGTAGACCAATAGATCGCACTATAGTTCCCCTATATTTTGATACGTTCCTAGAGAAAAGCTAAGTTGAAAGATGGTAGTAGCAATTATGTGGACCGGGTCCGTAAACTGAGGATTGTCCTCATTGCTGCACAGAAGACTTATGTCCTTATTGCACCGCTCGGTGCGCCAACTCCTCAAGCGTCGTCTGTGGGTGTTGAGAACATCAGACATGCACAGTTTTGATGACTAGTTCATAGTTCAGTGCGTCATGCTTTACGGCTTAGAATTGAGGCTCCAAAGACGTTTTAAACGTCACAGAGCATGTGAGATGTTCCAAGAGCTGAAATTGGGATTTCAGGCCCGTGCCCGTGTTGAGAGGTATGAGACTTCCAACAAGATTCTTTGCATGCAAGATGAAGGAGAATAGTTCAATCGGTGAGCATGTGCTCAGATTGTCTGGGTGCTACAATCACTTGAATCAAGTGGGAGTTGATCTTCCAGATAAGATAGTGCTTGACATAGTTCTCCAAGTCACTACCACCAAGCTACTAGAGCTTCGTGATGAACTATTATATGCCAGGAATGGACAAGATGATCCCTGAGCTATTCACGATGTTTTACACCGTGAAAGGTAGAAATCAAGAAAGAGCATCAAGTGTTGATGGTTAGTAAAACCACTAGTTTCGAGAAGAGTAAGGGCAAGAAGGGAAACTTCAAGAATGGCAAAACAGTTGCCGCTCCAATGAAGAAACCCAAGGTTGAACACAAACCCGAGACTAAGTGCTTCTGTTATCAGGGAAACGGTCACTGAAGCAGGAACTGCCCCAAGATACTTGGCAGATAAGAAGGCTGGCAACGTCAACAAAAGTATATTTGATATACATGTTATTGATGTGTACCTTACTAGTACTCCTAGTAGCACCTGGGTATTAGTTGCTGGTTCAGTTGCTAATATTGGTGACTCGAAACTTAAGCTACGGAATAAACGGAGACTAACTAAGCGAGGTGACGATGTGTGTTGGAAGCGTTTCCAAGGTTGATGCGATCACCATCGCACACTCCCTCTACCTTCGGGATTAATGTTGAACCTGAATAAATGTTATTTGGTGTATGCGTTGGGCATGAACATGATTAGATCATGTTTATTGCAATAACGGTTATTCATTTAAGTCAGAGAATAATGGTTATTCTGTTTACATGAATAATACCTTCAATGGTCATGCACCCAATGTGAATGGTTTATTGAATCTCGATCATAGTGATATACATGTTCATAATATTGATGCCAAAAGATGCAAAGTTAATAATGATAGTACCACATACTTGTGGCACTGCCGCTAAGGTCATATTGGTGTAAAGCGAATGAAGAAACTCCATGCCGATGGATCTTTGGACTCACTCGATTTCAAATCGGTTGAGACATGCGGACCATGCCTCGTGGGCAAGATGACTGAGACCCCGTTTTCTGGTATGATGGAGTGGGCAAGTGGCTTATTGGAAATGATACATGTTGATGTATGCGGTCCAATGAGTGTTGAAGCATGCGGTGGATAACGTTATTTTCTTACCTTCACTGATGATTTGAGTAGATATGGGTATATTTACTTAATGAAACACAAGTCTGAAACGTTTGAAAAGTTCAAGCAATTTCAGAGTGAAGTTGAAGATCATCGTGATAAGAAGATAAAATGTCTACGATATGATCGTGGAGGTGAATATCTGACTTGCGAGTTTGGTATGCAACTTAAGACAATGTGGAAACTGTTTCACAACTCACGCCACTTGGAACACCATAGTGTAATGGTGTGTCCGAACGTCGTAGTTGTGCTCTATTGGATACGGTGCGTACTATGATGTCTCTTACTGATTTGCCACTTTCATTTTGGGGTTATGCATTAGAGACAACTACATTCACTTTAATAGGGCACCATCTAAATCCGTTGAGATGACACCGTATGAATTATGGTTTGGCAGAAACCTAAGGTGTCGTTTCTTAGAGTTTGGGAATGCGACACTTATGTCTGATAAGCTCGAACCCAAAGCGGAAAAGTGCATCTTCATAAGATACCCCAAGGAAACAGTTGGGTATACCTTCTATCTCAGATCCGAGGGCAAAGTGTTTGTTGCTAAAAACGGGTCCTTTCTCGAGAAAGAGTTTCTCTCGAAAGAATTGAGTGGGAGGAAGGTAGAACTTGATGAGGTTATTGAACCGTCACTTCAGTTGGATGGTAGCACGACGCAGAAAGATGTTTTTGTGGTGCCTACACCAAATGAAGAGGAAGGTAATGATGATGATCATGAAACTTCAGATCAAGTTACTACTGAGCCTCGTAGGTTGACAAGGAATCGTACCGCCCTGAGTGGTACGGCAATCATGTCTTGGAGGTCATGTTGTTAGACAACAGTGAACCTACGAGCTATGAAGAAGCGATGGTGGGCCTGGATTCCAACAAATGGCTAGGAGCCATGAAATCCAAGATAGGATCCATGTATGAAAGCCAAGTATGGACTTTGGTAGACTTGCCCGATGAATGTCAGGCTGTTAAGTACAAATGGATCTTTAAGAAGAAGACAGACGCTGATGGTAAATGTCACCATTTATAAAGCTCGACTTGTCGTAAAGTAGTTTCCGACAAGTTCAAGGAGTTGTCTACGATGAGACTGTCTCATCCGTAGTGATGCTAAAGTCTGTTGGAATTATGTTACCAGTTGCTGCATTTTTTGATTATGAAATCTGGTAGATGGATGTCAAAACATCGTTTCCTTAACGGTATCCTTAAGGAAAGGTTGTATGTGATACAACCAGAAGGTTTTGTCGATCCTAAGGATGCTAAAAGGTATGCAAGCTCCAGCAATCCTTCTATGGACTGGAGCAAGCATCTCAGAGTTGGAATATACACTTTGATAAGGTGATCAAAGTTTATGGGTTTATACAAAGTTTATAAGAAACTTGTATTTACAATAAAGTGAGTGGGAGCACTATAGGATTTCTGATAAGTATATGTTGAGGACATATTGTTGATCGGAAATAATGTAGAATTTCTGGAAGGCATAAAGGGTTGTTCGAAAGGAGTTTTTCAAAGGAAGACCTGGATAAAGCTACTTAAATATTGGGCATCAAGATCTATAGAGATAGATCAAGACGCCTGATAAGACTTTGAATGAGTACATACCTTGACAAGATTTTGAAAGAGTTCAAAATGGATCAGTTAAAGAAGGAGTTCTTACTTGATTTGTAAGGTGTGAAGTTGAGTAAGACTCAAAGCTCGACCATGACAAAAGAAAGAGAAAGGACGAAGGTCGTCCCCTATGCCTTATCCATAGGCTCTATATAGTATGCCATGTTGTGTACCGCACCTAGTGTGTGCCTTGCCATGAGTCTGTCAAGGGGTACAAGAGTGATCTATGAGTGGATCACTAGACAGCGGTCTAAATTATCCTTAGTAACTAGAGGACTAAGGAAATGTTTCTCGAATATGGAGGTTATGAAGAGTTCATCGTAAAGAGTTACGTCGATGCAAGCTTTTACACCAATCCGGATGACTCTTAGTAGCAATCCGGATACGTATAGTGGAGCAGCCATTTGGAATAGCTCCAAGTGGAGCGTGGTAGCAGCATCTACATTATGACATAGGGATTTGCAAAGTGCACACGGATCCGAATGTTGCAGACCCGTTGATTAAAACCTCTCTCACAAGCAAAACATGATAAAACCCCAGTACTCATTGAGTGTTAATCACCTCATGATGTGAACTAGATTATTGTGTCTAGTGCAAGTGGGAGACTGTTGGAAATACGCCCCAGAGGCAATAATAAATTGGTAATTATCATATTTCCTTGTTCATGATAATCATTTATTATCCATGCTAGAATTGTATTGATCGGAAACTCAGATACATGTGTGGATACATAGACAACACCATGTCCATAGTGAGCCTCTACTAGACTAGCTCGTTGATTAGAGATGGTCAAGGTTTCCTGACCATAGACATGAGTTGTCATCTGATAACGGGATCACATCATTAGGAGAATGATGTGATGGACAAGAACCAACCGTAAGTATAGCATTTGATCGTGTTAGTTTATTGCTACTGCTTTATCCATGTTAGGTATCTGTTCCTATGACCATGAGATCATGCAACTCCTTGACACCGGAGGAATGCCTTGTGTGTATCAAACGTCACAACGTAACTGGGTGACTATAAAGGTGCTCTACAGGTATCTCCGAGGGTGTCTATTGGGTTGGCGTGGATCGAGACTGGGATTTGTCACTCTGTATGACGGAGAGGTATCTCTAGGCCCACTCGGTAATACAACATCACAAGAAGCTTGCAAGCAATGTGACTAAGAGTTAGTCACGGGATCTTGTATTACGGAACGAGTAAATATACTTGCCAGTAACGAGATTGAACTAGGTATGGAGATACCGACGATCGAATCTCGGGCAAGTAACATACCGCTAGACAAAGGGAACTGAATACGGGATTGACTGAATCCTTGACATCGTGGTTCAACCAATAAAGATCTTCGTGGAATATGTGGGAAACAATATGGGCATCTAGGTCCCGCTATTGGTTATTGACCAGAGAGGTGTCTCGGTCATGTCCACATGATTCTCGAACCCGTAGGGTCCGCACGCTTAACGTTCGGTGACGCTAGAGTAGTATTAGGATATGTATGTTGGTGACCGAATGTTGTTCGGAGTCCCGGATGAGATCCCGGATGTCACGAGGAGCTCCGGAATGGTCCGGAGGTAAAGATTATATATGGGAAGTCATATTTTGGCTACCGGAAAAGTTTCGGGTTTTGCCGGTATTGTATCGGGAAACCCTAAGTGGGAGGGAGTCCACTTGCCTTGGGAGGCAAGTTTCCTCCCTAGCCGCCGGCCCTCCTTGGAGAAGGGGCCTAGGACTGCGACCAAACCCTGCCCCTTGCCTCCTATATATAGTAGAGGAGAGGGGGAGGGCTGGATAGAACCCTCCCACGGCCACGGCCTTCCTCCCGTCTCTCCCGTTTCTTCCTTGTGCGTCGTTCCGGAAGCGCTTGGCGAAGCCCTGCCGGCACTTCGACACCACCATATCCACCATTCCGTCGTGTTGGTTGAGATCCCATCTACTTCTCCTTCCTCTCTTGCTGGATCAAGAAGGAGGAGACGTCATCGAGCCGCACATGTGCTGAACACGGAGGCGCCGTCCGTTCGGCGCTGGATCGGATTGGATCATGATTGGATTGTGAAGAGTACGACTACATCAACTGCGTTATATACGCTTCCACTTAGCGATCTACAAGGGTATGTAGATACACTCCCCCTCTCGTAGCTATACATCTCCATGGATAGATCTTGGGTGTTCGTAGGATTTTTTTGTTTCCCATGCGATGTTCCCCAACCGTAACTACATGTGGCGCAACCGTATTCATATGGAGCCCCCGAATATGATCATGGGCAGGCCCCAACCGCTGCCAAAGCACGTGGAGGGACGCGAGAGCAGAGCACGTGGAGGGGCGCGAGAGTAGAGCACGAGGAGGGACGTGAGAGCAGAGCGCCAAGAGGAGCCGAGGTCGAACCAGACCATTTTGTACTTTTCCTCGTCAAGCAACAGGTCCATAACATTGGAGTTCTCCATCCAGATCGGATTAGTTGGTGTACACCACCGAGAGCCTCATACGTGAACCTTCTGTGCGTGTCCACTACGGCGTGCATGACGAACTGGCGCTCGTCGTTGACAGCCACTGGGAGCGCCAGTGGAACCGCGCAGGATACCCTCGGTCGTGGTTGTGATCCTTAAGGTCCAGATATTAATCGTCAATTGCATATTAAGGTCCAGATATTAATCATCCATTGCATACTATGGAAAAATAGTACTACCAAAATACGAGCCTCATACGATGCCATTTGAATGATTGTATCACAAATGACAGAAATAGTACAAAAGATTCAAATTCCAGCATTACAAGGCTCAAATTTGAAGATTACAAGTTTCAGACCGATAATACAAATGAAATTCAGCTTATGCAGAAGCTTTGTCATGCAGCTTTAGACGCCCGCGCTGATCAGCTAAACATGAACATATGAGAGGTTCATGCTGATATTACAACTAGTTTCACAACTTCAATATTTTTGCAAAGGGATCCTCCAGTGACATGTCATGTATGGGCTTGACATAAGGACTTCCGAATAGTTTGTCAGCTGAAGATACAAAATGAAATTGAGCTTCTGTAGAGCCTTTTCCATTCTGTCCTAGTTGTCGAAGCTGATCAGCAAACCATTCTTTTTTGTGGAGTAAATGTAGGGAAACTCTCATTATCTTTAGCACACTTGCCCTCACAACAAAGAACCTGGCGAATATAATCTCTGGTAAGGTCCCTCGATAGGAGTTCAAAGTAATTTCTGAGAGATGGAGATTGAGGCATTCGATGGGATTGTTATATTGTATCACATTATCCACTACCTGGCCTAATCATATCTGCAAAAGAAGAGAAGCTATAGTGCTTGGACACACAAGGGGCATATTTTATTTGCAGGGTTTCCAAAAGTGAACTCCCTTGTGGTTAACATTTAAAATGAATAGATAACCTCGATATATAGCTTCTCCAGGCACGGAAAGCATCTCAGGAATCTGACAACTTGGTCCAGGTCAGGGCCGATAGATTGTACTGCCAAGACCTTCACTATGGGCAGATATGGGGTCAATCTTGTCGGAATCATTTTCTAGATGACATACTGATAAACCACAAGTATAGGGGATCGCAACAGTTTTCGAGGGTAGAGTATTCAACCCAAATTTATTGATTCGACACAAAGGGAGCCAAAGAATATTCTCGAGTATTAGCAGCTGAGTTGTCAATTCAACCACACCTGAAAGACTTAATATCTGCAGCAAAGTATTTAGTAGCAAAGTAGTATGGAAGTAACGGTAACGGTGGCAAAAGTAACAGTAGCGGTTTTGTAGCAATCGTAACAATGGCAACGGAAAAGTAACTTAGCAAAGATCAATATGTGAAAAGCTCGTAGGCAATGGATCAGTGATGGATAATTATGTCAGATGGCATTCATCATGCAACGGTTATAACATAGGGTGACACAGAACTAGCTCCAATTCATCAATGTAATGTAGGCATGTATTCCATATATAGTCATACGTGCTTATGGAAAAGAACTTGCATGGCATCTTTTATCCTACCCTCCCGTGGCAGCGGGGTCCTAATGGAAACTAAGGGATATTAAGGCCTCCTTTTAATAGAGAACCGGACCAAAGCATTAGCACTTAGTGAATACATGAACTCCTCAAACTACGGTAATCACCGGAAAGAATCCCAGTTATTGTCACCCTGGGGGATGCGGATCATAACTCGTAATAGGTGTCTACAACTTGCAAGATAGGATCAAGAACACATATATATTCATGAAAACATAATAGGTTCAGATCTGAAATCATGGCACTCAGGCCCTAGTGACAAGCATTAAGCATAGCAAAGTCATAGCAACATCAATCTCAGAACATAGTGGATACTGGGGATCAAACCCTAACAAAACTAACTCGATTACATGGTAAATCTCATCCAACCCATCGCCGTCCAGCAGGCCTACGATGAGATTACTCACGAACGGCGGAGAGCATCATGAAATTGGTGATGAAGGATGGTTGGCGATGACGACGACGTCGATTTCCCCTCCCCGGAGCCCAAAACGGACCCCAGATCTGCCCTCCCGAGGAAGAACAGGAGGTGGCGGCGGCTCCGTATCGTGAAACGCGATGAACTCTTCTCTCTGATTTTTTTCTCCCCGAATAGGGTTATATGGAGTTGGAGTTGAGGTCGGAGGAGTTGCAGGGGGTCCACAAGCCACCTGGGCGCGCCCTAGGGGGGGGCGCCCCCTGGCTTGTGGCCAATGGGTGGACCCCTCCGATTGATTCTTTCGCCAGTAATTTTTATTAATTCCAAAAATATTCTTCGTAAATTTTCAGGTCAATCCGAGAACTTTTATTTCTGCACAAAAATAACACCAAGGCAATTCTGCTGAAAACAGCGTCAGTCCGGGTTAGTTTCATTCAAATCATGCAAATTAGAGTCCAAAACAAGGGCAAAAGAGTTTGGAAAAGTAGATACGATGGAGACGTATCAACTCCCCCAAGCTTAACCCATTGCTTGTCCTCAAGCAATTCAGTTGACAAACTGAAAGTGACAAAGAAAAACTTTTACAAACGCTGTTTGATCTTGTTATTGTAAATATGTCTAACTGATGTTCAGATTTTCAGCAAAGATTATAGACTAACCACATTCATAATAACATTTAGGTCTCACATTTACTCATATCAATGGCATAATCAACTAGCGAGCAATAATAATAAATCTCGGATGACAACAATTTTATCAAAACAATCATGATACAATATGATATAATGGTATCTCGCTAGCCCTTTCTGAGACCGCAAAACATAAATGCAGAGCACTTCTGAAGAACAAGGACTGACTAGACATTGTAATTCATGGTAAAAGAGATCCAGTCACAGTCATACTCAATATCAATTAATAACAAAGCATATAAATGACGGTGGTGCTCTCTAACTGGTGCTTTTTATAAGAGGAGGATGACTCAACAGTAAAGTAAAATAGATAGGCCCTTCGCAGAGGAAAGCATTGATTTACAGAGGTGCCAGAGCTCGGGCTTTTAAAATAGGGATGAATAATAATTTTGAGCGGTATGCTTTCATTGTCAACATAACAACTAAGAGATCTCGGTATCTTCCATGCTAGATACAATATAGGTGGTTCCCAAATAGAATGGTAAAGTTTTTACCCCCCCTCCACCAATAAATCACAATCCACGGCGAGCCGAATCCACGGGTACCGTCCATACAAACAACAATCCTGGGGGAGTTTTGTTTCATTACATTTTGATTTGATTTTTGAGCATGGAACTGGGCATCCCGAATACCAGCCACTTTCTCGTGAATGATAGTGAATCAACACATATCATGAGAATAACCCACCTAGCATGGAAGATACTGACCGCCCCCAGTCGCTACATGAGCGATTCGGGCATACAAAACAGAATATTATTTGAAGGTTTAGAGTTTGGCACATGCAAATTTACTTGGAATAGCAGGTAAATACCGCATATAGGTAGGTATGGTGGACTCATATGGAACAACTTTGGGTTTATGGAAATGGATGCACAAGCAGTATTCCCGCTTAGTACAGGTGAAGGCTAGCAAGAGACTGGGAAGCGATCAACTAGAGAGCGACAAGAGTCATAAATATGCATTGAGATTAACCAACATTGAATGCAAGCATGAGTAGGATATAAATCACCATGAATATAAACATCTTGGATGCTATGTTGATTTTGTTTCAACTACATGCGTGAACATGTGCCAAGTCAAGCCACTTGAATCATTCAGAGGAGGATACCATTCTATCATACTACATCACAACCATTTTAGAATGCATGTTGGCACTCAAGACAAACCATTATACACTCTTAGCTAATTAAGCATGGCATGAGTATCTCTAATTGTCATTGCAAACATGTTTCGTCCATAATGAGCTGAATCCAGAACGATGAGCTAATCATATTTACAAAAAAAAATAGGTCGAGTTCATACCAGCTTTTCTCCATCTCAATCACTTCATCATATATCGTCATTATTGCCTTTCACTTGCATGACTGAACGGCGTGAATAATAATAAGAGTGCACGTGCATGGGACTAAGCTGGAATCTGCAAACAATAACTCAAAGGAGAAGGCAAGGTGATATGGGCTCTCTGATAGATAAACAATAATGCATATGAGAGCCACTCAACATTTTCATTTTGGTCTTCTCCTTACGACCCAAAGAAAAGAAATTTCAAAACAAGAACGAGAAAAACTATTTACAGAAGAACGAGAATTCTTTTTGGGTTTTCTTTTAATGCTACAACTAAACAAACTAGGAGGTAAAGCTAGAACTAATTTTTTTTTTGGATTTTCTCAAGGTTAATTAAGCACACAAGAAGAAAGCGGAAAGAAGAAATAAAATACCATGGATGATTCAATGAAAAAGTATTAGCACCGACTATTAAGATGAGTGTGTGAACATGAATGTAATGTCGGTGAGAAATACGTACTCCCCCAAGCTTAGGATTTTGGCCTAAGTTGGTCTAGGGACATGGCTGGCCCGGATAATATCCAAAGTCATAGTTGGGGTTGTACTGGGCCGTGGCAGCTACTGCCTGAACGGCTGCAACGCGGAGGCGAGCGGCTTCCGCCTCTCTCTCGTACTCGTTTGCCTTCTCTCTGGTTATAAAGTCTCTCCATTTTTCCTAAAAGTTAAAGAAGGCAGGAGCAGGAAAGGTAATATGGACAGCACGTTGTCTATCAAAAATTAGTCGGTACAGGAAGGACTGTTCGTTCCTCTCAAGAAACTGGTAGAGCACCATAGCCTAATAATCAAGAAAAGCAGGTGGTAACTCAATATCATTCCTCCTTATGGGTACCCCAAGATAATTAGCTACACGAGTGGCATAAATCCTGCCAAAGAAATCTCCTTGCTTAGCATTTTTATGTAGCCTCCAAGCAATAATAGCCCCCAAGTTATATCGTCTATCACCCATTACTGCACTCTTAAGAATACTAAGATCAGGTACACAAAGGTGGCTATGTCATGTTTACCGTTAATACATCTACCTATGAAGAGAGCAAAATAATGTATAGCAGGAAAGTGAATGCTCCCCAAGGTAGCCTGTGTAATGTTTCTAGTTTCTCCCACAGTGATGCTAGCAAGAAAATCATTATATTCAGTTTTGCGAGGATCACTATGGCTGCCCCATTGTGGTATTTTGCATGCACGGTTAAAATCTTCTAGGTCCATTGTATAGGATTCATCATAAAGATTTAATAGAACAGAATGCGTATTACGCCTGGATGAAAATTCAAACCTCCGCACGAAGGAATCATTGAGTTGATAATATTGCTTGCATTGGTCTGAAATGAAATCTTCAAGGCCGGCATTTCGTATATACGCGTAAAATTCTTCCTTGAAACCAGCATGAACCATGAATTGATCCGACGGCCATTCACAAGGCCGCACTTGAGCTTCCCTCGGTGGTTCAAAGTTGGGCTCACGTATCGCGAGTCTCGGGGCCTTCTTGCTCGAGGAACCACCTTGGTATATTCTCCTCAACATCTTTCTTTCTCTAAAAAATTTCTGAAATTTTTAGTGACTTAAAATAAAGGTGAACAAAACTCAACGAAACTTATAGCAACTACTCCCACAAGTGCCTAGAGGCTATATCATGCATCAAAACTACTTGCGACCATACAAATTTGACATGCAAGCTCAAGAACAAGGTCGCCACAGCAGCAAAAATTTGCAATATATAAAGCACTAAGGCAAAAACTAATTGGACCATTGGAGGAGTCACATACCGAAGAACAATCCCCCAAAACAGTTTTGCAAATGGAGCTTTGCACAAGGAGATCGAAAATGGCAGCAAAATGAACTAGAACACGGGCTTGAGCAATGGTGGGATTTTTTCTGGAGGAAGACGAAGTGGATGGGTGCTGGAATAAGTGAGGGGGGCCTACGTGGGACCCACAAGCCAGGGGGGCGTGCCCAGGGGGATGGGCGCGCCCTGTAGGCTTGTGGCCCACTGGTGCAGCCCCCTGATGTGTTCTCAGTGCCAGAAATTCTTAAATATTCCAAAAAAAATCATACTACATTTTCAGGGCATTTGGAGAACTTTTATTTTCAGGTCACCTTTTTATTCCACGGATAATTCAGAAAACAGAAAAATAATAGTATTTTTGATTTATTAAATCTAAATAACAGAAAGTAAAAGTTGGGTACAGAAGGTTGTGCCTCCTAAATTCATCCATCTCATGCTCATCAAAAAGAATCCATCAATAAGTTTGATCAAGTCTTATTGACAAACTTATTTCGAATGACACAGATCCGGAGAATTTTTGAATAACACTAGGTTACCTCAATGGGGATATGCACGTCCCCAACAATAAGTATATCATATTTATTTTTGGCAGTAGGGAGAGGGAATTCAAAATCTCCAATAATAATCGTTGAATTTTTTTCAATGGAGTTGATACTATGAACTTGAGGTTGTTTCTTCGGAAAGTGTACCGTATGCTCATTACCATTAACATGAAAAGTGACATTGCCTTTGTTGCAATCAATAACAGCCCCTGCAGTATTCAAAAAAGGTCTACCAAGGATGATCGACATACTGTCGTCCTCGGGAATATCAAGAATAACAAAGTCCGTTAGGACAGTAACATTTGCAACTACGACAGGCACATCCTCACAAATACCGATGGGCAAAGCAGTTGATTTATCAGCCATTTGCAAAGAGATTTCAGTAGGTGTCAACTTACTCAAATCAATTCTACGATACAAAGAGAAAGGCATAACACTAACACCAGCTCCAAGGTCACATAAAGCAGTTTTAACATACTTTCTTTTAATAGAGCATGGTATAGTAGGTACTCCGGGATCTCCTAGTTTCTTTGGTATTCCACCCTTAAAGGTATAATTAGCAAGCATGCTGGAAATCTCAGCTTCCGGTATCTTTCTTTTATTTGTCACAATATCTTTCATATACTTAGCATAAGGAGACATTTTCCGAATATCAGTCAAGCGCATACGCAAAAAGACTGGTCTAAGCATTTCAACAAAGCGTTCAAAATCCTCATCATCCTTTTTCTTGGATGGCTTAGGAGGAAAGGGCATGTGTTTCTGAACCCAAGGTTCTCTTTCTTTACCATGCTTCCTAGCAACAAAGTCTCTTTTGTCATATCTTTTGTTCTTAGGTTCTGGGTTATCAAGATCAACAGCAGGTTCAATCTCCACATCATTATCATTACTAAGTTGAGCATCAACATGAACATCATCATTAATATTATCACTAGGCTCATGTTCATTACCAAATTGTGTCTCAGCATCAGAAATAGAAATATCATTTGGGTTTTCAGGTGTATCTATAACAGGTTCACTAGCATGCAAAGTCCTATCATCATTCTTTTTCCTTTTGTTACTGGGACGACTAGGTGCATCAGTATTAATTCTTTGAGAATCTTGCTCAATTCTCTTAGGATGGCCCTCAGGATACAAAGGTTCCTGAGTCATTTTACCACCTCTAGTCAGAACTCTAACAGAATGATCATTGCTTTTACCATTCATCTCATTAAGCAAATCATTTTGTGCATTAAGTACTTGTTCTACTTGAGTAGTTACCATGGAAGCATGTTTACTAATAAGCTTAAGATCATTGATAGTTCTACTCATATAATCTCCTAAGCGATCAAGCATGTAAGCATTATGTTTCAATTGTCTACTAACATAAGCATTGAAATTTTCTTGCTTAACAATAAAGTTATCAAACTCATCCAAGCATTGGCTAGCAGACTTATTATAAGGACTATCACCTTCATCTAATCTACGGAGAGAATTTACCTCTACTACCAGTGTCGGGGTATCAAGACCATGTATTTCTTCAATAGGTGGTAGATTCTTTACATCTTCAGCTTTAATACCTTTTTCTTTCATAGATTTCTTTGCCTCCTGCATATCTTCAGGACTGAGAAATAGAATACCTCTTTTCTTCGGAGTTGGCTTTGGAGGTGGTTCGGGAATAGTCCAATCATTATCATTGCTCAATATATTATTCAATATTAGTTCAGCTTGTTCAACAGTTCGTTCCCTGAAAACACAACCCGCACAACTATCTAGGTGGTCCCTAGAAGCATCGGTTAGTCCATTATAAAAGATATCAAGTATTTCGTTTTTCTTGAGAGGATGATCAGGCAAAGCATTAAGTAATTGGAGAAGCCTCCCCCAAGCTTGTGGGAGACTCTCTTCTTCAATTTGCACAAAGTTAAATATTTCCTGCAAGGTAGCTTGTTTCTTATGGGCGGGAAAATATTTTTCAGAGAAGTAATATATCATATCCTGGGGACTACATGATACGTCTCCAACGTATCTATAATTTTTGATTGTTCCATGCTATTATATTATCTGTTTTGGATGTTTTATATGCATTAATATGCTATTTTATATTATTTTTGGGAATAACCTATTAATCTAGAGCCTAGTGCCAGTTTCTGTTTTTTCCTTGTTTTTGAGTATTGCAGATAAGGAATATTAAACGGAGTCCAAACGGAATAAAATCTTCAGAATGATTTTTCTTGGAACATAAGAAACACAGGAAACTTGGAGATGAAGGCAGGAGAGCCGCCATGTGGCGATAAGCCATAGGGGCGCGCCCTAGGGGGGGGCGCCCCCTGGCTTGTGGCCCCACGGTAGCCCTCCTAACCCTATCCTTCGGCCTATAAATTCCCAAATATTCCATGGATACTAAAAAGAGCCAAAAAATACTTTTCCGCCGCTGGAAGCCTCTGTTCCCGTGAGATCCAATCTTGGAGCCTTTTCCGGTAATCTGCCGGGGGGGGGGGGGGGTTCGATCACGGAGGGCATCTACATCAACTCCATTGCCCCTCCGATGATGCGTGAGTAGTTTACCACAGACCTTCGGGTCCATAGCTAGTAGCTAGATGGCTTCTTCTCTCTCTTTGTTCTTCAATACCATGTTCTTCATGATCTTCATGGAGATCCATCCGATGTAATACTCTTTTGCGGTGTGTTTGTCGAGATCCGATGAATTGTGGGTTTATGATCAGCTTATCTATGAATATTATTTGAATCTTCTCTGAATTCTTATATGCATGATTTCATATCTTTGCAAGTCTCTTCGAGTTATTGGTTTGGTTTGGCCAACTAGATTGGTAATTCTTGCAATGGGAGAAGTGCTTAGTTTTGGGTTCAATCTTGCGGTGTCCTCACCCAGTGACAAAGTAGGGGTAGCGAGGCACGTATTTGTATTGTTGCCATCGAGGATAAAAAGATGGGGTTTTCATCATATTGCTTGAGTTTATCCCTCTACATCATGTCATCTTACCTAATGCGTTACTCTGTTCTTCATGAACTTAATACTCTAGATGCAGGCAGGAGTCGGTCGATGTGTGGAGTAATAGTAGTAGATGCAGAATCGTTTCGGTCTACTTGACACGAACGTGATGCCTATATGCATAATCATTGCCTTGGATATCGTCATAATTATTTGCTTTTCTATCAATTGCTCGACAGTAATTTGTTCACCCACCGTATTATTTTCCTTCATGAGAGAAGCCTCTAGTGAAACCTATGGCCCCCGGGTCTATTTTCCATATTATATTTTCAGATCTAAAACCAAAAATACCAAAAATATCTCACTGCATTATTTTTACTTTTGTTTTACTTTCCGTTCTAGCAATCTATCATACCTATCTCTATCAGATCTCATCCTTGCAAATAACCGTGAAGGGATTGACAACCCCTTTATAGCGTTGGGTGCAAGTGTTTCATTATTTGTGTAGGTACATCTATTGGGGACTTGCTTGTATCTCCTACTATATTGATACCTTGGTTCTCAACAACTGAGGGAAATACTTATCTACTTTGCTGCATCACCCTTTCCTCTTCAAGGGAAAACCAACGCATGCTCAAGAAGTAGCAAGAAGGATTTCTGGCGCCGTTGCCAGGGAGATCTACATCAAGCCTACCAAGTACCCATCACAAACTCATCTCTTGCATTTACTTTATTTGCCATTTGCCTCTCATTTTCCTCTCCCCCACTTCTAAAACGATTTTCAGAAAACCCAAAAATATTTGCCTTTTTATTCGCCCTTCTTCCGTTCGTCTTTTCGTTTGCTTTTTGTTTTGCTTGTGTTAGATTGCTTAAACTCATGGCTAGCCTTGCTACTATCGCTAGTACTCCCGAGAGTGAAGTTCTTAATTTTAAGCAAAGGGAGGGAGAAAACTTAAAAGATGCTTCGTATAGAATTTGCAATGCTCAAAATAGATCTACTCGTAAGCAATCTACTACCGTTCTCCTTCAAAATTTTTATGTGGGTGTCTCTCCTTGGAATAGATATGTTTTGGATACCATTACGGGAGGAAATTTCTTGGGTAGCCATACCTTTGATTCTTATAATGCTATGACAAATTTGGTAGGTTCACCCCCTCTCATGGTTAATGAAACAATCTTAACTTTGGAACATGTGATGCGAAGGCTTGATATTATTGAAAATAAAGTTGCTACTTTTGAGATCATTGAAAACTTGGATAAAAAGATTCATAATCATATCACTCAATATGGATCTAAGGTAGGAGTTACTTGAAAAAGCCTTAGGGAAAAAGAACCCATAGTTAATGAAAAATTGGATCAAGATTCCTCTAGAATTGGAAAGCTAGAGGACATTATTACCAACTTGGGTTCCGCTTTTGCCTCTGTTCAAACCACTCCAAAATTTTCTCCTTCTAAGACTGCCAAGTTTGTTTATGTTCCCAAAAATAAGGGTGAGCCCTCTAGAAAAGAGGATGAAGATCTTAAGATGATAAGTGTTCACCCTAGCTTTATCAATATTGTGAGGGAACCTATTGCTACAAGTGAATTTCTTGATTTTTTGCCTAGGAGTGTGATTATCGATAAAACCAAAGAATCTCCTAGGTGTTATTAGTGTGCAATTGAGGAGTTGCATACCAAAGATGACAATACCTAGATCTATTGCGTTATGCCTAGCTAGGGGCGTTAAACAATAGCGCTTGTTGGGAGGCAACCCAATTTTATTTTTATGCTTTTGTTTTTTGCTTCTGTTTTTGAGTGTTTTGCACATTATTACCTCTGTCATAATTGTGTTTTCTTGTTTAAATTAGTGTTTGAGCCAAGTAAGACCTTTGGGATGGTCTACGGTGTTTGTGATTTGATTTTGCTGAAAAACAGAAACTTTTGCTCTCAGTCCAGGAATTTTGTAAATTCACTGGAACGTGATTTTGATCTGAATTTTTTTACACAAGATTGATATACAAATTTCCCTGATTGTCCTAATTTTTCAGAATTTTTGAAGTTACAGAAGTATTCCAAGTCTATAGATTGCTACAGACTGTTCTGTTTTAGATGGATTCTGTTTTCTTTGTGTTGCTTACTTATTTTGATGTATCTATGGGTTGTATCGGGGGGTATGAACCATGGAGAAGTTGAAATACAGTAGATATTACACCAATATAAATAAAGAATGAGTTCACAACAGTACCGAAAGTGGTGATTTATTTTTCTTATACTAACGGATCTCATGAGTTTTCTGTTGAGTTTTGTGTTGTGAAGTTTTCAAGTTTTGGGTAAAGATTTGATGGACTATGGAATAAGGAGTGGCAAGAGCCTAAGCTTGGGGATGCCCAAGTCACCCCAAGCCATATTCAAGGATACCAAAAAGCCTAAGCTTGGGGATGCCCCGGAAGGCATCCCCTCTTTCGTCTTCAATCCATCGGTAAATTTACTTGAGGCTATATTTTTATTCACCACATGATATGTGTTTTGCTTGGAGCGTCTTGTATGATATGAGTCTTTGCTTTTTAGTTTTCCACAATCATCCTTGCTGCACACATCTTTTGAGAGAGACACGCTGAATCATGAATTTATTAGAATACTCTATGTGCTTGACTTATATCTTTTGAGCTAGGCAATGTTGCTCTAGTACTTCACTTATATCTTTTTAGAGCACGGTGGTGTTTTATTTTATAGAAATTATTGAACTCTCATACCTCACTTATATTATTTTGAGAGTCTTTAAACAGCATGGTAATTGGTTCAGGTTATGAATTTAGTCCTAATATAATGGGCATCCAAGAGGGATATAATAAAAACTTTCATATTAAGTGCATTGGATACTATGAGAAGTTTGATTCTGTGCATATAGTTTTGAGATATGAAGATGCTAATATGAGAGTCATGCTAGTGAGTAATTGTGAATTGGAAGAAATACTTGTGTTAAAGTTTGTGATTCCCGTAGCATGCACGTATAGTGAACCGTTATGTAACGAAGTCGGAGCATGATTTGTTTAATGATTGTCAACCTTTGTGTGAGGGTCGGGAGCGTGTGATGGTTAACTCCTACCAACCTCTCCCCTAGGAGCATGCGTCTAATGCTTTGTTTCGATAACTAATAGACTTTTGCAATAAGTATGTGAGTTCTTTATGACTAATGTTGAGTCCATGGATTATACGCACTCTCACCCTTCCACCTTTGCTAGCCTCTCTAGTACCGCTCAACTTTCGCCGATGCATCAAACCCACCTTCTTCAAAACAGCCACCATATATTTTCCTCAAAACAGCCACCATACCTACCTATTATGGCATTTCCATAGCCATTCTGAGATATATTGCCATGCAACTTCCACCGTTCCATTTTTCATGACACGCACCATCTCTTTCATATTGCATATATAGTCATATTTTGTTCTAGGTATCGAGTTGTAATTCTTGAGTTGTAAGTAAATATAAGTGTGATGATTTTCATTATTAGAGCATTCGTCCCGTGAGAGAAAAGGATGATGGAAGCTATGACTCCCTCACAAGTTGGGATGAGTCTCCGGACTTTACAAATAATAAAAGAGGCCAGCGAAGCCCAAATAAAAAAAAGAGGCCAAAGATGCCCACCAAAAAAAATGAGAGAAAGAGAGAAGGGACAATGCTACTATCTTTTTCCACACTTGTGCTTCAAAGTAGCACCATGATCTTCATGATAGAGAGTCTCCTATTTTGTCACTTTCATATAACTAGTGGAATTTTTCATCTTATGGACAACCACTGAGTTTTCTTTTTGAGCTTTCATACACTTATAGCTCTAGTGCATCCGTTGCATGGCAATCCCTACTCACTCACATTGATATCTATTGATGGGCATCTCCATAGCCCGTTGATACGCCTAGTTGATGTGAGACTATATTCTCCTTTTTCCTCGCAACCTCCACCATATTCTATTACACCTATAGTGCTCTATCCATGGCTCACGCTCATGTATTGCGTGAGAGTTGAAAAGGTTTGAGAACATAAAAAGTGTGAAACAATTGCTTGGCTTGTCATCGGGGTTGTGCATGATTTAGATACTTTGTGTGGGGAAGATGGAGCATAGCCAGACCATATGATTTTGTAGGGATAACTTTCTAAGGCCATGTTATTTCGAAAGGACACGATTGCCTTGTTAGTATGCTTGAAGTATTACTGTTTTTATGTCAATATTAGACTTTTGTTTTGAATCTTATGGATCTGAATATTCATGCCACAATAAAGAATATTAAATGGATAAATATGTTAGGTAGCATTCCACATCAAAAATTCTGTTTTTATCATTCACCTACTCGAGGACGAGCAGGAATTAAGCTTGGGGATGCTTGATACGTCTCCAACATATCTATAATTTTTGATTGTTCCATGCTATTATATTATCTGTTTTGGATGTTTTATATGCATTAATATGCTATTTTATATTATTTTTGGGACTAACCTATTAATCTAGAGCCTAGTGCCAGTTTCTGTTTTTTCCTTGTTTTTGAGTATTGCAGATAAGGAATATTAAACGGAGTTAAAAACGGAATAAAATCTTCGGAATGAATTTTCTTGGACCAGAAGAAACCCAACAAACTTGGAGATGAAGGCAGGAGAGCCGCCGTGTGGCGAGAAGCCACAGGGGCGCGCCCTAGGGGGGGGGCGCCCCCTGGTTTGTGGCCCCACGGCAGCCCTCCTAACCCTATTCTTCGGCCTATAAATTCCCAAATATTCCCTAGATACTAAAAAGAGCCACAAAAATACTTTTCCGCCGCCGGAAGCCTCTGTTCCCATGAGATCCAATCTTGGAGCCTTTTCCGGTAATCTGCCGGAGGGGGGTTCGATCACGGAGGGCATCTACATCAACTCCATTGCCCCTCCGATGATGCGTGAGTAGTTTACCATAGACCTTCGGGTCCATAGCTAGTAGCTAGATGGCTTCTTCTCTCTCTTTGTTCTTCAATACCATGTTCTTCATGATCTTCATGGAGATCTATCCGATGTAATACTCTTTTGCGGTGTGTTTGTTGAGATCCGATGAATTGTGGGTTTATGATCAGCTTATCTATGAATATTATTTGAATCTTCTCTGAATTATTATATGCATGATTTCATATCTTTGCAAGTCTCTTCGAGTTATTAGTTTGGTTTGGCCAACTAGATTGGTAATTCTTGCAATGGGAGAAGTGCTTAGTTTTGGGTTCAATCTTGCGGTGTCCTCACCCAGTAGGGGTAGCGAGGCACGTATTTGTATTGTTGCCATCGAGGATAAAAAGATGGGGTTTTCATCATATTGCTTGAGTTTATCCCTCTACATCATGTCATCTTACCTAATGCGTTACTCTGTTCTTCATGAACTTAATACTCTAGATGCAGGCAGGAGTCGGTCGATGTGTGGAGTAATAGTAGTAGATGCAGAATCATTTTGGTCTACTTGACACGGACGTGATGCCTATATACATAATCATTGCCTTGGATATCATCATAATTATTCGCTTTTCTATCAATTGCTCGACAGTAATTTGTTCACCCACCGTATTATTTTCCTTCATGAGAGAAGCCTCTAGTGAAACCTATGGCCCCCGGGTCTATTTTCCATATTATATTTTCAGATCTACAACCAAAAATACCAAAAATATCTCACTACATTATTTTTACTTTTGTTTTACTTTCCGTTCTAGCAATCTATCATACCTATCTCTATCAGATCTCATCCTTGCAAATAACCGTGAAGGGATTGACAACCCCTTTATAGCGTTGGGTGCAAGTTTTTGATTATTTGTGTAGGTACATCTATTGGGGACTTGCGTGTATCTCCTACTGGATTGATACCTTGGTTCTCAACAACTGAGGGAAATACTTATCTACTTTGCTTCATCACCCTTTCCTCTTCAAGGGAAAACCAACGCATGCTCAAGAAGTAGCACTACGCACACAACCAGGAGCAAGAGAATTAAACCATATCTTAGCATCACCCTTTAATGAGAAAGGAAACAACTTAAGAATATAGTAATAACGAATTTTTTCCTCACGAGTAAATAGGGTGGCTATATCATTCAATTTAGTAAGATGTGCCACAACAGTTTCAGGTTCATAACCATGGAAAGGATCAGATTCAACCAAAGTAATTAACTCAGGATCGACAGAGAATTCATAATCCTTATCAGTAACAAACATAGGTGAAGTAGCAAACTTAGGATCATATTGCATTCTAGCATTCAAAGATTTTTCTTTCCACTTGCATAGTAATTTTTTTAAGATCATCTCTATCTTTACAAGCAAGAAAGTCCCTAGCTACCTCTCCATCCATAACATAACCCTTAGGTATATCAGGAAATTCATATCTAGGAGAGCTAGGTCTAACAGGTGTCTGAAAGTGTTCAGTTTCAATAATTTCATCAGTTTCAGACATATCATTAGTTTCAGCATTGACTGTAGCAATTTGTTTATCAAGAAATTCACCCAGTGGCACAGTATTATCAAGCAAAGTATCATCATAAGCATCATGCATAGCAGAAGTGACATCATCAATTACTTGTGTCATATTAGAATCAATAGCAGGTGGTGGTGTCGCAAATGTACTCATAACAGAAGGTGAATCAAGTGCAGAGCTAGATGGCAGTTCCTTACATCCCCTCGTAGTAGAGGGATAGATCTTGGTTTTTGGGTCTTTCAGATTCTTCATAGTGATCAACAGATATAAATCCCAAGTGACTCAGAGAATAGAGCTATGCTCCCCGGCAACGGCGCCAGAAAAAGGTCTTGATAACCCACAAGTATAGGGGATTGCAACAGTTTTTGAGGGTACAGTATTCAACCCAAATTTATTGATTCGACACAAGGGGAGCCAAAGAATATTCTCGAGTATTAGCAGCTGAGTTATAAATTCAACCACACCTGAAAGACTTAATATCTGCAGCAAAGTAGTATGGAAGTAACGATAACGGTGGCAAAAGTAACAGTAGCTGTTTTGTAGCAATCGTAACAGTGGCAACGGAAAAGTAACTTAGCAAAGATCAATATGTGAAAAGCTCATAGGCAATGGATCAGTGATGGATAATTATGTCGGATGGCATTCATCATGCAACGGTTATAACATAGGGTCACACAGAACTAGCTCCAATTCATCAATGTAATGTAGGCATGTATTCCATATATAGTCATACGTGCTTATGGAAAAGAACTTGCATGACATCTTTTGTCCTACCCTCCCGTGGCCGCGGGGTCCTAATGGAAACTAAGGGATATTAAGGCCTCCTTTTAATAGAGAACCGGACCAAAGCATTAGCACTTAGTGAATAAATGAACTCAAACTACGGTAATCACCGGAAAGAATCCCAGTTATTGTCACCCTGGGGGATGCGGATCATAACTCGTAATAGGTGTCTACAACTTGCAAGATAGGATCAAGAACACATATATATATTCATGAAAACATAATAGGTTCAGATCTGAAATCATGGCACTCGGGCCCTAGTGACAAGCATTAAGCATAGCAAAGTCATAGCAACATCAATCTCAGAACATAGTGGATACTAGGGATCAAACCCTAACAAAACTAACTCGATTACATGGTAATATCATCCAACCCATCACTGTCCAGCAGGCCTACGATGAGATTACTCACGAATGGCGGAGAGCATCATGAAATTGGTGATGAAGGATGGTTGGTGATGACGACGGCGTCGATTTCCCCTCTCCGGAGCCCAAAACGGACCCCAGATCTGCCCTCCCGAGGAAGAACAGGAGGTGGCGGCGGCTCCGTATCGTGAAATGCGATGAACTCTTCTCTCTGATTTTTTTCTCCCCGAGTAGGGTTATATGGAGTTGGAGTTGAGGTCAGAGGAGTTGCAGGGGGCCCACAAGCCACCTGGGCGCGCCCTAGGGGGGGCGCGCCCCCCTGGCTTGTGGCCAATGGGTGGACCCCCTCCGGTTGATTCTTTCGCCAGTAATTTTAATTAATTCCAAAAATATTCTTCGTAAATTTTCAGGTCAATCCGAGAACTTTTATTTCTACACAAAAATAACACCAAGGCAATTCTGCTGAAAACAGCGTCAGTCCGGGTTAGTTTCATTCAAATCATGCAAATTAGAGTCCAAAACAAGGGAAAAAGAGTTTGGAAAAGTAGATATGATGGAGACGTATCACATACAAACATACAACTTGAATAGATAAAAATAAATGTTTATTTCAAGAAGGAGAAGAAGGCGACTGTTGTACCTGGACGTTTATGGATCCAATAACAAGTTCAGAGAAGTTGACGGGTGAGTAGCCAAACAGTGTCAACTTTGGTGCATAAATGACCCTGATTCTTGTTGACACTTGTTGATCAACTACAAGTAATCTCTCAAGAAAAGGCATGTCCTCAATGACCATTTGGTGATTCACCTTGTGTGATCTCTTGTTGCGGCACCAGCAATACACACAAATTGCCCGGAGACTCATGAAGGCGATGTGCAGGCTACTCAACCCATTAATCGCCTAAAGATGAAGGTACTCGAGCATAGTACAACCGCAGAGCAGGCGCTCCATGTCGTCATTGGGGATGCACACGGCGACGAGCTTGAGGTGCTTCAGTCGAGGTAGCAAAAGAGTGGGATCGGCATTAATTTGGGGGAAATGGCAGTTCATGAACCTAGCGATGCGCAGCATTGGCACGAGGCGCAAAGCGGAGGGTGGAAACAAGCGCATATGTCCATCATTAAAAGTGAGCTCCTTGAGCTGATCTAGGGTGGTCGATAAGAATCACTCGTCAAGCTTGGATCGGTCCATGACGTTGGAACGGAACTTGCCCATGGTAAGGCCATTGATTGGGACACGGTGTGTGTTGAGGATCTGGGACAATGCATCCAAGCGTTTGCGATAGCCATTGCAGAGCATGTGCTCGTTCATGAGTCCGAGAGGGGCACAACGCCATAGGGGGCGCCACCGTCGGGAGTGGACGGTTGTGCGCACGCCATCTTTGATTGGGAGGACGGAGATGATGATTGTGAACATATCATTGGGGAGGCTGTTGATGAAGTCTAGGCCAGCCGGAGGTGCTTGTGTTTCTGCCTCTGCCTGCCTCCGCTTGTTGGCAACCTCGTCCTCCACCTCCGGAGTATCGCCGGTGGCGGCACTTTCTGTAATGAGTAGAGCAGTGGGAGGATAGTGATTATGTAGCTAGATAAGGACAGAAGAGTAGTGTGTTAGTAATTACAAGTTACTAGGTAGGAACATATTTAATAGATTCAGAAAATGAAATCCCAAGTGGTTGCTGAAATACTACACAATTACTTTGATATTGCTACGCAAGTCAACATGCAAATACTAGAAAGAACACTTACTTCCAACAAAGTATGGATGGATGATGTCGTTATGGAAGTTAGCATTTATCGTATGGACAGGCTCTTTTAGGTGCAGCGCAATTTTAGTGCCGGCTTTCAGTACATGAAACTTTGAAATTTCTGGCCAAAGTCCTATATAAAAATAGGAGTGACAATCTTCATCAAGTTTTACAGAAACAACGATTGTAAATCCATGGTTTGTGCTCAATATGACATCCCTGGAGTCTGCATGTATGTAAAGGCCAAGATTTAGCGCTACAGATGTTGTTGCAAAGCAAGGGATGTACTGCAGGAATTGATAAGATTGTTAAAGAGCAGGGTAACATGCTAGTATGAGAGTAGTTAAAAGAACAACACATTAGTTGATATGAAAGGGCAAAAAATTATAAGTAAACAGTTAATGTAACCATGATGTCATGCAAATATATATTAGAGTAAACGAAAGAACAATACAACATATAATTGCCTAATATAGAAGAAGAGGAGGAGGAGGAAGAAGAAGAAGAAGAAGAAGAAGAAGAAGAAGAAATCACTTTTGACATATATGCTGCATGTGGCACCTTTCATCCAAATGTAGCAATATATAGTATAGGTTCAGAACAAGTATAGGCCACGTCAACCCAGGTAGTGTGAGATTGAACATACCGTGTGCTTCATGAAGTCGTCTAGTACAGTGAGATGAAACTCCTCGGCTGTATGGCCGAGGCCGCATAGCCCTGATGTGTCCTTGCTCTGTACACTCTATGAATGAAAACCCTCGATCAGCTAGAGGAAACATGAATCCACGACGATTTCGGACGGCTGATTAAAAGGGGCAGACGGACTGGGATATGAGATGAGCGGAAATATCTCAACAGATTAGTTACCTGGTTCTCCATGGGGAAAAACCAGTACCGAAGATTCCCGAATCGGGCGAGCTTGGGTCGACGGTGAGCAGTGTTGAGAAAGTCAGTGCCGATAGGCCGCGGCATGCAGCAATGGCGAAACGCGGTGGCATTTGGCAGCAGCCAGCGGTGGCGACACGCGTCAAGCTAAGTGTTTGTCGCTGGGATAGGTGGTCACATGAAGAGTTGCGGAGGAGTGTAGGTGCTATTGGGACGGGGAGGGGGAGGGGGAGGGGCGGGCGGGGGTGAGTGTTTTGTGACGTGTTGGTGCTGAGGGTTTTCTATCCTAGAATAATGTGCTTCCGAGGCAACGGATCGTTTACCCAACCGTGTGTGATAAAGTGTAAATATTACTACTATACTCCATAATAATTTGCTTTGGAGACAACTTTTCACTAGACCCAACCGTGTGTGATAAATCGTAAATATCACTCTAAAAAAACTAGCAGCCCGGTGTGATGGAGATATGGGTAGACGTTCGATCTGTGTACATCCTGTAGTTCAGACGTGCGACCAGTGGGGATGCGTTCTAGCCAATCAGAACACAAGTGAAGTGGAACAATGAAAGTCATCGCACACAGTTCCAATCGGAAAAAAATTACCAACGCTAAACATTCACCCTATAATATGCACCGTACGTGTTCAAATTTTTTGCCAAACGGTTTTTATTATAAAACTGTGTGGAAAGACTAAAAGTAACACAGACTATTCACGATAATAAGCTGTGTGTGCTGTGGGCAATCATAGGTTGGTCTAACTAATAGAGGCATGAAACCAAATAAAGCAGACTGGTTGCAGCTAAAAACTGCAATTACATTGCACTATTAGTTGATTACACATAGTCTCACCAACATGTAGAATCAACCGATAAACATATATACTCAAGCATAGAAATAATACACACAAACTACATAGGTTCAATCCAACATCTCATCTTCATGCTTGATCGTTAAGATTCTCTAGGAACTCGGCGTACGCAACGTGCACCATCCTGCAAGAATACTTATGCTTGAAGGAGCCAACGGCTTGTCCTCTTGCATGCGCCAGAACACTAGAATACACGTTGTTAATCTTATGGTTGCACAACGGGCATCCGTAGCCCCCATTCTTCCAGACACGCCTGTTATGATTTCCAGCCTGAAGCTCCCTGCGTGTTTGCCTCTTGAACCTCTCATGGACGTCTTCATCCTCTATGTCGACATCGTCATATAGCACCTATACATGGTAAAAAATGACAGCCATCTATGTTGGACATTCAAATGGATTGTAAGATCTGGCTACGAATTATTAGCACAATCACTTAATCTAGTTGGATTATTAGCAAAATCATTTGTACATACAGTCTGTAACCAGAGAAAACCTAGCTACGATGTATTTACCAAAAATGGGTATAGATGACCAACCAGTTCTCTGTCGGAGTCGTTGTCGACGTCGGAGTGGTCGTCGGAGCCGTTGTGGACCACCGGCTCCGGATGGGGAAGCACGACGGCGCCGATGATGTCAGGGCCACACTGCTGTCTGGCGACACATCATCTACGGCGACGGCAATCTCTGTGCCCACCTTCACGCTGTGCTCGGGTGCTTCTTCGGCCACGACGTGGTCACTCCCTCCCATGGTTCACTTAGGGGAGGCTGCTGATCACGACTGAGAATGACGACAAGGATGCAGGGGGAGAGGATTGTGTGTGTAGCAATAATTGGGAGTGCGGCCGCCTTTTAAAACCAGCGGCTCGGGCACCGTTAATAGAGCAATTGGGAGGAAGGCGGCGCGGCGGTTCAAAGGGGCGGCTCGCCTCCCGGTGATCCTGCGTACCGTCAATTCACACGCCTGATGGCACGTCTCCCTTTGAGACTATACAGCGAACACACCTCCCATCAATTCACGCACCTGTTCGCACACCTCCCGGTCAGCCTGCGCGACGGCCTGCTAGCATGCGTCTCGCCAAATCAGATCTGCTTGCATGGATCGCGGGGCATGTATTGTTTTTCTTTTTTGAGGATTAATTATACCGCTTCGTTATTACTTAACCAAAGCTACGGTACGTGCAGTGTTTTTGTAATGGCAATGGGTTGGATTAATAAACCGTTTGCGAATTAAGCTTAGATGAAAACTTGTCTCAAATTGTATGATTTATTTACCACGACCTATTTGTTCCATATCAGGAAATCATGTCAATGTTTCATGAATTCTATCTTAGCTCGTGATTTGCTGGAATTTGAAAACCAAGACTCTCAATGTTTGCGGCCGAGCCACGATGCCGAGATGTTTGAAATTTATTGCCTTTCCTTGCATGGGGACTAAACATGCACCCAAGACGTAAATTTTGATTTTCTAATCCATTCTGGCGCACAACCGCGTGTGTTTATAGTTCAAATTTGAAATTTATAAATTAAATCCCTAAGGAATCAATTTAATGTATAAAATGTATTAATGTTCTCTAAATAAATCAAATTTTACCAGGGTGGTCTTATTGTCACATGTTCACTATAGAAAAAGTTGGAGATGCATGCCTCGAAGTGGCGATGGTGTGGTGGGACGGGTTAGGGTGGGGGGTCCGGCACACTATGTGTCGTGAGCCACCGTGTGGGGTTATTCGGTTTGTGAGACACGTGGCAAATCAAAAGTCATGCATCTGGTATTTAAAGCATCTCATGCCCATTTTCATGCATATGTTTGTGTCACATGCGGTGGTGGTCCTCATACACTCCCTCGTGCGGTTACCAGCGACACACCCATTCGATGCCCCCCGCGCGGTCTATCACTTTGAATGGCGCGGCGAGGGGGGTTTGATCAAAGGTAGATTCGTCTTTTGGTATGTGTTTTGGTGTAGATCATGGTGAGATTCCACATGAAAGTTTGTGCGCATGTGTACACGTGCTCCCACTAGCTACAAGTAAGTGTACACGTCGTGCACCTCCCTGTGGGGGGGGGAGGTCCAGTTTGCGAAGGTGACACATCAAAGGTGTGCATTGGGTATTCAAAACATCACACATCACCTCCGTACATACGTTAGGACATCATGGAGGTGGTGGTTGTCTTCGGATATCGCCCCCCACATCGCTCCCATCTGTGGCCACTTGTGTGGTCCATCACTTTGACCGCAACGAGATAGGTTAATTATCGTGGATTCTTTTTTGGTTTATGTTTGCGGTAGGTCATGGTGTGAGATTATCACATGGTATAATTTGAGCGCATGTGTACGCATGAATGCCTTCCGCCAGCTCGAATAGGGGGGCATATATATACAATGTGTCATGAAGACCTCGCTCCGCGTGGGGAGTTTGTGATTAGTGAGGGTGCCACATCAAAGTTTGTGTGTTGGTATTTAAAAATCACACAATATTTCCATCCATATGTTGATCCACACTTAGACGGTGGTTTTCTTCGGACACTCCATCATAAGGTTGTCGATGGGAAGCCATTCATGGGCCCGCGTGGATGTCCAGCACATTGGCTGACAACGAGAGAGTGGTTACCAAGGTGGATTCTTATTGGTTTGTGTTATGGTATATATATTAGGTCAATGAGTTTCCTAAGTACCAAAGTCTGAGAGCACGGCTACGTACACGTGAATCTTTCCCATCGGTGCTCGACAGACTAGCTATACCCTCCTCTTGTGTCTGTACGTGGGGGGGGGGGTTCGGTCCCAGAGCATGTGCCATAAAAGTTGTGTATCAGGTATATATATTAATTAATTCAAACGCAAGACAACACTTTCGTACATATGTGTGTGCCACACGCATGTGATTATTGTTTTCGGACACTCCACCGCGTGGTTATCGGCGACACGCCCCATTCGTGGGCCTCGGTGGACGTCCATCACTTCGTCCGATGGTGAGAGTGGTTTGATCAAGGTTGATTATTTGGTCCATGTTAGAGAAAGTCTTGGTGAGATGCCCTCCAACCGACTCGAAGTCGCTCTCTCTCTCTGTGCGTGGGGGGGGGCTATAATGTGTGTACGTCCTGAACCTCGATGGGGTCGGGGATGTCCGTGTTGCGAGGCGCATGTGCCACCATCCACCTTCGACCACAAGCGAGACGGGGGTTGTCAGGGATATTCCCCACGGTTTGACCCGACGAGGAGGTATGACCCGGCCCATCATATGGCGGCTTATAGATCACCTCTATTACCGGGTTACAGGACGACCAGGCCCAAGGCCCAGTGTGCAAGCCAGCGCAAGGCGGCTCATGGAGAGGCCTGGAGGGTCGGCTCACAGAGAAGGCCCAAGATGAGGAAGGATGCCCTCACAAAGGAAACAAGACCCGGATTAGGATTCAAGAGAGACTAGTCCTAATCCTACTCCTAGTAGGACTCTACATGTAAACCTATCCCTTCAACCTATATAAGGAGGGGTAAGGCGCCCCAAGAGGGACAAGTTGACAACTTCAAGTCATTAGAGATAGACAGATTAGAGGTAGCGATTCCGCACCCTTGTAATCGAGATTGTCATCATCATCAATATAGACACAAAGCAGGACGTAGGCTTTTACCTCCACCGGAGGGGCCGAACCTGGGTAAACTCGCGTCTCTCGATTCCGACCAACCCCTCTCAAGCCGCCACCTAGTTGCGATGGCCTTACACCTAAGTTCTCTCGCGAGGACATCTTGCCGTGACAAAACCACGACAGTTGGCGCCCACCGTGGGGCCAGCGCACGGTGGTGTTGTGTTCTTGGAGGGAGCTCTCCCAGGGCCAGCGCGCGTCCGAGTCGTCTCTGCCTCTGTCTCCGCAGCGCGTCCGAGCCAGCCTCGCCCCGTTGAGTCGGCCCTCTCCAACGCCGTGGCCTCGAGCCGCTGCATCCACCACCGGGGGACTCGGACTTCGTCGGCGCTCGCCACCACCACTATGGCTCACCTCCGACGCGGCCCGCCCCGCCTCGAGCCGGCTCCCTCTGTCACTGTGTCCGTCCTCCCCTACCAGCAGCGCCCGACCAACCTTCGTGCCCCCTGCTGCTCTCCAGCCCCCGCGCGGGCATCTCTAGCGCCGCGCCCTCCTCCGACGCGGCTACCTGCTCGCCCGGACCACCGCTGCGCCTCACCTCCGGCTGGCTCCTCCACGCCCGCAGGCCGTTGATGTGCCCCACCGCTGTGGCTCCGCTCTCGCCTCCGTGCGGCGGCCGCCGGCTCCGCCCTGCCCTCCACCACGTGCCCGTGAGCCGCCGCACCTCATTCCGCCTCGTTGCGCCTCCGGGCCGGCCCACCCCCGCCTCAATCGCTCACCAAGCCGGCGCTCTGCGACGCCTCGCCCGGCCGTCATGGCCCGCACCCGCCTTGCCGCGACTCTGGGCCGGCCGGCGCCCTTTGCCGCACCCGTAGCCTCGCCGCGCCTCCGGGCGGCCGGCACGCTGCGCCACATCGGCCGCCTCGCCGCCGCGCCTTGAGCCGTTGCCGCTCGCCTCGCCTGCTCGCCTCCGCTCGTTCCGGATCCTCCTCCACCCTGCCTGGCCGCAAGTCGCTGCTCTGCTCCCCTCGCGTCCGGGTCAGGACAAGCCGCCGGCCCCTGACGTTGGCTGCCCCCCTCCCCCGAGCTATTTTTGTCCGATGCAAAGAAGAACTGAGAAGAAAGGGGCAACTGCCCCACTGAAAAAAAAACTGTCAAGCTGGCAGGTGGTTGGTCAGCCTGTACGTATGCACATGATGGATCATGTACACGGTGTGATTCGACGAGCTGGCGCCCGGGTCAGGAGGACTTGGTCGACCTTAGCGTTGCCCCGTGCAATTTGGATTCGCCACGACCGCCACATTTTCAGCTTCACCAATGTCACCCTACGGAGATGATACTAGTGTCAGCGGCGCGCCGCCTTTCCCGACGGCCATACAGGCAGTCTGTCGTCCGATGTTTTGGCTACCAATGTGGATCGACCTACAAATACTAGGGCGAGTCTCATTAATTGGACATCTCGATGGACGTTGCACATGGATCATCTGTCGTCCAAATAAATCTGGTGATATCGATCCATCTTGTTTTATTAACACATAGTATTATTTTCTCTGAGAACAATTACTCTTTCTGCAAAAATTTCAATTGCAGGACAATTCTTCACTACCAAGGTGACATAATACTATGGATATGGAGCTTGCACTAACACGATCATATGTCAGCATCTGTCCAAACCGCATTTTTCGACGGACATGTGAGCCGCCACCCCCTATTGGTCCAGGCTATATCAAAATGCTTCGGGCGACTCGCCGTCCGCACCGGCTTACAACGCCACGGCCGAGTCGCCATCCACGCAGGTTTCCAATGCCGCGGCTGATTCAAGGGTCAACGCTGGCTTACAAAACACCGTGGTCAACATCAACACGCCAGGGCTGCCCTCACCCGCCAGTATGAGCCGCCCAACGGACGCTCGTGAGCCGCCACCCTGCGGTCCGGTCTACATCAACATGTTGGGCCTGCGCCTGCTCATTTAAGCCACCCAACGAACGCTCGTAAGTCGCCGTCTCTAAGGTTTAGTCTACATTGACACACCGGTGTCGTGCTTGCTCGCTCAAGCCACCCAACGAATACGCGTGAGCCACCGCCCCCGTAGTCCGGTCTGCTTCAGCACATCAGAGAAATTAGAATCAGACATGAAGGAAACATCCCTGGAGAAAACTACAATTTGAGCCGTCTATTATCGAGCCGACAATTCAAAGGTCAGCGGCAAAGAAAAATGGCCCTGGGGGAGCCAGGAGAGCCGGACTACCCAAGAATAACAAAGCATCGGTCAAGAAGTATATAAACTCAATTTGGCCATGACATTTGCCAAAGACATATGATGAGCATCACGAAGATTATTAGCTAACTACATTGTCTCCAGTTTGGATAAAATCCATCATTCAGTCGCCAACCTTATGCCACAGCCAAGGATGAAGATTCTTAAGCCGCCTCGTCGAGTCAACTTAAGACTCGGGGGATACACATACATGACTTGGCATATTCAACCGAGCTAAATTATTCTGGAACCCTGGGTCATTACAGAGAAGATAACCCAGTCCCGGGGGCTGCTGCTTTATTGGCAAAAAAATTTAAAGTCGCCCAAGAGGACGAACCGCCATGATGCGACCGTTCAAAATGGGTGCCCTACCTTATAGATGGAAGATTTAAAGTCGCCCAAGAGGACGAGCCGCCATGATGTGACCATTCAAACATGGGTCCACTACCTTATTGGTGGAAAATTAAAAGTTGCCCAAGAGGACGAGCTGCCATGATGCGCCGTTCAAACATGGGTGCCCTGATTTATTGGATCATCATATTATGATCAATGGAATAATGCCGGCTAATCTGGACCCCAGATGTTTGGCAGTAGTAGCATTGTCTCCTGTATATCCTATGAATGAGCTTTTCTATGATCATAGGTCACTTGGGGGCTTCCAACTCAATGAGTTTAGCTTTCATACCCACTTGACCGGTTTCCATGCCATATATGGGTTAAACCTGCCTGTTTGCAACTTGCTACTCCACCAGGTGACCCGCCGAACTCTTGACAGTCAATCTTTCAATAAGACCCTAAACTTGTCAAGGTTAAAACTCTTGAGAGTCAATCTTTCAATAAGACCCTGAACTTGTCAAGGTTAAAACGTTGGTTTATGTCACGAGAGAGACGGCTTATAGAGAGCTAGGATAAACTTACCTGTCCGATGTAGTCTCTTCGCTATGTGGCCTGTTCGTACTCTTAACAGACAATCTTTTTTAAGACCCTGAACTTGTTAAGGTTAAAACGATGGATTTATGTCACGTGAGAGCCAGCCTACGGGATTAAAAGGCTTTCATGCCAAAGCTTTTTTGAAGCAAAAACCTTGAGTTTTTTCAAAATAAGAACAAGAGTTGATCTCTTTTGGTTGTGCCTTCAAGGCCGACATGCAAATATTTGAGATATACATGCATATATTCTCTGTTAATTGTTTTTATCATATACATACATCATCCTGCATTGCATCATGCATCATACATACATATCAAGCCGATCATCAAACCTTGTTACATCGTAACCTCTGCAGGAACAAATAGATCTTTGATAGCCAAAATGGCTGGATCTACATCATGGGTTGTCATTTAATTGACCGGCTATTGGATTTTTCAACTTGTGCTCTATAGTAAACTACAACACTTATGGATTTCTCAAAACATATATTTGTTGGGTTGCACCGCAACCACGAGCAGGGATTTTCGTTTTAAGGAGAAAGTCATTATTCCAGGATATTCGACAAAATACCGGGTTACAACCACGGTCAAGGAGTCATTCAACAAATTATGATGAGTTAAATTATTCTCACACGGTCCCAAGTCGCTGCACGCATACGACCCGGCACTTGGGTCTACATCATATGATGTTTTTCTTTTCAAAGGAGAAGTGCATGTAAGTCCCAAGTCGCTGCAGGCATACAACCCGGCACTTGGGAGCTACACCACTCAGATCAAATTTTCTAAAGTCCCAAGTCGCTGCAGGCATGCGACTCGGCACTTGGGGGCTATAGTATTCAGTTGCACAAACAGATTACAAAGGTCCAAAGTGAAGACCCGGCCCATCACATACTGATGAGCCATCCCTTGGGGGCTACACATTGCTCCTCAAGTCTATATGATCAAATTTAGAAAAAGTTCCTGGTCATTATTGCATAATGACCCGGCCCTTGGGGGCTACACTGGCTGAAGTTTTATGAGCATAAGATACTTACAAGGCCCAGGTTGCTGCAGGCAAGACAACCCGGTACTTAGGGGCTACATATGTGGAACATTCAACTTATGACTGGTGACTCAGATGAACAATCCGGATTTCTCTAGGGTTGCAATATTTATATTGAAGCAAGTCTTAAAGCTATCACTACGTTCCCCACTTAAGACTTGGGGGCTAAAGGTAATATGGATATAAAAAAATAGAAGAACACTTTCAAGATGTCAATTGAGAGCGAGATGGGTCTCATTTCTTCATGGAGCTGAAGCGTTGAAAGACCAGCTCAACATCACACAGATTTCTTTATTCCTAATAATTTTATCAAGTCGGCTGGATTCCAGTTGTTTGACCCGGCGTCACCAACAATCATGACCCGGCATTATCAAAAAATCATAACCCGGTAGATTCTATATAAACAACCCAGCTTCACAGGTTGAAGTGGTTTAACAATGGACGAATTTCTATTCCCAATATTTTTATCAAGACGAAGCAATGGAAGCCAGCTCAACTTCATATGGTTTTCTTCTCTCCAGTAATTTCATCAAGCCAAAGCATTGGCGGCCGACTCAACGGCATATGGGTGTTTTATTCCCAATATTTTGCAAAGGACATGGACCTGCAATATGATTGTGAAGACGGCTCGTTCATATGAAAAAGAAACCCAGATTTTTGAGGATCCACTTCATTGAAATAAGCCGGCCAGGGGAGCGAGCCGGTCACTTAACATATTTATTATTCTTATTTTAGGAGCTTAGCATGAATAAATTCAAGCTAACCTAGGGGCTAATGTCGGGAATATTCCCCACGGTTTGACTCGGCCAGGAGGTATGACCCGGCCCATCATATGGCGGCTTATAGGTCACCTCTATTACCGGGTCACAGGACGACCAGGCCCAAGGCCCAGTGTGCAAGCCGGCGCAAGGCAGCTCATGGAGAGGCCTGGAGGGCCGGCTCACATAGAAGGCCCAAGATGAGGAAGGATTCCCTCACAAAGGAAACAAGACCCGGATTAGGATTCAAGAGAGACTAGTCCTAATCCTACTCCTAGTAGGACTCTACATGTAAACCTATCCCTTCAACCTATATAAGGAGGGGTAAGGCGCCCCAAGAGGGACAAGTTGACAACTTCAAGTCATTAGAGATAGACAGATTAGAGGTAGCAATTCCGCACCCTTGTAATCGAGATTGTCATCATCATCAATATAGACACAAAGCAGGACGTAGGCTTTTACCTCCATCGGAGGGGCCAAACCTGGGTAAACTCGCGTCTCTCGATTCCGACCAACCCCTCACAAGCCTCCACCTAGTTGTGATGGCCTCACACCTCAGTTCTCTCACGAGGACATCTTGCCGTGACAAAACCATGACAGGGGTGGTTTGACCATGCTGGATTCATGTAGGTTTCATTTTCGTGTTACAGCAGGGTGAGACGCGAGAACTAGTTGGGGGCATGTATTCGTAGCTATGGTTCCCTCTCGCAGACACGAAGTGGCGGCACACGAGACATGTGCCACATCAAAGTTGCGCATTGGTTATTTGAACATGTCAAACCACCCTTCGCATACATATTTTTGTTCCACATGCAGGTGTGATTGTGTTCTAACCCATTTCCTGCATTTTTTTTGGCAAAAATGCTCATTTATATTATTACTATTGGGGAGACAAGAGATTTCTTGTATTTGATTGCAGGTTTGTTTGAGAGAGACCATCTTCCTCCTACACCTCTCACGAATTGATAAACCTTAGGTCTTCCACTTGCAGGAAAATTTCTACTGTCCTACAAAACTCTGTGCTTGAAGGCCCAACGGAGTCTACAAGAATAAAGTTGCATAGTAGACATCACACGCCGTATTGCCTTGTTGTCTCCTCGTCTCGCTTACTTACTCCTCCCGAATCTTCCTGGATCTCTTTTGTCTAGAAAAAAATCGTCAAAATTTTTCGTAGCCTTTGGACTTAATTTGGTACAGATTTCCTGGAAAACCAAAAACAGACAAAAAACAGTAACTAGCACTAGGCACTGGGTTAATAGGCTAGTTCCCCAAAATGATATAAAATAGCATATTATTGCATATCAAGTAACCTAGATTGGTAACATAATAACATGGAACAATAAAAATTATAGATACGCCGGAAAAGTATCAAGGGCCTTTCTATTTACTTTCATGTTATTTACTTTTATTGTTGAGTCATGATCTTCTCAGCAAAAGCACCAGTCCTGAGAGCGATATTGCCATTTTTATTCATTGAGTCTAGTTAATGTTGGATGTTAGCATGACTGGATCTCTTGTATGTTTAATTACAATGTTTAGTCACTGTTTGAACCTCAGAGGTGCTCTACATTTTTGTTTTGCGGTCTTAGAAAGGGTTAGCGAGATACCATGTTATCATATTATATCATGATCATTTTGACAAATTGTTGGCATCCGAGATATCTAATTATTGCTCGCTAGTTAGTTATGTTATTTTCCATGAGTAAATATGAGACCTAACTGTTATTATTGACATGGTTAGTTCATGATCTTTGCTGAAAACTTGAACATTGAGTTAAACATATATATAACAATGAGAAGAAAAGAGTTTGTAAAATTATTTTTATCACTTTCAATTTGTCAACTGAATTGCTTGAGGACAAGCAATGCGTTAAGCTTGGGGGAGCTGATACATATCCAACGTATCTACTTTTCCAAACACTTTTGCTCTTGTTTTGATCTCTAATTTGGATGATTTGAATGAAACAAACTCGGACTAACATTGTTTTCAGCATAATTACCATGGTGTTGTTTTTGTGTAGAAAAAAAAGTTTTCGCAATTGGAGGAATTTTCTGGAATTTTTTTATTGAATATACAAAAAATACTACAGCGAAGATCCACTAGAGGGAGGCCACCAGTTTATCACAAGGCAACAGGGTGTGCCCACCCCCCTAGGCATGCCATGTTACCTTGTGGGGCCCGCGGGGATCCGTTGACCCTAATTCCAAGCTTATAAATTCATACTCTCTGAGAAAAAACCACGAGAGAAATTTTCATCGCGTTCGACAAGACGGAGCCACCGCCACCTCGTGTTCTTCCTCGGGAGGCCTGATCTAGAGTCCGTTTAGGGATCCAGAGAGGGGAATTCATCGCCATCGTCATCAACAACCCTTCTCCTTCAACAATTCCATGATCCTCACCACCAGGAGTAAGTAATTCCTTCGTAGGCTTGCTGGACGGTGATGGTATTGGATGAGATTTATTATGTAACCGAGTTATTTTGATAGGGCTTGATCCCTATATCCATTATGTTCTGAGATTGATGTCACTATGACTTTGCTATGCTTAATGCTTGTCAATAGGGCCCAAGTGTCATGATTTCAGATTTGAACCTATTATGTTTTCACGAATATGAGTGTGTTTTGGATCCGATCTTGCAAGTTGTATGCACCTATTGTGTGTTATGATCCATAAGACCCCAAGGTGACAATAATTGGGATCATCTCCGGTGATGACCGTAGTTTGGGGAGTTCATGTGTTCACCATGTGTTAATTCTTTGTTCTGGTTCTCTATTAAAAGGAGGCCTTAATATATCTTAGTTTCCTTATGGACCCCGCGGTCATTGGAGGGTAGGACAAAAGATGTCATGCAAGTTCTTACTATAAGTACATATGACTATATAATACATGCCTACATTATATTGATGAATTGGAGCTAGTTCTGTGTCGCTCTAGTGTGTAACTGTTACATGATCGATGAATGTTATCCAAATCAATTATCCATCACTTATCCATGGCCTATGCTTTTCGTCTATTGATTTCCATTAAGTTACTTTCATTACTATTAGTGCTACAATCAATAAAATTTGCTACTTTTCACTGTTCCTATTGCTCTTGTTACTGTGCTACTAAAAGAGTCATTGCACAAAGAAAATCCAGGTGTTGTTGAATTGATAACTCAACTACTAAGACCAATAAATATTCTTTGGCTCCCCTTGTGTCGAATCAATAAATTTGGGTGAAATACTACCGTCGAAGACTGATGTGACCCCCTATACTCGTGGGCTATCACTCGGTACTCACGAGCGTGCCGATGTTCCTTCTATTTTTCTTTGAAGTACCTATAGGGGTACGAAAAGCTTTAGAATTTTATCGATCACGATTTTTTTGGCAAAGCGACGAAATTAAGAGAAAATACAGGCTTACTAAATGGGATATAATTTGTCGACCCAAGGACCAAGGGGGTTAGGCATTGAGAATTTAGAGGTAAAGAACAGATGCCTACTTAGCAAATGGCTATACAGGCTTTCTGTTGAGACTGAAGGCATGTGGGTACAGTTAATATGTAACAAGTGCCTCCACTCCAAAACCATGGCCCAGGTAACCGTTAGACCAAATGATTCTCCTTTCTGGAAGGGGTTGATGAGAGTGAAGGCAGCCATCTTCCACATGACAAAATTCTTCATTGGAAATGGTCATACTACTAGATTCTGGGAGGATACGTGGCTAGGGGAGGCACCGCTCGCAACACAATATCCTTCCTTGTATAGTATTGCACACCATAGTGATGCCTATGTTGCTACATTATGATAGTCTGCACCTCTAAATATATAGTTTCGGAGATCGTTAGTGGGTGACCGTTGGAATTCCTGGCTACATCTCGTGAGAAGGTTGATGGATATTCACCTCTCTGATGAGCAGATACCATTCACTGGAGACTATCTACTAATGGTTTTTTTAGTGGAATCTATGTATGTTGACTTAATCAACTTTGCTCCAATCCCAATATCGAGACCTATTTGGAAAATTAAAGTGCCCTTAAGAATCAAAGTATTCATGTGGTCTGTTCATAAGGAAGTGATTTTCACTAAGGATCACTTGGCAAAGTGTAGTTAGGACGGTAGTCAACGTTGTTGCTTTTGTGATCAAAATTAGTCGATTAAACACCTCTTTCTCGAGTGTCCGATGGCTAGAATATTATGGCGTTTGACTCATATAGCCTTCAATATTACTCCTCCAAATAGTATTCACTCGTTATTCGGGACACTACTAGGGAAAAGCTTTTAGGTGGAGGCTTAACAGTAGCGCGGCTTAAAGAAACGCGCTACTGCTACTTTGCAGTAGCGCGTGTAAATAAAAGGCGCTACTACTACACACTTAGCAGTAGTGGGGGAGATAAAGAGTGCTGCTGGTACACTTTCCCAAACATACCCACCTGACTATGTAGACTAGCAGCACGCGACAAGGAAGTGCGCTAGTGCTAAACAGTTTAGCAGTAGCGCATGTTCAAAAGACACGCTACAAGTACTGTCACACTGTGCCACCTGGTGGGCCCCACTTAGTGGCAACGCATCTTGTTTGGCTCCGCTACTGATACTGCTCTTAGTAGTAACGCCTGTCCAGGACACTGGCTGCTGCTAAGGCGCATCAGCCACCATCCCCAATCCCCCTCTCCCCCTCCCTCTTCCTCTCTCCCTAACTTTCTCACTCACTTTTTTATCCCCCATTACTACTACCTAGCTTTCTTCTCTCATCCTTCTCCTACCTCTCTTCTCTCTACTATAATTACCCTCCACCATCTCCACTAATGCACCTCTTTTCTCTCTTAGCTTCCTCAATTTTGTCTCCTCCCTCCACTAGTTAGAGCTAGCCATCTCCTTCCCCTACTAGATAGATCTATCTATTTAGTAAGTGGAACCTATCAACTCCCCAACTAGATCTATTCTTTAATGAAGTAAAGCCATCTAGTCACCATGCTTATCTCTCGAGATATCTAGGTGAGTAAAAAATGTGCTTTGGAAGAATTAATGGAAAATATGTGTGCGATATGACCAAATCGGGTGATATGATGGAAATTGTGTGTTTTGCATGAGTTGCCGCTTATATGTTTATTTGCCGAATTGTGTGTGGCATGAGAGTTGCTTATGTTTTGACAAAATTTTGATTTATTTCCATTTCGGCGAATTTTGGGCAAACTCTATATGTCCTTTTTTAGGGAAGGTCATCCCGAATTTTTGTATGACTTTGATGCATGCATGCATGTATGCGTTTGTAATCCTCACTAGTGCAGGCGCCTGCTATACAAACGGTTTTTAACCCCTTTCTGTGACGTAGTCTCAAACCATCGCCTTGCATGTGGGGCGATAGGGGGGACTATCCCACACGATACGGAAAACCCGTCGGCAATGGCTGCGCCCGGTCACACACGATGGGCAAAAATATTTCGTGTGCGATTGGAAGGGCCATCACAAACAGATATATTGGAGAAGTCGTGTGATATGTGCTTAGCATCCCACATAGTGAATCCCAAACATATGTTTCCGTTCCTATTGTACATCACACACAATTTTCTGCATAACGTCATCTGTGTTAGGGGTGGCCATCACGCACGGTGCCTAGAAGAAACTGTTTGGCATATGGCTGTCCAACACACACACACGTTTTATGTGAAAACATTTGCAAATGGGTGTTCTAATGCACACAGTTTTCGGCCGGAAGTCGTGTGTGATTTTTCACTGATTTAACACGCCAATTTTCCAGAAACTGTGTGGGTTTGTTGAGGTCATCGCTCACGGTGTTCTATGACAAAGCGTCTGCAATATGAAACCCTAATAATCAGGCTAATATCTCTATTATTTATAGTCCAGCTAGTAAACAAATTGACACTTCATATCAAGCACACAATATATTTCATTTCCTATTACGGCAAACAGGATTTCATAATTGAAATACATCAGAGTACAACATCATATAGGCATATACTACCTAGCTACCCAATTACATGACAGGACCGAGTTTCACATGCAACATCTAAAACCTTTGGAAAATAGCATCATATACGGTAAATAGACATATGAATCTCGTCTAGAACACTATTGAAGCGGAAGGCAAATATTGAGCCTTCGCTGATGTCGAAGGTCCTTGCAACTTATGACAGTGCCTATGGATGGTTGCCCGCCCATCCTTCATCCTCTTGAGGAAGACTTCAACATTATACCGTCGGTACTGTATGAATATCTTCCTCGCCTTTTAACCATACGAGTGGTTTGAGACGTACTCATCGATGAACTGCTTTGGAAAGGACTGGAAACAAAGATATGCATAAATTTCGTTTCGAAAAATTGAAATGTCACAAAGGGAAAAAAGACAAGGTAAAAGAGATAGTACCATCCTATAGTTCACTGATGTCTTCTTGTAAGTGCATCTAGTGCCACCCTTGTTTGGTTTTGGAGTATTGAAGACAAACGTGGTTGAGGGACTAATGTGTTTGTGAGAGTTCACAGGATAACACATATAGAAGTCCCTGGAGATTCGGTTTAACCGTCGAAGACAACCCCTAAAATTGTCCGAAGACATTGATGATGGCCGAAGCCATTGGTGGTATGCGAAGATAATTGCCTGAAGATAATAACACGTGAAGATGAAATCTTTTGGTAGTTTTGTATCTTCTTTCCTAAGTCATAGGAATGACCATACTGTTAAGTGGGGTCGACGTGATCAAAGTCAGACGCTGACGTGATGCTCAACCCAAACCTATGTCTTTGAGTGAAGACAATGAGAGGAAATCTCTTCCAGAGTTGGTTGAGTCAGCTTTACTTGTAGCCCAAGTAGAGTTGCCGCGTGTGTTTGAAATCTGACCGTTGTGACACGTGTCGGTTGGCCATTGACCCAGGGTCATTTGGGTCATATCAGGTCGGGTTGCCCGCTGGCTATAAATAGCCCAACCCCTCCACCATGAGAAGGTAGCTGCTCAAAGAGAGATACGGCTATTGTCGTTTTGTAGCAACCCACCTCGAAGACATTGAGGGAGAGAAACATCCTGCGAGGATAAGCCTAAACACCCAGAGCTGGAGTGTTTGAGCATCACTGAAGTTGTTCTGTTCTGAGAGAACTGAAGACTTATTACACTTGAAGACTGTGATCTTCCAGACGGTTAGGCGTCTGGGTCTAGAGCAATCCAAGAGTCATTGTGGATCGCCGGGTGACCAAGTTTGTACGGGTTTCGAAAGTCTCCCCTAAAGACTTACCTGAGTGATTGGGCGTTGTCTAAGTGACTTCGGCTCAAGCACTACTGGAATCAGCAAATTTGCCGTCTGCCAGTTCTTTGCCATCAGCTGGCGGACGGCAAAGAAGCTCTTTGCCATCCGTTTCCAGAAAACAGACGGCAAAGAACTAGCTGACGGCAAAGAAGCTCTTTGCCATCATCCACTTCTTTGCCGTCTGCTAGTGGACGACAAAGAAACTTTGCCGTCCGTCAGCAGACGGCAAAGAGGTGGGGTGGGGTCCGGTGGAGGATAACGGCCCACCCCACCTCTTTGTCGTCCGCTAGCTGACGACAAAGATTCTTTGTCGTCCACTAGCAGACGGCAAAGAAGCCACTACCTAACGGCCCTAACGGCCCACCCCTCCTCTCTCTCTTCTCTCTCTCTCTCTCTCTCTCTCTCTGTCTCTCTCTCTCTCTCTCGCCCCAACCGCACCCCGCCGCCGCCCCGGCCCGCCGCCCGCCGCCCGCCGACACCGCCGCCCCGCCGCTCCGCCCCCCCCCCCCGCTGCACCCCGCCGCCGCCCCGACCCCCACCGCCACCGCCGCCCCGGCCCCGCCCCGCCCGCTCCCCAGCCCCAGCCTCCTCCACCGGCCCCGCCCCGCCCCCTCCCCTGCCCCCTCCCCTGCCCCCTCCACCGGGCCCGCCTAGGCCGCCACGCGCCCCTCCCCTGCGGCACTAGGATCTGGACCGGCATCCCCCCTGCTCCCCGTCCCGCTCTCGGCGGCCGGCCTCCTGCAGGGCCGCCTGCCGGCACATCCTCCCTCGCCGCCAGATCGACGGCGGTGCAGTCTTTTCTTGCTCGTTCCTCTCGGGCCTCGGCAGATCGACGCCGGCGGCGACTCCTCTCCCCGATCCCGGTGAGTTCTTTCTCCACTTGCGCCCTGTTTATTTAGATTTAGGTTTAGTTTAGTTTAGTTTAGTTCTGTTTTTTAAGATTTAGGTTTAGTTTAGTTTAGTTTATTAGGTTAGAAAAAATAAGTTAGTTAGTTAGTTTTTTCTGTTAAGTTAGTAAGTTAGTTAGTTAGTTAGTTTTTTAGGAGGAGGAGGAGAGGAAATGAAGAAGAAGAAGAAGAAGAAGAGGAGAAGATGAAAAGAAGAAGAAGAGGAGGAGAAGGAGAAGAAGAAGAAGAAGAAGAGGAATAATAAGAAGAAGAAGAGGAGAAGAAGAAAAGAAGAAGAAGAGGAGGAGAAGGAGAAGAAGAAGAAGAAGAAGAGGAAGAAGAAGAGGAAAAAGAAGAAGAAAAGGAGGAGGAGGAGGAGGAGGAGAAGAAAAGAAGAAGAAGAGGAGGAGGAGGAGGAGGAGGAGAAGGAGAAGAAGAGGAAGAAGAAGAAGAAAAGGAGGAGAAGAGGAGAAGAAGAAAAGGAAAAAGGAAAACCGGGTCGAGGATCGCCGACGGGGTGCGTCGGCGCCGACGGAACCGGGTCGAGGATCGCCGGTCGCCAAGGGGTCGAGGGTCGAGGATCGCCGAAGAAGAAGAAGAAGAAGGAGAAGAAGAAGAAGAAGAAGAAAAGGAGGAGAAGAGGAGAAGAACCCGCGCTGCTGCTATGCCAACCTTATCCACTCCGTGCGCTCCCTCTCTCTTCCTCACTCCCGGCCCCTCACTCCCCCCTCACACTGTCGCTCCCTCTCTGCCCCCCACCGCTCGCCGCCGCCGTCGCCTACCCCTCCTCCCTCTAACGCCGTCGCCTTCCCCTCCTCCATGGACTCGGTAATCCTCCCCCTCCTCCGTCCTCCCTCCTCCCCGCCCCACCTCCTCCGTCCTCCCTCCACTCCTCCATTCGCCGCCGGTCGGCCCCTCCTCGCTCCGCCTTCCTCCTCCGTCCACCTTCCTCCTCCCTCCTTCAGTCGCCCCTCCTTCTCCCTCCTCCCTCCTCCCCGTCCCACCTCCTCCGTCCTCCCTCCACTCCTCCATTCACCGCCGACCGGCCCCTCCTCGCTCCGCCTTCCTCCTCCGTCCTCCTTCCTCCTCCCTCCTTCAGTCGCCCCTCCTTCTCCCTACTCCCTCCTTCGTCCTCCTTCCTCCTCCCTCCTTCAGTCGCCCCTCTCCTCCCTGCTACATTTTGATTTAGTAGGCTAGTTGATATTTTCTTGTTGATATGCAACATTTTGATTTACTTAATAATTTTTAGTTGATATAAGCCTCTGTTCATATATAACACTTTGATTTAGGATAGTTTCTAGGGTTTAGTTGATAGTTTCTAGTTAACTAAATTATTACTAGGGTTTTAGTATATTATTTTTAGACATAGTTGATAGTTTCTAGTGATCCTGAAACTATTTACTCATTTGCTAGAATGAACATGTCGTATTCTGAATATAGAGGATGTCTTGGTGTTCTTGTTTGCAATGTACCTCCGAGTGGCCTATATTTTGTCGGAATGTTGATTCGTTTCCGTTCCGGCAAATTTCAGGCGCTCGATATGTCCTGTTTTTAGCAAAGGTCATGCCTCATATTTTTCATCAATTTTAGCATCACTTGTGCTACAATGTAGGACATATCGAGTGCTTGTGATTTGCCAGAACGGGAATTCAATGATATTCCGGCAAAACATAGGGCATTTTTTCTATGTCATTGCTCGATATATGGAATGGGTTAACTTTAGGTCTGTTTCGGCTCCTTGTGTGTCTTTCAGTGAGGGAGAGTGTCCACCATATATATATATGAGAGAGGAAGAATCCCGACTGTTGTCGTGGGGGTTGCTTCTCCTTCTTTTCCTTGTGCTAGACATTTGTAATGCACTAGGGAAAGGAGGAGTAGCGACCATCACCAACGGTCGAAATATGAGAGAGGAAGAATCCCGACTGTTGTCGTGGGGGTCGCTTCTCCTTCGTTCCCGTGTGCAAGACATTTTGGTGTAATGCACTCGGGGACGAATGGAGGAGCCACCATCACCGACGGTCGCAATATCAGAGGGAGTGCCCACCATATACGTGAGATGAGAGTTTAGGAAGGAAAGACTCGACAGACCTAAAGTCAACCCGTTGCATATTGAGTAATAGTGATCTGTGTGTTGATCAGTTTCTTGGTAGTTGCCTTCGATCGATTTTAAATGTTTCAACTATGAACATAGGAAATGTCTGACGACGAAAGGAAATTCGTTATGTGCAAATTATGCGAAGACGAGCGCGGCCTGTGCGACAAGCCTCACCTAGTTGATGGTAGGCGCTTCAGCATCGTGCTGGATGAGACCTTCGAAGTGGATACAGTAAGTCACAACGACAAGTCTTTTTTCGTAATTAAGCATGACTTCTGCTTCTTTTGCTTCAACTTATAATTTTAATTTTTTACTATTCTACTAGCGTATCCCCTGCCATGCAAGAATTTATGTCTTGGATAAGATTGGTTTCAATACTAAAAAAAGTATGGAGGTAAAGAGAGTTCACTTGAGGACCGAGCATGGTTATACTTTTGCCGTAAAATTGTACAATGCAGACACCTACTCCTATTTTGAATGCAAAAGTTGGCAAGCACTATGCAAGGCTTATGCATTTGAGCCTAATATGCTTATCACCTTTGATATTCGTCCGGAAGATGAAATTGAAGGTAATATCGACATCTGGGTCGATGTGCAGACGCCTCCAGTTCTACCATTATGTGAGTTTCTCAACCATATTTATTATGATTCCGATTCTGCCTCCGTGTGAGTTTGTTAAACATATTTGTTATGTAATTTATATTGTTTATTTCAAAATAGTTGACATCTTATTTCCATTGACAGCTTATTTGCATTCTTCAAAAAATGTACAGAAGATGGTAGACCGAACCTACTACTACAATGATGAAGCAGAATTAACTTATAAGGAGAAAGTTCATCTTATCGCATTTGTTCATGATCTTGAGAATTACAATAGCTATTATCAAACTCCTCCACATTATGGTCAATACGTGCCACTAGTGCACGTGGTGAACTACGGTAACATCCATGGAGATTGCATGGTAAGGTTTTCTACTATTACGACATCTGTGCATCTTTTGCATAAATTCTTCTAAAACTAAACAACATTGCTAACTACAAAGTTATTACTATGTTTTTCAATAGAAAATTCCGAAGGATTGTGTGCCTTATCTGAAGTTTCCGAGAGGTCGCGTTGATGTTATGAGCTTACGGCCAGCACGGCCAGGTCAGCCTACGCATCACTCCTGTCCATACCGGATTTCTAAAACCGATGAAGACATGACAATCAAAGATTGGAAAAAAATGTATGGTCAATCGTAGAGAGCTACTTGGAAGCAACATTGTGCGTAGGCCAAGAATTGGAGACAGGATGATCTCCATTCTACATAATGGAGAGTCAGGGCCTATCTTGTTTTATGATATTTTACCTAAGAGAGGGTAGAGTAGGTCCTATGAGAGAGGAGTAGGTCCTAGGTACAATGTGTTATTATGTGCTACAATGTGTTAGAGTTGATGATGATGAGGAGGAGGAGTTGTGATTATGACTAGTGACCAACTTGTTATTATGATCATGATTAGTTATTATATCATTGGGGGAAGGAAAGAGGATTAGATTCATGTCGATGGATCAAAAGTGACCAAAAGTTGAATTAGTAGGATCGTCGTTGCAGTGCTACTGCTTTCCCAATTTGCAGATTTTCTTTCGATGAGGAAGCTTGCGTTGATGGAGTCTACTCTTCTTCTTGTGCTTCCTTTTTGGTTTGATTTTGTAGGATGAACAATGTGAAACTTGCTACCTATATATGTATGTATGGATGAAACCATTGTATGCTTGTTGTTGGATATGTTGGCTAGCTATATATGTTGCATATGGACTTTTCATTTGGTATGTATATGTGTTGGATGAGCATATCCATATGGCAGGGATATGATTTGGTATATATATGTGTTGTTATGCTTGTTGAAAGTACTATCATATATATATATATATATATATATATATATATATATATATGTGTGTGTGTGTGTGTGTGTGAAATTCTGTGAAATTGAATGAATTTAAGAAAAAACAGAAAAAACAGGGGCTGTACAGGCTCTTTGCCGTCTGCTGGCAGATGGCAAAGGTCTTTGCCGTCTGCCAGCTGACGGCAAAGCTGGCACGTGGCAGCTACCTGTGCAACCTAGGGTGCACTGGGCTGGCCTATTTGGCAGCTTTGCCATCCGCTGGCAGACGGCAAAGACCTTTGCATCTATGCCGTCAGCCAGCAGACGGCAAAGCATGCCGTTAACCCCTTAACGGACCTAAGCTGCCACATGTTCCGTCCATGCCCTTTGCCGTCTGCTGGCAGACGGCAAAGACCTTTGCATCTTTGCCGTCGGCTAGCAGACGGCAAAGTGGCCTTTACCGGAGCTTGTTCAGCCGGACGTGTTGCCGTCTGCTGGCTGACGGCAAAGACCTTTGCCGTCCGCAATGCATGCCTTTGCCGACAGCCATGGCGGATGGCAAAGTTGCTGATTCCAGTAGTGAAGGGGAATAAGGTGAAGACGAGGTCTTCTGAGTTCAATCTCAGCCTCCCTAACCAGACGTACAGTTGTCACAGCAACTGGAACTGGTCCAACAAATTATGTGTCTTCATCAAGCTACTAGTTCTATCCTTCACTCTTTTACATTCTTTACTGAACTGTGAAGCCATTCCCTGAATACTTCTGACTGGAGACATTCCCAGAAGATATTCATATCTGCTGTTTATCTTCATGCTGCCTAAGTTTGTCTTCGACTCATCTTAGCGTGTACGATGATAATGCTTAACTTGCTTGTATGTCTTCATTGTATTGCATGTCTTGCTTAGATCCTTGATATCTATCCCTACCTGATCATGTTTTGAATACATTCATTGTTTTGAAGCCTTTCATAAAAATCGCCTATTCACCCCCCTCTAGTCGATAACTAGCACTTTCAATTGGTATCAGAGCAAGGTACTCCCTTGTTCTGTGTTTCGGTTTAACCACCTGGAGTTTTAGCTATGTCGACTGCAGGGATTATCAAGGTCTCTGCTGCGTGCCCTGTCTTTGATGGCACCGACTACCCCTACTGGAAGAACAAGATGCGCATGCATCTTGAAGCCATTGACAATGACCTATGGTATGTCATCATGGCAGGCATTCCTGAGGTTGGCGAAGGTGTTACTGCTGCTGATGTGAAGAGGTTCGCACAACTAGACTCCACCGCCAAGAACATTCTCTGTGGTCACTTGACCAAAGGATAGTATGGCCGTGTGAGTGCACTAAACACTGCAAAGAAAATCTAGGAATGGCTGTCCAAAGTAAATGAAGGTGTCTCATCTCAAAGAGACTCTCGTGTTGATGTGGTTCGCAACTTGTTCAACTGATTCAAGAGACTCAACAATGAAAATGTCAAGCTCACGTTTGATCGACTCACCGACATCTCAAATGAGCTGAATGCACTTGGTGCCATTGATATCACCAAACATGAAGTCATGAAGAAGCTACTCAGATCACTTGACAGTTCCTTTGACACTCTCACACTCATGATCCAAGAGCACCCTGACTTCAAGAGTTTGGATCTTGCCGATATCCTCGAGAGGTTGAACACACATGAATTCCAACAAGCTGAGAAGAGGGATATCTACGGTCCCAGTTACCGTTGCTCTCGTGCCCTGAAGGCCAAGGTTGTGTCCTCATCTGAATACAACTCTGAATGCATTTCTGATGGTGCTGAAGACTTTGGAAATAACTCGCTCTGCTTGTCAGGAAGTTTAGGAAGTTTGCCAAGTCAAAACGCTATGCAAAAATCTTCAAAGCGTGATTCCAAGAGGTCTGGTGAAATGTCTTCAAGAGACAGCAAGAAGCAAACCTGTCACAAGTGCAAGAAAGTTGGGCACTTCATTGCTGATTGTCCTCGATGGGAAAAGGAATTCAAGAAGAAGGGCAAGGACTATGACTCGGATGACAAGAAGAAGAAGTATGCAAAGTCTTCATCACACATGAAGATTTCATCTTGCAAGGCACATGCTTTTATTGGAAAGGAGATGGATTCATAGTCTGAATTTGGTTCTCAGGCTGAGGAAGCATCTGAGGAGGAATCTGACGCTGAAGTAGCTGGACTAGCAATGGCTTCGGCATATCTCTCTACTTCTGTCTTCGAACCCGAAGACAATGGCTCCTTCCTCAACACCGAAGCCAGTGATGATGATGCTACTCTTGCCTACTGCTTCATGGTGAAAGCCTCCAAGGTATCTTCAAAGCCCTCATGTCATGACTCTGAATCCGAAGCTGAATCTGATGATGACATAAAACCTAGCTATGCTAACCTTTTCAAAATTGCCACCAAGCAACAAAGTGCCATGGAGAAAATGCAAACTACTCTAGAGAAAAGTGATGACCTATTAGGCGAAGAAATGAGTCTGAACGAAACTATGGCTGAAGACAAGCGTAGTCTTCGTTCAAGGTTTGAGGATCTCCAAAGTCGTCATGATGCCCTCTCAACTGAACATGGGAAGCTTTCTCTCGAATATCCTCAGAAAAAGATTGATCTAGAGAAGTTAAGAGAACCTCATGATGACCTACGGAAGGAAAACGACTCACTCCTAGCAGAACAGATCAGTACCGCTCAGGAGGAATTTGATGGTCCATGCTTAAAATGCCTTGCTCGTGAAGCTAATGATTCAACTGTTGAATGTTCAAATGCTTCTGAAAATGCATTATCTTCAACTGTATCTATGGTGACTAACCCCTCATCTGAGGAAACCACTGCCATCACTAACGACAATGACAGGTTGAAGACATTGCTTGAAACTGGCATGTACAAGAGTCTTAAGGGACATCAGATTCTTTGTGATGTCCTAAAGAAGACAATCCTGAACAAAAACCCCAGGAAAGAGCGTTTGGGTTTCGAAAGAAACATCAATGTTGATGGTTCTTACTAGATGCCTAAGCAGTATCCCAAAACCACCTGGGTTACTGCAAATGGACCTTCAGTGGATCCATCCACATTATCTGGTTTTAACTGTGCTAACCCTATCATCATTGACAAGTCATTTGACTCCAATTATAAGTTTTTCAAATCTATGAATGGTGAAGTGTTTGCCAGGTATATTGGAACTCACTGCAGGAATGGTTCACCTATGAAGAAGATCTGGGTTCCCAAGTGTCTTCTTGAGAAGCTTCCTGTCAATGTCATGAAAGCATCAAGGAAGAAGACAAACCCCAGACCAAATTCTTCACATGGACCAAAGTCATGATATGGACCAAAGTCTTCATATGATCACTCTAACACCTATGTTCCACAGGGAAGAACTGAAAGGGCGCACGAATATGTACACTATGGCATGAATCGTTATGTTCATCCCACTAAGAATTACTCTGCATATTCATTTGAGTACTCTACCCCCCTGTTAAGTGAACCATTAGGGCATCTTTGCCAAAATTCTCTGATGCTGCCCTACGTCTCACTGCTTCTAAGCCACCCTTTCGCATGTGGGTGGTTAAGAAGAACTAACATCTTCATGTAGCATCGGGTCTCCAGATGGGATGAAGCCTATCTTGAAGATAATCTCTGGAGACCCAGAAATGATCTTGTTTGGACGGAAGAAAACTAATGAGAATGGTGTTACCATTCATATCATCCAATGTCTTCATACAATTGTGCATTGCAATATCTTCATCAATGCATGTTACAGTTGCATGCCTTTGTGAACTAGACTAATTCTCAATGAGGAAAACAAATCCAATACCACTGACTGGATTATGGATAGTGGATGCACCAGTCATATGACTGGTGATCGAAGCCTATTGATGGAGCAAACTCTTCGACCTCCAACAAAAGACCACATCATCTTTGCAGACAAGAGCAGCAGCAAAGTATTGGGACTAGGTAGAGTTGCTATCTCAAGGGACCGACACATGGAAAATGTCATGCTTGTCGAATCCCTTGGTTACAACTTGATGTCTGTCTCAATGCTCTGTGACTTAGATATGCTTGTCATATTTGGTAAATTTCGATGTGTTGTGCTAATGGTCTCTGACAAAACCAAAGTCTTCGAAGGTTTTCGAAGAGGTGATTTGTATATGGTAGACTTCTTTGCAGGACCACAGGTTGCCTCATGTCCTCTAGCAAAGGCTTCGGAATGCTGGTTATGGCACAGAAGGCTAGGACATGCTGGGATGAGGAACTTACACACACTCGCCAAGAAGAAGCTTATCATTGGCATCGAAGGTGTCAAGTTCAGGAAGGACCACCTCCGTGGTGCATGTGAAGCCGGGAAGATGACTAGGGCCAAACATCCCTCGAAGACAATCATGACGACCACTTGTCCCTTCGTGGTGCTACACATGGACTTATTCGGCCCTACTCACTACTCCACCTTCTCTACCACTACAAATCTATATGGCTTCATAATTGTTGATGACTATTCTCAATTCACTTGGGTGCATAGCATACTCTATAAAACAGAAGTGCAGGATGTCTTCAGGCGCTTCGCAAATAGGTGTATGAACAACTACAACATCAAGATCAAGCACATCCGGAGTGACAATGGCACTGAATTCAAGAACATAGGCTTGGATACCTATCTTGATACTCTTGGCATCACTCATGAGTTCTTTGCTCCATACACTCCTCAGTAGAATGGCGTCGTGGAACGCAAGAACAAAACTCTTATTGAGATGGCTCGCACCATGCTCGACGAATACAAGACACCACGGAAGCTATGGCCTGAAGCCATTGATACTGCATGCCACATCATCAACAGAGTATATCTTCACAAGTTCTTCAAGAAAACATCATATGAGCTTCTCACCGGTAAGAAACCCAATGTAAGTTATTTCAAAGTCTTCGGTACAAGATGCTGGATAAGGGATCCACACTACACATCAAAATTTGCACCGAAAGCACACGAGGGTTTCATGCTTGGTTATGGAAAGGATTTGCACACCTACATAGTCTTCAACACGTTTCACAACAAAGTTGTTGAAACTATAGATGTGCGATTCGATGAAACTAATGGCTCGCAAAGAGAGCACCTACCTCCTGTGCTAGATGGACTACCACCTGATGAAGCTATCAGATTGATGGGAACTAGAGAAATCGTGCCTGAAGAACCAGAGGTTGAAGAAGTCATCATTCCTCCATCCACTCAGCGCGAAGACAATGCTGAAACTGAAGACATTGCTGTTGATGAAGACAGAGCTCAGCAGCAAGAACAAATTCTTGGCCCTGCTCATCCATGCGTGGCTAATGAAGTCCAAATTGAGAGAATGCTAGACAGCATAAATGCACCAGGTCCACTCACTCACTCAAGAGAAACTCAATTGGCTAACTTTTGTGGGCATTTTGCTTTTGTATCTATCACAGAGCCCGCCAAAGTAGATGAAGCTTTCAAGGAATTAGAATGGATTCAAGCCATGCAAGAAGAGCTTCAGCAGTTTGAGCTCAACAATGTGTGGGAGCTCGTGAAGCGCCCTGATCCAAGGAATGTGACGCCCCCATTCTCATCCGTACGCTAATCATACACGCAATGCGTACGACCAAGATTAGGGACTCACTAATTAATATCACAACACAACTCTAGACACAAATTTAAAGTCATACAACTTCATATTACAAGCCAGGGGCCTCGAGGGCTCGAATACAAAGCTCGACAAAGCACGAGTCAGCGGAAGCAAATATATCTGAGTACAGACATAAGTTAGACAAGTTTTGCCTTAAGAAGGCTAGCACAAACATAAGCAGCGGATCGAAAGAGGCGAGGCCTCCTGCCTGGGAACCTCCTAACTACTCCTGAGCGTCGGGAGCAGCCTCCACGTAGTAGTAGGCTCCAGCAGTGGTGTAGCAGTCGTCTCCGGCGTACTCCATCTCCTGGGCTCCATTGTCTGAACGCAGCAACGTATTGAGGGGGAAAGAGGAAGCAAAGCAGCGGTGAGTACTCATCCAAAGTACTCGCAAGACTGACATCAGAACTATGCTAAGTATGCATCATTATCAAAGGGAGGAGTTATATCTGGACTGACTGCAGAAAGCAAGAATAGGGAGAAGGCCTAGTCCTATCGAAGACTAGCATCTTCTTCATCTTGCAGCATTAGAAGAGTGCAGATTGGTATCACATATAGTCATATTGTTGTAGCAATTTTATTAAGTAACCACGCCCAGAGATCCTTCCTCGACTCCCTGCGAGGAAGCAATCCCGGAGCCATGATTCATTTCAATTTAAATTACAATTATAGTTGTATAAGGTCAAGGTACAACTCCAAGTCGTCCTGTTACCGTGGACACGGCTATTCGAATAGATTAATCATCCCTGCAGGGGTGCACCGCATCTCCAACATGCCTGATCACCTCCGGCCGGACACACTTTCTTGGGTCATGCCCGGCCTCGGGATAGCAGCATGTCGTCGCCCCACCTAGACTCAACGAAGAGGCCAGCCCGCCGGTCTAAATCCTATGCGTGCAGGGGTCATGGGCCCAATCACCCTTTGCACACCTGCACGATGCGTGGGCGGCCGGAAATAGACCTAGTACACTCCGGTCCAAGAGCTGCACCGTCCAGTCCAATCCGGCACGCGCCGCTCCATTGATGACATCCGAAGAGCTTCGGCTGATACAACGACGCTGAGTGCCCATAACTTTCCCACGTGATGGTTTGGTGCGCAATAAGGCCAACGACCAACTCAGATCAAATACCCAACCCATTAGCATTTTATTAATGCGGGGAAAGCGCGACCCATAAAGTGCGGTCCGTCGCCCCGTCTCGAGGATGTGTGACAAAGGCCTCTCTCGCCAGTCCACGCCTCATCATCATCAAACCGTGGGTACCCCACGGGGCCGACCTATCACCAACATGTTTCAGTAACCCGGTCATAGTAACTGTGTGTATAAAACATCGAGACAGAACCTGAGGAATCACCCTCATGGGGTCCCGCTCGATGAAACCGTCAAGGTGGACTTAGAGGAATCACCCTCGAGAGTCCCACACTTGAGGGGTTACACGACAGAGTCATCGTCGGGAGTGGTGAAGGAGGAATCACCCTCGATAACCACGACCGACTAGCTACACTATAGAGCTAGCATCATGAGTACTTCACGAGGTGTCACCCTCGGTACTCGATAGTAGCGCTGCAGAGTCGTACAACTAAGGTGAGTGCGGTGATGTGAGGGGCAGGGGCAACTGGGACTAAGGGGTCTCTGGGGTTTCATTGATCCACCTATACTAAGCAGTTGGTATGGTTACAGGTAAGGTAACAGTTTATCAAAAACAGGGTATGCATCAGAATAGGAGCTAGCTAATACAGTAGCAAAATTCTAATGCAAGAATAAGAGTGAAGGAATGGGCGATATCGGAATGCTCAAGGGGGGGTTGCTTGCCTTGCTGCTCTGCGGAAAAAGGCTGGTCGTCAGCAGTGTAGTCGATCTCGGCAGCACCGTCAGCCTCGGGGTCTACCGGAGAGAAGAGGGGGAAGAAACAATAAATATAAAGCACACAGATGCAACACGATGCATGACATGACAATACGCAGGGCTAGGGGTGTTTACGGCCTATCTAAGTGCGATATTTAATTTAGAAATTTATTTGAAATTATTTTAATAATGTCATGCACTATTCACCTATCCGAAACAGGCAAAAAGTTGCATGTTCAGATAGCTAAGGCATGTGACAGATGAATGGATGGCATATTTGGATTAGTGGGATTTTTTTGATCAACTTTCATGTATAAAGTTTTTTCATCTGAGCTATGGATTAATTTCTATGATTTTTCAAAGTTTTAATCAATTTCTGGAATTAACAGAATTAAATTAATTCGAAAAATCCTTTATGACATCATGCTGACATCAGCATTGCATCAGCTGACTGTTTGAACCTGACAGGTGGGACCCACATGTCATAGGCTCAGGGTTAATTCATTTTAATTTAAACTAAACAGAGACTAACTAGTAGGTGAGGCCCATATACCAGTGAGAGATTAGGTTAATTTAGTTATTTTAATTAATCTAATTACTTAATTAGGCACCTGACAAGGGGGGCCCATTTGTCATAGACACAGGGGGAAGGGCCCCACCAGTCAGTGGATGGGCAGTGCCCAGTCAGCCAGTTGACCAGGTCAACTGGTCAACTGGGGCTGGCCTAGCCCACTGGCAGTGGCACTAGGGGTGGCCCCAGGCCAGCCACGTCGGTGGTAGCCGCCGGAGACACGCTGGCGAGCGTCGGACGCGGCCGAAAGCTCCGGCGAGCTCGGAAATCTCGCACAGGGCATCAAATCGAGCGCGGCCAGCGGCGTTCGAGAGCTGAGATAGCCGCCGTTCCATTGCGGCCACGGCACGGGCTACGGTGGTCTGTGGCATCAGCTACGTCGACGGCAGGCGGCGGCTATGGGAGCATGACGGAAACGGCGCTACGGTGATCAAAATGGGTGGGGCAAGCGCGGGATGGACTCTACGCGACGCGGCGAAGCAGATGGGCACACGCCTGTGACCATTTGGTCACGAGAGGCTCGTCGGCGACGAGCTCCATGGCGATGCGTTCCGGCGCGTCCAATACGGCTAGCTACGGCGATAATAACGCGCAGGGGAGAGTGGGGAGAGGTGCGGCAGCTCACAGTGGATCCGTAGGGAGTGGTAGTGAGCTCGGGGAGGGTTCGACGGCGGCGAATCGACGGCGGCGATGCAGGTGGCCGAAGGTGGAAGAAGACGGTGCGGGTACGATGCAGGGGCCCTCAGCTCCGGTTCGTTGGCGCAGGCGACGTAGCGGACGGCGGCGAAGCTGGGGGACTCGACGGCATGGCGAATGGGGCCCGGTGGCTGCAGTTAGCCGACGGCCATGGCGGCGGCAGCGCGGTGGATCTGGGGAGGGAGAGAGAGAGGAGAGCGAGTGAGGCGAGGGGGGGGGAGCGAATGGGGGAGGGCGTCCAGGGGAGGTGGACGAGGGCGCCCTTATCCCCTTGCCCCAACTGCTCCGGCGCCGTGGCAAGCGGCGGGCGGCACGGCGAGCTCCTGCCATGGAGGCGCCGACATGCAGGGGGGAGCAGGTGAGCGGAGGTGGGCTGGGCCGGCTCGGCCCAGTAGCCAGGTAAGGCCTCTGGCCTTTTCTTTATTTCCTGTTTTCTTTTTATTTAAAAGACAGAGAGAGAAAAGAATTGTTTGGACAACAAAATTTGCTTAGGAAAATTATGGCACTTGGTCCATTAAATCCAGAGCACTTTTATGCACTGCCACAACAAGTTTGAGTATTATTGGAATCCATTTGGATTTTTCATGAATATAATAGCATTGAAAAATGCTGAAATGGCACTGGATTATTTGCTACTGTTCACATTTGCACAAGAGTGATGTTGTTTTCCCCAACAACATTAGTTTTAGAATTTTTAACAATTGTGCAACATTTTTCATTTGCTGTTTGAGGATTTAAATTTATCACATAAAATCCTAGGGCATTTGAAATGAAATTTGAATTGGAATTTGAATCCAAACTTGATCAAGCCCTGTTTAGCAAAAGATTAGCTTAATCACATGGCCATTACTGTAGCTTAATTACAATCATCACTGTATCCAAAAGCCAAGGTGTCACAACTCTCCCCTACTAAAAAGAATTCTCGCCCCGAGAATTAAGAAGTAGAAGGAAAGAGCCCGGGGTATTCTGCATGAAGATGATCTTCGCGTTCCCAAGTGGCTTCATCTTCAGAATGATTTGCCCACTGCACTTTGAAGAACTTGGTAACCTTCTGACAAGTCCGACGTTCAGTTTCATCGAGAATGCGGACTGGTTGCTCCTTGTAAGAAAGGTCTTGCTGCAGTTCAAGCATATCATGATCCACTACTCGGATAGGATCCTTGAAGCAGCGACGAAGCTGTGACACATGGAACACATCGTGAACCTGAGAAAGGTTTGGCGGTAGTTCCAATTGATATGCCACTTTACCATGCCTTTCGAGAACAGTGAAAGGACCAATATAACGAGGAGCCAGCTTGCCCTTGATTCCAAAACGGTGTGTACCTCTCATCGGCGTGACTCGAAGATAAGCCTTTTCGCCAGGTTGATAGACCATATCCTTGTGGTGACGGTCATACTGACTCTTCTGACGAGACTGAGCAGCCTTCAGATTTGCATGTATAATGCGGACCTGATCTTCAGCATGTTGGATAATATCCGGACCGATAAGCATACGTTCCCCAGTTTCTGACCAATTCATAGGAGTCCGACACTTACGTCCATATAACACTTCAAAAGGAGCCATCTTCGGACTAGCTTGATAGCTATTGTTGTAGGAGAACTCAGCATACGGGAGAGATTCCTCCCATTTCTTGCCGAAAGAGATAACACAAGCTCGAAGCATGTCTTCGAGGATCTGATTGACTCTTTCAACTTGTCCCTGGGATTGAGGGTGAAAAGCGGTGCTGAAGGACAAACGAGTCCCCATAGCTTCCTGGAAACTTGTCCAGAACCTTGAAGTGAATAAACTACCACGGTCTGAACTAATCACCAATGGAATACCGTGGAGTGAAACAACTCTGGATATGTATAGATCTGCCAGCTGACTAGCAGTAATAGTTTCCTTGACAGCCAGAAAATGTGCAACTTTGGACAACCGGTCAATGACGACAAGAATAGCATCATTACCTTTCTGTGACCTGGGGAAACCAGTAATGAAGTCCATTTCAACATGATCCCATTTCCATTCAGGAATAGAAATAGGTTGTAGAGTTCCAGCAGGCCTTTGATGTTCTGCTTTGATCCGACGGCAAATGTCACATTCCGAAACATAGCGTGCAATGTCTTGCTTCATGTTAGACCACCAGAATCTTCGACGAATGTCTTGGTACATCTTGGTACTACCAGGATGAATAGACAGCGGAGTGTCATGTGCTTCCTTCATGACCTCCTGAGTCATATCCTGGTTTTTCTCCTTACTCGGTACCACTAGGCGGTCTTTGAAATACAAAGCGCCATCCTCAGCAATAGTGAAGGGTGAGGGCTTTCCTTCTGTGAGATCGCGTTTAAGCCTCCCGACTTCATTGTCACACTTCTGAATCCACTTGATGACGTCCACAAGATCTGGTTTAGCAACCAAGGTATTAAGAGAACCCTGGGAAACAACATGGAAGTTCATTTTGTAGAACCCTTCTGGAGGGGGAGCGAGATAACCCTGAGGAACAATATGGAGGTTCAGCTTGCGAAATTCTTCTTGAAGTAGGGGGTGAACCTTATGAACCTGGAGGTGATTGCAATAAGACTTGCGGCTCAAGGCATCAGCCATTACATTAGCCTTGCCTGGGGTATAAGAAATACCCACATTGTAATCTGCTATGCGCTCCAACCATCTGTGTTGACGGAGATTTAGATCTGGCTGAGTAAACATGTACTTCAGACTTTGGTGGTCGGTGTAGATCTCGCAACGGTTCCCAACAAGGTATTGCCGCCACTCTTTTAGTGCATGAATTACTGTGGAAAGTTCAAGGTCATGAACTGGGTAGTTCTCTTCATGAGGACACAATTGACGGGATGCATAAGCAACCACTCTGCGTTCTTGCATTAGGACACAGCCCATTCCCTGACGAGAAGCGTCACAATAAATGGTAAAGTCCTTATGAGTATCCAGAGGAGCAAGCACTGGGGCAGAGGTCAGCTTGTCCTTAAGTGCCTAAAAGCTCTCCTGACATTTTTCTGTCCACTCATATTTAACACCTTTGTGAAGCAAATTGGTTAAGGGCTTTGCAATCTTGGAGAAGTTCTCGACGAATCGACGGCAATAGTTGGCGAGTCTGAGAAAACTTCTGACTTGCTTGACATTCTTCGGGGGAGTCCAGTCAAGAATAGCCTGAACTCATTCAGGGTTGACCGCAATACCATCCTTGGAGATCACGTGACCAAGGTAGGTTACTTCGTCCATCCAGAACTCACACTTTGAGTACTTAGCATAAAGTTGATGTTCTCGAAGCCTCTCCAGTAGAAGACGAAGATGTTCAGCATGCTCTTCTTTATTCTTGGAGAATACCAGAATATCATTCAGATAAACCACGACGAATTTATCGAGGTAATCCATGAATATATAATTCATCAACCGAGAGAAAGTTGATGGAGCATTGGTTAAGCCGAAAGACACGACGGTGTACTTGTATGAACCATAGCGAGTAACAAATGCAGTCTTGGGAATATCCTCTTCACGAACCCGGATCTGATGGTAACCCAACCTCAAGTCGAGTTTCGAAAACACTGCTGAACCAGCAAGCTGATCATACAGATCGTTGATCCGAGGAAGCGGATATTTGTTTTGAATCGTTGCTTGGTTGATGCGTCGGTAATCTTGGACGAACCGATTCGTACCATCCTTCTTCTTGACAAAGAGAGAAGGTGCTCCCCAAGCAGAGGAACTTGGATGAATGAAACCCAGACGAAGCAAATTGTCAAGTTCTTGCTTAAGTTCAAGGAGTTCATGTGGAGGCATTTTATATGGACGCTTGGCTATAGGAGTGGTACCAGGTACCAAGTCGATGACAAACTCAACGGCTCTAGCAGGGGGGATCCCTGGAAGTTCTTCCGGAAAAACATCTTGGAAATCCCGGACAACTGGAATGTTTTCAATCCCCTCAAGAGGTGACTCATTTAATGCATTCATGGCATATAGTCGGGCTTCAGCATTCCGAACAAGATGAGCATGGTAGCTTACAATCTCATTCGAAGGATGCAGGAGGTGCACGGTTTTGGTGTCACAAACAATTGAAGCGGTATGTGCCTTCAACCAATCCATTCCGAGAATGAGATCGATATTGGAAGGCTTTAGCATTATGGGGGAGGCATGGAATTCCAACCCTTCAATTTCAATGGTGACATCGGGGCTATTAATGGAGGTCCAACATTGGCCCGCGGGAGTATTTACCACTATTGGGACATTCATCTCTTCACACTTAATGTCATGCATGCATGCAAAATCTTCAGACATAAAGGAATGCGATGCTCCTGTATCAAACAATACAGAAGCTGGTACTGAGTTGATGAGAAGGGTACCCATCACAGTAGTAGGCTGGTCTTGAACTTCATTCAGAACAATATTGTTGGCTTGAACACGTCCCTGAGCAGACCTGGCATTGTTGTTGCGGGGCTGGTTGTTAGGCAGTGCAAGTTGATTCTGATTCTGCCTGCATTCTCTAGCATGGTGTCCTGGACGACCACACTTGAAGCACAGCCCATCCTCAGGACGAGAAGGGGGAACAGGAGCTCGTGGTGGCGGAGCTAGAAGCCTCGGCTGCCTGGGTGGGGGTGGAGGCAGACGAGGTGCAGCATAGGACGGCCTTGGAGCAGGGGGCGGTGCATCGTACATGTTGTGGGGGATCCGGATCTTGCGCTTCTGAGCAGATGGACCCGAAGATGAGCCCATGTCATGGTTGCGCTTGCTGCTGTCCTTGTAGTCCTGCAGACCCGTCTCCACTATAATAGACTTGTTCACCAAGGTGGCAAAGTTACCGAAGTCTTGAGCAAGGAGTGTCAGCTTGATATCCGGGTGGAGGCCTTCACGGAACTTCTCCTGCCTACGAGCATCAGTTGCGACGTCTTCTTCAGCATAGCGGGATAAGTCCAGAAAATCCCGCTGATAAGCATCCACAGTCTTGTTGCCCTGGACTAAGTTGCGGAATTCGCGCTTCTTCTTATCCATCATTCCCTGAGGAATGTGACGAGCACGGAACGCAGCTTGGAACTCTGGCCAGGTGATGATTGTTCCAACAGGCTGAGAGCGCCTGTGGCTGTCCCACCATTGAGCAGCGGGGCCCTTCAGAAAGTACGAGGCAAAAGTGACATAGCTAGCCTCTGGGGCGCCTGAAGACTCCAGCTCATAGGTGATGTCACGAAGCCAGTCATCTGCGTCAAGCGGCTGAGTTGAGTTGCGGTATGTCGTAGGGTTGAGACGCATGAAGTCTTGCAGAGTCATTGGGGCTGGCTGCTGATTCATATTCGGCCTCGGGATCTGGTCCATCAGCCCTTGCATAAACTGGCGGTTCAGTTCAAACTGCTGCATCATACCAGCCATGTAATCCGGTGGCGGTGGTGGTTCAGGTGCACCACGACCACGACCAGCTGGCCTAACCATTCTGTCAAGTTTTAACAGTGGTAGTTTAGCATTGGGTAATTGCAAAAACAATGAATCATTCATGAAGTAAATTGCACAAAGAAGGAAGTGCAATAATTACGACCTAGTAGTTCAAATTTCAACATACAGATCCATACATAGGTCTATTACAAACCATAAGTTCGTTAGAAAATAGATGATAGGTGCGGCATGAAAATAACCTAGACAACTAGGCGGCACGCAGGCACGCGGTGGAGGGATACAACAACGCATCAGCGTCGGGGACAACGAAAGTAGCCGGGGAACTGCGCATGACCCCGGTTGTGAAAGTCGATGGCAGGGTCCTGCATCCCGTGCAGACTCAGGTGCAGAACCTGCATACTAAGCGGGAGCGCAGGTCCACGTGCCGGAGTATGACCTCCAACCTCAGGCCATCCTAGACCTGGGGGAAACTCAGTCCGAGGCGGGTAAAGGATGTGCTCCGGATGTATCCTCGCACGAACTGCTGGCAGCAAGTGCTCCATAGCCTAATACAGACGAGCACGGGTGGCGTACAGCTTGACGTTAAGACCCCTGACAGTGCGATCCAGAGCCTCAGTGTACTGCACCAGAACCTGTGGGTCGTAACGACGACTCACGTTGGGGGCGCAGATAGCAGTGTAGGATCGGTCGGTACGCTGCCATGCGAAAGGTGTCAAGACCTCAGCGTCGGCTGCGGTATTAACTCCAGCAAGGACATCCGGGATGTATCTGTATGCCGTCTCCTCCAAACAAGGGTTCGCTGCACGAAGACGAACAATAGCAGCATAGGCAGCATCCTGTACTGCCATCTCAACAATCACTCCAATGCCACGGAAGATGTGCAGCTCAGTGATGGAGCGGTCCTGTCGATCCCAGATAACCATCTCAGCCTCATACTGTTCCTGGTTGAACTTGTGGTAGTCCTCGTAAACAGTGTACTCGGGGTACCAGCGATATCCCAGCTTCTTCAAGAGGCCGATCAGAATGGCCGGGATCCCAGTCGTATCGTGCGCGTAGGTCAGACGAACGATCTGCCTATCGGGACGCATCTGTAACAAGGAGATTCAAGATGTCAAATGACAGTGTGTGCATCATAACTTCAAAGAAGACAACTTTCGACGAAACAATTCTCCGGTGAATGTGATCACGAGAACCTAATGTTAGATTTTAGCAAAATCTTTAACCTGAAAGAGAAGAGAGATCAGAACCCAGAGTATAGACGAGGAGTAAAAGATCCTAATACCACCCGATTAAGATGTGGGCCCGTAAGCCACAACATCAGTGTTAGTAAAAGTTTTTTTTTCAATGACTAGACTCAACTTCGGCCAAGGAGTTGGAAAGGGGGCTACCTACAGGCAGTTGGCTCGGATACCAACTTGTGACGCCCCCATTCTCGTCCGTATGCTAATCATACACGCAATGCGTACGACCAAGATTAGGGACTCACTAATTAATATCACAACACAACTCTAGACACAAATTTAAGTCATACAGCTTCATATTACAAGCCAGGGGTCTCGAGGGCTCGAATACAAAGCTCGACAAAGCACGAGTCAGCGGAAGCAAATATATCTGAGTACAGACATAAGTTAGACAAGTTTTGCCTTAAGAAGGCTAGCACAAACATAAGCAGCGGATCGAAAGAGGCGAGGCCTCCTGCCTGGGAACCTCCTAACTACTCCTGAGCGTCGGGAGCAGCCTCCACGTAGTAGTAGGCTCCAGCGGTGGTGTAGCAGTCGTCTCCGGCGTACTCCATCTCCTAGGCTCCATCGTCTGAACGCAGCAACGTATCGAGGGGGAAAGAGGAAGCAAAGCAGCGGTGAGTACTCATCCAAAGTACTCGCAAGACTGACATCAGAACTATGCTAAGTATGCATCATTATCAAAGGGAGGAGTTATATCTGGACTGACTGCAGAAAGCAAGAATAGGGAGAAGGCCTAGTCCTATCGAAGACTAGCATCTTCATCATCTTGCAGCATTAGAAGAGTGCAGATTGGTATCACATATAGTCATATTGTTGTAGCAATTTTATTAAGTAACCACGCCCAGAGATCCTTCCTCGACTCCCTGCGAGGAAGCAATCCCGGAGCCACGATTCATTTCAATTTAAATTACAATTATAGTTGTATAAGGTCAAGGTAGAACTCCAAGTCGTCCTGTTACCATGGACACGGCTATTCGAATAGATTAATCATCCCTGCAGGGGTACACCGCATCTCCAACACGCCTGATCATCTCCGGCCGGACACACTTTCCTGGGTCATGCCCGGCCTCGGGATGGCAGCACGTCGTCACCCCACCTAGACTCAATGAAGAGGCCAGCCCGCCGGTCTATATCCTATACGTGCAGGGGTCATGGGCCCAATCACCCTTTGCACACCTGCACGATGCGTGGGCGGCCGGAAACAGACCTAGTGCACTCCAGTCCAAGAGTTGCACCGTCCAGTCCAATCCGGCGCGCGCCGCTCCATTGCTGACGTCCGAAGAGCTTCGGCTGATACAACGACGCTGAGTGCCCATAACTTTCCCACGTGATGGTTTGGTGCGCAATAGGGCCAACAACCAACTCAGATCAAATACCCAACCGATTAGCATTTTATTAATGCGGGGAAAGCGCGACCCATAAAGTGCGGTCCGTCGCCCCGTCTCGAGGATGTGTGGCAAAGGCCTCTCTCGCCAGTCCACGCCTCATCATCATCAAACCGTGGGTACCCCGCGGGGCCGACCCATCACCAACATGTTTCAGTAACCCGGTCACAGTAACTGTGTGTATAAAACATCGAGACGGAACCTGAGGAATCACCCTCATGGGGTCCCGCTCGATGAAACCGTCAAGGTGGACATAGAGGAATCACCCTTGAGAGTCCCACACTTGAGGGGTTGCATGACAGAGTCATCGTCGGGAGTGGTGAAGGAGGAATCACCCTCGATAACCACGACCGACTAGCTACACTATAGAGCTAGCATCATGAGTACTTCACGAGGTGTCACCCTCGTTACTCGATAGTAGCGCTGCAGAGTCGTACAACTAAGGTGAGTGCGCTGATGTGAGGGGCCTGGCTTGTCGGTCAGTTGACCGAGTCTTCGAGTCGTCGATGAAGAATCAGGGGCAAGTGGGACTAAGGGGTCGCTGGGGTTTCATTGATCCACCTATACTAAGCAGTTGGTATGCTTACTGGTAAGGTAACAGTTTATCAAAAACAGGCTATGCATCAGAATAGGAGCTAGCTAATATAGTAGCAAAATTCTAATGCAAGAATAAGAGTGAAGGAATGGGCGATATCGGAATGCTCAAGGGGGGTTGCTTGCCTTGCTGCTCTGCGGCAAAAGGCTGGTCGTCAGCGGTGTAGTCGATCTCGGCAGCACCGTCAGCCTCAGGGTCTACCGGAGAGAAGAGGGGGAAGAAACAATAAATATAAAGCACACAGATGCAACACGATGCATGACATGACAATACGCAGGGCTAGGGGTGTTTACGGCCTATCTAAGTGCGATAGTTAATTTAGAAATTTATTTGAAATTATTTTAATAATGTCATGCACTATTCACCTATCCGAAACAGGCAAAAAGTTGCATGTTCAGATAGCTAGAGGCATGTGACAGATGAATGGATGTCATATTTGGATTAGTGGGATTTTTCTGATCAACTTTCATGTATAAAGTTTTTTCATCTGAGCTACGGATTAATTTCTATGATTTTTCAAAGTTTTAATCAATTTCTGGAATTAACAGAATTAAATTAATTCGAAAAATCCTTTATGACATCATGCTGACATCAGCATTGCATCAGCAGTCAACAGTCTCAGCTCACTGTTTGAACGTGACAGGTGGGACCCATATGTCAGTGAGAGATTAGGTTAATTTAGTTATTTTAATTAATCTAATTACTTAATTAGGCACCTGACAAGGGGGCCCATTTGTCATAGACACAGGGGGAAGGGCCCCACCAGTCAGTGGCTGGGCAGTGCCCAGTCAGCCAGTTGACCAGGTCAACTGGTCAACTGGGGCTGGCGTGGCCCACTGGCAGTGGCACTGGGGGTGGCCCCAGGCCAGCCACGTCGGTGGCGCCCGCCGGAGACACGCTGGCGAGCGTCGGACGCGGCCGAAAGCTCCGGCGAGCTCGGAAATCTCGCACAGGGCATCAAATCGAGCGCGGCCGGCGGCGTTCGAGAGCTGAGACAGCCTCCGTTCCATTCCGGCCATCGGCACGGGCTACGGTGGTCTGTGGCATCGGCTACGTCGACGGAAGGAGGCGGCGGCTACGGGAGCACGACGGAAACGGCGCTACGGTCATCAAAACGGGCGGGGCAAGCGCGGGATGGACTCTACGCGACGCGGCGAAGCAGATGGGCACACGCCCGTGACCATTTGGTCAACGGAGGCTCGTCGGCGATGAGCTCCGCGGCGATGCGTTCGGGCGCGTCCAATACGGCGAGCTACGGCGACGATAACGCGCAGGGGAGAGTGGGGAGAGGTGCGGCAGCTCACAGCGGATCCGTAGGGAGTGGCAGTGAGCTCGGGGAGGGTTCTACGGCGGCGAATCGACGACGGCGATGCAGGTGGCCGAAGGTGGAAGAAGACGGTGCGGGTACGATGTAGGGGCCCTCGGCTCCGGCTCGTTGGCGCAGGCGACGTAGCGGACGGCGGCGAAGCTGGGGGACTCGACGGCGTGACGAATGGGGCCCGGTGGCCGCGGTTAGCCGACGGCCGTGGCAGCGGTAGCGCGTCGGATCTGGGGAGGGAGAGAGAAAGGAGAGCGAGTGAGGCGAGGGGGGAGCGAATGGGGGAGGGCGTCCAGGGGAGGTGGACGAGGGCGCCCTTATCCCCTTGCCCCAACTGCTCCGGCGCCGTGGCAAGCGGCAGGCGTCGCGGCGAGCTCCTGCCATGGAGGCGCCGACACACAGGGGGGAGCAGGTGAGCGGAGGTGGGCTGGGCCGGCTCGGCCCAGTAGCTAGGTAAGGCCTCTGGCCTTTTCTTTATTTCCTGTTTTCTTTTTATTTAAAAGACAGAGAGAGAAAAGAATTGTTTGGACAACAAAATTTGCTTAGGAAAATTATGGCACTTGGTCCATTAAATCCAGAGCACTTTTATGCACTGCCACAACAAGTTTGAGGATTATTGGAATCCATTTGGATTTTTCATGAATAGAATAGCATTTAAAAATGCTGAAATGGCACTGGATTATTTGCTACTGTTCACATTTGCACAAGAGTGATGTTGTTTTCCCCAACAACATTAGTTTTAGAATTTTTAACAATTGTGCAACATTTTTCATTTGCTTTTTGAGGATTTCAATTTATCACATAAAATCCTAGGGCATTTGAAATGAAATTTGAATTGGAATTTGGATCCAAACTTGATCAAGCCCGGTTTAGCAAAAGATTAGCTTAATCACATGGCCATTACTGTAGCTTACTTACAATCATCACTGTAGCCAAAAGCAAGGGTGTCACAAGGAAGCACAACATCATCGGCATGAAGTGGTTCTTTCACAACAAGCAAGATGAGTCTGGCCAAGTCGTCAGAAACAAGGCTCGACTTGTGGCCCAAGGTTACACACAAGTTGAGGTTATTGATTTCGGTGAAACATTTGCTCCTATTGCTAGACTCGAAGCTATTCGCATACTGCTTGCTTATGCTAACCATCATGACATATGCTTGTATCAAATGGATGTCAAAAATGCATTCCTCAATGGTACGATTGAGGAAGAAGTATATGTTGCTCAACCACCAGGGTTTGAAGACCCGAAGCATCCTGACAAAGTCTACAAGCTCAACAAGGCACTATATGGCCTCAAGCAAGCACCAAGAGCTTGGTATGACACTCTCAAGGAGTTCCTCAAGAAGAAAGGCTTCAAACCTGGTTCACTCGATCCCACTCTCTTCACTAAATCTTATGATGATGAACTGTTTGTATGTCAAATCTATGTGGATGACATTATCTTCGGCTGTACTAACAATCGATACAGTGATGAGTTTGCCTTTATGATGCAAGAGAAATACCAAATGTCGATGATGGGAGAACTAAAATTCTTCATAGGGCTTCATATTCGACAACAACCAAATGGCATCTTTATATCTCAGGAGAAGTACCTTAAGGACTGCCTCAAGAAATTTGGCATGAATGAAGCCAAAGGAGTTACAAGACGCCAATGCCTACAAATGGTCACCTCTGCACTGACGAAAATGGTAAAGATTTCGATCAGAAGGTATATCTCTCCATGATTGGCTCTTTATTGTACCTATGTGCATCTAGGCCAGATATAATGCTTAGCGTTTGCATGTGCGCCCGATTTCAAGCGGCACTAAAGGAGTCGCATCACCTAGCCGTGAAGCGAATACTTAGATATCTGACTCACACCCCAACATTAGGATTATGGTATCCAAAGGGTTCGAAGTTTGAGCTCATTGCCTACTCAGATTCAGATTTCGCTGGCGACAGAGTTGACCGCAAGTCTACATCAGGCACTTGTCACTTTCTGGGACGATCTCTTGTAGGTTGGTCTTCGAAGAAGCAGAACTATGTATCACTCTCCACTGCCGAAGCCGAATACATTGCTGCTGGCGCTTGCTACACTCAGCTTCTCTGGATGAAGCAGACTCTCAAGGACTACGACATCAACCTAAAGCATGTACCACTCTACTGTGACAATGAGAGTGCAATCAAGATCTCCTACAACCCAGTACATCATTCGAAGACGAAGCATATTCAGATTCGACGTGATGAAGGGCGACATCAACATCAAGCATGCTGACACTGAATATCAATTGGTGGATATCTTCATGAAGCCTTTGGATGAGAAGAGATTTTGCAAGTTGCGGTCTGAGCTAAATATCTTAGAATCCCCAAATGTCCTTTGAATGGGAATACATCCTAACGCTTATGCATGATTGATGACTTTGATGCACAACACACGAAGTAACGTATGTCTTCAATCTCATGAAGACTTACACACTAAGTGTGAATACATTAACGGAGAATATGACTACAGAGCGCCACGATATTTGTGCGCCGTGTCTGAGTCAAACATTCTTATACGGTGGGTAACGCCACCACCAAATTCGAAGACATTACTTTTATCTTTGCATTTCTCCATGTCTTCGAAAATTGTGGTTGTCTTCGAACTGATTTGAATTTGCATATCTCTTAAAGTTTGAATATATTTAGTATGCTACTTGGAGTTTGTCCTCTATAGCATTGTGCCTATAACTATTTCTTCGAACTTACCTAGGCCAATGTGATCGGACCCACTATTCATGTCTGTTCTAATCTCGTCTTACTCTATTCAACTCTAGTCATATGCATTCTACTTGACACGTGTTGATTGTCTTCTCTATTTCCTTGTCAGTTGAAGATTAATCTAACCGACCGTTTAAAATTCCATTTTTTGTCGTTACCGCACTTGTCGCAACAAACTTCCCGTGTCGTTGCTTCCCATCGTGTAGTGGGCTGTCAGTCGTGTTCATGCACGCCACATGTCCCACTAGAGCTGAAGAGTCAGGGGCATAATCGTCCAAACTGTTCGGATGTCTCCACCCTTATAAATACAAGTGCCCCAGCTCAATAATTACTTTCCACTTCCTCCGCCACCTCCAAGCTCCAAACCCTAGCGCCGTCGCTGGATGTCATCGCCGCCGGAGAAGGCGCGCTTAGCTGCCGTGACTCCTCCGTCGACGTACTCACGCCGGTCGCAACCATCTTCGTCCGCCGCCGCCGTAAGTGTCTGCCACTACCAAGCTAGGGTGTGGCTGATCGAACTACTCGGCCTCTCCGCCTCGTTAACTAGTTCATCATTTTCTTCACTGTGGTAATAAAAACTGAATTTTTGCCACGCTTTTGATCTTTGCAAATCTAAAATACCTAAATAGTTCATCCCCACTAACCTATTTCTCTTGACACGCAACCTATCCACATCATCATTGAGCAACATCAGCTTTTTTCTCATTTTTTTAGACAAAATGAACTCTTTTTTTCCTTAAGATTAGCATAGACGCACAACTTTCTCGCCCGCAAAGATCCCTGATACGTCTCCAACGTATCTATAATTTTTGATTGTTCCATGCTATTATATTATCAGTTTTGGATGTTTTATATGCATTTATATGCTATTTTATATTATTTTTTGGACTAACCTATTAACCTAGAGCCCAGTGCCAATTTCTGTTTTTTCCTTGTTTTTGAGTTTTATAGAAAAGGAATATCAAACGGAGTCCAAACGGAATAAAAATTTACGGTGATTTTTTATGGACCAGAAGAAGCCCACAGAGCTTCGGAGTTGGGCCAGAAGAGCCACGAGGCAGCCACAAGCCTAGGGGGCGTCCCCCTAGGGCGCGCCCCCCTGGCTTGTCGTCGCCTCGTGGCCCCCCTTGACTTGTTTCCGACGCCCAAATTTCTTATAAATACAGAAACCTCCAGAAAGAAACCTAGATCGGGAGTTCTGCCGCCGCAAGCCTCTGTAGCCAGGAGAAACCAATCGGGAGCTTGTTCCGGCACCCTGCCGAAGGGGGAAACCATCACCGGAGGCCATCCTCATCATCCTGGCGGTCTCCATGACGAGGAGGGAGTAGTTCACCCTCGGGGCTGAGGGTATGTACTAGTAGCTATGTGTTTGATCTCTCTCTCTCTCGTGTTCTTGAGATGGCACGATCTTGATGTATCGCAAGCTTTATTGATATAGATGAATCATATGGAGTTTTCCCCTCTCTATCTTCTTGTGATGAATTGAGTTTTCCCTTTGAAGTTTACTTATCGGATTGAGTCTTTAAGGATTTGAGAACACTTGATGTATGTCTTGCGATGGGATATCCGTGGTGACAATGGGGTGTTCTATTGATCCACTTGATGTATGTTTTGGTGATCAACTTGCGGGTTCCGTGACCTTGGGAATCTATGCATAGGGGTTGGCACATGTTTTCGTCTTGACTCTCCGGTAGAAACTTTGGGGTACTCTTTGAAGTTCTTTGTGTTGGATTGAACATGATGAATCTGAAATTGTGTGATGCATATCGTATAATCAAACCCGTGGGAATTTGTGGTGACAATGGAGTGCCTAGGTGACATTAGGGTTTTGGTTGATGTGTATCTTAAGGTGTTATTCTAGTACGAACTCTAGGGCTGTTCGTGACAATTAATGGGGATGGCTCATATGATTGATCGGAAAAGATAACTTTGAGGTGGTTTCATACCCTACAATAATTTCTTCATTTGTTCTCCGCTATGAGTTACTTTGGAGTGAACTCTTTGTCGCACGTGAGGGATTTACATATGATTCAACTATGTCAGTATTGTTGAGAGAACTTGCACTAGTGAAAGTATGAACCTTAGGCCTTGTTTCCAAGCATTGCAATACCGTTTTTGCTCACTTTTGTTACTTGCTACCTTGCTGTTTTTATATTTTCAGATTACAAAAACCTATATCTACTATCCATATTACACTTGTATCACCATCTCTTCGCCGAACTAGTGCACCTATACAATTTACCATTGTATTGGGTGTGTTGGGGACACAAGAGACTTTTTGTTATTTGGTTGCAGGGTTGTTCGAGAGAGACCATCTTCATCCTATGCGTACCACGGATTGATAAACCTTAGGTCATCCACTTGAGGGAAATTTGCTACTGTCCTACGAAACTCCGCGCTTGGTGGCCCAACATGAGTCTACAAGAAGAAGGCTGCGTAGTAGACATCAAGCTCTTTTCTGGCGCCGTTGCCGGGGAGGTGAGTGCTTGAAGGTATATCTTTAGATCTTGCAATTAAATCATTTAGTTTCTTGTTTTTCACTAGTTTGGTTTTATAAAAGAAAACTACAAAAAAATGGAGTTTAGGTTGCATCAATTGGTTCGTCTTTTTAATGTCTTTCGTGAAATGATGGTTTGAAAAATTGTGCTCAATTGGTAGAGGAAGAATTTATGAAAATACTTAATGAGAATACCTTGAATGATGAGCATTATTGCAATATTGCTAGTATGAATTCTCTGAATATCCATTATGTTAATGATATGCAAAGCCACAAGCTTGGGGATGCTATGTTTGATGAAGATGATATTTTTAGTCCCCCAAGTTTTGATGAGCAAATTTGCTATGATAATGACATGCCTACTATCTATGATGATTATGATGATGACATGTATGCTATAAAGAGTGATAGTAACCATGAAACTTGTCATCATGATATTGAATGTGGTTATATCAATCAAGTATCTCATGATAGTTATTTTGTTGAGTTTGCTCCCACTGTTATGAATGAGAAGAAAATTGCTTATGTGGAGAGTGACAAATTTGCTATGCTTGTGGATCATGAAGATAATGCTTTATGTGATAGTTATGTTGTGAAATTCCTTCATGATGCTACTGAAAATTATTATGAGGGAGGAACATATGCTTGTAGGAATTGCAATAATATCAAGTTTCCTCTCTATGTGTTGAAAGTTTTGAAGTTATGCTTGTTTTACCTTCCTATGCTAGTTGATTCTTGTTCCCATAAGTTGCTTGCTCACAAAATCCCTATGCATAGGAAGTGGGTTAGGCTTAAATGTGCTAGTCATATGCTTCATGATGCTCTCTTGCATGTTTCAATTACTACTTTTTATGCGAGCATCAGTGAAATCATTATGCCTAGCTAGGGGCGTAAAACGATAGCGCTTGTTGGGAGTCAACCCAATGAATAAATAAAATTTTGTTTTTTCCTTTCTGTTCTTGAATAAAATACACAGTATTACCTCTGTAGTAATTGTGTTTTAGTGTTTTAATTAGTGTTTGTGCCAAGTAAGACCTTTGGGATGGTCTACGGTGATAGTTGAATTTGATCCTGCTGAAAAAACAGAAACTTTGACGCCCAGTCCAGGAATTTTATAAATTCACAGAAGCCTAAATTGGATCTGAATTTTTTACACAAGATTGATATACAAATTTTCCAGATTTTCCTAATTTTTCAGAATTTGTAGAGTTACAGAAGTATTCGAAGTTTACAGATTGCTACAGACTGTTCTGTTTTAGACAGATTGTGTTTTCTATGTGTTGTTTGCTTATTTTGATGAATCTATGGGTAGTATCGGGGGGTATGAACCATGGAGAAGTTGGAATACAGTAGATATTACACCAATATAAATAAAGAATGAGTTCACAACAGTACCGAAAGTGGTGATTTATTTTTCTTATACTAACGGATCTCATGAGTTTTCTGTTGAGTTTTGTGTTGTGAAGTTTTCAAGTTTTGGGTAAAGATTTGATGGACTATGGAATAAGGAGTGGCAAGAGACTAAGATTGGGGATGCCCAAGGCACCCCAAGGTAATATTCAAGGACAACCAAGAGCCTAATCTTGGGGATGCCCCGGAAGGCATCCCCTCTTTCGTCTTAAATCCATCGGTAAATTTACTTGAGGCTATATTTTTATTCACCACATGATATGTGTTTTGCTTGGAGCGTCTTGTATGATATGAGTCTTTGCTTTTTAGTTTGCCACAATCATCCTTGATATACACATTTTTTGATAGGGACATGCATGAATCGTGAATTTATTAGAATACTCTATGTGTTTCACTTATATCTTTTGAGCTAGGCAATATGCTCTAGTGCTTCACTTATATCTTTTTAGAGCACGGCGGCGGCTTTATTTTATAGAAATTGTTGAATTCTCTTGCTTCACTTATACTATTTTGAGAGTCTATAAACAGCATGGTAATTTGTTTAGGTTATGAATTTAGTCCTAATATGATGGGCATCCAAGAGAGATATAATAAAAACTTTCATATAAAAGTGCATTGAATACTATGAGAAGTTTGATTCCTTATGATTGTTTTGAGATATAAAGATTGTAATATTAGAGACATGCTAGTGAGTAATTGTGGATTGGTAGAAATACTTGCGTTAAAGTTTGTGATTCCCGTAGCATGCACGTATGGTGAACCGTTATGTGACGAAGTCGGAGCATGATTTATTGATTGCCTTCCTTTGTGTGGAGGTCGGGATCGCGCGATGGTTAACTCCTACCAACCCTTCCCATAGGGGCATGCGTCTAGTACTATGTTTCGATGACTAATAGACTTTTGCAATAAGTATGTGAGTTCTTTATGACTAATGTTGAGTCCATGGATTATACGCACTCTCACCCTTCCACCTTTGCTAGCCTCTCTAGTACCGCGCAACTTTCGTCGGTGCATTAAACCCACCTTCCTCAAAACAGCCACCATATACCTTCCTCAAAACAGCCACCATACCTACCTATTATGGCATTTCCATAGCCATTCTGAGATATATTGCCATGCAACTTCCACCGTTCCGTTTATCATAACACGCACCATCATTGTCATATTGCTTAGCATGATCGTAAGATAGCTAGCATGATGTTTTCATGGCTTACGCTAGATCATTGCATATCCCGGTACACCGCCGGAGGCATTCATATAGAGTCATGTCTTGTTCAAGTATCGAGTTGTAATTCTTGAGCTGTAAGTAAATAAAAGTGTGATGATCATCATTATAGAGCATTGTCCCATGTGAGGAAAGGATGATGGAGACTATGATTCCCTCACAAGTCGGGATGACTCTCCGGACTTTAAAAAAAAAAGAGGCCAAAGATGCCCACCAAAATAAAAAATGAAAAAAAAGGGGAATAAAAAATGAGAGAAAAGAGAGAAGGGGCAATGCTACTATCCTTTTTCCACAGTTGTGCTTCAAAGTAGCACCATGATCTTCATGATAGAGAGTCTCCTATATTGTCACTTTCATATACTAGTGGGAATTTTTCATTATAGAACTTGGATTGTATATTCCAATGATGGGCTTCCTCAAAATTGCCCTAGGTCTTCGTGAGCAAGCGAGTTGGATGCACACCCACTTAGTTTCTTTTTGAGCTTTCATACACTTATAGCTCTAGTGCATCCGTTGCATGGCAATCCCTACTCACTCACATTGATATCTATTGATGGGCATCTCCATAGCCCGTTGATACGCCTAGTTGGTGTGAGACTATCTCCTTCTTTTTGTCTTCTCCACAACCACCATATTCTATTCCACCTATAGTGCTATGTCCATGGCTCACACTCATGTATTGCGTGAGAGTTGAAAAAGTTTGAGAACACTAAAGTATGAAACAATTGCTTCGCTAAAACCAGGGTTGTGCATGATTTAATACTTTGTGTGATGAAGATGGAGCATAGCCAGACTATATGATTTTGTAGGGATAACTTTCTTTGGCCATGTTATTTTGAGAAGACATGATTGCTTTATTAGTATGCTTGAAGTATTATTGTTTTTATGTCAACATTAAACTTTTGTTTTGAATCTTATGGATCTGAATATTCATGCCACAATAAAGAAAATTACATGGATGAATATGTTAGGTAGAATTCCACATCAAAAATTCTGTTTTTATCATTTACCTACTCGAGGACAAGCAGGAATTAAGCTTGGGGATGCTTGATACGTCTCCAATGTATCTATAATTTTTGATTGTTCCATGCTATTATATTATCAGTTTTGGATGTTTTATATGCATTTATATGTTATTTTATATTATTTTTGGGACTAACCTATTAACCTAGAGCCCAGTGCCAGTTTCTGTTTTTTCCCTTGTTTTTGAGTTTTACAGAAAAGGAATATCAAACGGAGTCCAAACGGAATAAAAATTTACGGTGATTTTTTATGGACCAGAAGAAGCCCACGGAGCATCAGAGTTGGGCCAGAAGAGCCACGAGGCAGCCACAAGCCTAGGGGGCGCCCCCCCCTAGGGCACGCCCCCCTGGCGTGTCGTCGCCTCGTGGCCCCCCTTGACTTGTTTCCGACGCCCAAATTTCTTATAAATACAGAAACCTCCAGAAAGAAACCTAGATCAGGAGTTCCGCCGCCGCAAGCCTCTGTAGCCATGAAAAACCAATCGGGGGCCCGTTCCGGCACCCTGCCGGAGGGGGAAACCATCACCAGAGGCCATCATCATCATCCCGGCGGTCTCCATGACGAGGAGGGAGTAGTTCACCCTCGGGGCTGAGGGTATCTACCTGTAGCTATGTGTTTGATCTCTCTCTCTCGTGTTCTTGAGATGGTACGATCTTGATGTATCGCGAGCTTTATTGATATAGATGAATCATATGGAGTTTTCCCCTCTCTATCTTCTTGTGATGAATTGAGTTTTCCCTTTGAAGTTTACTTATCGGATTGAGTCTTTAAGGATTTGAGAACACTTGATGTATGTCTTGCGATGGGATATCCGTGGTGACAATGGGGTGTTCTATTGATCCACTTGATGTATGTTTTGGTGATCAACTTGCGGGTTCCGTGACCTTGGGAATCTATGCATAGGGGTTGGCACATGTTTTCGTCTTGACTCTCCGGTAGAAACTTTGGGGCACTCTTTGAAGTTCTTTGTGTTGGATTGAACATGTGAATCTCAAATTGTGTGATGCATATCGTATAATCAAACCCGTGGGTATTCGTGGTGACAATGGAGTGCCTAGGTGACATTAGGGTTTTGGTTGATGTGTATCTTAAGGTGTTATTCTAGTACGAACTCTAGGGCTGTTCGTGACACTTAATGGGGATGGCTCATATGATTGATCGGAAAAGATAACTTTGAGGTGGTTTTGTACCCTACAATAATTTCTTCGTTTGTTCTCCGCTATGAGTTACTTTGGAGTGAACTCTTTGTCGCACGTCAGGGATTTACATATGATTCAACTATGTCAGTATTGTTGAGAGAACTTGCACTAGTGAAAGTATGAACCTTAGGCCTTGTTTCCAAGCATTGCAATACCGTTTTTGCTCACTTTTGTTACTTGCTACCTTGCTGTTTTTATATTTTCAGATTACAAAAACCTATATCTACTATCCATATTACACTTGTATCTCCATCTCTTTGCCGAACTAGTGCACCTATACAATTTACCATTGTATTGGGTGTGTTGGGGACACAAGAGACTTTTTGATATTTGGTTGCAGGGTTGTTCGAGAGAGACCATCTTCATCCTATGCCTCCCATGGATTGATAAACCTTAGGTCATCCACTTGAGGGAAATTTGCTATTGTCCTACGAAACTCTGCGCTTGGAGGCCCAACACGAGTCTACAAGAAGAAGGTTGCGTAGTCGACATCAATCCCTGATACGTCTCCAACGCATCTTTAACTTTTGCTTGTTCCATGCTGTTATATTATCATTCTTGCATGTTTTACAATCATTTTATTACAACTTTATATCATTTTTTTGGACTAACCTATTGACATAGTGCCAAAGTGCCAGTTGCTGTTTTTGCTTGTTTTTTTACTTCGCAGAAAATCAGTACCAAACGGAGACAAAACGCTGCGGGGATTTTTGTGGATTTTTTACGACCAGAAGAAACTAGATGGGCCAAAGATCAAAAGAATAGGGGGCCCAGGGTGGCCAGCCCCCACCAGGGCGCGCCAGAGGTCCCCTGGCGCGGCCTGGTGGGTGCTGGGCACCTCGGGCACCCCCTCCACCACCTCCAACGCCTATAAATTCCCAAATATTCGGAAACCCCAAAAAATAACTTGACACTCTCCGCTCCACCGCCGCAACTCTCTGTATCGATGACAAACCAATCTGGAGACGTTCCAATACCCTGCGGGAGAGGGGAATCCATCTCCGGTGGCCATCTTCATCATCCCGGCGGAGGCCATGATGAGGAGGGAGTAGTCCACCCTCGGGGCTGAGGGTATGTACCAGTAGCTATGTGTTCAATCTCTCTCTCTCTCGTGTTCTTAAGATGTCATGATCTTGATGTATCACGGGCTTTGTTAATATAGTCGGATCACACGATGTTTCCCTTACTATCTTCTTGTGATGAATTGAATCTTTCCCTTTGAGATATTGTTATGTTGGATTGAATATTGGATTTGAGAACACTTGATATATGTCTTGCATGTGGATACCCGTGGTGACATTGGGGTAATCTATGCATAGGGGTTGATACACGTTCTTGTCCTACTTTCTCCGATAGAAATCTTGGGGCACTCTTTGAGGTTCTTTGTGTTGGATTGAGTATTATGAATCTGAAATTGTTTGATGCGTATCGTATAATTAACTCATGGATACTTGTGGTGACATTGGAGTATCTAGGTGAGATTAGAGTTGGTTGATGCATATCATATGGTGTTATTCTAGTATGAACTCTTAGATAGATCGATCGGAAAGGATAACTAGGTTATATTAGTACGAACTCTTGGATAGATCGATCGGAAAGGATAACTTGGTTATGTTAGTACGAACTCTTGGATAGATCGATCGGAAAGGATAACTTTAAGGTGGTTTCGTACCCTACAAACAATTTCTTCTTATGCTCTCCGCTAGATAAGAACTTTGGAGTGATTCTTCGTTGCACGTTGAGGGATGGATATGTGATCCAATTATATTAGCATTGTTGAGAGATTGCACTAGCGAAAGTACGGACCCTAGGCCTTGTTTTCAAGCATTGCAATACCGTTTGTGCTCACTTTTGTCACTTGCTACCTTGCTCTTTTTATATTTTCAGATTACAAAAATCAATATCTACTATCATTATTGCACTTGTATCACCATCTCTTCGCCGCACTAGTGCACCTATACAAATTGCCATTGTATTGGGTGTGTTGGGGACACAAGAGATTTCTTGTATTTGATTGCAGGGTTGTTTGAGAGAGGCCATCTTCATCCTACACCTCCCACGGATTGATAAACCTTAGGTCATCCACTTGAAGGAAAATTGCTACTGTCCTACAAAACTCTGCGCTTGGAGGCCCAACAATGTCTACAAGAATAAAGTTGCGTAGTAGACATCAAGCTCTTTTCTGGCACCGTTGCCGGGGAGGTGAGTGCTTGAAGGTATATCTTTAGATCTTGCAATTAAATCTTTTAGTTTCTTGTTTTTCACTAGTTTGGTTTTATAAAAGAAAACTACAAAAAAATGGAGTTTAGGTTGCATCATTTGTTTCGTCTTTATAATGTCTTACGTGAAAATAAGGATTCCGAAAATTGTGCTCAACTGGTAGAGGAAGAAGTTATGAAAATACGCAATGAGAATTCCTTCAATCATGAGCATGATAGAAATATTGCTAGTATGAATTCTCTGAATATCCATGATGCTAATGATATGCAAAGCCGCAAGCTTGGGGTGCTATGTTTGATGAAGATGATATTTTTAGTCCCCCAAGTTTTGATGAGCAAATATATTATGATGATGGCATGTCTCCTATCTATGATGATTATTGTGATGACATGTATGCTATAAATAGTAATGACAACCATGAAACTTGTTATCATGATTTTAATATTCAAAGTGGTTATGTCTATCAAGTGTCTCATGATAGTTATTTTGTTGAGTTTGCTCCCACTACCATGGATGGAAAGGAATTTGCTTATGTGGAGAGTAATGAAAATTCTATGCTTGTGCATCATGAAAAGAATGCTTTATGTGATAGTTATATTGTTGAATTCCTTCATGATGCTACTGAAAATTATTATGAGGGAGGAACATATGCTTGTAGGAATTGCAATAATATCAAGTTTCCTCTCTATGTGTTCAAAGCTTTGAAGTTATGCTTGTTTTGCCTTCCTATGCTAGTTGATTCTTCCTCCCATAAATTGTTTGCTCACAAAATCCCTATGCATAGGAAGTGGGTTAGACTTAAATGTGCTTGTCATGAGATTCATGATGCTCTCTTTTATGTTTCAATTCTTTACTTTTACGTGAGCATCATTGAAATCATCATGCCTAGCTAAAAGGCATTAGAGAAAAGCGCTTGTTGGGAGACAACCCAACACTTATAATTTCTGCTTTGATGTGTTCACATGATTAAGATACTGTATTAATTATGTTTTGTGCCTTTTATTTCAATAAAGTGCCAAGTAAAGCCTTTGGGATGACTCACAAGATTAGTACAATTGATGCTGAACAAAAACAGAAACTTTTGACTCCAGTACAGGAATTTTCACTTTTTACTGGAGCATGATTATGATCTGAAATTTTTACACAGTATTCATATACATATTATTCAGGCTGTCCCAATTTTGCAGAATTTTTAGAGACAGGGAAGTAGTTACACTACAGTTCTTCACAGACTGTTCTGTTTTTGACAGATTCTGTTTTGCATGCATAGTTTGCTTGTTTTAGTGTTCCCATAGCTTATATTCAGTGATATCAATTATGGGAATGGTAGAATACAGTAGGTATCATGTGGGAACAATTATGAATCTTGTCTTGACAGTACCTAAGTGAATGATTTATCTTTATTACACTAACCCTTTTCACGAAGTTCCGTTAAGTTTTGTGTGATTGAAGTTTTCAAGTTTTGGGTGAGACACCGATATGAGGAGAATAATGAGTGACAAGAAACTAAGCTTGGGGATGCCCAAGGCACCCCCAAGGTAATTTCCAAGGAAGACTCAAGCGCCTAAGCTTGGGGATGCCCCGGAAGGCATCCCCTCTTTCGTCTTCAACACTATCGGTATATCTTACTTAGAGCTATATTTTTATTCATCACATAATATGTGCTTTGCTTGGATCATCATTATATTTTGTTATTTTATGTTAGGTGTTATTTATAATCTTGTTTTTCAATAAAAAGTTACAAGAATTGTCTTAGGATGCTTGCATTGCATGTTTTGATGTGTGCTGTGTAAAAACAGAAACTTTTGCTGTGGTGTTTGAATTTTCATATTATACTGGAACCTGGAAAGTTTCTGAAATTTTTACACAGTATTGTATTATAAATTATTTAGCATGTCCTAAATTTTCATAATTTTTGAGTTACATAAGTGCACTGGTTTAATAAATTGCTACAGACTGTTCTGTTTGGACACATTGTTGTCATAGTTTTGTTATCTACTTATCCTACTGTTTCCATAGCCTATATTGGTAGATATAAATTGTGGAAATGATAGTAAACAGTAGATGATGTTTGGAAATTATTGTGAAACTTGTCTTGGCAGTACAAGAAGTGTTGATTTGTTCCTATGTGTACTAACCTATCTCACGAGTTCTTTTGAGTTTTGTGTGGATGAAGTTTTTGAGACCTAGGTAAAACCGGGATATGAGAGGATTGAACGAGATAAAAAGCTCAAGCTTGGAGATGCCCAAGGCACCCCAAGTAAACATTCAAGAAGTCTCAAGCATCTAATCTTGGGGATGTTACGCATCCCACCTCTCTTCGTCAACTATTGGTTAGCCTATGTTGAGCCTAAACTTTTATACGTTCACATGATATGTGCTATTCTTGGAGTGTTGTTTTTCTTTTGTTTGCTGTTTGAATAAAATACTTAGATCTGAAAATCTTTATTGAGAGAGAGAGTCCTCACATAGCTACTTAATTGTTTGACTACTCATTGATCTTCACTTATATCTTTTGAGAGTAGCTTGTCAAATGCTCTCATGCTTCACTTAGGTTAATTTGAGAGTAGGTAAATTTTGAAGAAATCCTCTCATGCTTCACTATATCTTTTTGAGAGATGAAATCTTTCTACTCATGTGCTTCACTTAAATTCATTTGAGCGTGCCAAAAAGCAATGGCAATATATGAAACTAGTCCCAAAGTGATAGATATCCAAGGAGGATATAATAAAAACTTTCATGAAGATCATTGGACAAATTAAACTTGATTCCTAGTAATAGTTTTGAAACATGATGATAGTAATGTGTGAGTCAAGTTAGTGAGTAATTATGCTTAGTAGGAATATTGGTGTTAAGGCTTGTGATTCCCTATGCATGCGCGAAAGTCAATAGTTATGCAATGAAGTTACATCCTACTTGTGGTGCATGATTCGGTGTTAGTTATGTTCAATGCTCACTTATGTGATTTTTCATTTCTTGGTTTGGTTGCTTCCCAATCTATTTGCTAGCCTCCATTTGTACTAAGTAGAAACACTACTTGTGCATCCAAAATCCTTAAACCAAGTTTTGCCTTATGAGTCCACCATACCTACCTATATGCGGTATTTCCATGCCGTTCCAAGCAAATTTGTATGTGCCATCTCTAAATTTTCAAAATAAATTTTCTCTTTTGTGTGCCCGTACCGCTCATGAAACGGTGGGGAGTGTCCAATATTTTTCCATGCTAGATGTGTTATTCTCAAGATGAATGTTTATTCACATGTCATTGCACGAGAGTGCGGCGGTAATAGGGATGCTCATTCCCGAAATGAAAAAGAAAAAATATTTACTTTATGTTGTCAAATAATAAATTCCTTGTAAAGTGTTGGTATGGAAGGCAACCGTGGATACGGCCCTCCATGGAAAGTGAAAGTTTGGTGGAAAAAGGAATAAACTTTATTTTCTGTTTGGGAACCGCCTATGATATATCTAGCATGGAAAGTATTGTGTACTTTGTCGTTTTCGTTGACAGGAAAAGCATGCCACCCAAAATATTTTTCTCTCTCAATTTAAACCTTGAGCTCTGGCACCTCTACAAATCCCTACTTCCCTCTACGAAGGACCTATCTATTTACTTTATGCAATTTTTATTTTTGCTTTGAGTCTCCATCCTCTCTTTTAAGCACCAACTAGGGGGCACTATGATCGTACTTGAGCATTGGGCATAGCTAATATTTGAGTGTGTTTCATGAATGGATCAATGATTGAGCATGATGGGCTAGGGATAACTTTCTTTAGTGTTGATATTTTGAAAGACATGGTTGCTTGTTGACATGCTTGAGTATTGAAGTCATTATGTTAAAACTAGACTATTGCTTTGAATCATTTACAAGTCCAAATGTCCATGCTATACAAAGAAGAAAAGAATATGATGAACATGTTAGGCAGCATTCCACATCAAAAAATCTTTTTTTATCATTTACCTACTCGAGGACGAGTAGGAATTAAGCCTGGGGATGCTGATACGTCTCCAACGTATCTTTAATTTTTGCTTGTTCCATGCTGTTATATTATCATTCTTGGATGTTTTACAATCATTTTATTACAAATTTATATCATTTTTTGGGACTAACCTATTGACATAGTGCCAAAGTGCCAGTTGCTGTTTTTGCTTGTTTTCTTTACTTCGCAGAAAATCAGTACCAATGGAGACAAAATGCTGCGGGGATTTTTGTGGATTTTTTACGGGCCAGAAGAAACCAGATGGGCCAAATAACAAAAGAAGAGGGGGCCCAAGGTGGCCAGCCACCACCAGGGCGTGCCAGAGGCCCCCTGGCACGACTTGGTGGGTGCTGGGCACCTCGGGTACCCCCTCCACCGCCTCCGACGCCTATAAATTCCCAAATATTCGGACATCCCAAAAAATAACCCGAGACTCTCCGCTCCGCCGCAGCAACTCTCTGTATCGACAAAAAACCAATCTGGAGACGTTCCAGTACCTTGCCAGAGAGGGGAATCCATCTCCGGTGGTCATCTTAATCATCCCGGCGGAGGCCATGATGAGGAGGGAGTAGTCCACCCTCGGGGCTGAGGGTATGTACCAGTAGCTATGTGTTCAATCTCTCTCTCGTGTTCTTGAGATGTCACGATCTTAATGTATCACGGGCTTTGTTAATATAGTCGGATCACATGATGTTTCCCTTACTATCTTGTTGTGATGAATTGAATCTTTCCCTTTGAGATATCGTTATGTTGGATTGAATATTGGATTTGAGAACACTTGATATATGTCTTGCATGTGGGTACCCGCGGTGACATTGGGGTAATCTATGCATAGGGATTGATACACGTTCTTGTCCTACTTTCTCCGATAGAAATCTTGGGGCACTCTTTGAGGTTCTTTGTGTTGGATTGAGTATTATGAATCTGAAATTGTTTGATGCGTATCGTATAATTAACTCATGGATACTTGTGGTGACATTGGAGTATCTAGGTGACATTAGAGTTGGTTGATGCGTATCATATGGTGCTATTCTAGTACGAACTCTTAGATAGATCGATCGGAAAGGATAACTTGGTTATATTAGTACGAACTCTTGGATAGATCGATCAGAAAGGATAACTTGGTTATGTTAGTACGAACTCTTGGATAGATCGATCGGAAATGATAACTTTAAGGTGGTTTCGTACCCTACAAACAATTTCTTCTTATGCTCTCTGCTAGATAAGAACTTTGGAGTGATTCTTCGTTGCATGTTGAGGGATGGTTATGTGATCCAATTATATTAGCATTGTTGAGAGATTGCACTAGCGAAAGTACGGACCCTAGGCCTTGTTTTCAAGCATTGCAATACCGTGTGTGCTCACTTTTGTCACTTGCTACCTTGCTCTTTTTATATTTTCAGATTACAAAAATCAATATCTACTATCATTATTGCACTTGTATCACCATCTCTTCGCCGAACTAGTGCACCTATACAATTTGCCATTGTATTGGGTGTGTTGGGGACACAAAAGATTTCTTGTATTTGATTGCAGGGTTGTTTGAGAGAGACCATCTTCATCCTACACCTCCCACGGATTGATAAACCTTAGGTCATCCACTTGAGCGAAAATTGCTACTGTCCTACAAAACTCTGCGCTTGGAGGCCCAACAAAGTCTACAAGAATAAAGTTGCGTAGTAGACATCAATCCCGTACGTGGAACCAACCGTTTGTCTAAAGAATACCTAGCAATCGCCTGCTCTTCCATCTTCCTTAACCAATTATTAGATAGCCTATAAGCAACGCTCTTACATCTTCGTCTCTCAGATCACAAAATTCCACCGCCGACGTGTCCTTCTGTATCCTCTCGCCACTTCACCTCTTGAGATCCATCCATCTTGAGCTCGTGTGTCGTTCTCTGGTCACGCAGCCGGTGGCCTCACGATGCACCGCGCCTTCGTCCTCTCCTCCTGCCACCGCCCCCATGCGCCTGGCCATGGGGTTACTGGTTGCTGACGTTCTACCGTGGCGCCACCCCGACCTACTACTACAGGGGACGAAGGAGTTGTCGTGTGGTCGGCTGCCTTGCGCAATCTGGATCCTGAGCGGGGCCGCGCCCCTCTCCCCATATAGAGTTTTTTATTTCCATTCAAGCTACTCTGGTAGGTTGTGTATATGTTGATCTGTTTTGTAATACTCACGAAGTAAATTGGTTGCCACACCCCCGATACACCATTGGAATCTCATCAGGCTGTTGGTCATCCATTGTTCGTTTTTATCACGCTGCTGGATGCTCCCGTCCAAGATCTACAGAACTGCTGGTGACTACGAAATTCTTTCCCAACTTCTCTACTTTAGCTACCTAACAAAGGGTACGTATCCAAGGCATGCATCGTTATCCCAACATAAAATTTCCACACCCAAGGTCATCTGTGATTAGAGGTACACTTTATGTACAGACCACGTGAGAGTGAAGAGTTATGCAACTATGTAATTATATGAGATGATCACTTCCTTGATTTTTTTTCAAAGGTATAGATCTGTTATGTTTAGTTTATCCCATGATGTCTCTTTGCTTTGTGAAACATGAAATTGCATCATTCCTAACCATGTACTGACATATTGCGCAATCGAGGAATTGATGAGACTAAAAGAGAATTATGATGACCAGTTGTATAGAAAGATTCGAGACATCCAGTAGTATGGTCATGAGAAGATTGTTCCAGCATGACCAATGAATATTAAATATATCACTGACCATGTATTTTCATATTTGTGCATCCTAGGAATTGATGAGATTAAAAGAGAAGTATGGTTCTGCTTGTATGGAAAGATTTGATACATCCAAAACTACAGTCATGAGAAAATTCTCTCTAGGCGACCAATGAATATTTTATATAAATTCCTACAATGGACTTCACACACTTCATATTGTATATGCGGTATGCGGAAGATATTGAAAGTGGTTCTTCAGGTGTTTAAAAAAAGTGCAAGAAAACGAGGATACATAAATCATTTTGTTGTTTTCTTGAGGAAGGTAGATACAGTATATTTGACCATATCATCAGGAACACATGCTATATATGGTATGTATTCAGTTTAAGTTTCAAACCATCTTTTTCTTTTCTGCAATTGCCACTCATCTTTGTTGACTAAGTTTCATCATTAACACATGTTATTTATGGAAAGCCTTGGTGGGTCGTACATCTATATATCCTCCTCTTAAGAATCTTGGTTATGAATACAAACAAATTAATCTCTGCTAACAGTTATTTTTTTCCTCAAGTGTACTGTAATTTCCATATGCTGAACCAACTAAGTGATAAGCCATTTGTACTTATTGATTATAAGTCATTAAGGATTTTTATTATCTCATACTTAATTAGTTGGTATTGCTCTTCGGCACCTTGCTCATGGGTCAAAAGTAAATATTTATAGGATGTTTCTGGTGGCATTTGTTTTTCAATGATAGTATCCATGAAGTTTATTCAAAAGAATGGAATATAGTTAGTGAAGTCTCATTTTTTATACAGGATGGGAAGCTCCCATCATAGCCTCCATCTCATCCAACATATGTCCTAGAGTCGACAATCCATTTTTCTTATTTATTTGAAAAACATGTGGCGTCCATCTTATCCTACCTAAGTTCACCACTAGGACATTGCTTTAGTGTCAATGCTATCTCCTGCTGCATTTTACAGAGATTTCCAGTGACAGTTATTTTAGGTAAATACTTTAGCTGCTACACATATATAGATGGGGATCATCTTATAATCAAGTAGTATTTTGTTACCCTACCATATTGCAGGGATAAACTACTTCCGGTATATCATTGAAGGATCATAAGGACAATGATCAGTATAGATGTGAAGTTGAACGCCACATCTCAAATCAACTCAAATCATGTATTTTATGTGTAGTATCTGATTGCCTGACTTCATGCTATTTGCTTTTAGTTTTCATTCGCTGTTTTCTTAATATACCTATTGTCCGAAGTATGAACAAAATAATTTAGCACGGTTGAGATCCTAAACCACAAAAAAATGCTCTTTTTATTTTCTATTTGCCCAAATGTAGCTTATAAATATTCATTTGTAATTTATTTTTGTTGTAAACAAATTTTGACTACAAAGCGATAATATGTATATCGGTGCTTATGTGTGTAAGTACTAATACTCTTTCAGCCCAACTCTTTAACATAGAGATATTCATATTCACTTCGGCAAAAGATGAAATTATAAAAGGAATTAGTAATCTTCTAATCCAGTGATCATGATCAGTTTTGCTCCTATTGTTGATATTGGAGCTCCATCAATTATGTTGTATTAAGCTTTGTGTTCGCTGTAATTTTTTCATCTTAAGGTCATTTATCCAATATGGAAAATAGTTATTAATTTATTTATTAAGACATGCAAAGGGCTAAGAATTCCCGCAGAACGCGCGGGGTGTTATCTAGTTAACAAATATCTTCGAGATCTGTTTTTCCACTTTCATTCCAATGGATCTCACATTTGTACCTCTATTTGCTAAATTCTTTTGCTTATGTTGCAAATCTGGGTTGATTTATCACTTGTGCAAATTCTCGAACTTGCACAAATCTGAAACCGCCCTATCTGTGTGCAAAAGTGAAAGTCTTTGGTGAAAGAGGTCAATGTCTTCATACCACGATGTCTAGTTTTAAAAATCTTCTGAGAATGCATATGACCTCTTCCACTCCCTAGCATCTCTAACTCTTTCACAGGTACATGTCCGCAGCAGAATCGCTTGGATCTCATAGTCTCAATTCGTTTGCAGACTACTTGCAGATTCATTTGCACTCACCTGGGGCAAGCTCTCACTTGAATATGTCTTCGAAGCCTTTGCTCACCTCGAAGCCTTTGAAGAAAATGGCCAGAGACGATGCTCCAAAGAAAGGTGGTAGACAAAGACGTCTGAACACTACCAAGGATCTTCCCCTAGAGCTGTATGAGTGTTACAAGTCTGATGAAGATGAAACCTATGCACAACGTAAAAACTCGAATCCAATGGATTCAAAGATATTGGGTGGAGAAGTGGTTCAACTATCAGTTTGTTACAGATGAGTATGCTGAGAAAAATGATGAAAAGGCACCTTGGACAGATATCATCTATAAAAATCTTCATCCGAAGACTGAGGCTGAAGCAAGAAGGATTGGCTTCTTCCCATGCATGGTCTGGCCTCCAATGCCTAGAAACCGTCATCCCTCCAGCATCCGTGGTTGCCCTGAACCTGCTGACTCTGAGGACGGCAACGAAGAGAATCCTCCAGCTCCTGATCCGAAGCCTAAGAAGATGTCAAAGGCTTCGAAGCCAAAAGCTTCAAAGGTCTCCAAGGCTGTTGGGACACCATCACAAGCTTCAAGGCCCCCATCTGTTGATTCTGAATATACAGAAGATGAGTCTCGCCTTGTTAGGCGGATGAAAAGGAAGGTTGTTGCTTCCAGAGGACCGAAGCCATCTGTCTCACTGATGGATGCTGCAAATATGATCGAGATCTTCGATGATGAGTTTGATGATGAAGCGCTGGCAAGACTGATCCAGCAAAAGGAAGAGGAAGCTAAACGTCTTGAAGACTTACCTCTCTTCGACCCAGTAATACTCGAGCACTTCATTGACGAGTGGTTTGCTGATCCATCTCTCACCATCGACGCCCTACAGCTACCCATTGGGCTCAGCGTAACCTTTCAAGGGCTCATGAATGAGGAGCTCACTTTGGCTCAAAAGGCCATTCAACTCAAGGCGAAGATCAGCCATGAGAAGGCACTCTTCAAGGCCAACGTTCACAAGCTCCAAGCTAAACAGATTCAAAGCTATCAACTGATGATGAAAGACCTCAAGGCTGTATTTGAGAAGAGATGTGAAGTTGTCAAAGGCGCCCTTGTGCGTCTCAAGAAAAAGGCCAACACCATGATTCAAGCTCACAATGATATGTTGAAGCGCAAGGCTCTTGGCCAACCTACTCTTGATCCTCAGGCTTCAATGTCTTCAGACCAAGCCACCCCATCAAGGTCTGAACCACGAGGCATTGAGTTTCCAGCTGGCTTCTCTGGCTCTCGTGCACCCCCGCCTTCCTCTGTTGTCTCTAGCAAGAAGACAAGGAAAGCCGAAGCTGAAGCCAAGAAGCGCAAGGCTGCTGCTTCTGAAGCCCAACCACCGAAGAGGCAGAAGACAAAGAAGCTCATGCCCGCTGTGTCCGCTCAAGTTCCTCAACCTCCACCTGATACATCATCCACTCCTGCCACTCAACAGGAGCCACTGCAAGTGACTCCCATCTCCATGGCTCCTCCTGCCTCTGAGAACCAAGAGAGGCAAGTGATACTACACGAGTCTGCTACTACAGAGACTCATGTTGCTGATGACATTCCAGCTGCTGAAGACATCATAGCTGAAGACATTGCTCCCGAAGCTCATGCTGACGAAGCCAATGTATAAGGAGAAAACCCCATGCTGAACGATGATGCTCCTGTGATCCAAACACCAACACATGATGACAGTGAGTATGTTGATATCGGCACTCCTCTGAGACCCTCAGTGCCAGAGAACATACCAGGGACTCCACCATCTGCATTTTCAACTCCTGTGCCCAGAACACCTGAGTCTCCATTTGTGGCCAGAGAAGTTGAACCCATGGAGCATGCATCGCCTCTCAAAAGGCTTCGTTGTGGACCCAGATTGGACACCTCTTCGATGCACAGCATCCCTGAAGTTGAGGTCCGCGTGACTCCCACTGCACCTGTTGATGGAGTCCTCAGAATCAGAGACATTGCTCATAACATGCCAGAGAACGAAGCCCCCGCCTCTGAAAACATTATGGGCGAAGTCAATGCCCCATCCCCTGATGGTCCTCCAGTTCTTGCGACGCCTTCCTTCGACGACAATGGTGACAACATTGTGCTGGCTCGTAACAGAGAAGGGCAAATGGTTCCCACCAAATGGCCCAGGCTGGTAGCTCCACCAAGGATGGGTCCGCAATATGAATATCATCTTCAAAGGCGCCCCAATGTTCTGAACCCTATGCCAAGGCTCCCTATGCTTCGCCAACAAGGGCGTGCTCGTCCTCTTGCTTCAGTGTCAAATCCTTCCGGGTCAACAACACCTTCTTCGACTCCGACCGCAATCCATATGCTCGTTCGAAGACTCAGTCGGATAGGTTCTGGAGCATCCCTCAGAGGGAATACTACACATGCGTGCTCTATGGCCAGAACTGAATCTTCCCACATAAAAGGCTCACTCTTGAAGCCATGAAGGAACTACCATGTTTTGACCAAGCTATTGATTGTCTTCGGGATGTTGGACTCCTGGATTTTGTCACCGATCATGAAGATTGGAATGCGGAGCTCATTCTTTAGTTCTACGCCACCCTCCACATCTCTGGCTTTGGGCGAGACCTGAAGACATGGAAGCTACACTTCATGATTCGAGATGAATATGTCACAGCTGATGCTGCAGAATTCTTCCCAGCAACACCTCTTGCATCCTCTGATGAAGACATGCCCAGTATCTTCCAACTGCCCCAGCCAAATATGACTAATATGCTTACTATGATAGAACCTTTGGCACCTGAAGCAGATCTGCCACACTCATTCTTCGTCGATGATCTTCAGTATCTGCCAAAGACTATCTACCACATTCTTCGTCCAACCATTTGGCCGATCAAAGGGCATTCATCTTCGAGCAAGATTGAAGGAGCTCTGAAGACATTGATCTACAACATCGTCTATGGCATCAGGTTTTATCTTCAAGATCTCTTCCTGTGCAATCTGGCTGCTAATGGCATCACCTTCTTTGAACCCAAGATCTATGCACCATGGATCATGCGTTTCATCAAGTACAGATCCAACACAAGGTTCTTGCCATCAGCCCAAACTTATGAAAAGTATCAGTTTCCATAAAAAGATTTAACACAATCAAATTCAAGCTTTATACCTAACTCTTTACCTTTGTCGAGTTCCCAATCTTTAGAGGTGCGTTTAATTCTTTCCAAAAGATCCCGTTTGAATTCAATTGTTCTCTTCATGTAGGAACCAGTAGAAGAAGAATCAAGTATTAATTGATCATCATGAGAAAGTCGAGCATAAAAAATTGTATAATCATTTCTCTTGAGAACTCATGGTCGGGGCAAGTCTGCATCATAGATTTAAGCCTCCCGCAAGCTTGAGCTATGCTTTCTCCTTCCTGAGGCCAGAAATTATATATACGGTTCCGGTCACGGTGAACTAGATGCATAGGATAGAACTTCTGATGAAAATTCCAGCTTCAAGCGATTCCAGTGCCATGATCCAATGTCATCCAATAGCCTATAACACATCAATGCTTTTCCCTACAAAGATAAAGGGAAAATTTTCTTCTTAACTTTATCCTCGCATAAACCTACAAGCTTAAATACTCCACAAATCTCATCTACATATATCAAGTGGTAATCAGGATGAGTTGTACCATCTCCTGCATAAGGATTAGCTAGCAGTTTTTCTAACATACCCGAAGGAATCTCATAATAAATATTTTCAGTAGGTTGAGGACCACTTTTTTCACTTCCGTTCGAGGCGAAGATACCCCGAACAAACCACTCAAAGGGTGGTTATCTATAGTAACAAGCAACAGTAAATTTCAGCACGTACCGAAAATGTTTCATACCAAATTCCACTTACCAAAGGCGCTTCACTCCCCGGCAACGGCGCCAGAAAAGAGTCTTGATGACCCACAAGTATAGGGTATCAATCGTAGTCCTTTCGATAAGTAAGAGTGTCGAACCCAACGAGGAGCAGAAGGAAATGATAAGCAGTTTCAGCAAGGTATTCTCTGCAAGTGTTGTGAGTAACAATGATAGATAGTTTTGTAGCAAGATAGTTCATAACAAGTGAAAAGTAACAATAGTAGCAAGTATGCAGCAAGATAGCCCAATCCTTTTTATAGAAAAGGACAGGCCTGAAAGTACTCTTATATGAAGCAGGCGCTCCCGAGGACACATCGGAATTTCTGTCTAGTCATGTTCATTTTGTTTGAGTTAATTCGCGTTCGTTTCTTTGATAATTTGATATGTGGGTGGACCGGTGCTAAGGTGCTGTTCTTACTTGAACAAGCAACCCACTTATGATTACGTCCTCTCGCAAGCATCCGCAACTACGAAAGAAGAATTAAGATAAATCTAACCATAGCATGAAACATGTGGATCCAAACCAGCCCCTTATGAAGTAACACATAAACTAGGGTTTAAGCTCCTGTCACTCTCGCAACCCATCATCTACTTATTATTCCACAATTCCTTCCCATAGGCCTATAACATGGTGAAGTGTCGTGTAGTCGACGTTCACACGACACCACTAAGAGAAGCAACAACATACATATCATCAAAATATTGAACGAATACCAACTTCACATGATTACTTATAATAAGACTTCTCCCATGTCCTCAGGAAGAAAAGTAACTACTCACACATCATCAACATGTTCAAGATCAGAGGTGTAATAATGATGATTAAGGATCTAAACATAATATCTTCCGCCAAGTAAACCAACAAGACCGAAAAAACTAATGCAAAAATAATGAAAACCTGTGAAACCGAGAAATGAACAAAGAGAAACGAAGAAAAACGATGAAAACCACGAAAGAAACGATGAATGCGAAGAAAACAAATGAAGAAAATAAGAGAAAAAAAACTAAGAAAGAAACAAAAAAAAGCATAGTGAAAGCTGATAAATAAACTAGAAAAACTGATGGAAGACAAAGAACCGAAACAAGCCGAGAAAGAAACAAATGAAACTGAAGAGAACAGAAAAAATGAAAAACCTAAAGGAACAAAGCCAGAGAACGCAAGTGGGCAAAGGAACGATAGAGAAAAGGGTCGGCTCGTTGGTGTAGCGCCCAGAGAAAGCTACAAATGGGGGGGAGGGGAGCATACATGTCGCTACAAGCGAGATATAGTTACCGCGCAAACACGCACCCACCCCCTTTTCTACATGGGACAACCCATGTCGTGGTATTTTCATCGATTCGCACGACACGGGGGAGAGGAGGAGGCCTGGGATTTTCTGGCCTGGCATTTGGACAGTAAAGGCATGTTTTTTGTGAAATTAGCATACAAGCCACATGTGGATATGATCAAATGAGAAACAATCAGACAAGTGGGATAACGTTCGAACAGTGCACCCGAGACCGTAGAGATGTTCTCTTCCATTTGGAAAGTTAAATGCCCACCAAAAGTGCATCACTTTCTCTGGACTTGCACATAAAAGCCATCCCCTTTACATGAACATCAGTCGCCGCGGGGTAGAGCTGGATAGCAGGTGTGCAGTTTGTGTAAAATTCATTGAGGACAGTGGGCACCTTTTTTTGCATTGCAAATTTGTAAAGAAACAGTGGCACGCTCTTCTCTGGAGGATAGAAGAATCCAACTGATCAACCTACACTCGTCAAAGGAAGTCATCCAGGCCATTCCGCAGTTTCCAGAGGAGAAGAAACTCCTGATGATTGTTATCCTTTGGCTGTGGTGGTCGGAACGCAACCACGAAATCATGGCGAGAAGAGACTTGAAGTGGACGCGTTCTGCTATACTGTCCAACAACATGTAAATGAATGGAAGGAATTCCTGTCACGGGAGCTTGTAGTGCAAACAGAGCACGGTCGCAGATGGATGCTACCACCATAAGATTTTGTGAAGATAAATGTAGACGGGGCCTTCCCGGTGAACAGGAGGAATGAAGGCTGGGGCCGGATCTACAGAGAGACGGAATCGGAAATCTTGTTTGCGGCAGCAGGATCAGCAGGGGCTCTGGTTGACGCTCTACATGCAGAAACCTTGGCGCTTCTAAATGCGGTTTGTATGGCTAATCAGCTTGGTGTCAGTAGAGTTCAGTTTGAAACTGACAGCTAGAACCTCGTCCAAGCTGTTACTTCGAACAACTATGATCTTGCTCCCCTTGGTATCCTATTCAAAGAAATTAATTGTAGGCTAGACACCCAATTTATCTTTGCCGAAGTGATGTATGTGTCCCAAGAGTGTAACAAGCCAACGCATGTGTTGTGTGCTTTGGGTACTGAGCTAGCTCAAGGAGAACGATGTGATTGGTTCCATAGCTACCCCGTGGATGTTACCCATGCTACAGCTGGCGACTCGGCAGTGATATGAATGGAATACGCGTGTTCCTTCTCATGCCATTCTATACAATACAAAGTTCCAACCATAACCATAAAAGTTTGCACTTTCAGCACACAACAAAGTGCAATATGCTCTAATAGAAAATGCTCAAATCAATAAAAAATTGCCATATGGTCGCACTTTCAAACAATAAAAAGTTCGCACTTTCGAACAGTATAAAAGTTCGCACTTTCTAACAATACAAACAATCAATTAAGTTCAGTCTTATAAAGGTTCACACTTCTGCAAACAGCAGACAAAGTGCCAATTTGGGAAGTGAATTGCCTAACAGAAGATTTAATAGGTAACAAACACTAGAATTAATCATTCAGTTCATTTTAAGATTCAGTTCCAAAATTACCGTAAGTGCCAGCAAAGTTTATTTTTAACATTCAGTTCATCCAGAAAATTCTTAGGTAAACACTAAAATTACAAAGTGCTACTCCATGTAGAAAGTTCTAATATTAAGCACAAAATTCCACTGGATATAGCAAGTACTACTGGATATGCACAGGTCTTCACATGTTTATATCCTGCATGCAAATAAAAGAAAATGTACAGAGAGAAGAGGAACTGACCAATGTAGAAATTGTGAGTTACAAACTCTAACAGTGTGATTCTACCTTTTTTTTTTTTGAGAATTCGTGTGGTTCTACCTCAGATTACAAAAAGTGTGCACTTTTTGTTTGACCCAAGAAGAAGAAGTGCGCTTCTTGTCCTCGTGGGCCGGCCCATGTCCTGGTATTTTCATCTATTCGCACGGCACGGGGGAGAGAAGGAGGCACGAGTCATTTCGTTCCCTCAAGAAAAAGAAAAACGAGTCATTCAGTCGTTCCTCTTTCTTTCTTTCTCCTCCTCCTCCTCCGTCCCCCTTTCTCCCTCCTTCCTGCGGTCTGATCTCGCGATTTCATCAGCCGGTTCCTCGGGGTTACCCTGCCCTCGGTGGCTTCTGGTGGTGAGTGCTTCATCCTCCCTCAATTTATATTCCGCACGGGGTGGAAGGCGTGCTGTTTCGATTTGGTCTTTCGGCTGTTAAGAGCATGGATTTCGCCGTTTGTAGTGATGTTCTTGGTTCAAACGTGGTTACATCGATTTTTGGTAGGCGGATCCGTCGAATTGTTAGGGTCTCTCTCCTTAATTCTTTTGTTCGCATCCATGGCAGACGGACAGGCGATTTAGGGGTATTGTAACCACTTTTTTTTTTTCTATTTTTAGGCTGCTATTTTTCTAGGGTTTTTTCACATACGTGAGATTCTTGTGGTGTTTGTCAGTCATTTCCTGAAAATAGGCATAGTGATCTCGTAGATCATGTGGTTATTATGTTACATAACTGTCTTCCACGCAATCTCTGTGTGTGTGTGTGTGTGTGTGCAGGATCTCATTGAGTACTGAAAGTTGAGTGCTACAAGATTTTACCTGATAAGTTTGTTCCTTCTTGGGGTTTAGGTAATTCCCCTCACCATTGTATGTATCTAAAATTTGTCCTGATTTTTTTTGCTGTTTATGTTTCCTTTGTAATTCTGCTGATGTCAATTCGCTCTCATCTGCAAATGTACTGCGTATCTGATATAGTGTCGATCTTATATCAACGAGTGAATTGGACAAAACATCAACTTCAGGGCAACTTATAACAGTTTACACCACTTATTTATATTCCGCACGGTGTGGAATCGCTGCTGTTCCGATTTGATTTTTCGGAATTTTGCCGTTTGTAGTGATGTTTTTTTGCTTCAATTATGGTCCCAGCGATTTGTGTTAGGCGGATCCATGGATTTGTTAAGGTCTGTCTCCTTGGTTCGTTCGTTCGCATCCATGGCAGACGGATCTTAATTAGGGGCATTCTAACCTCTATTTTCCTTTTTTAGGCTGTTATTTTTCAAATACGTGAGATTATTTATTGTTTGTCATTCATTTCCTGGCAATAGGCATAGTGATCTCGTAGATCTTGTGGTTATTATGTTATCTAACTGTTTTCCTTGCAATCTGTGTGTGTGCAGGATCGCATTGAGTACTGAAAGTTGAGTACTACAAGATTTTTACCTGATAAGATTGTTCCTTCTTGGGGTTTAGGTAATTCCCCTCACCATTTTATTTATTCTAAAACCTATCCTGAATTTTGCGCTGCTCATGTTTGCTTTTGCTATTCTGCTGATCTTAATTACCTCTCATCTGCAAATGTACTGTGCATCTAATATAGTGTCAATCTTATATAAACACACTAGTATTGCAGTTCAAGTTTGTTCTTTACTTATCTGTTTGTTCTTTTCTTCTTTATATAGATTATCAACTTGGGCAATCTATTTAAGTTATGAGAGTCCAATTATTTAAAATATTGAGAACTTTGTGCGTATATATCCTGAGAACTATCCCTTGCAGATAAACACGTGAGTTATCAAAATTCCTGTAACCTTGTATTCTACTTTTCATGTTTCACAGTTAGTTATATTTTTGTCTTCAATTATTACTTTTCAAATGATTCTTTTCCCGATTTTTGCTGTTCTTTCTAACCCTCCTTCTCCCTCTGCTACTTTGTATCTCGAACAAGAAATACAGCCAGTGTTGTGTTACATGGCGCACCTTTGGGACTGGTTCCAGGGCGGTGTCATATTGCCACGGCCCCGGTTTATCGGGAACCGGCCCCGGTGGTGGTAGTTGAGGTGGCGCAGGGACAGCCGCAGGCGGGGCCCCCGGCTGTGGCTGCGGCAGAGCCGGGGGAGGATATGAACGGGAACGCGCCACCGCCCGGGGTGCTTATGGTGGACCTGCTATGGGCGCCAGGGACGCGTTGGGGGGTCGGGATCCGCCTCGCACAGGCCCTCCTCACGGCCACCGCCATCGCCTTTATGGCCTCCACCCACGACTTCCGCACAGTCACCGCCTTCCGGTGTGTGCCCATCATTTTCTTCCCCTTATGGTTTCGATTCACGGCGCAAGTTTTTGGTATAAATGAACTCACCGTTGTTCTTTTCACCAGCCACCTTGTGGCAACAGCAATCTCGCAATGCTTGTGGAGCCTTGCTCTGGCCACAATGGATGTCTACGCGCTTCTTGTCAAGCGATTCTTCCGGAACCCCTTATTTATGAGCATACTTTCCTTTGGGGACTGGGTAAGTCACATTTTTTCCTGTCATTCCCTGTGGACTCCTACACTAAATATGTTTTACATACATGAACAAGGAAATAATCATTTAGCAATGAAATGCACTTTTCATTTCTCCTAAAATGTATGCAGAGGTCCACTTCTAATGCCACCGGCTTCTTGTCTGCAGGTCATGGGGGCGTTCACTTTAGCTGCAGCGATTGGGTCGGCAGCCATCACCATTGTCATCGATGATGAGATGCGAATGTGCTCGGACAACCACTGCCCGAGCTTCACGGCGGCTGCCGTCATGGCTTTCTTGAGCTGGTTTGCGGTCGTGCCTTCCTGTCTCTTTAATCTCTGGGCGGCTGTCTACAGAGTGCAGGCACCGTAGTTTATGGAACAATAATTAGGCTGTTTGGCTGAACTGATTACTCCCTCTGTAAATTTTTATAAGACGTTTGAGATTACTACTTTAGTGATCTAAAACGTTTTATAAAACTGTACAGAGGCAGTACTACCCGATTACTACCAGGAGGGGAAAATTCAGAATGCACTATCAAAACTGATTACTATCGGATTGATTACATCAGGGTGCATGTAGACTCGCATGCGGAACTTCACTGCCCTCATACAGATCCGAACTTGGCCTCCGAGCAGCTTAATTTGCATGTGGCCATAGATTTCTATCAATTCATCTGTTCAACAATCACTCCAGCGACTAAAATAGTCTTATACATATGCTGGAAGCAACATAGCATCCTATGAATAGTGCTGAAGCCTTTTCTTCCCACCAGCCCTGAATTTTGCAACTGATTATTGGTAAAAGAAGGTCTGAAATTTGAATCAAACATTACTTGTACCCACCTTACACAAAAATACAAAATCATGTTCCAGGAAACCAATTCACTACACAAGAAACTACATTCCTCTCTATCCCTCATACATTAGTTGTCATCCAGTTAAACAGAGACCTGAAAAAACCGAATATTTTCAGTTCTCAGAAGCGTACCAACAAACATGTAGAGGTCACAAACAAACTAGAACATATCATACTTGAAGGTTAATTAGTTGTCATCCACTTGAACAGAGACCTGAAAAAAACGAGTGTTTTCCAGTTTTCAGAAGCATACAACAAACAGGTAGGGGCCACCAACAAACGAGAACATATCACACTTGAAGGCTAACAGAGGCTTCACTACCTTGAACTGAAAAAAAAAATATCAAAGATACCGCAGGGGAAGTTTGGATGTACTCCCTCCGTAAAGAGATATAAGAGCGTTTAGATCACTAAAGTTTGTTTATAAAGGGGGTACCAAATTCATCCGAATCACTGGAACCGCTAGCTACATGTATGAATCAAAAGTATACAGAGAAACAAGACAGATACGCCAAGCTCTATAACTACCGTTTCAATGCACACTAAACTGTGCCTTGCATCAAAGTGTGCCGGATACGTACTTTATCGTTTGGGGTAGCGACTCGTTTTCCTCTCCTCCCTGGCGGCAATAACCCTAGCCGAGGAGAGGCTACTCTTTCCAGCGCCGTTCTCCGGCGGCTCCCCTCCACTGATGACCTCGGTCAGCGGTGGTGAGGGGGTCGCCGGATCCACGTGTGTGGATTGTTTTTAGTCTCTCGTAGTCTAGTTTTTTAGGTTGTTCATCGCCATGGCTTCAGCGGCAACGATGACGGCGCTGAATAAAGATTCTTCGGATCCTTCCTTGATGAGGCTATCAGTCCTATCGTTGGGGATGGATTTGAAAACTAGTCTGTTCAAGCAAGGATGGCGTGGCGGCGGCGGCATCCTCGTGGTGGACCTGTGTCCTCGGGCTCCGCCGTTGCGGCGACGTTTGCTCCAGCGTCGGCGCGGAGCTTGGGAGGTAGTCCAGAAGCGGATGCAGATTGTGGTATGTGTCGACGACATCTGGAAGACGGAGCGTGTGCTGGGTTCGTGGTTCGTGGATGACAGGTATGGTTTCCTCCTTCAGCGTCCAAGTCGTGGTGGGGTGCCAGATCTGGAGTTCGATGGCGTGTCCGGGGTGTTGCCCCAGTCTGATTCGTTCAACAGTAATGGCTTCACTTTTGGTGAGCCACCTTGGAGGTCCGCAAAGCTGTATATCAGCGATGGAGCCGCGTCGAGCTCGGGTGAGGAGGTGATTCGTCATTCTTTTCTTTGGTGGCTGTTGTGGTGGTGCCGAAGACAGGTGACGGACATTGGTGTCAAACTCAGAGATGTTCTTCTATCTTTTCAGTTTTGTCATGTCGGTCTTTATGTGACTCGTACTTTGATCTTTATGATATGAATGAGACACATATTACGAAGCAAAAAAAAAAGTGTGCCGGATACATTGGATAACCACGAAACAAAAGAGATAAAGATTAGAAGTTGTCCACACACCATCTCCTGAATGTGAATGTTAGGCATCCATCAGACTTGTCCTATACCATTGGATCAAAAAAATGATGGACGTCAGATGTGCTCTTAGGCCGCGGCGCTAGAGGATTTTCTGTTCGCTAATCTGTGCTTCCTCGTACGTAACTGCTTCGTGGGATTGCTTCCGTAAATCACGTGTATGTGGTCCCTTGTTTTTAGGAATCAATTGATTGATTACGTGGAATTAACTGCTGATATGCATTGGTCCTTGTTTTTAGGAAGCAACTCGCGAATTTTAGGCAACTTTCTTTTTACCAAAGCGGATTTTAGGCAGCTAGCTATCCGTGGCTATCCGCATCCCATGCAACTAATTTGTGCTTCTTTATTTTGTTTGTAATGTTGTGTACGTTTGCTTCCTTTACAACAAATTTATTTATTTTTCCATTTACTGGAAAACAAAATTGGTTCTGTGCCGAATGAAATCAGCTTTGATTTATTTGAAATTTTCTGTCATATGCAACATAATATTTTGTCTTAGAAGCATCACTATCTTCCTTCCATCAACAAGAGAATTGCTTCGAACATGCTCCCATAAAAAAGGAAATTATTCCACATGTTTGAAAAACCTCACACATCTTGTTTACATTGACTAGAGAATTACTTCCAACTAAATATTATCTTGCTTCCATCTAAGAGAAAAATATTTCCAGTAAAAATTACACATGTTTGATACAAGAAAAAACTCCATTTTATTACCCTGAAAAAAGTTGATGATTCACATAACCCCCTATCTATAATTTTGCTCCCTTCACCCCCTAAACAAACCCATACCGGTCAAAATCAGCCCCTAGGTGGTTTGCCTCTACTGGCTGCTGACGTGGCACCGGTCAACGGTGGTTTTGACCCACGTGTGGGCCTCCCTCGTCAAACGGGGCTGAGATTTGCCATGGTCGCCGCTCCGTTCTGCAAATCGACGCCGCTGCGAGCCCCCGTGGCCACCCAAGACCACCATCACCGTCAGCCTCGAGCACCCTCCACCTGGATCCTGTCGCCCTGCCGCAGATTCACGTCCGTCGTCGCCGTTCTAAGCCCAGCACCCGACCCCGTCGGGCGCCTGTTTCGGATCCGGCGAGGACTACGCAGCTGCCGCCGTGCAAGTTTCTTTGCCTCGCCAGCGTCGAGGCCGATGGTGTGGTCGCTGTACAGTCGGGAGGTGCTGCAGGAGGCCCGGAGGTGGCCGGTGGTGAGCTCCTGGTCGGAGCAGAATTGATGAAGCGACTGGTGGCGGAGCAACGCTAGGAGTGAGAGGTCTCCAGTGTGGAGGGATTCAGCAGCGGCGTAACGACGCGGCGGTGGTCAGACGCGGTTGTGCACAGAGGGAGGTCGGGGCTGCTGTCATGGCGGCTGCGAAGGTCCTGGCCTCCCATCGACCAGAGGCGGCCAGCCATGGGCGTGGAGGCGACAGCATGGGCCGATGGGCTAGCAGGGTCAGCGGCCCGGATCCGGCGCCCCGTAGGAAAAGGTGGAGGGAGCAGGGGAACCAGGGCACAGGGGCGGTGGTGCTTCGGCGGCGGCAGCGGACCGGCAACGACACAGGAAACATGAGGAGGACGATGACATTGGTCAAATACCGCCGTTGACTAGTGCCACATCAGCAGCCGGTGAAGACAAACCAGTCGGGGGGGGGGGGGGGGGGGGTGTTTGGTCCGGTTTGAGTTTGTCTGAGGGCTAGAAGAAACAGAAAAATAGATCAGGGGGTAAAGTGAACCACCCACTTCATTTAGCAGGTATGCTTCATTTGATACTATTTAGTTGGAAGCATACTCTCAATTTGATAGTAGTAAAATGGACTTTTTTTTATACAATTAGGGATTTGTTTGCAAAGAAAGAAAAGGCCGCTACTATCAAATGGAGAGTTTGCTTCAGCAGGCAAAGCCAATTGCTTCCATCCGTCAAATTTGCTAACTCAAATGTGACCTAGGCATCATGTAATGGAAGGCGTGATCCACGACGCTGACGGATAGAAGTTGCGGTGCCTTTGCCTGAGCACCTTGATCTTCTTCTGGGAAGTCCTTGAGGTTGTACACGCAGACAACCCGGAAGTCTCAGTCATGGCGATCAATGTGGAACTCGACATGTGTCTTCTCTGAAGTAGGCGCATCAAGTCTTGATCTCCGGGCGCCTCCTGATCGGCATAGAAGCATATGTGAGATATCAAAAAATATGAGGCATGGCATGGCCTACAAAAAATAAATTATTTGATGCTACCATGCACTAGAAGCATACAAATTTGATTTGAGAAATCTACATGATTTCTGGGCAAGATTTAGGTGCACAAATTTAGTGTCTCAAAAATTTGTTGTGACGGCACTGCATGTCTATAGAAGCATGCAATAAGAAACAAGATTTGGCACTTCTCAACCTGTTGTTATTCATCAATTGAACCATACTATATAGCCCGAAGAAGCACTGATATTCAATTTGGCTCTAGGGAGCACATGCTCCTGCATGCTAAAAATGGATTTTACAAATGCCAAAAAATTTTACTTTTTTTTCCGTCCATATGTATAAGAGTGTACAAGCACAAAAATATGTGTCCATATGTATAAGAATGTACAAGCACAATGGATAAGAAGCATGGAAATAGTGATCCGAAAAAGGGATTCCCCCCGCTTTGTATTACAAAGCAACCAATCGAACCATTAATTTAGGGATAGGTGCTGGGGCGGAAGCAGCACAGTCACGCCCAAAAGAAACGACAGAGAAAGAACAAAAGAAACAAATGCCGACAACGGCGGATCAACAAAAACGAAGAAGCCTCGCGACCGCTGCGCCCACCGGGGATCTTCCACTAAGCTCCAAGACTCCGAAGCGCCGGCACCAATCAACACCTCCAAGAAGGATTGCGAGGATGACGACGCTGCTGCCAAGGGTTTTCCCCGGTACACGACGAGGCGAGAGGAAGGGTAGCCCCGACGCCCTCCAGGAAGGTCAGGCGGCACCCACAGGTGCCACCGCGCCGGTGTCGGCCATGCCGACAGGGGTTTCCCCCGATCCCAACCCGCACCTCGGGCGCTCCGGAGCCTGCCACCAAACCAACCACCACCCTGCGCCAACACGGTCTTGAAGCCCCCACGCTGTTTCACCACGGCACCACGAAGGGACGACAGCACGGCGATGATTCGGAGCCGGGACTAGGGCAGAAGCACCGTCGGCACGCGGGAGGGCTCAACCTCCACCGCCAGCGACGGTAGCCGTCCGGACGCAATAGCAGGAGCACACCAGGCCCGTGGGCCCACAGGCCCGGCCGGGCCCTTATAAGCCCGTAAAGCTCCCGCCCTCGCGCTGCTGCAGGCACGCCATCGGCGCCGCCGCCCCACATCCGAGCCGCTCCTCCTCCTCACCGCGCAGTAGACAACGAGGCCACGCTGGGGGGCCGGCCCGCTAGGACCCAAATGGGGCCCGCCGGGCTCAGATCTGGGTCGGGGGCGCGTTGCTGGCCACCCTGCGCCACCATGCCGCCCCGCCGCCAAGGAGCAGCGCCGCCACCATGCCTGCCGCCGGCCGCCGCAGCAGGGCCGCCAGACCACTGCCAAACCGGGCTGCACCGCCGCCGCCTCCCTGCCCCGGGAAGGGAGCACGCGCGCGCGGGGACAAGATGGCCCGCCGCCGCCGGCACCACCCGGGCCAGCGCCGGGGGCGCCCGCCGGCGGCGACGGGGGGAGACGGGGGAGGAGGGAGCCCGCGGGAGAGGAGCTCGGGCTCCGCCCCGGCCACCTCCCGGGGAGGCGGCGCTAGGGCGGATCTGGACTGGGGCGGGGGGCTTGGCCGGCGGCCGGCGGCGGCGGGAGGGCCAGCAGCGGCGGGAGGGGAGGAGAGGGAACCCTAGTCACCTCCTAGTCGCCTCCTGTCCGGCGCGGGAGGCTTGTCCCGGGTAACCCTGGAAATAGTGATCTGGGTACATATTTAGTATTACATAGAAGCATGGATATTCGAAAAAAATAGGCAATAGAAACAAAGTGGCCAACATGGGCAAGCATATTTCTGTCATGTACACACCAAACACACATATGTTCATTGATGATTTACCGATCCACTACATAATGCTTCAATTCAGATGTTTGCACAATAAAATTTACTAGTAGCAGAAGCAACACTCGCAAATGCTTGAATCACACATTGGTAATGGTTTATTCATACGCTATTATCTGATAATGTTTGAACAAAAATATTTGTACGATAAAAGTAGCACACACTTACAATGGCTGAAGAAAAAAATCTTTATGATAGATACGTAACATTTATTATGCAACAAAGTAAAGGAGGGGCATTTTATCACAACAATAGAAGGCACACTGGAAGCATTATAATTGGATTGCTAACATGATCAGATACATAAGGTTGTGCATCACAGATAAATCAAGATACAAAATCTTAGCAAGTATGAACATAGACTCTTGTCTAATGTAATCATAGACACGAAAAATAATGAACTCTTTTAAGTAAGAAAACTAAACACTAAGCTGACTGAACTATTGCCGTTAGTTGCCTAACTGACGAAACATATATATGATCCTTAGGAAGCTACTAGTATACTTGGAATCGTCAATTTCATGCTATCCCTATCGCAAAAAGCACACAACAAGTATATAAAAACAGACAGATGGTTAGAATGTCGCAAATTCTACGTAGTAAAGAAGCATGAGTACGATGCATATGAAGCATGGGTTTGTAAGCATCTCATTCATACATAAGTATCTCATTCATACATAATATACCTTGTAAACAATGTAAGCACACAATTTTGAAATTGAGAATTACCAATTCTTGTCACCAATATGTTAGTGCACAACAGTAAACGAAGATATTGACATACACAAATCTCAAAAAACATTTATATTAGATTTCACTCGTACTGGCCTCTCTCCCGAACCAAGACGGCGCTCCGGCGAGGTGGACGGGAGGATGGCGGCCTCGTTTTCTTCAGGTCGGCGGGCCTTTGGAGCGGGATTTGCAGCCACTTACGGCAGGGAGGTGGTGGCTGTAGATGGTTGTTGTTGCGTGGCAGCACAATAGCCTACAACCGGTCTGGTGGTGGCGTTCTGGCCGCATTCTTGCTCGCAGTGGCGTTGTCTGATGGCACCACAAGAGTTGGGCATTGGGGCGGCGGCCCCTCTTCATCAATGGCGGCGAACTTCGGGGTCATGTGGGTGACCTGGAGTCTGGATCTCGAGGTGGTGACGGCCTTTCTGAGGCTGATGGCGGTGACGTCACATCCACCAACAGATCGGTTCGATTCGGCTCGGCAGGTGACACATGTGCCGCTTTCGGAGATGTTGGGCAGTGCCTGTCGCCGGTAGGTGAACCCACCGATGGATGCGCTACGGGCGGATGCTACACACGACGTCTTATATGGAGACGTCAAGTCATGCCTGCTACTGATAGGTGATGCACGATGGCGCTGGCGAAGGTGTCATATTTAGCCTGTTGTTGTTGGATCGAAGGTGGTGCGACAATAGCGGGAGGCAGGCGGTATGGGACGTCTTTGTCTTATGTTGTCGTCTCCAGAGGTATCTGACTATCGAGGCGTCGGTAGACGGATAAGGACGGATGGTACAGGCGGCTTCAACGACGAGTTTATGCACTCTAGTGGAAACACAAGATCTTTGATCGGGCTATATCGCCACGCGCCTGTGTCGTGTCCTTGCTGAAGGTGATGGATTGAAGCTTGGCTCTGGGGATGAGAATCCGGAGTTCAACCTTGTGGTGGACTCGCCATCATAGGCGCACGTGCTTCGATTCCTTCTTGAAGGCTAGCATCGGAGTTGTGTATTTTTCGTTCATGTTGTGTCTTGTATCATAGCGTTAGTGGCTACCTGGGGAGTTACTGTCGCGAGGTATATGGCCTCAGGGTTTGTCTTTCGCTTTATTTTCGGGTCGATGGTGTTCGGCTGCTGGTGGTCGTGTGTCCTTCGCATTGATCTTGTCCGGCGGTGATCTGGATAGGCAAGGCCCAATCAAGTGCATCGCGGCAACTCCTGGGGAAAACCCTGATCTCTTTGAGATCGAGCTATGGCGATGCTTCTGTGTCGGAGTCCCCTCTTGAGGGCATTGTTTCTGGAGTATGCTCCGGTTGGAGGGACTAGCGGTGGCGGTTCCGAGGTCGCGGCGGCCTCGTTTTCTTCGGGTCGGCGGGCCTTTGGAGGGGGATTTGCAGTGACTTACAGCGGGGAGGTGGTGGCTGTAGATGGTTGTTGTTGCGTGGCAACACATTAGCCTACAACCGGTCTGGTGGTGGCGTTCTGGACGCATTCTTGCTCGCAGTGGCGTTGTCTGATGGCACCACAGGAGTTGGGCATTGGGGCGGCGGCCCCTCTTCATCAATGGAGGCGGACTTCAGGGTCATGTGGGTGACCTGGAGTCTGGATCTTGAGGTGGTGACGGCCTTTCTGAGGCTGGTGGCGGTGACGTCCCATCCACCAACAAATCGGGTTTGATTCGGCTCTGCAGGTGACACATGTGCCGCTTTCGGAGATGTCGGGCAGTGCATGTCATCGGCAGGTGAAGCCACCGGTGGATGCACTACCGGCGGATGCTACGCACGACCTCTTATACGGAGACGTCAAGTCATGCCTGCTACCGGCAGGTGATGCACGGTGGCGCTGGCGGAGGTCTCATATTTAGCCTGTTGTTGATGTATCGGAGGTGGTGCGACAGTAGCGGGAGGCAGGCGGTATGGGACGTCTTTGTCTTCTATTGTCTCCTCCACAGGTATCCGACTATCGAGGCGTCGGTAGAAGGATAAGGACGGATGGTACGGACGGCTTCAATGACGAGTTTATGCACTCTGGTGGAAACACAAAATCTTTGATAGGGCTATGTCGCCGCGCGCCTGTGTCGTGTCCTTGCTGAAGGTGATGGATTGAAGCTTGGCTCTGGGGATGAGAATCCAGAGTTCAACCTTGTGGTGGACCCGCCATCATCGGCGCACGTGCGGCGATTTCTTCTTGAAGGCTGGCCTAGGAGTTGTGTATTTTTCATTCATGTTGTGTCTTGTATCATAGGGTTAGTGACTACCTGGGGAGTTACTGTCGCGAGGTATACGGTCTCAGAGTTCGTTTTCCGCTTTATTTCCGGATCGATTGTGTTCGGCTGTTGGATTTTGCATTATTAATAATATATGGTTGTATGCATATTTCTAATGCGCCGGGGGCTATACTCCTTTTGAGAAAAAAAAACACAACAGAATGGTAGAAGAGGAAAAACGCGAGGAAAATACACATCAGAAACTCGATGGTGTTCCAGTAAAACTGGACTGGTTTTTTTTTTCCTCTGGATCGGTGATACAGTTGTAGTATCTGAACTTGTGTACCAACTCACGCCACATTCAAACCACATACACCCCACTAGGTACACATGCTCGACCTACAACTACACACTGCACCCGTGTTTTCAGCTTTGACAGTTGTGGCACGAACACGCGTGGGAGGTACAGCAAATTATTCATGAGCCCCCAGGCGTGGGGATCGAACTCGTGCGGGCTGGATGGCCACTGCCAGCTCCAGCCATTGCGCCACTCGCGCGGCTCAAAACTGGACGAGTTTAGTTTACAGTCGAGCTGTTTTTCACTGAAGTAACACCAAGTGGAAGTCACGAGAGATCAGGCCATACATCTCACACAAGTATTTTCTAGGGATCAAACAAGTTTTTGGGCAGGGACAAATTAAGTAAACAACTCACCATAAACAATGGCACCTCTACCCCGAATATCTTCTTTATAGAGCATTTATTGGTAGGACAATGGCCGCTCGACAACGGCTTATCACAAGAATCTAATATTGTTCCTTTTCCATAGACGAGAGAATGTCAATTCTTTCATGCGTTTAATTCTATCGACGATTCAGGCGGGCACTCGGGATCGCATCTAGGACAATGAGACTTGCACTCCTGAAACGTGTTGAAACACGGGCGAGCCTTCACGTTGTCACATCAGTAACAGTCACCAAAGCTACAACTATAATCTCCGCAAAATTTTAAGGCAATCTTAGCATCACCTAATGATGATATCGGGTCGGCCACGGTAGCATTGTCTCTACTTGTGTTATTATCACCACTGGCTAGATAACTCCTCCTTCCGGCCTCAAGACGACCTTAAATCATGTAGTGTTTTAATTGTTAGTGTTATGTAGTCCATGCACCTAAAAACTGAAGAAAAGAAAAACAAGGGAAGAAGCAGTACTAACACTGTGCGGTGACCGCGAGCCATCCCACGAACAAGATGGCCATGGCATGAATCCCTCTCATTTTTGGTTAACTCTTTACCGCTTGCTTCACTTAGTCAATGGACTCAACTCTCTGCAATGGGACGCGGGTTATGTGAGACGAATGAGCGATGACCATGGCTGTGATGAATCGACCAATATATAGAGGGTTAAATTCTTAATTAAGTGGGAGATATATGCCAATTAATTCTAAAGATTATTAGGTTCCATATATACATCGACGTTAATTAATGCCGGATGATGCGCTTCCATGCGTAATTGTATGTCGTGCTTGAACAATTTGGTTCCATGAGTAAACGTGCACGTGCAACACACGAATAAACGAAGAAGGAATTTCTCACTTCGCATATGTGTGTTACACATCAGAACCAATCAAATGGGTAAATTTCTACAGACCCTTTACAAGAAATAAAATAAAAAACTGGATAAACTCCCCAGTCATAATTAGTAGGCTAGACCGTGGATATTCTTATATGAGAAGGGGTAATTCGCAGATAAATTTTACATTAGCAGACCAGATTTACATATTTATCCATGGTCTCCCTTTGTTTCTAGGCGTATTATGAGAGATATGTGCATGTCTCTTACTAATCAACTTTGCTTGCTTGGATTGTACATGGCTCTGAAGAACTCATATGAATATCAGGTTTGTACAAAATTAAAACTGCACTCCTTACACCGATAAAAGAGAATTTAGATCCAACATGCAACACTAATAGAAACAATACGAATAGCCCTAAATTATTATGAGTAAACAAATTAGTTCTGAACTGATAGATGACTGCAGGAAGTTCGAGCAACTCCAACCGCGCGACCCAAACGGACGCGCTCTTTGTCCGCGTTTTGTCCGTTTGGGTCGGCTCGTCCGCCTCCTTTTGTAAATGGGTTGGCCGTGCGCCCAACGCGCCGACCCATTTTTCGTCCGCGCGGCAAACTTGCGGTTCAAGTTTTGATCGCTTTGATAAAAATATCCACAAAAAATAAATTTATTTCTAGATTAAATGTTCAATACAAAAGATTACATAGTTCGAGAAGTACAAAAAATATCTCATAGTTTAACATTAAATTGTCTCAAATACATTTAAAAGAAAAGGTTGCCAATACATCTACTGGTTGCCAACATGAATCCACATATGCTCAACCAAATCATTTTGCAGCTGCATGTGAGTATTCGAATCACGCATCTTATGATGAAACTCGACGAACTCTGCAAACGTTGCCCCTCCTCCATGGTCAGGCACAACATTGTCACCCTGAAACTCAAACCCTTGATCACAGAGACGTTCTGGGCCCTCATCCTCTACGATCATGTTGTGCATGATCACACAAGCTGTCATCACCTTCCATAACTTTTTGGTGCTCCAAGTTTTAGCAGGATACCGAACGATGCCCCATCGAGATTGAAGAACGCCAAAGGCACACTCTATATCTTTTCTAACACTCTCTTGCTCTTGGGCAAATCTCTTTCTCTTCTCTCCTACAGGATTGGAGATTGTCTTCACAAGAGTAGACCACTGTGGATAGATACCGTCAGCTAGATAGATCCATTGGTGTATTGGTGGCCATTGATCTCAACATTAACCTCTGGGCAATTGCTTTCTGCCATCCTAGCAAACACCGGAGATCGCTGGAGCACATTGATATCGTTGTGAGATCCGGCCATGCCGAAGAAAGCGTGCCAAATCCAGAGATCTTGGGAAGCCACGACCTTAAGTATGACAGTGCAAGCTCAGACATGGCCCTTATACTGCCCTTGCCAAGTTGAAGGACAATTTTTCCACTTCCAGTGCATACAATCTATGCTACCAAGCATCCCCGGGAACCCCCTACTGGCATTCATCGACAACAACTGTGCTGTATCAGCAGCTGTTGGCTCTCTCAAGTACTCCGGACCAAACACGGCTATGATAGCCCTGCAAAATCTATACATGGACTCAACAAGGCAGGTGGACTCACTCATCCGGACATACTCATCAATGAGATCGTCGGGGACTCCATATGCAACCATCCGAATGGCAGCAGTGCATTTCTGATAAGAGGAGAAGCCAATCTTTCCAAGGGCATCCGTCTTGCACTCAAAATAGTTATCGTACTCAACCACCCCCTCTCGAATACGGTTGAAAAACATGTCTAGCCATCCGAAAACGGCGGCGGAACAAGTGATGTTTGAAGAGAGGACTTCGGGTATTGAAGTAGTCTTTCCAGAGTAGGACATGGCCACTCTCCCGGTTGCGATTCAGTGCCGGCGTGTGCCTCGGCATGGAGCCCTTAAACTGTGGCCGCTCCATACTTACGTTGTCATTGACGACCAACACAGCCCCCACCATCTCCTCATCATCAGATGAAGAATCATCTGAGTCCAAAATAACATTGTAGAGAAAATACTCATCATCGGAGTCCATTGGTACCTTGGGCAAAGCGTCGAACACCTTGCGGGCGTTTGTGGAAGACTCCAGCTGGAGAGGAGCCTGAGGAACTGGCGGAGCTGGGCGGCGGCGGCAGGTGAGGAGGATGAGTACGCAGACAGATATCCGACGGCGACGGAGGAAGTGGGCGGATGGCCGGCGGCAACGGCGGAAGTGGGCGGCGGGGGTGGGAGACGGGGGGTGGGCGGGCGGGTGATTAGGAGGCGAAGAAGGAAGAGACGACTGGCGTACGAGCCACCGACTGGCGGGCCAGGGGGAAGAGAAGGCGAGCGTCGCGCGTGTCCGCTTCGTGTCCGCGCCGACGCAAAAGCGGCCCAAAATTAGGCCTGCAATGGGTCACGGGCGGACGAAAAACGGTCGCGCGTCCGTTTGGGTCGGCGCGTTGGGCCGTGTTTTCTGTCCGCAGCGACCCAAACGGACGCGCGCGGACGAAATAGGTCGCCCGGTTGGAGTTGCTCTTATTTCTCTTGATTCCATTGTGAGAGTAGATCTAGTTCACCTTCTTTGTTGCTGCAAACTATAATTATAGTTAACTGATTTGCTTGCATGGTTGATGCACCAAAAATTGATACAACCGTCTGTTGTTAACACAAAATTCATTTCTATAAAGGAGTGTTACAATGCTCTGGTTTTTAAGTGTCCTCATTTAGTCACTGAAATCCTTAAGATACTGGGACGGATCAAAACATTCCCTGCTTCGTGAGGCGGAAACAACCCTTTCATCAGTGTCATACAAAGTTCACTTTTCATCAGTCAGCTAATATCATCATGACGCAACATGAATCCGAATTAAAACGAAAACAATTCTTGCCTTATCAATTCCATCTTCCTCCTCCCTCACATACTCAGACCCAATGCCTCCCATCCTACTACAAGTAGTCATCATTCAGATATGAGAAGGTGCAGAACTGCATATGTAAGAGAGAAAGAGTGGTTCAGAGAAAGGAAGAGAAGTACCTACAGGTTGCATTCAGAGACAATTAAGTGCAATCTGTCTGTTCTCTATCTAAGCATGCAGCAATCAGTAGGATCGTGCAAAAAGCAATATACATGCGCCTCACACAGAGTGGCAGCTCCACCATCGAGCAGGCACAAGCAGCAGCAGCTTCAGCAATTAACATAGCATCAGAATCTCCCTCTCTCTCTCTCTCCCTCCCTCCCTCCCTCGAGCCGGCCAGGTCTTCCCCTCAGGCAGCACCGCAGCGGAGCCCGCGTCTCCTGCCTTCTCTGCTCTCTCTCTCCCTCTCTATTTCCCTCCACACGTTATAACCTTAACATAAAAAGTTCACATTCATTCAAATTAGGAGACACATACTCAAGTGAAGACATTCATCTAGCAATCTACTATCTTCTAATACTTCAACAATGAAGCTTCTAGGTTCCCCATAAATAGTTGTGAATGAGAACGTCTGATTTGTTCGTTGCTCCATCAGGGCATATAGTCAGTACACATGTATATTTTGTTCATGCTAGTGCTGTATGTGAAATTCCAATACGCGCGGGTTGTGTTTATTCCCTGTACTGAACTGTGATTCAGAGAGCATAAGAGAAACAAAGTCATTCTAATTCAGATATCTAGCTATTGGCTTATCCACTCGATCGAAATCCGAAACAGCAAGAATATGCAGCTGGTGTAGGCCCCAAACCTCCTTACCAATACCACGGAAGGGAGCTGAGATGGTGGGCGAACGGTCAACAGCCGCTACATGAGCCTCGTCATGTTCGATCTCCATCTGGCATGAACTTGTAGGCGCCTGCAAGGCTGCAACCACGAATTCATGAAAAACAGTCGCGTAAGAATCCACGCGGTGATGCAAACCGACGAGATAGGAGGATGGAAGCGCTCACCCATGGCGGCAGCTGTATCCAGAGCGGGTGACGGCGAGGGAAACTTCGTGGGGACGGCGCGGGGACGCGCAGACGAGGGCGTCGTGGGGGCGGCGACGGCGGGAAGGACCGCCGCTGGTGCATCGAGAGCGATGTGGGGGCCGCAGGGAGATCCGGCTAGGGAGCGGGGCGTGAGGCGAGGAGCGCGAAGGAGAGGGCGTTGTGAGGAAGGGGGTTGGCTGTCGTACGCTTGATGGGAGGCGACGGTTCCATTGGTGGAACAAGTGCGTACGTCGACTCTGATGGACAGAGTATTCGTCCGCCATTTGAAATCGCTAAACGCACTTGTAGCCAGGGTCATTGTTGTTTTGACGGTTAGATCTAAATGAGTGGGTCCAATTGTATGATTCTAATTGCTCTAGATTGTTATGTATACGTTAGGCGAGGTGTGCGTAGAGATGAATATGTTTGCTTGTTTAATAGTAATAGGAAAGATGGCTTGATCCGACAATCAATTATTTTCCAAAATAACACCCCGAAAATTGCAGCATTAATCGTCTTGTTCTTAACGATATTACCTTCATCTTGGTTTATTGATCCTGTTCGTATTTTGTTCAATTTTTTTGACCATATATCTAACTAATAAAATGTTAGTACATGTCTTACATTATATGCTGGATTTGTATTTCAACGTAGTTTCCAATGATATTATTTTTTTAACATAAATTAATATTTTATTAGTTAAATTTAAGATTAGAATTGGACACAAAATATAAAGAAAACCAACAAGCCAAGACGGAGCTAGTATAGAATATTTTTATGCAAGTACATAGTCGGGCGTGGTTTGGATGCAAGCCACTCTGATCTCAGAGCTAACCAAGACAAATCCCAAGAGGTTCATCGTCTCAGCAACAAGACAAAAGATCTTCAAGATCAACTTTACAACGTCCATTATCAGAACTATGAGTATGAAATTATTTAAGAGCCCTTCGGTACATCCCCTAAATACAAGACGGCTCATATTACAGCAACTCTAGCAGATCCGTATAAGTCGCGAACCCGTAAAATAACCGTCATTTTACAGTTTCCGAAAAAGTGTCCCGATCAAACCTCGTATCGATCGCGAAACTGTAAAAAAGAATTGCGGAGCTCGGTAAAAGTTCGCCCTCACCCTCTAGATTCACGGGCTGGGAGGGCGACCCGAGCTCGATCTCTGTCCACGGAGATTTTTGGCGGGAGGGACATTTCCGCGCGGCAGTTCCCGCTTCAACTTCGGTCCGCCTCCGTTGATTTTCCTCCGGTCGCTCCGGACCACCATCTGTGTCCGTCCCTCGCCTCCATGGAAGCCTTCAAGCCTTCGTCCTTCACCGTCGAGGTCAGCCACGCGCCAAACCCTTCGCCAAATCTCGTCGCCGGTCATGTCGCGCCCGTGGTCGTTCAGCCCTCGTTCGCGCCACCCCGCAAGCGGCAGAGCAGTGTCGTCGTCTAGGGTGGCTCCGCAACCCCTGTCGGGCACGCACGCGCACCCGCCGCCGCCGCCGCTGTGATTTCGGGGAAGTCCGCGCCGGCCTGAAAAGGCAAGGTATCGAGTGTGAAGCGCAAGAAGGCGGTCGCAAGAGCAGCCTCGCCAACGCCTCCTTCTTTTGCACCGGCGAGAGCAACCCAAGGGATGCCCACGGACGGCAATGCTACCGCCGCGGCCAACGTGTTCGACGAAATGGGCGCAAGTTATGATTTTTTTTCTTCTTTCACCATTTTCGTTTGTTCATGAATTATTAATCGTAAAATGTAGGGACGGTTTGCACAGTGGGACTGTCGAGTTTATGCACTTGCTGGACGACAACACCGTGGACATTGAGCAAGCACCGATCTGTCAATATGATTACAATGAGTTGGATGGTGGCGTGCATGATTACGATGAGTAAGAAAATGGGCTTGTGGAGGTTGACAAGGCGGGGTTCGACCTAGAGCAAGCAAAAAAAGGTGCAAGATCCAAGAACTACACGCCATGGGAAGATCAAATGTTGATCAAGGCATGGGAAGCGGTGTCTCTTGACGCGGCGACCGACATGGACCAAACCGCCAAGCGGTATTGGCAAAGGATAGAGGATCGATACCTTTGCTTGTCGGCAAAGTATCCTCATAGAACACCGCGCACATTTAGGTCTCTTCAAGATCCTTGGGACGCCATCAAGCTGGTTTGTAGCCGTTGGGATGCTTGCTTGGAACAAGTACGCAATGCACCACCAAGTGGCACTGTTGAATCGGACTATGTGAGTTCTTTCTCACTTTTGTACATTACATGTTTGAAGCATGTTTTTGCATTGTATGTTGACATTGTTTTTGTTTTCTAGGACAAAGTTGCGCAAGAAAGGTACAAGGACATGAAAGCTTCATGTGGTAGGGCATTCAACCTAGAGCATTGTTGGAAATTGCTTCGACATAGCCAAAAGTGAGAGTGATTGAGAAAGAATCCCCGCACGGGTTCTGTTCTGCCGCGGCCCTCGCCAGCCCGCAAACTGTAGAAAATCAAACTTTCAATTTGATATCACTTCCGCTGATTTGCATCAAATTTAAACAATTAAACACATTTTACGCATAAATTAAACCATAGTTTTTGATCAAGACGCTAAGAACGTCATGCAAAAGCAACCACCATCAGCCCGTAAAAACCCGTTTTTCGCGAACTGTAAACGCGTGATACGAGTCCGACTTATACGGGTCTGCTAGAGTTGCTCTTATCCCATACCTATTCATAAGAAGGGGCATGATGTTCATATTTTAGAAGTTCTTCACCCGTCGTATATGTGTACAGTATCCCTCCATCCTGGGCCTGGCCCATTTTTATTTTTGTGAATATTTCGTTTTATAATTCCACGATGCGGGTTCTGTTCTGCCGCGGCCCTTGCTGGCCCGTAAAAACAGTTTTTCGCGAACTGTAAGCGCGCGACACGGCCCAACTTATACGGGGTCTACTAGAGTTGCTCTTAGCCCATATCTATTCATAAGAAAGGGCATGATGGTCATATTTTAGAAGCTCTTCACCCGCCATATACGTAAACGTTGTACATGTACCCCTCCATCCTGGCCCTGGCCCATTTCTTTTTTACCTTCAAAAAAATAGGTGCATGAAGCAGGATTTTAACTCTAGACCTCTTGGATTATTTCTACCTCTTACAACCAACTAGGCCAGCTTGCTTTTTGTATCCAATTAGTTCTTTTATTCTTTTTAATGTGCACCTTCTCAGTCTGATTTTCTTCATTTTTTCCTTTTTTTTTCTTTAGCCTTTTTTTCCTTTGGTATTCGCTTTTTATTTTATTTATTTATTCTTCTTTTTCTCATTCCTTTTTCATTTGCTCAATCCGTGACATTATTTTTTGAATCTGTGGTTTTTTTATTAAAATGAATGAATGTTTTTCAATTTTGTGAACTTTGTTTTCAATTCATGGTTTTTTTTGTCAAATTTGTTTACTTTTTTTTCAAATTCGTGATTTGTTTTCCAAATTGATGGATTTTTTTTCATTTTCACAATTGTTTTGTCACATTCGTTTATTTTTTTCAAATCAGTTAATTTTCCTAAAACTTTCAAACTTTTCTTTAATTTCAGAGTGAGCAGTAGAAACCTAAAACTTAGTTTTTACTATTTGTTTTATTTGAAATTTTAGTTAGTAAAACTATAAACGTATATGAATAGGAAAAAGCTAACTAACAACTCGGTTAAACGGCTTATTCGGTTCGGTGTTCAGTTTACACCGAGCAAACTTACCTGTTGAAGGGAGAGAGAGGGATATTGGCGTAATGCGATGAATGTATTATTGAGCCTCATGGGCGAGTATATATAGAGTACAAGACTTGAGGGCAAGAATCCTCCTAGAGATAAGATGGAAACAATTCCTATCTAATCCCGGACAATCTCTAACTACCAAATATATCTCTAACATCCCCCGCAGTCGTAGCGGTAGCGTTGCGAACAACAAGAGCATCGCGGACGGTCAGACTGGAGAGAATAACAGTCGACGGGCTGACATCCCCCCGCAGTCGCAGCGGGAGCGTTGGGGACGGTGTCGCATCGCGGACGCATGGACTGTAGAGGAAGCCAATGAGTTGCTCAAGCGAGGTGATAGCCCTTTGTGCCGATGTCGAGATAGCCGAGAGCATAGGGTGGTGTAGCCGTGGTCGAGGTAGCAGTGCGAAGAATGCCGTGGTCGATGTTGAGTCGGGGAAGCCGGTGTCGAGGTAGTCGCCGAGGAGCCGCAGGCGCAATGAGGCGCCGAGTTAGTCATGGGCGCAGTCGTGCCGAAGTAGTGGTGCGCCGGGAAGAAGACGAAGTTGAGACGCGTCGCGCCAGGATTGCCAAGTCCGGGGACACGTCGTGGACGAAGGCACACATCGGTGTTGCCAGCACCGGGCTTGCGTAGACAGACAAAGTCGATGTTGACGATGCGTCGCTCCAGGCTTGCCAGACCTGGGAACACATCGGGGACGAAGGCACGTGTCGGTGTTGCCAGCACCGGGCATGCGTAGACGGGGACCTGCACACAACGGGTACGCCATGTCGAGGAGGCTAGCAGAGAAGGACTCGACGACGGTTGCGACGCAAATCGACAGGGGGCCGATGTCGCCCGCGGTGGTCGGAGTAGACGAAGTGATGGGGGTAGACGACGGCGACGCTGGCGATGAGCTGGTGCTAGACAAAGAAGAAGGGGGTGGGCTGGCGGCGCGGCTCGGGTGGGTGAGGGCGGCGGCGGCCTGACGGTGGCGGCGGCGGCTGGTTAGGAGTGCGGCAGCGATGCTCGAAGTAAGCGAGAAAGAACCCGACAGCGTGACGAAGACCGACGCGGACGATGGCGTTCCCGCTCCTAGGGAGGCGGCGCGGCACATGCCACGTAGAAGTTGACGCGCGGGAACGGCGGAGTGGACCGCGCATCGCGGCGCTAAGGCCCGACGGGGCGACGAAGCGGCAGCGCGCGGGTCGGGGCGACGGCGGGAAGACCTCGAGGCGGCGGCGTGGACCGCGTGCCGCGGCTCTATGGCCCGAAGGGGTGAAGCAGCGGCGGTGAGCGGGTCGGTGCAGCCACGGGGACGACCTCGGGCGGCGGCGGGGACCGCGTCCCGCGGCACTACAGCCCGAAGGGGCGGTGTAGCGGCAGCTTGCGGGTCGGGGCAACCGCAGGGAGAACCACGGGGCGGCGGCGCTGCGGCCCGACGGGGCAACGCAGCGGCAGCCCGTTGCTCAATCGGTGGAGGGGCGCGCTCTACTCGGGGACAACCTTCACAAGACCTTCGGAGGCGCATGTAACCGACTGATCAGGTCAGTCGCATGGCACGGATGAGTCGATCGCGGCGAGCGGGTGATCAATCCGATCACACGCGAGGTCGGGGGCGCTGCTCGGTGATGATGACGGGGTCGTGGACGATGAAGTGGGGCGTCGAGCAGACCAAGGCGACGGTGGCCGGCGGGGAGCGGCGTGCCGAAGGAGGCCGGCGAAGGGTCGGTGAGCACGAGGCAGCCGGCAGGCCCGGCAAGCCCGGCGAGCCCGGCAAACCGGCGACCCGAGGCAGCCGGCAACCAGCAAGCCCAAGGCAGCCGGCAAGCCCGACGCAGCCGGCGAGGCAGCCGGCAGGCCCGACAGCCGGCAGTCCCAGTGCAGCCGGTGAGGGGGCCGCCAATCGGCAGGCGTAAGGCAGCCGACGATCCCGAGGCGGCCGGCGAGTGACGACGGAGACGGTAGGTGGATGATGCAGGCGTCCTGTTCGGCGCGGGGCGGCGACGGCCGGCATAGAGCGACGGGCGGGCAGATGCGCGGACGACGGCCGTGACGGGCTGTTGCGGCGCGCGAGGCCGTCGGGTCGGAGTAGAGGCCGGCTAGTCGTGCCGGTGTCGGAGTAGAGGCGCGGGGTCAACGGCGGCGGCGGGCGACGCAAACCGATCTTAGATCGGAAAACCAAAAAGAAAACGCCGATCAAAGCGACCGGCGGAAGAGAGAAAAATCCGGATCAAGAGATCGGGAAAAAGACTCTCTAGGGCAGCCGGTCAACACGACCGGCGGACAAACCTTAGGTACGGGCGGCGCGGCCCCCGGCGGCGGTCATGGAGGCCGACCGCCCCGAGGGCGGCGCGCGGTGCGGAAACGGCTGGCGGCGGCTAGGTCTAGGAACTTGCGGCAGATACCATGTTGAAGGGAGAGAGGGGGATATTGGCGTAATGCGATGAATGTATTATTGAGCCTCATGGGCGAGTATATATAGAGTACAAGACTTGAGGGCAAGACTCCTTCTAGAGATAAGATGGAAACAATTCCTATCTAATCCCGAACAATCGCTAACTACCAAATATATCTCTAACATTACCGAATGTGTTGCTTTGTATTATGACACTCCGTGGCATTATACAATAGAGATTTGTACCCCTATTTCCATACCTCGGTAGAGTGAGGCTAAATTGGACACTATGAGCGGTTGGGCGCACGCGTCACAACGCAAGTTTGCATTTAATTTTTTTATATGCTTTGGAGTTCGCCACACCTTAAACTTTTTTCGTCCTCCGCCACTGATAAGCACGGGAAAGAAAAGTCTTCATGGAAAAAAGACAGCGACAACCAAAATAAAGCACACTGTAGCATGCAACTGTTGCTTTTGTGCGTACAATGTCCATGTTCCTGTGTGATCAACGGGAGGAAAAAGCACAGAAAAGCAACATCGAAACTCCTAATGCTTTCCAGGACCTTTATGTCAACAGAGTGCATGAGGACTCGTATATATAATAGCTACCAAAACATCACACTAATAAGGCTGTGTTTGGTTCAGCTTTTTTTACCAGCTTGTGCTTTGAAAAGCTAAAAGCTAACCAAAGGGGTAAATGTTCAAAGCAGCTTTTGAGAATCTGTAGCTTCTTCCTAGTGTAAATTTCAAAGCTGGGGTTACCCCAACTTTTCAGCTTCCAGCTTTTCAACAGCAGCTTTTCCACAGCAGCTTTTTCACAGCAGCTTTTCTAGAATCTGCAGCTCAACCAAACACAGCCTAAGTCTAGTTGTTAACCACCGTTACTGCTAGGAAACATCCACCGCACTAAGGTCCAGGCACAAACGAAAGTAGTATCGATTGTCGCTGGGGAATACTAATTATACAATATAATTGATCCACGTGCATGCAGAAGTACGTACGTAGACGTACTCCGTCACTACTCAGCGTGCTGCTGCGTGGCTAGCTTCACCAGTAGGCAGAAGTTGGACAACGCCGACGTGGTCTCTAGGAACCAGGCGACGAACCCGAACGCGACGCCGAGCTGGTATCGGCCGCACTGTAGCCCGGGGAACGCTCGACACATGTGCGTATCCTTAACGAGGAGCACCGTGACATAGGTGGATGCGCAAGCCGCCGTGAAGGAGAAAAGTGCCACAAACTGCAAGACAGATTAACGTACATCATATGGATGCACGCATGGCATATTGATCTAGCTAGCCAGGTTCGAGAACGAGATATGTAGAAACAAGGGTTGATTGGAAAAATGCCATTGCAACTTCATCTCTGACAAAATACCACTGCAATTGTGCACATATCCACTACTCCTAGATGTCAATTAACCCTAGTAACAAAGAGACGGACGGCGTACCGCGTCAAGGAGAGCTAAGAGGAAGGCGATGCCAGGCCGCTCAACATTGTCCTTGGTCAACACACAGTAGATGTAGACGCAGGTCTGGGCGATGCTCAACAAAGAGTGTAGCATCATCTCGAAACTCGCATACCTACGTACGTATATATAGAGGAAGTACATTAACACATCCGTGCATACATCATAGCTATAGTCATTATCACTAATGAGTTTTCTTTTCACTTACCAGTAGATCTCGGTGTAGGACACTGCGCCGCGAGCAAACATGATCATGACGGTGGCCGCGGCTGCGAAGGAGGACGTGCCCACCCGCAGCGCGACACCGCTCCAGGTGCCGGGGACAAAAATGAAGCCTTGCACCATGTTCTTTGCTCGCTAACTGGATCGATCGAGCTGCATAGGGTCAACGAATTCCACAGCATTCATTCACACAGTATCTAGTCCTCCGGGAGAGTGCACATATAGGCATAATAAGCTAGCAAGACCAGATTAGCACGTACGTAATTAACCATGGTGTAAATTAAGTTATAATAGAACATTATCAACCCAAGAACATAAGACCTAACCACGATCAAGAAGTTGTAACAAAATTTTTCTAGGCTATAACGGAATCAATTAGAGCTCGATCAGGAACTGCAGTAATTAACGGTACTGATTCGTAGTAAATCGTAAGTGATCACAGTCCAAGAAGGCAACAAGAGCATGAAACACCCACAGATAAGTACAGATTCTCCAAACAGGAGCATGAAACACCCACAGATAACTAGAGCTAATCATTAAAACCTTAGTGATCCCAATCCCCTTTATATTCCGATCAGATGAAGCAATAAAATTTTGAATGGGACCTTTTGATCTCGAATATATCTAAGAATTCGATGAACTGCTGCAAAGTGAACTGACTGGGGGGCAGCCATGATAGGCTGATTTTCCTAGGAAAAGCCATCTGGGCAAGAGATCCAAGAAATGAAAGCAACAGGAGCATATCAAATCCGTGGAATACATACCTGCAGATAGACCGGGAGAGAGTCGAGGATTTTCTCCGCGCGCGCAAGAGAGATAGTCGAGGGTTTTCTCCACGAGAGAGAGAGAGAGAGAGAGAGAGAGAGAGAGAGAGACAGGGTCGAGGGTTTTTCTCCGCGGCCTATATGGACGGGGAAGAATGCTTCTCAGAGAAAGTAGATGAAAGTTGAACACTCAAAGTAGTGTGTCACATCATTGCCCACCCCTTTGCATCAGATTCCCAGCTCGTCTATCGGTACGGTTCCCAACAAAGTGCAAGGATACGGGAACTTAGGGGGTCGGTGCGATACGATTTGTGTTAATACACGCTGAGTTGAGCCAATCATATCGCGTGTATGATTGCCAGGTACGAAAGAAAAGGTTGGCATTTGTCAGTTCAAACTTCAAAGTACATGGATTGAACTTTTGGTCCTTTTGTCACTTGCATGTGGCAGTGGCACTAGCTACGACGACCCATGTGCTCGGACAATACATGGTTGGCAGCTGGCACTTTTTGGTTGAACACGATGCTTCCAAGCACATGGAAGCCATACAATGGAGAGAGATAGGGAACTGCTTCATACACCCATGAGCATGGCCGTGAGACCGAACCACCGGGCGCCGTCTTTGCCAGGTCCATCCTTCTATCAATCTTACCTTAGTGTGTCCCTTTCTAATTAATCACGTGAGGAAATATATTAATTAAAGACCCGTCATTCAAAACATGCACTGTACTCCGTGCTATGGAAAAGGGACGGACGATGGTGAAGCGATCCGGCGACGCTAAGGCCAACTCCAACGCTGGACCAAAAACGGACGTTCGTTTTGTCCGGATTTCCTCCATTTGGGGTAGGAATGGGAAGGTCGATGTCCGTGTCGGGCCGGCCTCGCGTCGACGCGCTGAACACGTGGCACCAACCGCAAATTGTCTACGGTGGACACAGGAAAAAAAACTAAACAAAAGCTAAATAAGGCATTTTAACATAGCTAAAAAACTTGAAATATATAAAAAGTCCACCGTCCTCACGGCCCAGCCACAGTACTAGTTTAATTAACATAAAAAAAACAAAAGATAACGCGGCCGCCCCGCGCGCCGCAGAAGACCTCGCCGTCCCCGCTGATGCCGTTGCAGCCGCCCTCTTCATCAGGCGCCACCATCCTCGTCGTCGCTCGTCAGGTCGATAGAGGGTGGGGGTGTCCAGAGGTGCGGCGGCGGCCCCCAGATTGGGCCAGGGCCGTCGTGCGCATGCGGCGGTGGCGGAGGTGCTGGTGGTGGCGACCACGGCGCCCACGCACGCTCCTCCGCGGGCTCCTCCTTGACCTCCTGCTTGGCGTCCAGCTCCGGGACGTACACGTCCCCGGAGGCCGACAGCTCAAGCATGTACTGGAGGCCCTGCCACTCCTCCTCCTGTTGGCGCCTGTGCTCCATCTCGGAGTCCTCCATGACGGCCTGCAGGAGCCGCTCCACCTCCTCGGCCGTCATGGTGGGTGGTTGCGGTGGTGGCGGAGATGGGGAGGGAGACGGCGTCGACGTCAGGCCACGAACCCGCGTGCGGCCGCGCACCCTGGGCGGGCTTGGTACACGCGCACGAGGCGCATGCCGCGCACTGTGGGACGCACGGGGCGGGCTACCACGGCCGGCAAAGAAGCTTTGCCGGCGCATGTCATGCTCGTCCTGGAACCAAGTGTCCCATAGTGGCGAGTCGACGGCGTACCTGCGGTCGGCGAGGAGCTCGCGCGGGATCCTGGCGTGGCGGCGGGCGATCTCCTGGAGGCGGGCGCGGCCTGACGCCGGCACGGAGGGAATGGGCACCCGATCCGGTCTCAGATGCCACCCATTGGGGAGGTGGGCATCTGACCACGACAGCAGAGTGCCTGTCTCCCAGTACCGGCGGCACACCTCGACCTTCACGTAGGGCCGGAAGCGTGGCGCGGCCGCTGGAGGGGAGATGGAGAAGGGGGCCGGAGAGGTGGAGTGGCTGGTCGCGCTACCAGACGAGGAGCCTGCCTCGTGGTCGTGCTTGGACTTCTTGCCGGTGGAGTGCCACTTCCAGAACCCCATGGCCGGCGGGGGAGCGACGTCGACGGTGGCTAGGGTTTTCGGTGTCTCCGACGGGGAGGGGGGGAGGGGGCAGTGGTGGGGGAAGTGGATGGGGCGGCGAGGTGAAAGTCGTCGGCTTCCCCATAAAAAAGGACGTGGCCGGGGGTGGCTGGGTGGCTGACTTGCGGGCCCAACCACCCGTGCGCATTGACTACCGTCGATGGGAGGTATTTGGACCACCGACACGCGGGCCCGGCGTGGACGCGAAGAGGATGCGTGCCCGTTCGTTCGGTGTCCGTTTGACCGCAATTCTGACTCAACTATGCGCCTGGAATGGGTCGAGACGGGCCGAAAACGGACACGTTTTGCAGATGGGGTTGCGAGTTGGGCCGTGTCGTTTGTCCGATTGGACCCAAACGGATACAGGCAGACGATTTGGGGTCCAGCGTTGGAGTTTTTTTTTTTTTTTGAACCATTAGTCCAGCGTTGGAGTTGGCCTAAAGCGGAGTGGGAGGAGGCACCGGCGGCGGCATGGGACAGGAGATAGCGATGAGCGCACAATAAAATACGAGACGCCGGCGACGAGGGGCACTTCGTACCAGGGAGAGGAATAAAGCGTAGCTGCAGACCCGGCGAGGACGGACCCAAGCTACAAAATGAACACGGCCGTATAACAGGATAATCTAATCCAATAACTCTATTGGAGGTAGTTGGCCCACAAGGACACATGGCGATCTCTTATTGGCCCTGCACAATAATTCGTGCAGGGAGCCCTGCAGCTGAATCATTCATGGCGGTCTCTTCCTCCCCTCGACCAGAATAAAACCTTAGCCCAAATCAACTTGCCACCCCGTTTGAGCCTTCTACATGCACTCGACCAATCAACAAGGAATACCAGCAACTCATATTTCCACAAGATAAGAAGAGATCGCATGGTTCAGACTTTAGATTTGAGATATCTAACCCTGAAGCTCATGTTGAGCACTATGACCAAGGAAGCAAGCAGAGTAAAAGTACACAAAAATAAATTGAGGTATATGGTTAGTTCTCCAGGCAATACAAAACAGATTAAAACAGATGGGGAGGAAGAGACCGCCATGAATGAATACTTGGTATCTTCCCGAATTGAGGTATATGGTTAGTTCTCCAGCCAATGATAGAAGATATCTCTATTGTAATCTCAACAACCTCCTCCTTCTCTTATCCTTCTCAAACTCTTCTTAGCTCAACCGTACCCTAGGTGTACTGTTACGCCCCCGATCTCGACCGCACGCTAATCATACACACAATGCGTACGACCAAGATTAGGGACTCACTGATTGATATCACAACATAACACTAGACACAAAATTAAAGTCATACAGCTTCATATTACAAGCCAGGGGCCTCGAGGGCTCGAATACAAAGCTCGACAAGCACGAGTCAGCGGAAGCAAATAATATCTGAGTACAGACATAAGTTAGACAAGTTTTGCCTTAAGAAGGCAAGCACAAACATAAGCAGCGGATCGAAAGAGACGAGGCCTCCTGCCTGGGAACCTCCTAACTACTCCTGAGCGTCGGCACTCTCCACGTAGTAGTAGGCTCCAGCGGTGGTGTAGTAGTCGCCTCCGGCGTACTCCATCTCCTAGGCTCCATCGTCTGAATGCAGCATCGTATCGAGGGGGAAAGAGAAAGTAAAGCAGCGGTGAGTACTCATCCAAAGTACTCGCAAGACTGACATCAGAACTATACTAAGTATGCATCATTTTCAAGGAAAGGGGTTATATCTGGGCTGACTGCAGAAAGCAAGAATAGGGGGAAGGCCTAGTCCTATCGAAGACTAGCATCTTCAGCATCTTCAACATCTTGCAGCATTAGAAGAGAGTAGACTGGTATCTCACATATAGTCATATTATTGTAGCAATTTTATTAAGTAACCACGCCCAGAGATTCTTCCTCGACTCCCTGCGAGGAAGCAATCCCGGAGCCACATTCATTTCAAATTAAACCACAATTATAGTTGTATATATAAGGTCAAGGTACAACTCCAAGTCGTCGTATTACCGTGGACACGACTATTCGAATAGATTATTCATCCCTGCAGGGGTGCACCACATATTTCCCAACACGTCTGAGTCACCTCCGGCCGGACACACTTTCCTGGGTCATGCCCGGCCTCGGGATATCAGCACGTCGTCGCCCCACCTAGACTCAACGAAGAGGCCAGCCCGCCGGTCTAAATCCTATGCGCGCAGGGGTCATGGGCCCAATCACCCTTTGCACACCTGCACGATGCGAGGGCGGCCGAGGTCAGTCCTAGAACCCCTTAGTAACAAGCGCGATGCCGTTGCGGACCACTCGGGCGTGCGCCACTCCATTGCTTACGTCCGAAGAGCTTCGGCTGATACAACGACGCTGAGTGCCCATATCTTCCCCACATGAAGGTTAGTGTGTATTAAGACCAACGACCTAACTCAGATCAAGTACCCAACCCATTAGCATTTTATTAATGCGGGGAAAGCGCGACCCATGAAGTGCGGTCCGTCGCCCCGCCTCGAGGACCGTGGCAAGGGCCTCTCTTGCCCGTCCACGCCTCATCAACATCAAACCGTGGGTACCCCTCAGGGCCGACCCATCGCCAACATGTTTCAGTAACCCGGTCATAGTAACTGTGTGTATAAAACATCAAGATGGAACCTGAGGAATCACCCTCAGGGGGGCTCGCTCGATGAAACCGTCAAGGTGGACTTAGAGGAATCACCCTCGAGGATCCCACACTTGAGGGGTTGCACGGTAGAGTCATCGTCGGGAGTGGTGAAGGAGGAATCACCCTCGATAACCACGACCGGCTAGCTGCACTGCAGAACTAGCATCATGAGTACTTCACGAGGTGTCACCCTCGGTACTCGATAGTAGCGCTGCAGAGTCGTACAAATAAGGGGTGTGCGGTGATGTGAGGGGTCTGGCTTGTCGGTCAGTTGACCGAGTCTTCGAGTCTTCAGGTCGTCGAGTCGTCGATGAAGAAGCAGGGGCGATTGGGACTAAGGGGTCACTGGGGATTCACTGATCAACCTATACTAAGCAGTTGGTATGATTGCAGGTATAGTAACAGTTCATCAAAGACAGGCTATGCATCAGAATAGGAGCTAACTAATACAGTAGCAAAAATCAAATGCAAGAATAAGAGGAGAGAAATAGGCGATATCGGAATGCTCAAGGGGGGTTGCTTGCCTTGCTGCTCTGCGGCAAAAGGCTGATCGCCAACGACGGAGTCGTACACAGCAGTATCATCGGTAGTCTCAGCGTCTAACGAGAGAGATGGAGGGGGAAGAAACAGTAAATACAAAGCAAACAATGTAACACAAAGCATAGCATGGCAATAAGTTGTGCCGGGTGTGACCTAACGCAGTGTTACTCGATACCGATGAAGGGGGAACCCATCCGGGAAGGTTTTCCTGGTTCCGGACAAATGTCAGACAGATGACCGGAGGGGGGGAATGTTCCGGGTTTACGGTGTTAGAGGCATGTGACAGCTAGGATGCAGTGCAGGGTTGCCTAAAATCATGTCTAAACCATTTTAGTTATTTTATGATTAAAGTTGGAATTAAAAGTCAGTAGTTATACACTATTCATCTACCGGAAACAGGCGAAAAGTTGCGGGTTCACCTACGTAGAGGGTCCTGACATGGAAACAGGTAGCACGGTTAGATTCGTGGGATTTTTTTGAGCAACTTTCATGTATAAATTATTTTCATCCGAGCTACGGATTATTTTCTATTAATTTTCAAAGTTTTAAATAATTTCTGGAATTATTTCATTTATTTAAATCAACATTATCCAGAACAGTGCAGAGTGACGTCAGCATGACATAGGGGTGACGTCAGCAGGTCAAACCCAGCTGGCTCAGGTCAAACCTGACAGCTGGGCCCCACCTGTCATAGACAGTGGGCTAACGAGGGTTTTAGATTAAACTAATTATGCTAATTAACAGGATGGGGTCCATTGTCAGTGACAGATTAGAGTTAATTTAATTATTTTTATTAATCTAATCTGCTAATTTAGTATCTGACAGGGGTGGCCCATATGTCATGGACACAGGGGCTTGGGGCCCCACATGTCAGTGACTGGGTTGTGCCCAGTCAGCCAGCTGACCAAGTCAACTGGTCAGCTGGGTCGCCCTGGCCCACCGGCCAGTGTCACTGGTAGTGGCCCCGGCCCGGCCACGTGGGCGGCGGCACTGGCCGGCCACTGGAGGAGCTCCGGCGAGCTCCCGAAACGGCGGCGAAGGTCGGAAATCGGCTGTGGTGGGCCGTTTCGCGTGATTCTTCTTGTGTTCGAAAGCAGGAACTGCCGCCGATCCATTCCGGCCATCGGGGCGAGCTGCGGTGGCCTGTGGCGAGCAGCACGTCGACGGCGGCGGAGGGGAGCTTCGAAATGTTAACAACAATAGTAACAGGGTCTTACTGACAGAGTAGATCACTGAGGTATTTACCTAAGCAGGGAATTATCACTGCTCAGATCAAATAAATCTCAAGAAAGGTTAAATAGACCAATGGAAAGGAAAATGTGATTATCACATTAAACAGACCAATGGAAAGGAAAATGTGTATACACGAGCATTAGGTGTATATCCTTTCCAAGAGCAAACAGAGCGAGACAATCATGATAAGGCTCCAGGTAGGTAACCATTAAGACTAAGGGGCAAGAAATTTATGATGTTTCCCCATACAACAATGTTTGGATAATTAATCAAGAAACATTTAGTATTATGCCTCCAATCTTCTTGTTTGAGGATCAGTGTACCACAGACATGCTTCGAGATCGCAATGACATGGTCACCAGGTAAAGATCAAACTTTGGACACACAAAGGATCCATCGGGAACAACTTATAAAATAAGTCTTATAATTTCCCCATGGAAGATTTGCAATTCTTGCTGAACAAGGCATTATAACAATAGGTCATCCGACCACGTGTGTCTGACATGACATCACCTTATCGGGTAACAGAGACCAATGTTATATTTCTTGAAAAAGTTCCAACCATCATATCTGCCTGAGATTCAGATGTGTTTGGGTATTTCGATACCTCAGACTTAGCAGGCCTGATAAGGAAAAGGGATGCAACACAAATTGACAAGATCACGTTGCAAGAATCTCAGAACATGGAATACGGAAGCAAGCTCCGAAACAGGAGTCCATTATTAATCATGAAGAAGTTGAGAATGTGGCCGATGGGCTCGGCAACAATTCATCGGGATTCCATAAAGATGGATTACCAGAATTATGTGAAAACATCCACAATTTAAATATTGATAGAAAAGTGCACCTAGTAGTAAGGATGGGGTAGCACGATCAATGTTAGAACAGAACATAAGCTGGATAGCAAGGAACTCAAGGTGCAACGCAGAACAAGACCAAGTCTGCGTTTTGGATGAAAGAAACGATGTTGTCAACGACAACACAAATTACCCGGGGCAAGGATGATATTTCTCATCATGAAATTGATTGATATCCTGGAAGAGCTCAGAATGATGATGACGATCACGACACATTTGTCGAGAAGTTTCATGAAGATGTAATCGATCAGCGACGACATCAAGCAAAGGAATGGTGAAGCGAAAGGTTATCGGAACCATAGATAAGATGGCTAGCTGAAAATCGATATTGCCCTTCAAGACAACCAATCATGATGTTGAAAACTCGATGTAAGCTTAGCGCAGTGTTGGAATTGTGTTCCGAGGATGAAGGACTTAGGTAGCATGGTCAAGCTTCAGCATGACGATGATGAGGTTGCCAATCAGATGGGAATGACATGATCGAGTACAAACTCATAAGCAAAGAAGATTACTAGGAGTTGTTTAATCGCAATGCGGACTCGATTCACTATTCGATGTTCTCAGCTGATGACAACCCAGAACCCGTGGAGTGACTATGACAGGGAAAGGTATTACTTCATCCAAAATTCATAAGATGTAGTGCAATGACATGATATCCTCGAGATACCAGGAGGTAGTATTCGATGGTAGATCCAAATAGAGGTTGGGCAAGTGCATTGATCTGCCGAAGACAAGTGCTCGAACTTGTCCAAGAAATGGGATCAAAGAAGAACAATCATGGCCGAAACCACGGTTGCAAGGTACCAAAACACAGATACAAGATCAATTCAAACAAAGAGAATGATTATTGTTACAAGAAGCTCCATGATAAGTCATACACCGGGTCCATGGGCATGAACACAAAGTTCAAGGTCGACTCCCACTTCTTCAAGGCATAACCTCTCATTCACTTCTCACTTTTCGAAGAAGTTGTAGTGATGAAATTTTATCGGATAGAACACCAGAAGAGTATGACTCGTGAAAATTCTCGAGTTCACACGGATTAAGGAAAAGCATAGGTTCAACCCATAGGGGCATCTTAGGAACATATACCACAAACTTCAAGGGTGAATAACATAAGCTCGAAAGTAGAGCATGGTTGACAAAAGCAGAGGATACTCTCTACCAAAGGCATCATGTATCAGGGGAAGAATTCACAAGAGTTTTGAATATGTATGCCACTGTCGGATAATAATCCATCAAAAGAACTAGCGGACTACAATTGATCCGATGTGAGTAAAGATACTCAACCAAAAGAAGAAAGAATGCAAAGGCATCAAATCATTGAATTATCTAAATAAGTCGAGTCTTGAATACAAAGGAATAACCTATCAAGGTTTGATTTACCTATAACCAGCTCATGTTTTGGAAAGACATCCGAGTCGAAAAGATATTTTACAGGTTCAACTGAGGACTGCATGCATTCAGACACGCAGGTTGAATCCATTAAATCAGATGACAATCACAAAGGATTTCAATGAACATTACTAGACATCTGGAATTATCCATAATGCAAGCAGGTAAGGGAATGTCAACAGCAAAAGGCTACTGAGGATTTCGGAAGATCGAATAGTAATTCGAATGATTTTGTGAAACTCATGACAACTGAGGGCAAACGAATCATCAGTAAGTGAGAGGAATTATTCGGAGGGGTTGACCGTGGAGGGAATCGCAAAAGCGATGGACACAAGTTCTCGGAAGAACATCGGAGAGTATCTTCGGAATCTTCTGATGAAGCAGACGATCATCTCGAATGAGGGGCTCTCCGGGAGGAGTAGTTACGAGAACCTAGAGTTAGAGTTAATAAAATCTTTAACCCGAAAGAGAAGAGAGATCAGAACCCAGAGTATAGACGAGGAATAAAAGATCCTAATACCACCCGACTGAGATGTGGGCCCGTAAGCCACAACATCAGTGTTAGTAAAAGTTTTTCAATGACTAGACTCAACTTCGGCCAAGGATGTGGTAAGGGGGCTACCTACAGGCAGTAGGCTCTGATACCAACTTGTGACGCCCCCAGCCTCGACCGTACGCTAAACAATCACGCAATGCGTACGACCAAGATTAGGGACTCACTAATCAATATCACAACACAACTCTAGACACAAATTAAAAATCATACAGCTTCATATTACAAGCCGGGGGCCTCGATGGCTCGAATAGAAAGCTCGACAAGCACAAGTCAGCAGAAGCAAATAATATCTGAGTACAGACATAAAGGTACGCAAGTTTTGCCTTAAGAAGGCTAGCACAAACATAAGCAGCGGATCGAAGAGGCAAGGCCTCCTGCCTAGGAACCTCCTAACTACTCCTGAACGTCAGAGAAGTCCACGTCGTAGTAGGCTCCATCCTGGTAGTAGTGGCCTCCGTTGGGGTAACTGTAGTCGTCCACCGGGTAAGCTGGATCCTGGGTCTCCTGGGCGCCGTCATCTGGTCGCGGCATCGTATCAAGGGAAAGGGGGAGCAAAGCAACGGTGAGTACTCATCCACAGTACTCGCAAGACTTACATCAGAACTATGCTAGATATGCACCAGTATCAAAGGAATGGGGCTATATCTTTGGACTAGACTGCAGAAATGCCAGAAGAGGGAAGAAGGCCTAGTCCTATCGAAGGCTAGCATCTTCAGCGTCTTGCAGCATAACACGAGAGTAGACTGGTATCACATATATATAGTCATATTGTTGCAGCAATTTTATTAAGTAACCACGCCCAGAGATCCTTCCCCGACTCCCTGCGAGGAAGCAATCTCGGAGCCACAATTCATTTTAATTAGTTTATGATTATAGTTGTAGTAGGCCAAAGCACAACTCCAAGTCGTCCTGTTACCGTGGACACAGCTATTCGAATAGTTTACTTCCCTGCAGGGGTGCACCACATTACCCAACACGCTCGATAAGCTCCGGCCAGATACAATTTTCTGGTCATACCCGGCCTCGGCCGATCGACACGACGTAGTCCTACATAGGCTCAACAGAGAGGCCAGCACGCCGGTCTACATCCTAATGGCTCGAGGTCTTGGGCCATCGCCGTCGCCATCCTGCACGTTACGCCCTCGGCCGGGATCAGTCCTAGCATGCCTTAGTAACAAGAGCCATGCGTCATTGCGGGCCACCCGGGCGCGAGTCGAATCTCGTGGCATCTGAAGAGCTTTCGGGAGAATGTACGCCGTAGAGCAGCCCATACTGATTACCCCGCGTGGTGGTTAGTGCGTATCAAATACTCAACACATTAGCAATTTATTAGTGTAGGGCAAGCGCGAACCATAAAGTGCAGCCCGTCACCCCACCAATAACACTCGGGTGCCTTACCGGCGCACCCCACCAATATCTCTCGAATGCCTTGCGGCGCATCCCACCAAATCTTTCTCGCGGGTACCCTTGGGGCCGACCCGTCTTCAACATGTTTCCGTAACCAGGTCATAGTAACTGTGTGTCTATACACCAAGTGGATATCCGAGGAATCACCCTCGATGGATCCCACTTGAGGTAAGAGTAAGGCAAGAGTCGCTACCGGTAAATGGGAAGGAGGAATCACCCTCGATACCCATGACCGATAGCTACGCTACAGAATTAACACCGGGAGTGCTAAGTGAGGTATCACCCTCGGCACTCGGTAGTAGCTCTGCAATGCCCTACTCAAAGGGGTGTGTGGTGATGTGTCGGTAACGGCTTGTCAGTCATGACGACTGAGTCTTCTGTCTTCAAGTCCTCGGTGTCGTCGATGAAAGCAGGGGCAACTGGGACTAAGGGGGGTCTCAGGGGTTCACTAATCAACCTATGCTAAGCAGTTGATATGATAATAGGTGTGGTAGCAGTTCATCAAAAACAGGCTATGCATCAGAATAGGAGCTAACTAATACAGTAGCAAAATTTAATGCAATAATAAGAGGGAGAGAGATGGGTGATATCGGAATGCTCAAGGGGATTTTGCTTGCCTTGCTGCTCTATTTAGAGGGAGGGGTCGTCGACGACGTAGTCGTACACAGCAGTATCATCGGTAGTCTCGGCGTCTATCGAGAGAGAAAGAGGGGGAAGAAACAGTAAATATAAAGCAGACAATCGTAACACAAAGTATGACATGGCGATACGCAGTGCCGGGTGTGTCCTAACGCAGTGTTACACGATACCAAGAAAGGGGGAACCCAGCCGGGAAAGTTTTCCCGGTTCCGGACAAATGTCGGACAGATGACCGGAGTGGGAATGTTCCAGGTTTGGGTAGTTAGAGGCATGTGGTGAACGAACGGAGCGCGTATTCGGATTCGTCTCGTCGTTCTGAGCAACTTTCATGTTCAAAACTTTTTAATCCGGACTACGGTTTATTTTATATTAATTTCTAAAGATTTAATCATTTTCTGAAATTCTTTTAATTATTTAATCCTAATTATCCGAAACAGTAATTATCTATTTAATTAACCTAAACAGTAAATAATGTTTAATTATCTAATTAATGAATTAACTAATTAATTAATCAATTCAATTAACTAATTAACTATTTATTTATTATTATTTTTATTTATATTAATTTTCGTTTTTAGGGCGTGGGGCGTTCGTCAGTGGGCCAGGGCGGACATGTCGGCGGCGTGCCCGTGCGGGGCTGGACATGGAGGAGGAGTCGGCTGACGCGGTGCCGGCGGACTTGGAGGAGGAGGAGTTGGCTGACGCCATGCCGGACATGGAGGAGGAGTCGGCTGACGCGGTGCCGGACTTGGAGGAGGAGGAGTCGACTGACGCGGCGGCGGACTTGGAGGAGGAGGAGTCGGTGGCCTTGGAAAGACGATGCAATCCTTTTTCCATAGAATGATACGATGTATGGCCTCTCCTAGTGTTCTCTCCTCGTCACCTCCAAGAATGTCAAGTTGTAGCTCGTGATATCCTGACATCACTTCATCAACCCCGACATGAGCATAGCCAGCTGGAATGGGATTGCAATGGAAGGTTGCTTCAGGGGGATTTGCTAAAGCATAGCCGTCCGCCACCTTCATGGATAAGTTCTTCACTTTCATGTGTAGCTCACAGTTAGTCATGTCTTTGATATCATCCACAGGGTAGCTAGCTAGCAATGCATTATCGATATCGGCCGGGGCGGAACCCACGCTGCTTCTCGGCATAGATGGGACGGTGCTATCCAATGCTGGATCGATCTGCTCATGCTGCCGCTGAGACGCCCTTTCCTGGCTGAGTGAGTCGATCTGCTCCTGCAGTCGCCTGACAAATCGTTCCAACTCCAGGTGCTTTGATTCTAGGCCTTCAAGGCGGAGTGCTTCCTCCTTCTTCTTCTCCTCCTGCATCTTCTTTCTCGCACGGCTTCTATAGTCGTCGTTCCAATCCGCAAACCTCTCAAACCACGGAACAACGCCTTTGCCTCGTGTTCTTCCCAGGTGTTCAGGATTCTTCAGGGCGCGCGTAAGCTCGTCGTTCTCTCTGTTGGGCATGAACACCCCCGTTCGAGCTTCTTCTATTGCAATAAGTATTTCGTCTGTCGCTTCTTTAAGACTTGCCTTCACCATAACCAGCCCTGTCTCTGGGTCCAACTTCCCCCCATGCGCATAAAACCATGTCCTGCACCTGGGGGGGCATGTCAATGTAACTGGATTGACCCTTGCACTAATCATCTTTTGCTCAGATTGATCCCACTTAGGCAGGGCCACCTGGTAGCCACCTGGCCCCAAAGTATGGTGCCACTTCTTTTTCGCATCATTAATCTTGTTTTTTCTCGACCGTTCCTTAGCTTCTTCCGATTCCTTGAACTTCATGAAAGCGTCCCAGTGATATTTTGCCTACACCAGTGCTCCCGTGAATTCTGGAGTCTTCTTTTTTGATTTGACGTACTTAGTCCATGCATTTTTCTTGAAGGTGTTGAATCCGATCGCCATCTTTTTAAGAGCATAGTTTCTGACTTTCTTCAGATCTGCATCTGTCAAATTATCTGGTAGGGTGAAATGTTCCATGAGCGATGTCCAAAGCACATCTTTTGCTCTTTCGTTGACAAAAGTAACTCCTGCTCGATCTCCCTTTGCTGGCTTTTTCCATTCTTGAACGGAGATTGGGATTTGGTCCCTGACAATAACTCCGCATTGATTCTTGAACTTGGTCGCATTTTTCCTAGGTTCAAGCGGTTCGCCAGTTGATGTTTTGATGGAATCGATGTTGAACTTTACGCCAGCATCCAACTTTTTGGCCGGGCCTCGAACTACCCTGTCGCTTGTAGAAGATTTGCTCGATCCAGAGGCCTAAAAGAAGAAAGATCGATTCGTTAATACATACAAATCAATTAAGACATGTAATGATCACCGGATGGCTTATATAATAAATATACCTCGCTGGTCTTTTTTATTTGAAGAACATTTTCTTCGTCAACATCGTTGTCGTCGCCTTCATCTATTCGTTCGTCTTCATCAAATATCATACAACCCTCACCGGAATTGTTCAGATATTGCGAGCCGCCATCATCTTCAGGTTCATGCTCTGGGCTCAGGGAGGAGCGTATGATGTCGAACAGAGCCTCTTTTCCTTCTCTGCCGGTATTGTCCATAGCTTTTATTTAACTATTCCAGAAGAAAGGTAAAACAATTTCGTATTCAAATTAGAATGCATGCAATCAATAAGGAAAAACTGAATCATAGTACATAATATGCATCTCGAATAATTCATATAATATGCATCATCGAATATAATCTCGAATATAATCTCGAATACATCTCGAGTATTATCACTAGCTAATACAGATCGAATATTATCGAAGAATCTAGTTCACTCGCGGTTCCTGAGGCGCGGGCGGTGGACACCCAAAGAGAAGGAACCATCACAGGATCATAGCTCGGGTGAGATCCCTGAAGAACCTGCCAGGTATTGGAGAACCTGACGTCCAACGCATCCATGTAGCGACGGACGTGCTCGTCCTCCTCCCTGACACGGCGACGTACCACCTCCGACGGGGCCGGCTGCCTCCGCACCGAAAGTGGCCCACGCGAACGCCACCAAAGAAGCTCCGGGTCGACGACGGGACCCGCGGCCGGGTTCCTCACCAAGCTGCGCGCCCCTGAAGGTAGCACCTCCCAGTGCCAGCCAGGCGGAGCCCAGTCCTGAACGTTGCCCCTCTGAAGCAGGACGTCGTCGCGAACGAGTCGACGACGAGGATGCGGGCCGGGCATCGTTGACTCCGAGAAGAAATTCTATGCAAATTTAACATTTTTAAATGCTTGATTGTGATTTCTTATATATGAGGAACCTTCAGAATCATAACGGATTCTCTTAACCTTTAAGGGATTTAACAAAATGGCGCCATTGTGGATGTGTAGAAAATGGTCCATATTTTTCCTGATATCATCTACCCTTCTATATGCCACGTTGTCTAGCTAGTGTCAAAGCAAGAGCCTTCCGAATATCGCTATTTGGAAGGCCTTTGCTGAACTTCGTACCAAAAAAACTAATTATTCTATCAAGAACTCCGTTCCAAAACAACTTTGAAAAGCTTCGTACCATCGTGCGCCTGTTACTTCCGGCTAATGATGAAGCCATGTTTTTCTTGAATCCTTTTGACACTAGCTAGACAAAACGTGACACATAAAAGGGTAGATGCATGAGATTAGAAAAAAAATGGATCAACTTGTGCACATCCATAATGGGGGCATTCCTGATAAATCCCTTAAAAGACTAATTACAAATCTAACATTCATCTAACATTTCTATAACTAAAAGTATAAAAAACTAACATTTCATCTAACATTTCATCTAAAAGTATAAAAAATGTCAAAATTCCTCAAATGTCAAAATTCCTCAAAATTTCTATACATACATTGTACTAATTAATTTCTCAAAATTTCTATACATACATTATACTAATTAATTCCTCAAATGTCAAAATTCCTCAACTTTTTTCTATACATCTAATCATCTAGTGAAAAAAAAATGTCAAAATTCTTCTGAAAAATGTCAAAATTGCTATAAATATATACTAAAACATAAAAAATACATATAAATCATCTAACTTAAGAAAATGTGTGTGTGTGTGTGTGTTCATGCATGTGTGTGTGTGGGGGGGGGGCTCGGGGAGGGGCGGCCATGGCGGCAGGGGGCGAGGGAGAGGGGGAGAGGGAGGAAAGGAGCTCACAGCGGGGCGACGGCGAGGCGAGGCGAGTCAGGGGCGGCGACGGCGTCGGGGCAGGCAGCGCAGCGAGGAGCTCGGGGAGGAGCGGGCGCGGGCGGCGTTGGGGATTGGCGAGGAGGGCGCGTCCGGCGTCGGGGATCGGCGAGGAGGCACGGGCGGTTGGCGTCGGGGGCGGCGACGAGCTCCGGCATCGGGGGAAGCGAGACGGCGTCTGGGCAGGCACGTACGTCGGCAGCCTGGCGGCGCGGCGATCTCCTGGCGGCGTGGTCGAAGAAGCAGAGAACGTACTGTGAAAAAATTTCAAGTGTTGTATATATATATGCGGAGACCTTTAGTCGCGGTTGGAGCCACCAACCACGACTAAAGGTTATTTTCGCCAGTCCAAGCGGCGGGAAGCGCAGACCTTTAGTCGCGGTTGGTGGCTCCAACCACGACTAAAGGGGGCCTTTAGTCGCGGTTGGAGCCACCAACCGCGACTAAAGGTCTGTCTTCCCGTGTCGAATGTTTAGTCCTACCTCGCTAGTTGAGAGGAGCTCGCACCAGATTATAAGCCCCGCCGCGGCTACCGTGTCGAGCTCCTCTCTAATGCAGGCCTTCTGGGCCTACCGCACCTGTGCTGCCCTGTTGGGCCTACTGGGCCTGCATCCTGGCCCAATACGCCGTGGCGGCCCAGTAGGCGGGCTTTTTTTATTTACTTTTCAGTTTTTTTTAATTTCTGTTTTATTTATTTTCTTTTGTTTCTGAGTTTTTTTTGCCTTATTTAGAGTTAATGAGTGAATCTTTTTGCGTTAGGTCGAAAAAATTATAAACTTTCTGTTAGTGGCAGTAGTTTTCAAATTTGAATAGTTTAAATTCGAATTATTTGAAATTTGTGTGAATCATTAGTTTGTGAATAACTTTACTTTAAAAATAGATTTTGCAGTGATTCTTTTTTCTGCTGTTTAATATTAGCATGTTTTATCATTATATTCAATTTGGTAATTCTTAGGTTATTTAAAAAAATGAAATGCCTTTGTAATAGACGAGTTTTCGTCTGAAACCCTGATACTTCGAAAGAAATTGTCCATTTTGTACACAAAGTGGATCCAGTTTTTGCCGTAACCCTCTCATCTTTTTAGCACATGCTATGTGGGTGAAATGATGATACCATGTGAACTTTCAACCTTTTCAGAGTTCATTTGTAGTGCTTTTCAATTTCAAGGTCATTTAGCTCAAAAAAAATCAGTAAATGCATGAAAAATAGCAAATGAAGTCAGAAAGGGTTGAAAATTGATGACGTGGCTTCGAATGGTGCATACTGAACACACAAAAAGTCTGGAGTTGAAATAAGTTTAAAAAAATGAAATGCCTTAGTAACAGACGAGTTTTCGTCTGAAACCCTGATACTTCGAAAGAGATTGTCCATTTTGTACACGAAGTGGATCCAGTTTTTGCCGTAACCCTCCCAACTTTTTAGCACATGCTATGTGGGTGAAATGATGATACCATGCCAACTTTCAACATTTTCAGAGTTCATTTGTAGTGCTTTTCAATTTTAGGGCCATTTAGCTCAAAAAAATCAGTAAATGCATGAAAAATAGCAAATGAAGTCAGAAAGGGTTGAAAATTGATGACGTGGCTTTGAATGGTGCATACTGAACACACAAAAAGTCTGGAGTTGAAATAAGTTTAAAAAAATGAAATGCCTATGAAACAGACGAGTTTTCGTTTGAAACCCTCATACTTCGAAAGAGATTGTCCATTTTGTACACGAAGTGCATCCAGTTTTTGCCGTAACCCTCTCAACTTTTTAGCACATGCTATGTGGGTGAAATGATGATACCATGCCAACTTTCAACATTTTCAGAGTTCATTTGTAGTGCTTTTCAATTTTAGGGCCATTTAGCTCAAAAAAATTAGTAAATGCATGAAAAATAGCAAATGAAGTCAGAAAGGGTTGAAAATTGATGACATGGCTTTGAATGGTGCATACTGAACACACAAAATGTCTGGAGTTGAAATAAGTTTAAAAAAATGAAATGCCTTAGTAACAGACGAGTTTTCGTCTGAAACCCTGATACGTCGAAAGAGATTGTCCATTTTGTACACGAAGTGCATCCAGTTTTTGCCATAACCCTCTCAACTTTTTAGCACATGCTATGTGGGTGAAATGATGATTCCATGCCAACTTTCAACTTTTTCAGAGTTCATTTGTAGTGCTTTTCAATTACAAGGTCATTTTGCTCAAAAAAACCAGTAAATGCATGAAAAATAGCAAATGAAGTCAGAAAGGGTTGAAAATTGATGATGTGGCTTCGAATGGTGCATACTGAACACACAAAAAGTCTGGAGTTGAAATAAGTTTAAAAAAATGAAATGCCTTAGTAACAGACGAGTTTTCGTCTAAAACCCTGATACTTCGAAAGAGATTGTCCATTTTGTACACGAAGTGCATCCAGTTTTTGCTGTAACCCTCTCAAATGCCAAAAACACATAAGTACACTACTATTACAAAGATTCCCTCCGGTTTGTCCGAAGTGGGACTTTCCAGATATATAAGTCCGGAAAGTAACTAGAGAAGCCGGTCACATCCCAGAGTGGGATCTTTGGGTATAAAACTTTTTCTCCGCGTGTGTCCCTTTGCGTCGTAACCATGGACAATCTTCATCGTTTAACTTGATGCTCGGGTCAACATTCACTCTGAAGGGAGCAATTTCATGAAACTTTTCATAATCTTCTGACATGTATGTCTTGTCCTCCACTCCCACGATGTTTCTTTTCCCTGAAAGAACTATGTGGCGCTTTGGCTCATCGTATGATGTTTTCGCTTCCTTATCTTTTCTTTTTCTCGGCTTGGTAGACATGTCCTTCACATAGAAAACCTACGCCACATCATTGGCTAGGACGAATGGTTCGTCTGCGTACCCAAGATTGTTGAGATCCAGTGTTGTCATTCCGTATTGCGGGTCTTCCTTTACCCCGCCTCCTGTCAGATTGACCCATTTGCACCGAAACAAAGGGACCTTCAAACCAAGTCCATAGTCAAGTTCCCATATCTTCTCTATGTAACCATAATATGTGTCCTTTGGCCTATTGGTGTTTGCTGCATCAAAGCGGACACCACTGTTTTGGTTGGCGCTCTTTTTATCTTGGGCGATCGTGTAAAATGTATTCCCATTTATCTCGTACCCTTTGAAAGTCAATATAGTCGAAGATGGTAACTTGGACAACAAATACAGGTCATCTGCAACAGTGTCGTCATGCATGAGACGTGTCTACAACCAACCGGCGAAATTCACCGTTTGTTCATGTGTAATCCAGTCGTCAGACTGCTCCGGGTGTTTGGAGCGTAGAATATTCTTGTGTTGCTCGATATACGGAGCCACCAAGGCGGAACTTTGTAGAACTATGTAGTGTGCTTGCGCCAAAGAATGCCCGTCCCGGCATATTACTGAATTCTTTCCTAGCGTGCCTTTGGTAAGAGCGTAGCTGGCATGACCCTGAAACTGCTTTGGATCCATGTCGTCTTCTCCGTGCATACGTTGCTGGTCCTCCCGTGCCTCCGGTGTATCTTTTGTCTTCCCATACACGCCCAAGAAGCCTAGCAGGTTCACGCAAAGATTCTCCGTCACGTGCATCACGTCGATTGCAGAGCGGACCTCTAGGTCTTTCCAATAGGGTAGGTCCCAAAATATAGATTTGTTCTTCCACATGGGTGCGCGTCCGTCAGCGTCATTCGGAACAGATTGTCTGCCAGGACCCTTTCCAAAGATTACTTTTAAATCCTTGACCATATCAAGTATGTCATCACCAGTACGGTGGCGAGGCTTCTTCCGGTGATCTGCCTCGCCTTTGAAATGCTTGCCTTTCTTTCTTACGGGATGCCTGCTCTGAAGAAATCGACGATGCCCCAGGTACACATTCTTCTTACATTTATCCAAATATATACTCTCGGTATCATCTAAACAGTGCGTGCATGCGTGGTATCCCTTGTTTGTCTGTCCTGAAAGGTTACTGAGAGCAGGCCAATCATTGATGGTTACAAACAGCAACGCATGTAGGTCAAATTCCTCTTGTTCTTTCTCATCCCACGCACGTACACCTTTTCCATTCCACAGCTGTAAAAGTTCTTCAACTAATGGCCTTAGGTACACATCAATGTCATTGTCGGGTTGCTTGAGGCCTTGGATGAGCACTGGCATCATAATAAACTTCCGCTTCATGCACAACCAAGGAGGAAGGTTATAGATACATAGAGTCACAGGCCATGTGCCATGATTGCTGTTCTGCTCCCCAAAAGGATTAATGCCATATGCACTTAAACCAAACCATACGTTCCTTGCGTCCTTTGCAAAGTCCTTCCACTTTCTCTCGATTTTTCTCCACTGCGATCCGTCAGCGGGTACTCTCAACTTCCCGTCTTTCTTACGGTCTTCGTTGTACCATCGCATCAACTTGGCATGCTCTTTGTTTTGGAAAAAATGTTTCAACCGTGGTATTATAGGAGCATACCACATCACCTTGGCAGGAATCTTCTTCCTGGGGCGCTCGCCCTCAACATCACCAGGGTCATCGTGGCCGATCTTATAGCGCAATGCACAGCATACCGGGCATGCATTCGAATCCTCGTACTCACCGAGGTAGAGGATGCAGTCATTAGGGCATGCATGTATCTTCTGCACCTCTAATCCTAGAGGGCAGACAGCCTTCTTTGCTTCGTACGTACTATCGGGCAATTCGTTGTCCTTTGGTAGCTTCTTCTTTAACATTATCAGCAACTTTGCAAATGCCTTGTCAGATACACCATTCTCTGCCTTCCATTGCAGCAATTTCAGTGTGGTACCTAGCTTTTTCTTGTCATCTTCGCAATTTGGGTACAACAATTTCTTGTGATCCTCTAACATGCGCTGCAACTTCATCTTCTCCTTTTCACTTGCGCAGTTTCTCTTTGCATCGGCAATGGCCCGACCAAGATCATCAGCGGGCTCATCTGATGCCTCTTCTTCAGCTCCTTCCCGCATTGCCGGCTCAGCTTCTTCCCCCATTGTTGTACCATCGTATTCATGGAACCCATGGCCAGGATAGCTGTCGTCATCCTCTTCTTCTTCATTCTCTTCCATTAGGACCCATCTTTCTCCGTGCTTGGTCCAACAGTTTTAGCCGGACATGAAACCGGACTCAAACAGGTGGACGTGAATGGTTCTTGAGTTAGAGTAATTTTGATCATTCTTACAGCCAGCACATGGACAATACATAAAACCATCCGCCCGCTTGTTTGCCTCAGCCGCAACCAGAAAAGTATGCACGCCATTAATGAACTGGGGAGAGCATCGGTCATCGTATATCCATTGCCGGCTCATCTTCATTACACAACACCGAAAAGACCAAATTAATACAAGTTCATACATAATGTTCATACACACTTGTTCTCATAAAACAACATACAAACTCTCTAGCTAAAGCATTTAAATGCAACAACAAATGCGATCAAGATCACAACTAAGGTAACAATTGATCCAACAGCATAGTGATACCAAGCCTCACTATCAATGGCATATTTTTAAAATTTTCTAATCTTCAAGCGCATTGCATCCATCTTGATCTTGTGATCATCTACGACATCGGCAACATACAACTCCTGTTTCATCTTCTCTTCTTCAACTCTTTTCAATTTTTCTTTCAAATACTCGTTTTCTTTTTCAACTAAATTTAACTTCTTGACAAGAATATATATGTCGGTTGCAATTTCCGGTTCACATACCTCCTAGATAAAAATATCTATGTCACCTTGATGGGCATAATTGTCATAAACACGAAATGCAACAATAGTTATAAAAGAGAGTATATACCACATCCGAATCATAAACCAGACGAGGGCCGACGGGGACGGATATCAAAACCATGCCACTATGTATAACAAACAACCATATAGGTAAGAAAACTATACAGTAACTATCTAAATCTTACAAACATGATTTTTTTTATAAAAAGGATAAGAACAAGAGGCTCACCAAGGTGGTGCCGGCGACGGGACGGTGCGGGCGATCGACAGTGGTTAGGACGGGGACGGGAAGGCACTAAGTAAACCACACATACACATGCAAAGTAAGAAGTTAATTTGAGCTCAAATTGCATATAAATCAAATAAACTACCACATATAAATACTCCCAAACTAAAACCCACAAATCACTATAATTATAGAGCATTGCAAGAGCTAATCTAGCAATGAGAGATGAAAGGACAAAGTTGTTGACCTTTGTGAACACTTGGATGGATGGGGTGCCTCCAAATCTTTTACAAATTTTGGCAAAAATGGAGGATGAGCTCGAGGAAGAGGGGAAGAACAGAGAGGAGAGGAAAGGGGAAGAAGAGAGAGCTCGGGCTAGGGTTTATATAGGGGCATCTTTAGTCCCGGTTCGTGACACAAACCGGGACTAAAGGTGAGCCTATAGTCTCGGTTCGTGCCACGAACCGGGACTAAAGGTGATCGTGGGGCCCCAGGCTGACACCAACCTGCCACCACCCCTTTAGTCCCGGTTCGTGTTACGAACCGGGACTAAAGGTCCGGAACAAACCGGGACTAATGATGCCCGCCCCCCTAGCCGTTGGAACCGGGACTAATGGTCACATTAGTGCCGTTTCAAAACCATACCGGGACTAATGCTTTGGACAAAAGGTCTGTTTTCTACTAGTCACACTCCCCCATCCCCGCAGCTTCCCAAGCCTCCTTTACCATTTCCTTGTATTGGTCGTGTCTTGTCCATGCTTCCTCAAATTGAAAGGTTCGCACCCGCTGACCATCCGCACGTCGAGCTGTCTCCAAAGCCCGGATGAGAATAGCTTGATGATCTGATTCTTCCGTGACGAGGTGCTCCACATGTGTCTCTGGGAACAGCCCTAAAAAACTATCCGTGCATGTAGCACGGTCAAGGCGTACCTGAATATTATCTGGACCCTCTTGCTTTTTATTCCATGTATACGGATAACCGGAAAAGCCTAAGTCCGATAAACCACAGTCCGCTAAACAATCATGGAAATCTTCCATCTGAGAAAACGACCTTGGATTGCCACCTAACTGATCAGTATGAAAGAGGGCATCATTGTAGTCACCTGCACAGATCCAAGGTAGACTGTCTTGAGCTCGCAAGAACCGGATCGTGTCCCAGGATTTCTTTCTTAGTTCAGTCTTAGGCTCCCCATAGAAACCAGTGAATCTATAGGTTTTATCTTCCCACACCACCTCTGCATCGATAAAATATTGGCACCAAGGCCTCACATTCACCTTCACATTTTCTCTCCACCATAGAGCCAATCCACCACTCAAACGCTTACAATCCACCGCCACCCCACTCCTAAAGCCCAAACTCCACTTGAGTCTCTCCATTGCCCTCGCCTTCTTTTTTTTTCTGAAAGGAAAACCACCGCCGGGTTGTAAGACCGAATCAGGTCTCTTAATTCGCCAACTGTCGAGTCCAATCCCAACCCTCGACAGTTCCAGGCTAAAATATTCATGGCGACCGACGGCCCCGCACGTCAGGGTCCGCCGGTGTCTCATTGTATTCAGAGATGCGATCAAACACCGAGGACGTTTTGCGTCTCGTGTCGAGAATAAACGCATCATTTGGATCCTGCCTGAACGAGTCTCCCTTTGGAACCCACACCTGTTTTTGTCTCCTCTTCCTCTTCTCCTTATCATCTCTGGCAGGGGTTCTCCTCTGAGGCGAAGAAAGTTGAGCGGGACGTGGCAAACGAACCAAAAATGCTACACCTACGAACACATTACGTAAATCTATTACGAAAAGTCATAACCTTCCCTAATCCCCACTAACCTCCCCCTGATTTTCAGGGTGGGGCCTTGTGTTGTGCAATTAAACAACGCCACATCAGCAGCTACGTAACTTTTCGTAAAAGAATTACGTAAGTGTAGCAAAGCTCCCAACGAACATAGTAACCCTGTCTTCTTTCCCTTGAAACGCGGGTGTTGTGGTCACGGCTTCCCGCCTGTGTCATTATGTGTTCAGCACGCGTCTTGCATGGGCCATGCACCTCTTCCCTACCCCCCTTCTCCCAGTCCCGCCCACGGGAGCTCTCTCCCTGCACCTTTTGCTCAAGAAGAGAATTACGCAGGCCACGCTCACGCCTCTGTTCCAAATTGAACATCGGGTCATTTTCTGCAGCCCTCTCTTGATTGCCTTTTCCCTTGATGGGGCTTCTATCCCACACCAGTGAGTGAGGCAGCTGACCGGGAAAATTCAGCATTCAGATTACGTTTCGCCGGGGCTCTAGAATACACCCGTCTGTCATAGTTTGACACATTCCTCTCAACTAATGTTGTTTTGCACTACAGATAAATGACCCCAACTTCTTGCAACAACGTAGTATAGATATATGAGTCATCCATGCAAAGCTAGAATGACTTCCCGATAGTGTTTACAAGTTGCGATACATCCAACCATTTATCAGCCTTTTATCACAGAAAAAACTCAAGAAAATGCAAAACTATTCAAAAATCCAAATAACTTTGCACAATGCCTTGAATTGGTCATAAAAGCTGGTGGAAAAAAAATTGGGCCATTTGATCGATGTCGAAAAACAACAAGCTTTCAAACGGACTCTTCTGGTCTATATGCCAACAATCTCCATTGAATACGGTCTTTTTATGGACATCCTTAAAATGAACCCAACTTTTGCAAGCAGGTAGACATGCCTACGATAGGAATCCATGTCAGATTTGGAAGATGTTTGATACAATATGCAAGTCACAACACGTTCGACCATTTATCAGCTTTCCTTAACCAAGAAAAATCCAGAAAATTCAAAACTTGTCGAAAACTCAAAGAACTTGGCACGGTACCTTAAACTAGTCATAAAAGTTCATGAAAAAATATCAGGGCGTCGAGAAACATGGTGCTCCCAAATGAACCCTTCTAGCCAACCCGAACACTCTCGTTGAACATGGTATTTTCTTGGAAATCTTGGGAATGACCCCAACTTGTGCAAGCAGGTGGGCATCACATGTTAAGAATGCAAGCCTAGCTTGAATGACTTCAGATACCGTATGCATATTGCAACACGTCCAGTCATTCATCGGTCTTTTCTCATCGAGAAAACTACAGAAAATGCAAAACTTGTCAAAAACCAAAATAAGTTCACATGGTGCGTTGAATTGGTCATACAAGGTCATGGAATAATAGAAGTCATTTCAACGATGTCGGGAAATAACATGCTATCACACGGAAATTTATGGACATTTAAAAAAAATCTGTACAATTTTTGAAAATGTAAATATATGTAATTTTTGAATAAAATTTGAAAAAGAAAACTTTTTTCAAAATTTATAATAGCGCAGATTTGTTTGGAGACCTTCTAGAAGGTTCATGAATCGATTTATGTGTGTATTGTTTCTTTTTCCTTTTCTATTACTTTTTTCTTCCTTTTCTTTTAAAAAATCACAATGTTCAACATATTTAATTTTTTTTCGTTTATTCAAAAATAGGAAATTTCAATGTTTCATCTTGTTGTTAAAAATATTCTTATTTTTCAAAAATAATCAGAGTTTCAAAATTTTCTTCACATTTTCAAAATTGTTGCAGTTTAATAAAATGTTCGTGTTTTCAAAATAGTTCAGAGTTTTCAAAATGGTTCAGAGTTTCAGAATTTACATTTTTGTTCTCATTTTCCGAAAAAAAACAGATTTCCAAATGTGTTCCTTTTTTAAAAGATTGTCCCTGTTTTCATAAAATTATTCGCAATTTCAAAAAAGTTCATAGTTTTAAATTTTGCTTGTGCTCTAAAAAATTGTTCGTAATTTCAATTGTTATTCTCATTTTCAGAATTTGGTCAGAATTTCAAAATGTTTTACATTTTTTCAAAGATTAATCATTTTTTTGAAAAATTGTTTGCATTTTCAAAAATTTGTCACAATTTTGAGAAATGTCCGTTCTTAAAAAAACCGCGTTCAAATTTCCAAAAAACATTGACGCTTTGCATATTTCTTAATACTCCGCGCTGCTCAATTGTATAGAAAGCTCAATCAGTCTGGTAGTTGGGTTGTGGCTGTGAGTACAACGTATACGTTCCAACAAGCCACTAGGTAAGTAGGTATAATTTATCAAATGTCTATATTGCCTTTTATACGTTTAGTGAGGGGGTTTTACCGAAACGGGACTCTACAAGTTGCGATACATGCATCCAACCATTTATCGGCCCATTTTCACGAAAAAAACTAATATGGCCGTTTGTTATTATCAGAGACCAAATAATGTACTACTACTACATGGTTGTCGAACAAATGGCAAGAAAGCTATGTGTGCCTAAAGAGCCAAGCATAAACCATATACATATTCTCCACTCTCCAGGAAGCCCATCCCAGTCCACCTCCACTGCTCAAAGTGCACCTTCGAATCCAGCTAATTGACAAACAGAAACGCTTTTTGAATGCCTGACTAACAAGGCACGAATTGCCATCACAAGACATAACATTAGCACATAACTAGGTTTCCATGCAAAAGATAAAGCCAAGGCAGTCATACCAAATCAGATTGCTGTACTGCTTGGATCACAAACCATTGCCACTAATTAATCCCTATTGGTAAAATAGTAAGTCAGAGCTATTAAAGTTGCTGAAACCACCGTGAGTAACTGCTCTCATACTTAACAAGTATAATGAACTTACTAACAAAAAATGGCATATGCACTTTTCTACTGAGGTTTGATGAAGACAAGACTCACGGCCAGTTGAATGCCACTTGGTTAAAGAGATTCTGCAGGCATCATCTTCTCTTGCTTTAACTTATCGTTTGCTGGTGTGGCTGAAAGAGGAGCAGTGCCTTTTAGCTTTGCATCTTTCCTTTGCTTTGCCCTTGCGTGGCTTCCCATGAATCATATGCATTCATCGTCAGGTATCATGTGCCAGTGGAGGATCCAGACGGATTTAACTAGAGTCTAGAGCGGAAACTGCGGAGCCGCGGAGGTCAGTGGGTTGAAACCATCTGGGATAAACTGGATGAAATGAAGCAAGCTCATACCTCCAAGGCGAAGATTGCGGACGGGAGGGGAGAGTGAAGACAGCAGCAAAACAAAAACACGCCCTGTCTTTGAGTTTTTAAAAGCAACTCTTACATGATCGGTGCCTGATTAGCTAATACCACCCTGCTCTGCTGCAGATTTTATTGAGCTAAACTCAAATTAACCCATATATACCAAGAAAGCAACTAGTGCTCCAATAGTTTGCAACAATTCCAGAAATTTCCCCTGCAAAGTGCAAACCCCCTCCTCATCGACTACAGTTTTTTGCGCAACTCTTGCCCCGAAAGATATTTCCCACCGCTCCTCACAGCAGCACATGGGCTCATCACCATCACACAGGTTCTCGACCAAAAAGAGTGATCGTGTGTCGTCTCCCAGCCAGAAACCCACAGCAGTCCGTCTGAACTAAAGCCAACCCAATCGTCAGGCCACAGAGAGGAATTAACGCGCCGGATTATTGCTTCCACGACCGCACTGCCCTCGCGCGCACCGCCGGCAGCGACTTCAAGGGATTCAGCGACAGCGGCGGGGGAAGTTCTCGGAGCGATCGAGGCGCATCGCACACGCAAATCAACCGCGACTGCAGAGGTAAGCAGCCCATCCCTTCCTTCTCCTTCTGTATGGAACGATGCTTGGAGCTTGGTCAGAGGAGTCTGGTCGTAAGGGGAGGGGCGGAGGGCACCGATGGGAGTCTATGCGACAAGGTGGCGAGGGAGGCTTCGTTTTCATGGCGACTAGGTATCGAGCGGGAACCCGGCTCGCAGTCTCGCACAACCATTTTCGCGGGGGGTGAGGAAATCAACCCCGTCGCCTAGGTGCAGATAAGGAAGACAGAGGGAGGAGGATGGCGGTTGACATAGGACTAGACGAGGAAGGGATTAGCTTAGGGAAGCAGAGGCCGTTGCTGACTTGCCGTGGATAATCACTTGATTAAGTTTTGAACCCCGGAATTTAGTTCTATATATAGCTTTACCTTGGCCTTTTAATCTACTAGCAAACATGCCCGTGCGTTGCACCAAAATAAAATCATCATTTGTACACACATTCGACCACATCAGCAAAAAACTCGAAATCTTTCACGATGGTCCACGATAAACAACATGATAAGTGATGTTGCACAAAAACATAAAAATAGGATATTATTTGAAGTGTACCCAAGGTGTTTCCAATTTATTATACAACAAAAATATCTACCCAGTTGCTCAAGGTGTTTCCAATTTATTAGACAACAAAAAAATCTGCCCAGTTGCCGATATCTCTTTACGCCTTTGTTGTCATTCTTTCTTAGTGATGCCCAACAATTTTTGCATTAGGATGAAAAATAAAGAAGTACAATTTAGTACTCAACGATAACTTATGCATAAGAGCATTAGTTTGGTCTCAAACTATCATATGCACTCAGTTTAAATGGTATAGGTTCATATATGATAGTCATTTCTAAAATACCCCATATAAACAAGTTATTAATTAAGGTTATACCCCAAACCTAATTTTAAAAATGATTACCATCCAAGATAACAGCAAATTTGAAATTTACATATTTTTCTGAGGAATTTTCATACTGTATAACATATCTGATTTCAAGTTAAGAATTGAAATATATGAATATTTTCAAAAGTATTCGAATATGCCCGATAAAAAAAATTAAACAAAAAGGGAAGAGAAATGTGGGCTACGTGGGGATCGTAACCTGTGTCTATTCAGTGGAGGAGCAAGGCTCTTGCCGGCGGGCTACTTGAGGTCTTCTACTATAGCAGCAGGTCCATCCCTAATAAACGATGGTCTATAGCGACGACTTCTGAGGAGAAAACGAATCATTTTTTCACTTAGCGGTGGCATTGGGCAGTAATTTATGTCAACTTTAGAGACAATTATTTGACGTACCACCAGAAACACTATTAAGGACAGTAAAACCGAGCCTAAACGGAGCCCTCTCAGCGATTTGCGTTTTCGGCCGTCGGTTTTCACGATTTGGACGTTTTTGGCCATTGGATCTCCTTGTACAGCCATTTGTGCCGCACTGTGGCTAATCCGGCCCAGCTGTCCCATGGGCTGCTGCTCCAGGGGCCGAAACGAAGGACTCCGGTAAACTAGGCCGCTTCTGCCAGCCCAATAAACAAACCGACCACAGTCCAGAGCGATATGTCGTTGTGATTCCGTCTCCGAAAAAAAACTGTGGCTTCAGAGAGGAGCGGATCGGTGAATGAGGCAACACGAGCAGCCAGTGAGGCATCCGGCTGTTCGACTTTTCCGGTGGGATTTGAATGAGGCAATAATTTTTCAGTTTCTAGACAAGGCGGATTATGTGCGCCCCTCGCCGGCGGAGATTAATTGAGGTGTGTCCTTCTGTTTTCCTAGCATGTTGCTTCTTCAGTATAGATATGCTTCCTCTCCTAAACGCTCTCCACCGTAGTCGATTTGATCGCTGGGCGATGCGGGCGCGAGCAAGGCTTGGTGATTCCGACCTAGGTCGTTGAGGCGTGGCGGCGATATGGCGTTTCTGCTGGCCGGCCAGAGGAAGCGCGGATCACCAGCCCAAGGATGAGTTGCCGACGGTGGCCAAATGATGTTGATCGGCTGCTGGACAGATGACGCGACGATAGGGCAGGTCGCTCTCTCTCTCTCTCTCTCTCCCCAATATCCTGCAAGGAGTCAGGGATCAGTGTTTTGTTGTGCCAGCTTTTTTTTTGAACAAGACAAGGCACCAAATGGTGCCAATTTCATTCAGCCCAAAAGATTTGTACAGCAAGGGTTACAATGGCCTGAAGAAGAAAGAAAGAAGAGAAAGCACAGGTGAAAGGACCACGATGTCGCCTAGAGGGGGGTGAATAGGCGTTTTAAAATCTTTTACGGATTTGGCTATATCCTAATGCGGAAATAAACTAAGCGGATACTTTTCAAGCACAAATCCTAAATATACTAGGCTCACTAAGTGCACCAACAACATAGGATAAACAAGATGAGAACAACGAGGATATGAGTAAGCACAAGTAAGTTACACAAACTTACTCAATGTATATCACAAGATATGGAAATGAATGTTACAAGCTAGCAATTCACACTAAGCACAAGATATATCAATAGTAGCAAGTATGAATTGCGGACTATAAAGTGTTGGCCTAAATAATCTCTACGATATGGTAACCAACACAATATAATGAGGACAACAATATATATAGTGAATGCAAGGTCAAGTGGCCAAAGTAAACCACAAGTAGTGGCTAGGGTTAGAAATAACCGAAGACACGAAGACGAGGATGTATCCCGATGTTCACTTCCTTGGAGGGAAGCTAGTCACCGTTAGAGAGGTGGATGTTACCACGAAGGCACACCAATGCCACGAAGGCTCACCCTATTCTCCCCTTGAGATATCACCACGAAGGCGATTCTCAACCACTAGTGGTAGACCTTGAGGCGGCCTCCAAACCTTCACAAACTTTCCGGGGGACAAATCACAAGTTGATTCCTCACCGGAGCACTCCTACCGCCTAGGAGTTTCCAACCTCCAAGAGTAACAAGATCAAGGGGGAAATGCTCAAGACTTGCTCAAATCACGAATTCCTTTGGTCAAGAGAGGGAGAGGGAGTGGATCTATCAATTGATTGGAAAATCTCTCAAGAACTCTCACGAATCTCTCCGGGATCTAAGATTTGGTGTAGGAGAAGTGAGAGGGGGCCTTTTTGTGTTCTAGGGTTCATATGAATGTGTTGCTCAACCCCTCCACGAAGTGGTGAAGGGGTATATATAGTGTGGGTGCAAATATGGCCGTTGTAGTGTAAGTGGCTGTGTCGGACCGGACATCCGGGCCAAGGGCCGGACATCCGGCGGCTCTGAAGTGTGCACACGAACACAGAAAAACAGAGTCAAGGTACAGGGCCCGGACATCTGGCCAAGGCCCCGGACATCTGGCCAAAGTTGAGGCCCCGGACATCCGGACAAGGCCCCGGACATCCGGGGGACACAAACAACATTTCGTTATAGTTTCTGGACATCGGCGGCCCGGATTTCCGGGGAAGATCCCGGATATCCGGGGGACACAAAAACTGCAGGCACCCCAAAACTAAAACATGCATAACTTTCGCATCCGGACTCCGATTTTGATGATCTTGGGCTCGTTTTGAAGCTATGGAAAAAGCCCAGGTCCTCACATAGAGAACCACCCAAGATGAACCAAAATGGAAGATGCAAATTATGCAAAGCTTTTATCATGTATTTGTGTAACCTATTTGGCTTTGGATTTTCTTTGATGGATTTATAGGCATATTGTATTTGTACTGGATAGGAGTGAAATATGCCTATGTTCGAATATGATGTGAGGAAGTAGAAATAGAAGATGTTGACTTGAGCAAATCTATCACTAACCCGTTTGATCCCCTCTTAATAGTGCGGGATCCCTATAACTCAAGAATCATAAAAGAACTATACTAGATAGCTTCCAGAAACTCATTCTTGAGCATATATCCTTTTCGATGGTCATCGATCCTCACAACTAAGGCCAAAGGAACTAATACCTTTGACTAAAGCATTCCATTTGAGCTTGGTGTTGACGTTTATGCTTGGCTCAAGTCAGAACAATGATCTTGATCATTACACTTGGTGAAGACTTCAAATAGCTCCCCCATAAGCCATATGGGAAGCATTGCATTGTATTCATCTTCATACGTTCGTCATGTGATCATCCACAAGCTTTAAGCATGTAATCCTTCAGGATGGCTATCTTGAACTTGCCCTTGTCAACCATGATCATCAATTCTTGATGTCATCCTCTCATGGGTACTTGAAATCTTTATCTTGATGTAAGTCCATGAGAATCACCTAACCCTCATAGATATAGAAAACACATAGACTGGGTTAGTACACAAAGCACAATTGACAAATTCTTACCATACCACAAGATCCCATGTGGTACATGATTTGCGCTTGTGTGTTGACCATCTTTGAATTCAATCTTCGATCTTCATCTTGGTTAACAATTATCTTTGCTCCATGAATAATCTTGATGCACAACTATATGTATATGGCATTCATTCTGAATCCATTCAATCTCCTTCTTGCATCACCCATGGAACAAACCTTTCTATATAACTTGATGTCATTGTTTCTTCATAGGAATTGTCATTCATTATCAAGTCTCAATGCATTGCAAATGGAACTTTCTTTCAAATGTATATCTCAATGCAAACATTAGTCCATTAGGATTGTCATTTAATTACCAAAACCATACATGGGGACTACATGTACTTTCAATCTCCCCCATTTTGGTAATTGATGACAATCTCAACAAGAGGGTTTATATAATGAATTTTTAAAGAAGCATGCAATTTATCCGAAGATAAATTGAATACTTGGTGTGATTTTGATAGCATCAAGTATTACAAGAAACTTGATGTTATCAAAACCGGTTGTATTAATATCAAAATACCACACAAGTATTTGATGTGAGTAGGACATAATCTATAGAGCAAGCTCCCCCATAATATATGCATATGTGGATGAACTTTGAATTTCATTGCATAGATATAAACTAGGTGGAGTTTTCTCTATCAATTTCAAAAGATATTTATCTTAAACCCTCTAAACTTCTCCCCCATTGGCAACAAATGCCAAAATGGAAGACAAAACATCTAGAAGACCAATATAGTATGAGTTCCTCCTTGATGTGTGCATATCACAAAATGGGAGTGAAAACAAATGCACATATTCAATGATGAACAATTGGAGGAGCTCGGAAACTATAGAATGCAACCAGATACTAAGATATGAAAACAAGCATTAGACATGCAAGGAAAACATCCAGAAGATCCAAAGAACATATTTTGGACAAGATATAATAGGAATATCCAATGTGATCATCATGTCAAGCATGGGTCCAACATACATTCAAAACACATGAGTATGCAAGATTGTATGCAAAACATACAAGCACTCATGACACAACCTCTTACCGAAGCCACTATACGAATAAAAGGAACACACAAAGTGGCCGGCGAGGAATAAATGATATCAAGGAAAGATATGAACTTTCTTATGTATAAAAATTTCTAAGTGGTCAAAAATAATCATGATATGTATCCACAAAGAAACCCGTATACACAAAAAGGTTGTAATTGATAAGAACATGATATCCACAGGTGAATCCACTATTATACAACTTTGAGCCTAGCATAAGAGCAAGGCACATGGCACAAAGCACATGGCACAAATTGATCTCATTTGCATAACACAAGGTGAAGCAAGCAATCAAAAGATCCGACGAGCCAAAAGGATAAAAGAATATTATGATTTGGGAAAAGGAGTGTTCTAAAAAAATAGAGAAGCTCCCCATGATTTGTGCACTATTTAGATTTTTTTTTGTATTTGGATACAAGTGCACAAAATAGGATCATCACTCCCCCAAAATCAATTGGAACACAAAACAATTGCAAGCAAGCATAGATAAGAAAAGAAACCTAGCATTTGCAACAAACATATGGTTGAGCAACATGTAAATGAGGCAACCTAAGAATAGGCACAACCAAAATGATGTGTGAGAGTCACTTCAAAGCACTTGAGAAGACTAATATAAGGATGAGAATTAAGCATCAACATAGTCTTGAGTAAATGAGATACAAGGTGCAAGACATGTCCTTCCCACACATACGAAGTTAAGCAGGTCACACACACATCAAGCAAACGGGTTCACAAGCTCACTAATATGAAAATTTAAAAATCAAAGCTTGTGACAACCCATGGTGAATATATGAAATAATAGGCTTGTCAAGACAAGCAAGAGGACAACAATCTTCACCAAACATGAGTGCACTAAGATGCAAAGGGGTAAGACACGCACTCATACGACAAATGCTTCCACGGAGCCACCAAAGATATAAAAAGAGGATGAAACAGTGGACATGAAAGAATAGGGATATCAACTAGAGATGTAACTTCTCTCATGTGTATAAGATTCTAGGTAGATGACAATCATGATGATATACATCCGCAAAGAAGGATGTACACATGACATAGTTACAAAAGGAAAGAATAAGAGATATCCAAACGGGAGTCATAAAATATACCAATGAGATCTTTGCTTGAAAGTATAGCACATGGATTAATATTATCTTATTGAATATTAATGAACTCCAAACACACAACCATCAAAGACATCACAACTAGCAACAAGAGATCATTATTGGGATGTTTTGAGTATGGAAACAAGTATCACAAGAACGAGTCAAGACATTCATGCCATGATGCAACCTACACAAGGTTGAATGCAAGAAATGTATGCATGAAGTAAATACTTGTTACCGAGAAAGCATTGGCATGAAGTAGTAGATCAATAAAATGTCCAAGCTTGGCTCTAATTTCCTCATAGTGCCACCACCTTCATGAAGAAGCCAAGCACCCAATGCTTCTCAAATGTACCTAAAACAATTTAAGTACAATATGGTCCCCAAACTTATTGGGTCCGAAGTAGTTAGCATAACTACAAACGTAGGGCAAAACCACTTAAATATGTGCATATGGATATGGATTTGAATTTCATGCACATCTTAACTATTAAGGATTAGATGGATTTACCTTATATATTGGATCAAATAAGCAAACAAGGCATGTAGATATACACATAATAAATATGCATGCACAAGCCTACCAAGATCCAAAGAGATACAAGTAAGACAAAAGAACACATAAACCATGAATACTCCAATAACATCATAAATTATTCATGTTGTCCAAATTGCATCGAAGTAACGACTCAACACATGATAGCGCACAAAGTTCTACATATGAACTAAGCAAAATCAATGAGCATGTGAATATACATTGCACACCTCTCATAGGCATATCTCATTCAAGTGGATATAAGATAGTACAAGCAATGAGATAACTACCTCCCATAACTCCATAAAACCAAGAAGTTTAACTCGAACAAAGGCAAGGGAGAATACCGGGAGGTAAATGAATTTCTCGGCTAGATATAAAATGCAAGTTGAAACAAAAGCCGAGAAGAAGATGATCAACAAATTCTACCACATGAAGGAATACCAAGTTTAATGATATCAAAGATAACATTCGGTGATAGAAAGCAAGAATATGTAAAATCAACTTCAATATCCAAAGCATGTGAGAAGAGTTTTAGAATTAAATACAGTGCTTGGATAGCGTATTCATGACATTCCAATTAGGTAGATAATCATGCATAGCAATAATTGGAATGGCTTAAATCAAATGCTTTTCCAAATATAATTTTTAAGATAAACCATGGGTAAAACCACACAAGGATACCATACTCAAACAAACCATTGCATGCCATAGAGATATAAGGTAATCTCAAATATGAATTCGAAGTGGCAATCCTAAGTTGTTCACAATTACAAGGATTGTGATATGCACAAAGCACATCACTCCCCCATAATGTGATTTTTCATATATTATCAACAAGGGGCAACTGAAATCCAACCAAAGATAATTAATGAATGAGAATTTGAATTTCAAATGAGCTTAACATACCACATGGTAACTAGATAATATTGCACTAACAATACTAGGTGGTATCCCACATATATACACATTTAAGGCTTGTGATATGCATAAACATAACACTCACCCATAATGTGATGATCCATTAATATCTCACAAGAGCCAAATAAGATTCAACTAATGAATCAATAAAAGCTCAGAACCACACACACAAATATATGAAGTGCATCGCGACCTACACATGCTAGATAACTCAAATCAAGCATACTAGGAAGCACGACATATACAAACACATGCTAGGTATAAAACCTAAACATGAGAGGGACTAGTAACTTTCAATGTAGACAATATAAATAACAAGTTACTGCCACGAGGGGCACTGGAATGGCAAATATGATGATAATCCACTTGACTTGGCTTGAACCATAATACATGGTGAAAATAATTTTTCTTCGTGAATTAGCCAAGTCTCGAATGTCCTCTACACACCTATTGTTCAAGTTTGAGCTTGATGGTCCCCAACCAAGTTGGGTCCTAAGAAGTTCGTCACAATAGGTTTGGCAACCCAAATGGTCTTATCTACTTTCAAACCACTTTGGGCACCAACAAACTTGGCAAACAAATTGCCAACATTATCCTTTCTAAGTAAATAATGATCATTGACAATTGGAGGCTTAGAGACATTACCGTTGGGACATGATGAAGATATGTGTCCCTTCTCACGGCAAATATAGCAACATATGCTCCCCTTTCTCTTCTTCTTTACCTTCTCAACTTGGGAAGCATTAACTTGATTCGTCAAAGGTATTGGCCTTTCTTCAACTTGAGGTTGAGCTTGAGGCCGCTTCCCTTGTTGCTTCTCATTTAAGGCCTTCTTCTTCGATGGACAAGATCTAACATGGTGTCCAATCTTTTTGCACTTAAAGCAAGAAATGTTGGACTCATTCTTGGCTTGGTCTTGTCCCCTTTTCTTGTTCGTGGACTTCTCCTTGTTGGAGTGAAAACCATGTCCATCATCGCACTTTTCCAAGTCTTTCTTCAAACTAGTGACTTGGGCCTTGAGCTTATTAATTTCCTCTACATGGTTAGTTTCAACACTAGAAACAAGAGGACTAGTGGAAGTAGAAACTTCATGGTTAGAGCAACAAGACAAGGTGAGCAATTCATCATGAGATGTACCAATATCATGTAGATATGAATTGCAAGGACTAGCACATGGCAATAAGGCATTTCGAGTAGAAGATGTGCTAATATCCATATGAGACTCACACGATTTTACCTTGGTGACCATAGCCTCATGAGCTAACTTTAGCCCATCATGAGAGATTAGAAGATCCTCATGGGTGCCCGAGAGCTTTTCATGACTTTCTTCCAATTTCCCATAATTGCTAGTTAGCAAATCAAGTTGAGTCCTAAGCTCAACATTTTCTTTCAATATCGATGCTTCACACAAGATAGAGTTAGTAGCACAAGCATCATTATCAATATGAGAGGAGCATGTAGAAACTCGAGACTTCGCATGAGTAGCTTGAAGTTCCTCATGAGACTTAGAGAGTTTGATGAGCTCTCCTTTGACATTCTTGTAGCCAAGGTCAAGGTGCTCAAAATCCTCTTTAAGGTTACAATGAGTAATTTCAATCTCTTCTTTTGAAGACCTCAAGTCACTAAGAGATTGATGAGCCTTAGCAAGTTCATGTTCAAGTTGTTCACTTTTCACTTGCTCGTTAAGAAATAAATCATTACGTTTTTCAAAGCAAGCAAGAACATCTTGGAACCTTTTATAAGTGCTATTTTTAGCTCTATGAAGAGTTTTCCCAATCTCATAGAGATTTTGAGTCAAGTCATCATCATCTTCCTCATTACAACTATCATCATTATCACTAAGAGAAGATGATACCTTGTCATTACCTCTTGCCATGAGGCACATGTGAACAAAGGGGGTTGGTGATGATTCTTTTGGAGAAGAGGGTTCTCCATCAATCAAGTGTGCCTTGTCTTCCTTGATTTCCTCTACATGGTTAGTCATAGAACAACTAGAGAAAACAAAGGCATTTTGAATATGGCAACACAAATGACCAAGCATATCATCACAAGAATTTATGAGTGAATCATTAGATGATATGCATGGACTATCTACACAAGAATGTACGACGTTTTCAGTGCTAGATATGCTCGTGTCCATGGAACCTATAATACTAGCATTTCTATATGACGGATCATCAATGATGAGCTTGACACCATCACTCCATGAGATATCTTCACTTACCATGTCATTACCCTGTGACAAAGTGGAAGATGTTGAAGTGTCCAAGCAATCGGAGGTGGAGGCAATGGAGAGTTCTTCCATCACTTCCTCCCAAATAGCATTGGCTCCCACAAGGTTGGACCCACCATATGTAACTTCAAGTTTGGTCCAAGCCTCATGAGCCAACAAACAAGTCGAGATTGACTTGAACACCTCGGAGGTTATAGCTTGGTGAATGACACTTAAAGCTTCACTATCAAGATGCATATCCTCAAGTGATGGAGATTGTATATCCTTTAGATTTGAATCCCCTACAACAACAATCCGTAAAGCATTTGGACCCATGGCCCGAAAGTGACAAAGCATGTGTAATCTCCACATAATGTAATTTGTGCCATTAAAACAAAATGTGTCATCGTGCACTAGTTCACTAGTCGACATCGTTACTCTCTAGGCGGTGAAGCCTAATAAGGAGAGACCTAGCTCTGATGCCAATTGAAAGGACCACGATGTCACCTAGAGGGGGGGTGAATAGGCGTTTTAAAATCTTTTACGGATTTGGCTATATCCAAATGCGGAAATAAACTAAGCGGATACTTTTCAAGCACAAATCCTAAATATACTAGGCTCGCTAAGTGCACCAACAACATAGGATAAACAAGATGAGAACAACGAGGATATGAGTAAGCACAAGTAAGTTACACAAACTTACTCAATGTATATCACAAGATATGGAAATGAATGTTACAAGCTAGCAATTCACACTAAGCACAAGATATATCAATAGTAGCAAGTATGAATTTCGGACTATAAAGTGTTGGCCTAAATAATCTCTACGATATGGTAACCAACACAATATAATGAGGACAACAATATATATAGTGAATGCAAGGTTAAGTGGCCAAAGTAAACCACAAGTAGTGGCTAGGGTTAGAAATAACCGAAGACACGAAGACGAGGATGTATCCCGATGTTCAGTTCCTTGGAGGGAAGCTAGTCACCGTTAGAGAGGTGGATGTTACCACGAAGGCACACCAACGCCACGAAGGCTCACCCTATTCTCCCCTTGAGATATCACCACGAAGGCTATTCTCAACCACTAGTGGTAGGCCTTGAGGCGGCCTCCAAACCTTCACAAACTTTCCGGGGGACAAATCACAAGTTGATTCCTCACCGGAGCACTCCTACCGCCTAGGAGTCTCCAACCTCCAAGAGTAACAAGATCAAGGGGGAAATGCTCAAGACTTGCTCAAATCACGAATTCCTTTGGTCAAGAGAGGGAGAGGGAGTGGATCTATCAGTTGATTGGAAAATCTCTCAAGAACTCTCACGAATCTCTCCGGGATCTAAGATTTGGTGTAGGAGAAGTGAGAGGGAGCCTTTTTGTGTTCTAGGGTTCATATGAATGTGTTGCTCAACCCCTCCACGAAGTGGTGAAGGGGTATATATAGTGTGGGTGCAAATATGGCCGTTGTAGTGTAAGTGGCTGTGTCGGGCCGGACATCCGGCGGCTCTGAAGTGTGCACACGAACACAGAAAAACAGAGTCAAGGTACAGGGCCCGGACATCTGGCCAAGGCCCCGGACATCTGGCCAAAGTTGAGGCCCCGGACATCCGGACAAGGCCCCGGACATCCGGGGGACACAAACAACATTTCGTTATAGTTTCTGGACATCGGCGGCCCGGATTTCCGGGGAAGATCCCGGATATCCGGGGGATACAAAAACTGCAGGCACCCCAAAACTAAAACATGCATAACTTTCACATCCGGACTCCGATTTTGATGATCTTGGGCTCGTTTTGAAGCTATGGAAAAAGCCCAGGTCCTCACATAGAGAACCACCCAAGATGAACCAAAATGGAGGATGCAAATTATGCAAAGCTTTTATCATGTATTTGTGTAACCTATTTGGCTTTGGATTTTCTTTGATGGATGTATAGGCATATTGTATTTGTACTGGATAGGAGTGAAATATGCCTATGTTCGAATATGATGTGAGGAAGTAGAAATAGAAGATGTTGACTTGAGCAAATCTATCACTAACCCCTTTGATCCCCTCTTAATAGTGCGGGATCCCTATAACTCAAGAATCATAAAAGAACTATACTAGATAGCTTCCAGAAACTCATTCTTGAGCATATATCCTTTTCGATGGTCATCGATCCTCACAACTAAAGCCAAAGGAACTAATACCTTTGACTAAAGCATTCCATTTGAGCTTGGTGTTGACGTTTATGCTTGGCTCAAGTCAGAACAATGATCTTGATCATTACACTTGGTGAAGACTTCAAATAGCTCCCCCATAAGCCATGTGGGGAGCATTGCATTGTATTCATCTTCATACGTTCGTCATGTGATCATCCACAAGCTTTAAGCATGTAATCCTTCAGGATGGCTATCTTGAACTTGCCCTTGTCAACCATGATCATCAATTCTTGATGTCATCCTCTCATGGGCACTTGAAATCTTTCTCTTGATGTAAGTCCATGAGAATCACCTAACCCTCATAGATATAGAAAACACATAGACTGGGTTAGTACACAAAGCACAATTGACAAATTCTTACCATACCACAAGATCCCATGTGGTACATGATTTGCGCTTGTGTGTTGACCATCTTTGAATTCAATCTTCGATCTTCATCTTGGTTAACAATTATCTTTGCTCCATGAATAATCTTGATGCACAACTATATGTATATGGCATTCATTCTGAATCCATTCAATCTCCTTCTTGCATCACCCATGGAACAAACCTTTCTATATAACTTGATGTCATTGTTTCTTCATAGGAATTGTCATTCATTATCAAGTCTCAATGCATTGCAAATGGAACTTTCTTTCAAATGTATATCTCAATGCAAACATTAGTCCATTAGGATTGTTATTTAATTACCAAAACCATACATGGGGACTACATGTACTTTCAATCTCCCCCATTTTGGTAATTGATGACAATCTCAACAAGAGGGTTTATATAATGAATTTTTAAAGAAGCATGCAATTTATCCGAAGATAAATTGAATACTTGGTGTGATTTTGATAGCATCAAGTATTACAAGAAACTTGATGTTATCAAAACCGGTTGTATTAATATCAAAATACCACACAAGTATTTGATGTGAGTAGGACATAATCTATAGAGCAAGCTCCCCCATAATATATGCATATGTGGATGAACTTTGAATTTCATTGCATAGATATAAACTAGGTGGAGTTTTCTCTATCAATTTCAAAATATATTTATCTTAAACCCTCTAAACTTCTCCCCCATTGGCAACAAATGCCAAAATGGAAGACAAAACATCTAGAAGACCAATATAGTATGAGTTCCTCCTTGATGTGTGCATATCACAAAATGGGAGTGAAAACAAATGCACATATTCAATGATGAACAATTGGAGGAGCTCGGAAACTATAGAATGCAACCAGATACTAAGATATGAAAACAAGCATTAGACATGCGAGGAAAACATCCAGAAGATCCAAAGAACATATTTTGGACAAGATATAATAGGAATATCCAATGTGATCATCATGTCAAGCATGGGTCCAACATACATTCAAAACACATGAGTATGCAAGATTGTATGCAAAACATACAAGCACTCATGACACAACCTCTTACCGAAGCCACTATACGAATAAAAGGAACACACAAAGTGGCCGGCGAGGAATAAATGATATCAAGGAAAGATATGAACTTTCTTATGTATAAAAATTTCTAAGTGGTCAAAAATAATCATGATATGTATCCACAAAGAAACCCGTATACACAAAAAGGTTGTAATTGATAAGAACATGATATCCACAGGTGAATCCACTATTATACAACTTTGAGCCTAGCATAAGAGCAAGGCACATGGCACAAAGCACATGGCACAAATTGATCTCATTTGCATAACACAAGGTGAAGCAAGCAATCAAAAGATCCGACGAGCCAAAAGGATAAAAGAATATTATGATTTGGGAAAAGGAGTGTTCTAAAAAAATAGAGAAGCTCCCCATGATTTGTGCACTATTTAGATTTTTTTGTATTTGGATACAAGTGCACAAAATAGGATCATCACTCCCCCAAAATCAATTGGAACACAAAACAATTGCAAGCAAGCATAGATAAGAAAAGAAACCTAGCATTTGCAACAAACATATGGTTGAGCAACATGTAAATGAGGCAACCTAAGAATAGGCGCAACCAAAATGATGTGTGAGAGTCACTTCAAAGCACTTGAGAAGACTAATATAAGGATGAGAATTAAGCATCAACATAGTCTTGAGTAAATGAGATACAAGGTGCAAGACATGTCCTTCCCACACATACGAAGTTAAGCAGGTCACACACACATCAAGCAAACGGGTTCACAAGCTCAGTAATATAAAAATTTAAAAATCAAAGCTTGTGACAACCCATGGTGTTTTGTTGTGCCAGCTATTCTCTCTCTTTCACTCATCGCTCTCACCTTTCTCTGCAGTAAGCATGGCCGACTTGGGTGACATCGGCGACCAAGGCCGATCTAGCGACCAGGAAAATAGGAAGCTGATAATCTTTTTCCAGCATGCTGGTGGTTAGAGTTTCATGCATGGATCGAGCCATGTAATAGGTAGTTCTGATTACTAGATGTATTTCACCGTGCCATCACTTCTGTTGGTCCTGGTGTTAATTGTAAAGTTTCTGATCATATATCCACAGTCCGCATTTTGCCTCATGTTTTATGACAAATCGGTTGTGTCGTCAGTGGTTCTTTTCACAAGGTTGATCTAAGAGAGTTGCATCCCATGAGTATAGGTTGGCAATCAGTTATCTTGTCAGTACTTCACAAGTAGGATATTTCATTGTTGTACTTATTTTAGCTTGGTACTCCTTGTGTGGTGTGCTTGCTACCACCGGATTGATGACAAAATGGTTGTATGCTTTGTTTCTTGCCCCTGTTTTGAATCTCAGGTTCTGGAAGGAATTCCTTCTCTCTTTCAGAATATTTTTTGATCTATCTACGGGAACAATTTGGTTGTTTCTCAGATGATTCATATGTAAATCTAATTTATTTTCATAGGTTCTGAACTATATGTTTATCTGCTCTTTACAATGCCTCTGATTTCTGGTAGTACAAAACAGGGTTTCGGTCCACCCCAGAAAAGCCCATTAATCCCGGTTCACTCACGAACCGGGACCTATGAGGGCATCGGTCCCGGTTCGTGAGGCCAGGGCGCCGGCCGGGGCTCGTGGGCCATTGGTCCCGGTTCGTCTGACCCCTTTGGTCCCGGTTCCAGACATGAACCGGGACCAATGCGCCTCGCTCCTGGCCCACAACCATTGGTCCCGGTTCGTATCTGGAACCGGGACTAAAGGGACACCTTTGGTCACGGTTCCATACACGAACCGGGAGCAATGCGCCTCGCTCCTGGCCCACAACCATTGGTGGCAACCGTTCGCTTGGCGCGAGCCCTTTTAGTCCCTGTTCGTGTCTCAAACCGGGACTAAAGGTCCCAACCGTTCAAATCCCATGCCTTGGAAGTTGTTGCGCGCGACGCTACAGTAACGCGATGCTACAGTAAATGTGGCCAGTCTCCATTTCTGTTCGTCTCCCTCTCCTCTCTTCTTTCCCATCCTCCACGATGAATCCAAGAACTCGCTACGGGAACGTGCTCGCACATGGCACGACCAATCTCCATGTCGTCTACACGAACAACACCGCCAAAGTGGAGGGTTTTCTTTCCATGTTCGAGGAATGGCTTCAAGAGGAGGAACACAAGTTCATGGGCCTCGATCTCGAGTACACGGCCGATGGTCGCAATGTTGCCGTTGTCCAACTTTGTTTCAAGAAACATGTCATGGTCTTCCAGTGGGCAAGGTAATACGAAACTTGTCATGGTTTTAATTGGGGCTTTTCTTTGATTCATAGGATAGGAAAATTGCATAGGAATAGGAGGATTGGGAATGTCGAGAACATGTCATAGTTTCCTTGATTCATAGGAAAAATGCATAGGAAAATTGGGGCTTTTCTTTGATTCATAGGAAAATTGCATAGGAATAGAAAATTGCATAGGAATAGGAGGATTAGGAAAATTGCATAGGAATAGGAATAGGAGGATAGGAATAGGATAGGAAAATTGCATAAGAATTTTCCTTGTAGTTGCATATTGGCCATCGTGGGAGAACATGTCTTAGTTTAGGGGCTTCTTTTGATTCATAGGATAGGAAATGCCTAGGAATAGGAAAGTTGCTATGATTCTTATTATACTTGTTATGATTCTTATTATACTTGTGCCGAATTATACTTGTTATGATTCTTAATTATTATACTTGTTCTAAATTATACTTGTTATGATTCTTATTATACTTGTTCTAAATTATACTTGTTATGATTCTTATTATACTTGTTATGATTCTTATTATACTTGTGCCGAAATATACTTGTTATGATTCTTATTATACTTGTTTTAAAATATACTTGTTGCAGCAGTATTTAACACATTTGTTCCATTTTGTTGTTGCAGTAGTAACAAGCACTGTCCAAAACTTATGGAGTTCCTTTGCAGCGGCATATATTTTGCTAGCGTTGATATAACGAATGACAAGATCAAGATGAGGCGCACCCGGGGTATTGAGATACCAGCTGAATGCCACATTGATCTTCAGGGCAGGTTCAGGCTTGAGCATGACAAGACTTCAATGGCTGATATGGCAGCCGCCCTGATCGACGAGCACTACGCTGATATGAAGACAAAATTCCCCAAGTCAGGGCACAAACATTGGGAGAAGACCCCACTTGACCCTATCAACATTGAGTATGCAGCAATAGATGGGTACGTTGCATACGAGTTGTACCACAGGATTCGAATCTTCAATTATGGGCAGCGTCACCTCGTACCGCTAGTACCACCACCAGTGAGCCATGGGTCTCCTACTTGGGGGTATTCTGATCCGGACGACGAGTAGTGTTTGCAATGGCAAACACTTTTATCTCTATTATGTAGTGCTTGGGGGTCTCCTGATCCGGACGAGTAGTGTTTGCAATCCGGAAGAGTAGGATTGGTATCTTCAATTATGCAGTACTTTCTGTAATGCATATCTGAACTATTATTTCTATTATGTCCCTGTTTAAGTACGGTTTGTGTGTAAGAATATTTAGTATGATGTGAGCAAGCTTCCTGAAGCATTGTGATGTATGTGATGAAGATTGTCCATGGTTACGGCGCAATAAGCAAGGGACACACGCGAAGAAAAAGTTTATACCCCAAGATCCCACTCTGGGATGTGATCGGCTTCATTGTCATCACTTTCTTCTGTAGTGAGTAGCTGAGATGGTTCATTTTGTACACGAAGTGCATCCAGTTTTTGCCGTAACCCTCTCAACTTTTTAGCACATGCTATGTGGGTGAAATGATGATACCATGCCAACTTTCAACCTTTTCAGAGTTCATTTGTAGTGCTTTTCAATTTCAGGGCCATTTAGCTCAAAAAAATCAGTAAATGCATGAAAAAAAAGGAAATGAAGTCAGAAAGGGTTGAAAATTGATGATGTGGCTTTGAATGGTGCATTTTGAACACACAAAAAGTCTGGAGTTCAAATAAGTTCAAAAAAATGAAATCCCTTTGTAACAGATGAGTTTTCGTCCGAAACCCTGATACTTCGAAAGAGATTGTCCATTTTGTACACGAAGTGCATCCAGTTTTTGCCGTAACCCTCTCAACTTTTTAGCACATGCTATACGGGTGAAATGATGATACCATGCCAACTTTCAACCTTTTCAGAGTTCATTTGTAGTGCTTTTCAATTTCAGGGTCATTTAGCTCAAAAAAATCAGTAAATGCATGAAAAAAAGGAAATGAAGTCAGAAAGGGTTGAAAATTGATGATGTGGCTTTGAATGGTGCATTTTGAACACACAAAAAGTCTGGAGTTCAAATAAGTTCAAAAAAATGAAATCCCTTTTGTAACAGATGAGTTTTCGTCCGAAACCCTGATACTTCGAAAGAGATTGTCCATTTTGTACACGAAGTGCATCCAGTTTTTGCCGTAACCCTCTCAACTTTTTAGCACATGCTATGCGGGTGAAATGATGGTACCATGCCAACTTTCAACCTTTTCAGAGTTCATTTGTAGTGCTTTTCAATTTCAAGGTCATTTAGCTCAAAAAAATCAGTAAATGCATGGAAAAAAGGAAATGAAGTCAGAAAGGGTTGAAAATTGATGATGTGGCTTTGAATGGTGCATTTTGAACACACAAAAAGTCTGGAGTTCAAATAAGTTCAAAAAAATGAAATCCCTTTGTAACAGATGAGTTTTCCTCCGAAACCCTGATACTTCGAAAGAGATTGTCCATTTTGTACACGAAGTGCATCCAGTTTTTGCCGTAACCCTCTCAACTTTTTAGCACATGCTATACGGGTGAAATGATGATACCATGCCAACTTTCAACCTTTTCAGAGTTCATTTGTAGTGCTTTTCAATTTCAGGGTCATTTAGCTCAAAAAAATCAGTAAATGCATGGAAAAAAGGAAATGAAGTCAGAAAGGGTTGAAAATTGATGATGTGGCTTTGAATGGTGCATTTTGAACACACAAAAAGTCTGGAGTTCAAATAAGTTCAAAAAAATGAAATCCCTTTTGTAACAGATGAGTTTTCGTCCGAAACCCTGATACTTCGAAAGAGATTGTCCATTTTGTACACGAAGTGCATCCAGTTTTTGCCGTAACCCTCTCAACTTTTTAGCACATGCTATGCGGGTGAAATGATGGTACCATGCCAACTTTCAACCTTTTCAGAGTTCATTTGTAGTGCTTTTCAATTTCAGGGTCATTTAGCTCAAAAAAATCAGTAAATGCATGGAAAAAAGGAAATGAAGTCAGAAAGGGTAGAAAATTGATGATGTGGCTTTGAATGGTGCATTTTGAACACACAAAAAGTCTGGAGTTCAAATAAGTTCAAAAAATGAAATGCCTTTTGTAACAGATGAGTTTTCGTCCGAAACCCTGATACTTCGAAAGAGATTGTCCATTTTGTACACGAAGTGCATCCAGTTTTTGCCGTAACCCTCTCAACTTTTTAGCACATGCTATGCGGGTGAAATGATGATACCATGCCAACTTTCAACCTTTTCAGAGTTCATTTGTAGTGCTTTTCAATTTCAGGGTCATTTAGCTCAAAAAAATCAGTAAATGCATGGAAAAAAAGGAAATGAAGTCAGAAAGGGTTGAAAATTGATGATGTGGCTTTGAATGGTGCATTTTGAACACACAAAAAGGCTGGAGTTAAAATAAGTTCAAAAAAATGAAATCCCTTTGTAACAGATGAGTTTTCGTGCGAAACCCTGATACTTCGAAAGAGATTGTCCATTTTGTACACGAAGTGCATCCAGTTTTTGCCGTAACCCTCTCAACTTTTTAGCACATGCTATGTGGGTGAAATGATGATACCATGCCAACTTTCAACCTTTTCAGAGTTCATTTGTAGTGCTTTTCAATTTCAGGGTCATTTAGCTCAAAAAAATCAGTAAATGCATGAAAAAAAGGAAATGAAGTCAGAAAGGGTATAAAATTGATGATGTGGCTTTGAATGGTGCATTTTGAACACACAAAAAGTCTGGAGTTCAAATAAGTTCAAAAAAATGAAATGACTTTTGTAACAGATGAGTTTTCGTATGAACTAATAGCAAAAAGAATGAACTAGAAAACTTTTATGAAACTCTAATAGCAAAAAGAATGAACTAAAAATAATCAATTAAAATATTCTGTTATGATCAACTAAAACAAAACTATAATATTCTTCAATAGCAAAAAGAATCAACTAAAAAGCTTTTATAAAACTCTAATAGCAAAAGGAATCAACGAAAAAGCTTTTATAAACCTCTAGTATTTTTGAAACTAAAATTATATAAAATTTATGCAACTAAAATTATCAAAGAATTTTTTGTTCAAAACATTAATAGCAAAAAGAATTTTCATAAAGAATTTTTTTGTTAGAAACTTTAATAGCAAACTAAAATAACCAAATCTGTTTTTGATTAAAACAGACATTTAAAATAACCTAACACTTACCAAAATTGAATATAATGATAAAACACAGTAATATTAAATAGCAGGAAAAAGGATCACTCAAAAATCTCTTTTTTTAGTAAAGTTATTCACAAACTAGTGATTCACACAAATTTCAAAAAATTCTAATTTAAACTATTCAAATTTGAAAACTAAAGGCACTAACAGAAAGTTTATAATTTTTGTGACCTAAAAGCAAAAAGAATGAAACAAAAAACAGTAAGTAGGAACAAAATAAAATAAATAGAGCAAAAAACAAAACAAAAAAATGGAATTTTTTTTAAAAAAAATGCCACCTATTGGACCGCCACGGCCAGGATTCAGGCCCGCAGAAGGCCCAATAGGCCCACAGGCAGTGGCAGATTAGGCCCGAAGGCCTGCAGTAGAGAGGAGCTCGAGAGGGTATGCGCAGCAGCGCTTATAAACCACTCTCGAGCTCTCTCGTCTAGCGAGGTGGGACTAAAAATTTGGCCCCGGGCAGAATCACATTTGGTCCCGGTTGATGCCACCAACCGGGACCAATGCCCCCCTTTGGTCCCGGTTGGTGCCACCAACCGGGACCAAAGGTCTCTGCTTCCCGCCCTTTGGGCTGCTGAAAAGAGACCTTTGGTCCCGGTTGGTGGCACCAACCGGGACTAAAGGTGGGCATTGGTCCCGGTTGGTTCCCCGAACCGGGACCAATGCTTCTTCTATATAAGTAAACACTTGGAAAATTTCAGATTTCATATGCCATTGCACCGAGCCCGCTGCCCAGTCGCCGCCCCGAGCCCCGTCGCCGCCCCGTCGCCGCCCCGAGCCCCGTCGCCGCCCCGAGCCCATCGCCGCCCCGAGCCCGCCGTCCCCGTCGCCGCCCCGTCGCCGCCCCGTCGCCGCCCCGCCCCCGTCGCCGCCCCGCCCCCGTCTCCGCCCCCGCCGCACCCTTCGCCGGCCTTCCCCCGCCGCCCCCGTCGCCGCCCCGTCCCTGTCGCCTCTCCGTCGCCGCCCCATCCCCGTCGTCGCCCCGTCGCCTCCGCGTCGCCGCCCCCGCTGTGAGCCGCCGCCACCCCTGCTCTGTGGATTTTTTTTTTAAATATATGTTGATTTTTTTATATGATGAATGTTTATGTTTTAGTTGTTTTATGTTTTATTTAATTATTAGGAGTCTTAGGAAAAAATAAGTATGTGTATGTTAGATTACAGAAAAAAAATTGGTTTTATGAAAAATTAGTGATTAAACGATAAGAAAACGTTCTCATAGGAATTTGTCTCGACATCGACGATGCCCGGCCCTCATCCTCGTCGTCGAGTGGTCCGCGAGAGCCTGCTTGATAGGCGCCATGTCCGGGATTGGGCTCCGCCGGGCTGGCACTGGGAGGTGCTACCTTCCCGGGCTCGGAGGTTGGTGAGGAATCCAGGTCTCGTCGTCGACCCGGAGCTTCTGTGGTGGCGGTCACGCGGGCCACTTTCGGTGCGGAGGGAGCGGGCCCCCGCGGAGGTGGTACGTCGCCGTGTCAGGGAGGAGGACGAGCACGTCCATCGCTACATGGCGGCGTTGGACGCCCGGTTCGACAATACCTGGCAGATTCTTCAGGGATCTCACCCGAGTTATGATCCCGTGATGGTTCCTTATCTTTGGGTGTCCACCGCCGGCGACTCAGAGACCGCTAGTGAACCTAGTTCACCGTCCTCCACTTTGGATTCTAGGATATTCGATCTGTATTAGTGATCTTATATGATAATATTCGAGATGTATTAGTTAATATTTGATGATGCATTAACTGGATTGTTTGGGATGATGTATTAGTTAATATCGAGTGCTTGTGATTTGCCAGTCATTCCGGCAAAACATAGGGAATTTTTTCTATGTCATTGCTCGATATATGGAACGGGTTGACTTCAGGTCTGTTTCGGCTCCTTGTGTGTCTTTCAGTGAGGGAGAGTGTCCACCATATATATATATATATATATATATATATATATATATATATATATATATATATATATATATATATATATGAGAGAGGAAGAATCCCGACTGTTCTCGTGGGGGTCGCTTCTCCTTCGTTCCCGTGTGCTAGACATTTTGGTGTAATGCACTCGGGGACGAATGGAGGAGCCACCATCACCGACAGTCGCAATATCAGAGGGAATTCCCACCATATACGTGAGATGAGAGTTTAGGAAGCAAAGACTCGACAGACCTAAAGTCAACCCGTTGCATATTTTGAGTAATAGTGATCTGTGTGTTGATCAGTTTCCTGGTAGTTGCCTTCGATCGATTTTAAATGTTTCAACTATGAACATAGGAAATGTCTGACGACGATAGCGAAAGGGAATTCGGTATGTGCGAATACTGCGAAGACGAGCGCGGTCTGTGCGACACGACTCACCTAGTTGATGGTAGGCGCTTCAGCATCGTGCTGGATGAGACCTTCGAAGTGGATACAGTAAGTCACAACGACAAGTCTTTTTTCGTAATTAACCATGACTTCTGCTTCTTTTGCTTGAACTTATAATTTTAATTTTTTCCTATTCTACTAGCGTATCCCCTGCCATGCAAGAATTTATGTCTTGGATAAGATTGGTTTCAATACTAAAAAAAATATGGAGGTAAAGAGAGTTCACTTGAGGACCGAGCATGGTTATACTTTTGCCGTAAAATTGTACAATGCAGACACCTACTCCTATTTTGAATGCAAAAGTTGGCAAGCACTATGCAAGGCTTATGCATTTGAGCCTAATATGCTTATCACCTTTGATATTCGTCCGGAAGATGAAATTGAAGGTAATATCGACATCTAGGTCGATGTGCAGACACCTCCAGTTCTACCATTATGTGAGTTTCTCAACCATATTTATTATGATTCCGATTCTGCCTCCTTGTGAGTTTGTTAAACATATTTATTATGTAATTTATATTGTTTATTTCAAAATAGTTGACAGCTTATTTCCATTGACAGCTTATTTTCATTCTTCAAAAAATGTACGGAAGATGGTAGACAGAACCTACTACACCGATGGCGCAGAATTAACTTGTCAGGAGAAAAATCATCTTATCGCATTTATTAATGATCTTCAGAATTACAATACCTATTATCAAACTCCTACACATTATGGTCAATACGTGCCACTAGTGCACGTGTTGAACTACGGTAACATCCATGGAGATCGCATGGTAAGATTTTTTACTATTACGACATCCGTGCATCTTTTGCATAAATTATTTTTAAAACTAAACTACATTGCTAACTACGAAGTTATTACTATGTTTTTCAACAGAAAATCCCGAATGATTGTGTGCCTCATCTGATTTTTCCGAAAGGTCACCTTGATGTTATGAGCTTACTGCCACCAGGTCATCATATGCATCACTGTTGTCCATACCGGATTTCTAAAACCGATGAAGACATGACAATCAAAGATTGGAAAAAATGTATGGTCGATCGCAGGGAGCTACTTGGAAGCAACATTGTGCGACGTGCAAGAATTGGAGACAGGATAATCTCCATTCTCCATAATGGAGAGTCAGGGCCTATCTTGTTTTATGCTATTTTACCTAAGAGAGGCCGGGTAGTTAGGTCCTAGCTAATACTCATGATCATGTGCTAAGAACAATTAAGTATGGTTGGTTCGATGACTATGGTGATGATGATCTAGTATGACTTGTTATTATGATAACGAGTAGTTCTAAGAACAATTAAGTATGGTTGGTTAGATGACTATGATGATGATGATCGAGTATGACTTGTTATTATGATAACGAGTAGTTCTAAGAACAATTAAGTATGGTTGGTTAGATGACTATGATGATGATGATCGGCACACTTCTCTATATTAGCTAGCTAACACAATATGAAACCCTAAATTAACCCTCCAAACCCCCCCCCCCCCCCATTTGAAAAAAAACAAAAACAAAAACAAAAACCCCAGTGCCTTTTGGTCCCGGTTGGTGTTACCAACCGGGACTAAAGGTCCTCCTGCCTGGGCTCCCAGCACCAGCCACGTGGAGGGCCTTTAGTCCCGGTTCGTAAGCCAACCGGGACTAAAGGTTTTGGGCTTTAGTCCCGACCCTTTAGTCCCGGTTCCGGAACCGGGACAAAAGGCCCTTACGAACCGGGACAAATGGGGGTTTTCCTACTAGTGGTTTGCTTACATTAGCCAATACTTATAGTAGTACAATTGTTCTCTCAAAGTTTATCTCAAATATAACTGATGTAAGTTTTGTTTATATGCATAATGTATGTTTATTAATTGTTTCTACAGCTTATTCCGGGTTAACATAATGCTTTCGTTACATCAATATCTGATTTAACTATTACACGCTCACTTTTTCCTGAAGGTATTTTCCCTACTATATGCTCCGGAATAAGCTGTAGAAACAATTAATAAACATACCTTCGGGAAAAAGTTTTGTTTATATGCAGTATGTATACAATGTACGATGACAATTTATGTCAACTGTTGCATGTTTATTTGTACTGCTGCTTATTATCCGTCTTGACAATAATGATCAACAATATTTATGAAGTGTGCATTATTCTCTTGTTATACCAAAGCCAATCGTACATGTGAACTTGTATATATCATATTTTACTCGATTACTGAGTAATAGATGCTTATGTTTATGCAAAATTTCATATGTTTCATGTGTCCATAGGTTTATATATTGTACAAATAGATGGGCGCGCAACGCGCGCCATCAATGATCTAGTTTGCTTTATTATTAGGTAGAGAGGTAGAGATAGAGAGGTAGAGAGTAGAGATCCTGAACGTACGTGCGCGTTGGGTGCTTTTCATCCATCGATCGATCTGCGGTAACTAGGGCATCTGCTGCCGCCGCTAGTCTGGTTAATTAGTTACTTACACATGTTAGTCTGGTTAGTTACTAGGCAGTAACCCTGTATATATAAGGCAATTACGATTTTTCTAGTTATTAGATGTGGATTTAAAAAAACAGATTGTGCATCAAGGGCAATAATTCATGTCAGTCTTTTTTTTCCAATAAATTCTTGTATTACTCCAAATACTCAAGGTTTACAATCAAATTCAAAAATTTCTAAAGTGCCAGGAGGGCCTGATCCAAGCCATACAACAGTGGGCGTTCGGATCTCCCAAAATTTGCCATAAAATGACTTAGATTTATTTTGGCTACAGTGAATATGAGTAATACAAGAATCTCATTCCTCCATGCTTTTTTTGATATCCTCAACCAAAAAAGCGTACCTCGATATGTTGCCTTCTCTATTCTTGATCATCACTGCCTCAAGGCAATCGCTTTCAATATATGGTGACAGGGAACACCATTGCAACGCCAAGGATATACCTTCTTAGGGCATTTCTAACCGACCCTCTATAACCGGTTAATGGAGTAAAATTTTATTCCACTAACTGGAACCTAGCCGATCCCCAATCCGCCGTTAGTGGAGTATATTTTTACTCCAGTCCTAAAAGTTTCTCTACTTTTACTCCACCGATTGGCGACCGAGTAAAACGTCCACCTTGCCGCTGCATCTTTGCCGGCGCGCCTCCCGCCGGCCCAGCCGCTACCTCGTTCCATCCCTTGCCCTCTGCCGCTGTTTTGCTGATCGGCCAGCCTGTTCGGCCCCCGTCGCCCTCGTCGAAATCAAGGTGGAAAGTCGCCGCCGTCGCCATTGTTGATTCGTCCAATTTCTTTCGAGTTTCTCCTTTTTCTAGCGGCTGCCGCATCTCACCTTGCTTGCGCACCGCTGCAGGTCACCTGCCACTTGCCGGTTCGGTCTAAACCACACCGGATGGCTTGTGCACCACCACCGCACCTCAAGTGTTCGAACAATTGCCTAGGTGAGTTTTTTTGTTTTTTCTCTTTGAACCGAGTCGTTTGGATTGAACCGAACCGTTTGGATTGTAGATGAAGAAGTTGAGGGAGATGGCATTGGAGGACTCGTCGTCATCCGTAGAGGAGGAAGAAGACGACGATGACTTTGACACCGTTTTAGGCATGATTTTCAGTGATTGTGTTCGGCGGCTGAGGAGAGGATCACAATTTGGCCGCATACACATCAACCGTGATAGAGCGAAGGGCCATGCCAAGATCATGAAAGATTATTTTGATCCAAACCCAACCTATCCGGAGAAGTACTTTCGTCGCCGTTTTCGGATGCACACAAGTCTTTTTCTAACCATTGCAAAAGCCGTTGAGAGATATCATGACTGGTTAAAGCTCTGGAGAAATCATTCTTGGTTGTAAACTTTAAATTCAATTTGTAAACTATATTCGTAGACTTTAAATTCGGTTTGTAAACTATATTCGTAATTTGGTTGAACATTCAAATTTATGTTTAGTCTATATATGTGTGCTAATATGTAGTTGGAATTTATACTAGAATTGTAAAGTTTAGAAAAAACAAAAAATTACTCCGTTATATTTAGGGGATCGGCTAGGTCCGACCAAAACTTAGTGGAGTAAAAGGGGGATCGGTTAGAGTTGGCCTTAGAGGGCTAGAAGTTTGGATACTAGGGCATCATTGCATGAACCGTTTAGGTCCAATGCATATTATCAAGTTCACAGCCGTAAAGCTCAGCTTAACTAATAACTACTACCCTTGTAATGGCAAAGAAGTACTGGTATATGTTTCATACTAAGTCTATATATACTTGATATATTACGGTATATATACTGTGCGAAATGGTAGTGTAGACCGATTAACCCCCTAGCTTGAAACAACAGAGCTAGCGGTAGATGTTTGGGTTGCCCAGACCCGTAATGGCTGTGTTTCAATCGTTTCCTTGTTTTTTGTTGCAGGTCGGAACCATGGTGGCTGCTGGATTTGTGTTTGTGCCTGGGACTTGGAGCGGCTTCGCACTGCGGGTGGGCCAGTGCGTCTTCTCCGGCACGTCCTGCATCGTCATGCTGAAGTCAATCGGCGCAGTGACCTACACGCGGACCTTCATGTAAGCAACAAAGAAAAAGCCTCATTCATCGTTCATGAACTCGTGTGAACCTATCTAGCTAGTCATGATGCATATATGCATGCATGCATGCATGTGCTAATCTGCTTCCTCTGTGCGTACGTAGCTATCTTGTTTTCGTGATGCTGATCCATACCCTGTGGAGTTTCGTCCTCGGCGTAGCCTACCTGATCACTGTGTTGGCCGAGGAGGATATTCACCGGCCCGGCATCGCCTTCGTTCTGGCACTGGGTGACGGGGTACGTACGACATCAACATCTTCCTTTCTTAATGACGTGCTTGTTTCTTTCTCACGGCGCCTGACATGCATGCATGCATGATGTATCCTTGTGTAGGCCGTGGCGCTTCTTTCGTTATCAGCGGCCTCCGCCTCGGCCTCTGTCACGGTCCTCTTCGTCAATGACATCGAATTCTGCGCATCCTTCCCCGAGCTGGCCTGCGGCGGGTTCCAGCTCGCGGTCGTCCTCGGCTTCGTGGCGTGGTTCCTGCAGGCCGTGTCGGCCTTCTGCAACCTCTGCCTGATGGTCAAGGTAGCCACGCCGCACCCTGAGTAGCTAGCTGGTGACGGAGGCTACGTACGTTCCAATGCACGTGGACTATTCTAGTTAGTATAGTACTTCGTCCGTTCCAAAATAACCGTCTTAACTTTATGGGCATTGCTACGCGTCCGGCGGCCAGATCGGTCGGGGCGCTAGCCACCAGATTTAGTGTTAAAAAGTGGCTGACGGGTCTTTTGCAACATAGATTATGTTGCAGATTTTTTTGCAGCAGAGAGCATGTTGCGAAAACGTCCGTATTTTTCACTTTGCAATCGAATTTGTTATAGAATATTTTTTGCAACAAGGATCTTGTTGCGGATACACCTGTAGATTTTTTTTGTAACATAGATTGTGTTGTGGAATGTTTTTTGCAACATCGGTTGTGTTGCAGGATATTTTTTGCAACAAAGTTCTTGTCGCAAATGTTTTCGCAACAGAGATTTTGTTGCAATTATTTTGTCTAACGTAGCTGATGTTGCAAAAAACTTGTGAAAGTTGTCATCGTCGTTCCCCGACGTGGTTTGCAACACCGTTGTTATGGTAAGATACGACAAAAAGGCACGTGGTAGGCAAAGAAAAGAGCGGAGGTGTGTGAGCACGTTTGAGGTCGCATGGATCAAGGGCGATCCAACGGCTATGCAGGTGACGAAACTTCTCATGCAATCAGCCGGTAGAGCATTAGCTTTTCCCTAACTTTATACTAGCTCTAGTATAAAGTTGTATTAAGCTTAAGATATTTATTTTGGACAGGAGAGAGTAATACATTATTCATTTAGCGACACCGATCGATCATTAGCTAGCTTTTATACGATCCGTTATTATTATTACTAGCACAAATGCCCGTGCGTTGCAACGGGAGACAAAATTGACATGCACTCCCCTAGGCAAATAAGTGTGGCCTAAAACACAAAGTGATGACTTCATTTATGACCCGCATCATTTGTTTTCAATATGAAGAGTAACTTTGATTTCAGACTATCTTTACAAAACGGCTACAAATACGGAAAGTGCTCTTCTACACCCGAGCTCAAATGAACAGTAAATCCAAAAAATATTTCTAAAATGTTCAAAAAAAGCTGAATTTTTTTACAGCAAACTTTGACAAATGTTATAAGAGCTCGCAAAATTTCAGTACGAAATCACATTTGTGGAAGTCGTGACAAAAAAACAAAATTGGTGCTCCAAAATGCTTTTGAAAGTAGCATTTTCAGAGTTTCGATTTTGTTTTTTTTTTTGCCACGACTTTCACAAATGTGATTTCATGATGAAACTTTGTGAGCACTTAGAAAATTTGTCAAAGTTTGCCCCCCAAAAAAATTCAGATTTTTTTGAACAATTTTACAATATTTTTCGAATTTAATGTTCACCCGAGCTCATTTGAGCTCGGGTGCAAAAACATCACGTCCATACGGAAAGTGCTCTTCTACAAATAAATGCATTGTTCATTTTTATGGCTGTCCTAGTTGTATCTCTACACCCACTATTTTTGGTGCTATTCATCTATAATGACGTACTCATTATTCACGGTTAACGCAAGACATATGTAGGCTGAGAGACACAGAAAGACTAAGAATTTCTCATTAACCAAGAACTGAAAACATGGATATTTTTTCTTTTTAAACTTAGGATTTTTTTTATAGCGGACTTGGAACATTCTTCTCAGGAAGCCAGAACAATTTTACCCTATACCTAAAGTAATTATTTTCTTGAAACTTGAATGTTGTTCTACTTGATAAAAATACATCCTAACTTAATCAACTAAAATAAAGATATCTTAACACAATAGAAAGATGGTTTGTTAAAAATTTCATCTAAATATACTTAAGTGGGATATTGTTTCAGTTATTTTATTTTAACACAAACACAACAGGGCAATCGGAATTTTATTTAGATGTCCATTTATAAAGTGATTTTGGTTAGGCCGTCGGTCTTCACTTTTAAGAGAGGAATAGATGTAGAACGTACAATATCATATTACTCACATCAGTGGTGGTGGACGAACAAAAATCGAGGTGGGGCGAACTTTAGAGCATAATAAAGTTTGATGCAAAATCTAATATTTTATATACACTTAATAATAAACTCTCTTCCCTTTGTCTTTGTCTCAAAATGCTACTAAAAAAATATGTCCCTTTTGCCGTTGCTAGACTCTTCCCCTTCCCATCCAACTTGTTTTTTCTTCGCCGGCAAGTCCGTGCGTGTGGATGCACAATGCTTCAAACTGATTCGACACGTACACTCCTGCTGACTTCGTTGTTGCAACCATTAGAGCTCGTGCCTCGTCGAGCGGGCAAATCATGTTTCAGTGAGGGGTTCACCTCTCACCCTCTACTTATTGTGATCCCCAAAGCAGCTTGTTGATTCCTCCGACATCGGTGACATATATAAATTGGTACTATCCAGCATAAGAGAGCAATATGGGACTATTTAATATGTGAACAAACATAAATTTTACTGCTATATTGCCTCGTCTGGGCCTTGGGCCAAAGGAAGCAGCCGGGATTTGTTACTCTTCTATGGGCCTTGGGCCGGATTGGTGGAGCTGTACAGCCTCGATAATTATCTCTATCTATTTAACGAGAACAATTGCTTGGTAGAGTGGTTAGCTTGTACCGGTCTAATGTGTTTCTCCTGGGTTCGAATCCCAGCTTCGCCATTTATTTATTCTTTTTTGATTTAAAAGGAAACAGTACGAGCCAGGCGTACGAAAAATCAAGTCTGAAGTCAGGCGACGTACGAAAATCGTCGTTGATGACGAAAAAAAGTGGAGAATCAATCCGTCCTTTAATATTAGGTATAGATTGTATGTACGTACTTGGTGCGTGCCTCCCTCACTCCCTCCACCGTCGCCGCCATCCACATCCAGATCCACCCTCTCGTCTCACGGCATGCGGCCCATGTTCTTGAGGGCTTCCCGTGACTTGGTTCGCATCGCCCGCAAAATTGCGTCGGCTGGTCGCTGGGCAGCGCCGGTGACCGTGGCTCGCTCAGCCCCCTCAGATCTGGGCGGCCGCCTGTCCTTCCACGGCGGCATCGATGGTAACACCCCCCGCTCCACCTACGCACCCCGCGACGAACTGGCACCGGCCCCCTCCTTCATCCCCAACCCAGACCCAGGTAATAACCAAATCAATTGTTGCTTATATCCTCCTTCCATCTAGATGTCAAGATGATCCAACTCAAAGAGGCCGCTACTTTACTCTGTTCCGACAAGCAAGTTAATTTATCATTTGTGCTGCTTAATCTATCAAGGATGCGATATGGTTTTCTGGAGATTTGCCAGTGCATCCTAGGGCATCATACCCAATATAGGTTTATTATAAAGCCTTTGTTGCGAATGTATGATTGGATTTTGCAACAAAAGGGTTAGGTTTCATTACTTTATCTTTTCCAGCCCATTCATATGTTCGGAGATTAAAATTTGTGGATGTAAACTTCAATTTGTCAACTTATCTCCTGATATGACTTGCGTCTGTAGGTACAGACGAGGAGATCTTGCCTTCAGACGAGGATGTCGAGTCTGAGGAAGCCCTGTGGGCCTTGTACCAGCGCTGGTGCAAGTCTTTCAACGTGAAGCTTGACTATGACGAGATGGTTCGCCAGTTTGATACATTCAAGGACTCTGTTCGGATGGTGCACAGTGTGAACAAGGCTAATTTGCCTTACACCCTGAAACTAAGTCAATTTGCTGATGGGAAGCTAGCAGAGCAAGTGATGCCAAGGGTATTTGGTGAACAGCGCTATCGCCCTGATTCTGAAACTGCTGGGGAGGGTGAGCTTTTCATGTATGCAGGAGAAGAACAGCCCCTAATGAGGTTCAAGTTCTCTAAATCTGGAGGTCCCATCATTCCCTTGGAATGAATCATACCATCAACAACTCTGAATAAAGTTATATGTGTCAGTGTTGTGTTATCTGTACCAGGTTGTGCTTCTGCAAGGCATCCATCACCAGGTTGTGCTTCTGCAAGGCATCCATCTTTATGTTCAGTAAGCTATGCATCTTACTGTAAGATGCGCATCTTAAGTAAGCCTATGCATGTATGCTACTTTAAGCTATGTATGTTTGACGTAGGTTATGTGTTGTATGCTTGAAGTAAGTTATGCTTTTGTAAGGTATTTGACATTTTAAACCTTGTTGATTATGGAACTGGAACCAGTGCAATTTGTGTGTATATCTTACTTCCATGCCTTGTATCAATCTTGTACGATACGAGGTAATTTAGTAGTTAAGTCGTCAGAACACCTGGTGAGTGACTAGGTTCAGGTCTTCTACATGGCAAATTAAACCTACTGGTCTCTCAGGCAAAACACTAGTTGGACCCTGATGTGGATGTGGATTACACCTGTAAACTACACCCTTGTAGATACAATTGGTTGGTCTAATTGGATTGGCATTTTTTTTTGTGGTAAACTTTATATTCCAATGTTTCTCACCTGCTAGTCGGAATCGAACCTTGAAATCTGAATCCCTGAAATCAGTACCTTGTAAACTGGACTAGAGTCGGCTTAGCCCTAAGTTAAAAGCACCAAGTCTTTTTTGAATCTCTCCTTCCAGGTCTCAACCGTAGGGGGATCCTTTTGAAAATTTTCCCATTCCTTTCCTTCCAGATGCTCCATGCTGATGTAACAAATATTTCCATGAACATTGGGCATGTCCACCTTCCTTTTCCAGCGGAGGTAAAGTTCATGTCCACTCACAATTGAAGAAAAGATGTTCAACAGTCTCCTCCTCACCACTGTTACAGAGTACACATTGTACGTTATCAGCCACGTTGTAATGTCTTCTTTGGAGCATATTTTTTGTGTTGATTCTGTCCGCCAAAATTAACCAGGCAAACATTTTCAGTTTCATGGTGCATCTCGACTTCCATATCATTTTAAATGCTTCGTCCACCTCGACGTTTTGAACATAGAAGCGATAATACTTAGACGAGGTGAACTTGGCCCCCCAAACACATGTCCATATATCTGGGCTGCCCATGTCTTCTTCGGAGCATATTTTTCTTGTTGATTCTGTTCGCCAAAATTAACCAGGCAAACATTTTCAGTTTCATGGTGCATCTTGACTTCCATATCATTTTAAATGCTTCGTCCACCTTGACGTTTTGAAAATAGAAGCGATAATACTTAGACGAGGTGAACTTGGCCCCCCAAACACATGTCCATATATCTTGGCTGCCCATCTCAAGTTCCAGGGAGGCCGACATTTCTTGTGGCGACAATGGTAAATAAAATCCATCTCTTAAAGCAGCAATCCCAAGGAAATCATTGACCGAGGCGTCTGACATCCGGGTATATGAGAAAGCCCGGGGGTGTGAGTTCATTGGAAGTTCGTTATGCCACAAATCTTTCCAAAAGAGGGTTGTGTCGCCTCTTGCAACCTTCACTTGGGTGATTCCACGGTATACATCACTGAAATACATGACATCTCGCCACCAAAATGATCCGCAGGAGTCTTGTGAATGGGGCACTACCCCTTCATAATACGAGGACCAGACCAAGCTGACCCATGGGACATCTTTTTTGTTGTAGAAACTGTGAAGAAATTTCAGCAGCAATCCCGTGTTATGCACTTTAATATTCAGCACTCCCAACCCTCCTCTGTTCTTGGGGGCGACACACTAGTTCCCAAGCTGCTAAAGAGTTATTGCTTTCCCCATTTTCTGTTCTTTTTCTCCACAAGCAGCGTCTTCGGATCTTGTCTAGATGTTCGATCAGTTTTGGCGGAAACTTAATTGTGCATATGGGGTATATAGCAATCGAGGTAAGCAGTGAGTTGAGCAGGGTCAATTTACTCCCTGGGTCCAGCATGTACAGCGAACTTGAAAGTTTTCGTTCCACTCTATCGATCACCGGCATAAATTCACACTAGGTCTGGTCGTTCCCATTGGTAGTCCGAGGTAAGTGAACGGCATTGAGCCGATCGAGCATTGTAGCAAATCCGCTAGCTCTGCCATTAGTGTTGGTTGGATATTCAGGGAGACAAAAGTAGATTTCTGAAAATTGATTTTGAGTCCAATTGATTGCGCATAATCCACCAGCAGCTGTTTCATGATACTGACTTGGCGTGGACAAGCTGGCATGACGAGAATTGTGTCGTGGGCGTATTGGATCACGGGGTAGTCCGCTGCACCCCGAACCGGAATTGGCAGATCAATGAGTTGACGGTTATGCGCGTCATTTATAGCAGCCGGTAGCAAGTCCGCTGTGAGGACAAAGATGAGAGGGGACAGGGGGTCTCCTTGGCGCACTCCGCGTCGACACAAAAATTGCCGGCCCGACACTACGTTCAGCACGATCGAGGAAGTACCCGTGTTGAAAATGCAATGTATCCAACCCAGCCATCTCTGATCAAAACCCACGTGCTTCATTATTTCTAACATCGAGGAGTGCCCCATCGTGTCGAACGCTTTGGCGAAGTCGAGCTTGAGTAAAACTATTTCTCTTTCGGATGATTGACACTGATATATATACTCAAACGCCCATGCGAGGCAGTCTTGGATCGTTCTGGAGCCGAGGAATCCATATTGATTTTTATGCACTATGCCGAGGATCAATTTTTGTAGTCTGTTCGCCAAAATTTTCGTGATAATTTTTAGACAGCAGTTCAAGAGTGTGATGGGCCGGTAGTCATTCGCGGTTTCGGGCGATCCAATTTTGGGAATCAGTGTGATGTATCCTGAATTAATGCTTTTCATGTCCAAGGTGCCGTGATAAAAGTCCTCGCATAATTTGTAGAAGTCGGTTTTGATGATTTGCCAGCAAGACTTCAGGAAGGCCCCATTGAATCCGTCCGGCCCGGGTGCTCGATCAGTAGGCATTGTTTTCACTACGTCATCAATTTCTTTAGTAATGAATGGGGTAGAAAGAGCCTCGAGGCCATCGATCTTTTTAATTATCCCTGCAAGGTTAAATTTCATAGTGGGGGAAGAGGACTCGCCTAGTCTCTGTTTGAATGAGCTGAACAATATATCTTCCTTGGAAGCATGATCAGAAACTACTTCTCCATTATGGTTTTTAAGTGAAGCTATGGAGTTCTTCATGTATCTTTCCGTGGCTAAGGCTTGGAACAGTTTTGTGTTTTCCTGCCCAAATTTTATATAGCGAATCGTGCATCGTTTCCTCCAGTATTGGTTTTGATACTCCAGCAGTTTGAGTAAGTGGGCCTTGACGATTTTACGGAAACTGGCTTCTGGTATAGAGAGAGATCTTTGGTCCTCCAGTCCATCCAGATCATTTATAGCCTAGTTGCAATTTTGAATTAGTACAATGAGAGGGGAAATCCCCTTGCTCCAGTTTTTCAAGTCATATCTTAAGTTCTTCATTTTTCTACACATGAGCGCTGCACTATTTTCTGCATAGCATGGCTTGTTCCAAGAGGTCCGTACAACATCCATAAAGCCCTGGTGATTTATCCAGTAGTTTTCAAACCGAAAGATTTTGCTTTTCGGGATGGTAGTTTCAATATTGACGACACACGGGGAGTGATCTGACACAGGCTTACCAAGGAGTGTAACAATGGTATTAGGGAAGGTTTGTGTCCAGCGGCTCGATGTTAGAAACCAGTCAAGATGTTCGAGGAGCGGGTCTTCCTGCATATTGCTCCACATAAAGGAACGTCCTTTCAATGGAATTTCAACCAGCGCTTGGGATCTAATAATATCATTGAACAGAAGAATATCATTTGTATCACCGCCCGGTCTGTTTCGATTTTGGGTTGAACGAATAAAGTTAAAATCTCCAACGAGGGCCCAATCTCTAGTGTCTGGGATGTCCAGACCGTACAACCGGTCTGTAAAAAGGGTTCTTTCGTTGCCACGACAGGGGCCATAGATGTTATACAGAGTCCAAGAATGCCCAGAAGTTTTAGAGTTAAAGGAAATCCCCAAAGCAAATAAATCTGAGAAAACAAAAGAGCCATCCAGTGCCGAACTGTTCCATATTGTGAGAATACCGCCGGATGCTCCATGAGATGGAACATATTCAAATTTATCAGATCGTTTTGGGTAGAAGGTACGAATAAAATTTTGATCAAAATGTGTGCGCTTAGTCTCTTGTAAACAAATAACCATACATCCAGATAGTTCGATAGCATTACTAATAGCTAAGAGTTTCTTATCGGAATTTATTCCGCGCACATTCCAGACTAGGATGTTCCTTTATTTGATGGCATGGGGATTTAAATTATGTAGAGGATGAAGATGGGCCCCCTTGTCCTACCATAAGCTTGGAGGCCGCCAATTCCTCCGCTGGTATGCCGCATCGCACCTGTCCTATCTGCTGCATCATCTCGATTGGCGTCGGTGGAGGCACAAAATCAGCAGGTGAAGTAGTAGTCTTTGGGTTCGGTGCAGCTGGGGTGTTCCTTGGTTTGGCCTTGCTTTTTTGAGTTCTCCCTTCAGTCATGGATGGTGCTTTGAACCCATCATATTTATTGACGCGGGTGCTGCGACGGAGCTGAGTTGTGTCCAACTCGATTAGGTTCTGTTTCTTTCGATCGTTACATTTATCATATCCTTTTGCTGCAGTGTCATCGATCATGCCCATACTTGCAGAAGTCTGTATTACCTCGTCCATTATAAGCTCCGTGTTGTCCTCTTGCTCTTCCCTAGTCATAGTGCAGATCCGTCCATCTTTATTCCCATTGGAATTGATGTTAAGAAGCATTGGAGCGAAGGCAGTGTCCCAAGTCCTCGGCCCCCGCGTCGCCCCCCGCTCGGGCGACTCGGGTGGCACCCCAACCCTAGCCGCCGCCGGGCCCAAAACCACCTCCCTCCCCTCCTCCCGCCGCCGCCGGAGGACGCCACCGGCCTGCGCCCGGTGGCCGACGGCAGTGGCGGGGGTCCTCCTCTCTCCCGCGTCTCAGAGGTGGCGGGGCCCCTACGCGCGTGGAGGCACGGCCGATCTAGTGGAGCGGCGGCGATGGCAGCGGCGGCGGCGGCGGTTGCCGGCCCTTCCTCGGGTGGCGGCGGATGCAGGCACGTTGGGTTGCCCCGTCATGGGCGGCTACGTGCGGCGGATGTCCTGGTTCCGGCGGCGGCGCCATGCGATCTATGCTGCGAGGCGCGTCATCTGGCTCTGGATCGGCGGCGGCGTCGAGGGCCTGGTGGACTGCTCGGCGGCACCTCCGGGCAGATCTGTTCTGGCTGGTGCAGCCGGCGGTGGTGGTCATCTTCTTCGTCGGAGGTGGCCGGCCAGAGGCTGGGTGGTCGGATCTCGAGATCCGTCATCTAGTCCTGGCTGCGAGTTGGGGAGATAGAGTTGCTGGTGAAAACCGAGCCGACGGCAGGCGATGGCGGCGTTCTGCGACGTTACCTTGATGAAGGCATCGTCGTGTAACTTCTGTCGACCCACTCGTGCTGCTCCGGGGGAAACCCTAGGATCTGGTGTTCCAGATCGGACGATGGCGGCACTATGGTGTCGTTTCTCTCTTGGGAGCATCGTTTGTGGAGCAGCGCTGGAAGACAGAGGCAAGAGGCGGAGCGGCTTCGTCTTGAACGGAGCTTCGGTGGAGATGTCAAGTCATGCCTGGCCGACAGGTGCTACGCTGTGTCATGCCTGGTCGGCAGGTGCTACGCACGGCAGATCTTCCAGAGTCTCCGCGTCGGGATGGACGAGCGCAGGGCGGTGGAGTCGTTGGGCGCCGTGGTGGCGTCGACGGATGGCCGGACTGGCAAGGATGATGCGGATTTCTCTCTTGAAGATGGGACAGCGGTTCGATGGGGATGGCGGCTTCTAAAACGCGTGCATGTGGTGTACGCTTTAAGTCTGCTGCACCGGTTGTACGTTCCGATACGTTATATGGATGGATCGGCGACGACATCGGTTATAGATATGGGGAGTGAGAGCACTCCACATTATCAAGTTTGTAGGTGTGAGTGGAGGCTTCGGGTGGCTTGATGTATGTTCTTGTCAGACCTTAGTGGAATAATTAATAAAGATGGCTGCATGCATCAATTGATGCAGAGGCCGGGGGTTTAACCTCCTTTTCAAAAAAAAAAGTCCTCTTTTCCACCCTGATTACAAGAGGAACACTTGGAGGGATAATGGGGTTCAAGGACGCTCTGGCTGCATGCACAATGAAGGTGTATTGGAGTTTCTTGCAGAAGTTAATGGCATCACTTTCTAATGTGTCACCAGGAAGGATCATTGGTGGCATGGTCTGATATATGAACTCTCTGAAGAGAGCAATTAAATTCCTGAATGGCAGTACCCTGACATTCAGACTTTCTGCCTCACCTCTAACAAAGTTCAGGTGATTTCTGTTGGTGCCAAGCAGGATATCTTCAGCTACAACCTCTACTTCCGCAACATGAGCATTCCATGCTGCTAGTCCATCATCAGTCACATTGTCTTCTGGTTCAACACCATCCATCATGGATGGTCCTGAATATCTTGTTATTTGCCTCCAGTTTTTCTCCTCTGTATTGGGGAGGGATTTCAGGCCATGCCGGCCCACCATTTGCTTGCATCCGCTGTTGTGGCGGTGGTTGGAGATCCGCTCCCCACTTTGCATTTGCTTGCTACTATTGTAGCACCATTGTTTCAAACGCCAGCTGTTGTGCCGCAGTCGCTCGCGGATGTGGTGAGGCGTTCATGGGTGGCGGCGGTTCCTCAGTGCCCGCATTCGGTGGGTTGGTCGGCCAATTGGTCAAGATGTAAATTGGCACTGTCCAAGATCTTCCCAATCCTCCAAAGACATTGGCCCTTTTGATGATCAGACTGTGCGGCACGTTTGAAAATTGGTTGATGATAACTCTGACAAGAACTCCAGTCTTCACTTGCCCCGGGTTGTGCCATATCTCAAAGCTTCCGAAACAGCTCACCGCTTTATTGACATAATAATCGTTCTGGTAATCCAATGGAAATCCAAGAAAAACAACCCATGCTACTGCCTTAAAGACGGGGATGCGCATGTTAGGTCCATCATGGCGAACAAGGAAAAAAGTTCTGTCCTCATCTATGGGGTGTGGACCAGTGGTGATCAGAAAATCACGGACAGTAGCAGCTCCAAAACCTATCAGCCAAACTCCTAGGTGGTAGATATCTGAGTATGTCACCTGAGCTTCAAAGTCATCAGCGAGAATCTGAAGGATTTCTGCGAGCACGTACAGACGTTGAAGGTCTGGCGTCGGCGGGTTGATGAGGACGATGGCGTATGTCTCATGGTGGAGTGGGGGCGCACCGACAACCATCATGTTCCGCTGGAGCCGATCGACCGGTCCATCGAAGATGGCGAGAGGCCCGGGGATGAACTGGTATGGAACAACAGGGAAGTTGTCCATTGATGCGTCGGGGTTGCTTGTGTAGAGATGTGTACTTCTGCACGAGGCCGGGGCGAGAGCGGGGCCTGATTTCTTGGGTGGACGGCTTGGTGATTGATGGCTCGGAGGTGTACTGGGCGAGGGGGGTGATGGATCTTGGGGAAAGGTGGCGACACCAGCAATAGAGCAGAGGTGCGAGCTGTAGTCACGGAAGGAATATTTTTCCACCAATATGTGTTATTCCTATTCGCCGAAATAGGCTTTCGCCCCGCTATATAGATATAGCAACCACCCGATACAACATTCCGATCAACGCTGGGGCTAACAGCATAAGCACGCCCAAAAAAAAACAAGAGAAAATAAGAGAAAAAATTCCAACAACGCCGGATCAACGAAAGCTATGGCACCCCGCGACCGTTGTGCCCACCGAAGATAACCACCACGCTCCAAAGCCAACGAGTTGCCGTGTACCAAGCACCACCTTCAAGAAGGAATGTGACGATGACGACGCTGCTGCCCGGACGAATCCTAGGATTTCTCCCGGTACACGTAGGGTAGTGGGGGGAGAGGGTCACCCGACGCCCTTCAAGAAGGATGGCGGCGCCCGCAGGCGTCACCGCGTTGGTGCTGGCAAGACCCGACATGGATTTCTCCCGACCCCTCGCGCCCGCCACCCAGGACCAACCTTCGGCTCCACCACACCCGCCGCCCACCAACATGCGCCAACACAGTCACGAGGACACCGCCGTCATCTCACCACGACCAACGAAGCGAGGCCGGCCGGATCCAAACGAGACACCCGTAGACAAGGACCGACAGCACCGCAGCCACGAGGGAGGGAACAACCTCGACCGGCTTAGGCGGTAGCAGACCGGGCATAGCAACAGAGGCACACCAGACCAAATGTCCGGCCGAGCCCAGAACGGGCCCGTGAAGCTCCGCCGCCATGCTGCAGCAGTCGCGGCACAGCAGCCGCCGTCCCTGTCGCGAGGAGCTCGCCAGAACCACCGGAGAACAACCCACCGTAGCCCCCCAGCAGGCCCGCCCCGACCCAGATCGGGCCCGTAGGGCCTAGATCTGGGCCAGCCAGGCGCCGCAGGCCGCCGCTAGCCATGGGCCGTCACCGCCGCCAAGGGGCAACGCCTCCGCACCGCCGCCATCCATATCCGCGCCGGAACGCCGCCGGCCGAAGGGCTCCGCCGCCAGGACCGCTCGCCCGAGCCGGGGTCCAGCGACGGGGGAAGAAGGGGTGCCGCCACCGCCGGACTGCGGGGCGCCGCGCGGGCAACGCCTGGCCGCGCCCGCCGGCGGCAGCGGCGAGGGGGAAGGGGGGCGGCGACTCGCGGGGAGGGGGAGGAGTGGGGAACCGCCCCGGTCGCCTCGCTCGGGGAGGGCGACGCGGGGGGGGGGGGGGGGGGGGTGCCGCCACAAGATTAGTTGCAGTTCATATATCGTGTTATTCCTATTGAGCACGCTCTTGATCAAAGAGATTTCAGGGTGGGCATTCATTTGTTGATTTGATCCCGATGCCTTTCTATTTTTTGGCATCCAAATTGATTTTTGACGTAGAGTTGCTATATTTGTTCTCCTGTTGGGATCCAATGGTAATATGGACTTCCCGGTTTTTCAGGTCGTCACGAGAGGAAGGAAAATTAGAAGACTCAGGATTTGTGTCAGCATAGGTGTCCTTATTTTGAGCCGAGACTAATAAATGAGAATTGGATAGTTTCCAGTAAAATCTGGTAGAATTATCTTTCGGACAAAATTTATAGCTGTGCCCCAAAAAATGACACTTTGAACACCATAGGTTTGCTAGGCAATCGTATGAATAGTGTTCTGAAGAAGAACAAATATTGCATTTCACCATATCCATAGACTGCTGTCTTTTATAAATGACCTGGGCCGAGGAGTTCAAGTGTTGATATAATGTTTCCTGAGTCGGTACCTTGTACTCGTTGAACCCGGTCAATCCTGACCTTGGACCTGTATAAACCGTTTTTTTTTTTCGAAATGGCAGAATATCTGCATTCATTAAGAAGAAAAGAGTTGCCCGGTTAATTAACGGAAAACCGGGCTAAAACCGTCACATACCGCCGAGCGGCACACACATGACACCCTCCACACAAACACACCTACAAAGAGGGGCCTCGACAAGATACACCCTTGCGTCATCGTCATCACTGCTCCCCAACGGGCGTCATTACCCTCCCTAAACTCCGAGTAAGCGACTCCGACTTCACCGAAGACGAACATCGATCCAACCCACATCGTAGAGGTCATGTGGAGACACAAACCATGTCGCCCACACGACACACGGTCCATGCCGGCGAAGCTGCAAATCTCTTGAGGCCGCCGCCCCAACATCCACTTCTCCGACGCACCCTGTGCACTCAACCGAAACCTCCTTCCGGGGCCGCCGCCCCGACATGCCACCGCTCGCCCTCGAGCTGCAATGCCGCATGATCCAGCTGCCCGCAGCCCACGCTGCTCAAGACAACTGCACGCAGACCACGAACGCTGCACCACATCCGGGGCCGCTGCCCCGACGTACCGTCCAATCGCCCCCACTGGGACGCGTCGACCGAGCCGACAAACCTGTCACCCAAGTGGCTCAAGATTGCCACCCAAGCGAAGGCCGAGCCGCTGCCCCGCCCCATGAAGCCGCCTCGCGCATCGCCCCCCGAGGCCGCCGCCTCGACGCACATCAACCGTCTGTGGCCGCTGCCCCGACATCCACCAAACCCGACGTAGGAGAAAACTTGACGCAACAAGCACAAGCTAGCTCTCCCAAGCAACGCCCCCAAGGGGGAAACGACGAAGACGCCGCCGTTGCCCGCTCCGGCAACCATCCGGAGCTTAGGTTTTCACTCGGAGAGCCCAAACCTCTCGTGGAGGTAGAGGAGTTCCACGACGACGCCTCCAAGAAGGGAACGGCGCCCGAAAGCGCCGCCGTCGACGGGACCGACAGAGTCGGGCCAAGGCTTTCGCCTGGAACTCATCCAACCCAGCACAAGAGGCCTGCAGATATGGACCATAACGTCGGAGCTGTTCCCGCTGCGACAAACTCTCTCCGTCGTCGACCACCAAGCTCACATGTGTCACCAGCCATTGCAGCACCTCGAGCTGGATCGGACTCACTCCACATCCACGGTATGCCACCGCAGCACCAAAGCCACCCACACCTCGCAGGGGCTACGAACAAGCCGCAGTAGAACCACCGCTGGCTGGCCAAATCCGACCACGCCCGGCCAGATCCGGACGCCACCAGCCTCCCGCCGACCACCACGCTCCCCTCGAGTCCCCCGCGCCTCCCAGCCGAGCGAAGCCGAAGACCAAGCGATGGAGCCACCAAAGCTGCGATCCGGCGTGCCACGCACCACCGCACCGAGCACCGCCAGGAGGCAGGCTGGGGCGCCCCAGGCCCAGCCGCCGCGCCGCCCCCGCGGCCACAGCGGCCGCCGCCCAAGATCCAAGCCGCAGCAACAACGGACGCGGGCCAGGAGAGCCCCGCCGCCGCTAGGCTTAGCCCGGCAGCCTCATTCAACGGCGGCGAGGAGGGTGGAGGAGAGGGTGGGGGTAGGTGGCGGCGGCGGATCTGGGCTCCGCCCGAGCCGCCAGGAGAGGCGACGCGGGGGACGTCTTGATGAGTGCTAGTTTTGGGTGTTGCCTCGGGTTGTTTAAGACTGGTGTATAAACCGGTTTGGCATGGTAGGAAAATAGCAATCCTACTCTACTCTCACTTACTACATGGGCCCACATGTCATATTTACCTTCTCTCTTGCAATCTCTCTCCCTCCCAAAAACTGCGGCATGCCGCTCAGCGGCTGGTGTACCTTGTGCTGTGACGCCAGGAAGGGCACGGCGGCAGGAAAGTCCAGGGGTAGCGCATGGGAAAGAAGAGCGAGAGGCATGACCGCTGGTCTGGTCGCGCTGATCCCCTAGCGCGAGCAGTGGAGGAAGAAATCGATGGAGAAAGGATGAGAATGAGTTCCCTGATGGAGAAAGGATGAGAATGAGTTCCCTGATGTAATCAGGACCATTATCTGTAAGGAACTAATTGTGAATGAATAATAGGGTATAACTGCCCATACCTCAAAAAGAGTGTAGCTCATGGACGCCGGAAGGCGAGTCGCGCGGAGTTGGTGGTCGGAGCGAGCTTGGAGGCAAGGTGACCTGTAGGGGACTGCACGGCTGCACGCACACCAAGTGTTTGATGGAATGGTGGTGCTACACAGCTGCACGCACACCAAGTGTTTGACGGAATGGTGGTGCTACGGGAGTCCTTCTGTGGTATTGCCGCAGCGCATCGAAGACGAGTAAGGCCGCGCTTGGTTCGTCATTTCTCCACCGTATTAAATCTACCCGTGTAACTTACAGGTCCATAGCTCGGACGGACGTCCGTATTTTTCTTACCAGTGTATTTAGTAGCAAAACGACAATCCAAACAGGGCCTAAGGTGTGTGAGGTCTCGCTCGCGCGCTTCTGATGGCCACTTCAGCGCTCGGCGTCTCGGTAGCTGTGTGGCCTCAGGGTCGCGTTGTCCAGTACCGGCCTCCCGGGAGCCTGTGACAATGTCGAACAACATTGGCAGGACGTCTGGCATGTCTGGCCACTCGTGCGGCGCGTCGGCCTGCTAAGCAAGTCAGTAGTACTCCCTCCTTTCCGATTTATAGGGCTTAAATCTAAAATCTCATCAACCAAGGTGAATTGTGAGTGGATGGAACTACTTTTAACTAGTCAATGAAATATTTCTCACATATTCGATTTCCAAAGCAATAAATGTTGCACCCTCCCTCTCATTGGACTTGCATGGTGCATGTAGAAAAAGATGCATGCATAGCCACTAATTTTCTTTTTCTTATCTCTATGAATTAAATATGGCGTGGGAATCGAAGCACTTTAACTCAATTAGACTCAAAATGAGCCTAATATGATGGAAATCTGAAAATTTTGAGGTGAGCCCTATAAACCGGAAAGGATGGAGTATTAGTCAGGTCGTTGCCGATCCACGCCGATGTGTCCTAGAAGTATTTGTTTACTTCATAGTGCTTTTTTAGTCTGATCCGGTTTGGGATTTTGTTTTTGATGGATTTGCATTTTCTATTTAGACAATGATTTCGACCATGTAGGCCCACATAGTAAGCGAGAGAAGTGAATGATGACATGTAGGCCCACATAGTAAGCGATAGAAGTGAATGATCTCGGCCATGATTCTGTTTTTCCCCGAGCGGCAAACACATATAGGGTTGAAATTGACCGGGATTAGTAAATACAGGGTGCCAATTTCGGGGATTTCAAGTTCAGGATTTGATTTCGACCATGGATACAACTTCAAGGTTTTAAACAGACTTCACTTGCTTGATCTGCGTATGTTGCAGAACCGAGCCCCACATCAGCCAGTGGAACGGTGGAGGACCACGACGCAGGTGGGGCGTCTAGCTGGCTTTGTCCGAGCATCTACAACGGACTTGGCAAATCCGACCCCTCAAACGAACGCGTCGGGAACATTCGCGGTAAGTTACCGGTCAACCCTCAAATAATGCATCTTACAACCAGATACCTCAAATTAGAACCCTCAAATCCATACTATTGCATGCAACGTTAACCTAATAGTAAGCGTAGCTCCTCCGGCTTCATCGTGCCCATGTCCCGCGGCTGGCTACACCGCTCATAGTGTTGGTCCGGTCGCCGAGAGGCAGAGTAGGACATGAGACACTGGCCCGCTTACGGGAGTTGAGCTATTGCCGTCTCCCATGCCCTACTCTTCCTGCGTTGGCTTTCCCATGTCGATATTGTCTAATGTGTTTTCATTGATGTCATCATTGTCACTTGAGACGTCATTAGTTTTCATGGCCAGATATGAGCTCGCGTTTTTGATAGAGTTATTGCAGCTCTGTTGTTTGTCAGACGCGGGAGCGTCATTACTACATGCGGTCCAATCCATCACCGATTCTGCTTTTCCTCTGTCGCCTTCTCGAATGTTGTTCTTTCTTTCTCCAACACCGGTGCATCCAACGAACTGCGCTGCTTCTACCACAACATGTGTGCTATCGTCGTAGACGGCCATGTATACTACCTGATGTTGTGTAGGTTGTTTTCCCTTCATTATGGATGCATAAATCTGGTATTTCTTTGGCTCATCTTTCATGCTCTTCGTCAAGTCTTGAACATATTACATGCAACAAATTAGATACCAGAGGTAGTTGAGACATACATTTTTCTTATATAGGAAAGTTTTAAAAGAAATGTTTGTATGGTCCATCATCTGTGTCAATCCCACATTAATTATGTGGTACACCAGAATCACACATGTGCCACACATGTGCCTTTTCTGCACAAAATATGTGATATACCACAGGCACGACCGTGCTTCCGTCCGTATTTTAGCCAGGAGCACAACTGTGATCCCTGCTGCACACGCACAACTATGCTTCTATTTTCATTTTACACTCAAAGAGGCACAGTTGTGCTTTTGATTGCATTTTATCCAGGGGCACAGCTGTGATCCCTGCCGCACACACATCTGGACCAAAGGCACATATGTGCTTCTGTTTGCACTTTACACACAGAGAGCCACAACCGTGCTTCTGGCTACATTTAATCCAGGAGCACAACTGTGTTCCTTGCTGCATACACATCTGTATCAGAGGCACAAATGTGCTTCTGTTTGCACTTTACACCCAGAGAGGCACATCTATGCTTCTGGCCGCATTTTATCCAAGAGCACAACTGTGACCCCTGTTGCACATACATCTCAACCAGAGGAACAATTGTGCTTCTGTTTTCACTTTACCCGATGCTTGACAAAACTGTTTGTGTAGTGAGTTGAAGAGCATAGTTGTGCAATCACCTTTCTTTCTTCATGTATCTCCTGCTCCTTAGAATTTTCCTCTTTGCATGTGTCTGTTGCACATCTTGTTCCTGGCTGGGACGCTTACCGAGAACTTGTTTCTCAATCTCGACTCCATTTATTCTAGCCCGCCTAGCATGTGCCTGTCGGAAGGCATCTGCATCATTTTTCTTGTTCTCCGCTTGTAGCACTTTCCTTTTCTTCCATTTCTCGATCTTTAACTGTGGAGTAAAAACATAAAATTGAGACTTATTACAACACTCAACCAAGAGATATTCATGATTTTTTGTTTCTAGTATTGATGCCGTAGGCCTAAACATGACAGTATCCAATGGCGACACCTTCACATTATACATTGCAGAAAATAAAGACAAAATAGCATCCAAAGCTAAGGTTCAATTGTTTGCGCCGCACATGACACTAGTTTGATCTACTTGTTGGTATTACCTTCCTTTCATATGCCTTGGCGATACCATTCAAAGATACACCGACCTTGTTGTCCCGATCAACTAATGTGGTCCTGAACATCTACAGGAAAAAAAGTTATACAAAAGAAACAAGTTGTTATACCGTGCTGTTGAACAGATGTCACCTTTTGCAAGCGATAAATAGAACATATTTTGAGTTGGTTTCTTACTAACTTTTGATTCTTACTATAGAATTGAGAAATATTTTTAGTTCTATAGAATTGAGATAATATTTTTTATTTGAGAAACTACACATGATCCTAAATGCAAGGGAGATCCTGATGCTAATCTCGCACATCATAGAACAAAAGATCACAATGAAATCTAGTCAAGGAACAACCTATTCCTACAAAGTATCAATGCTCACAAACCAAGAGCAAGCTCTAATCACAACTACAACGTAAAACCAATTAGTTTTATTCTATGCACCCAAGCCTAGGGAAATTAACAACCGCGACAAAGTGAATCTCAAACAACAATTAGGGCCTGTAACTTCTTTGTGCATCCCTTGAAGACCAACTAAAGCGGTTGGATTGTGAATTTTCTAAGACGGTGCAGATTTGAATTATGCCCCACACTACCTGCTGCTACGAGGCAACTGAAACCATGATCACAAAATTGAGGATCCAGAAACTAACATGAGTCAAATTAGTATCACCACAACATGAATATATTGACGTGAGCGTGCGAGTTCTTCAGGATAGATTAAACAGGCCGAGCGACAAAAAATGAATCTCCCTCGTGCGTGAGGAACCACCACGGGATGGCCTGATCGATTTTTAGCTAACCTTTGTGTGACACCCTGATTTTGGCATCTTTTTCTTTTCAAAAACATTTGGGTTTTAATTGCAATTCAGTTGATTTTCAAAAACACTTTTAGTTGAATTAACCTATGTCTTGTTGAATTTTCTTTCAGCATCCCAAAACCTTCATCATCTTGATAAAACCCTTCCATGCCTCTCTTGGACATTTTTCCAATATTTAATCCTTTCCTATAAATCCTTTTCTTTACTTGGGAGTTTATGCCATTGCTATAGGTTGTGAAGCAACCTATAGTTTGGATGGTCAAATAATTCCCAAACTTTTTCCCCATCTTCTCATCATCATAGGATTCCATATTCTCCAAGAATATTTTATTGCCCAATGGGAAATTCTGGCCAGAATAATTATTTTGTTTCTGACCAGAATCTGTCCATTGTGAAGCAACCCTATTATTGCCATTCCAGAAAATTCTCAATAAATTCCTCAAGCTCCTAGGGATCCTATCTATCCTCAATATCCAAAACCATCATTTGGTCCAGTGCAATTTTTGAGCAGCAGGACCCTGTTAATTTCTGCTAGTTTTGAACCTTTGTGAAGGAAGTACCAGCTAGGAGTGCACAATTGAGCTACAATTTTTCTGGCATGTGTGCACTACCAAATAACTGCCTTTCACCAAGTTTCATCATTAGCAAAGCATCTATGAGAGGGCCATAAGCTCATTTGTGTTCAGGACCAGAATGATAGTTTTCAAAAGAACCCCATTCATTTCTTTCTCAAATTCTCTCAAATTTTGCCAGTCCATAGTCCTTCTAACCTAGAACACCCCAGACAACTCACTTGGCTTGTAGCACAACTCATTTCTCCTCTAGATCTTCCCCAAGTTTCTGACCAGAAAATGTAGTTGATGCTACACTTCAGCTCAGTGAGTATCAGGCCGAACCAGTGGCACGTTGGGACTCCCAGACCCAGGGTCGATGCACCAGACAAGATCTGGCAGGCTGGTTCACGCCATGTGTGCTAATGCACGCGGTGACCACACGGCCAACCCTGCCAAAATCGCGCTCTGAGCATCGCCAGGCTCGGGTCCCGTCGGAGGCCGACGACCGCGTAGCCGTACGCTGTCTGCTCGCGCTGACGACCTCTCCACCGTCCACGTAGCCGCTCCAAGGCCTTCTCCCTCCTTCCAGAGCCTTCTCCCTCGCCGGAAACGCGCTCGCCGGATACGGCCACCGTGCGCCACGGGCAGCACAGTGGTAGTACGGCAGTCGCGCCGGCTGTCTTCTTCCCAGCAAGCCGTCGCTTCTCGCATTAACTCTCTGCCCTCCTCCATCACCTCACCTTGCTCCGCGATGGCCAGCTCACCCCCAGCTCCGGTAGCTTCTTCCCGTAGCGCCATCCAGATCGGGCACCCGCCGCCCCGCCTATATATAGCCATGGCCAGCCCTCCAGAGCTCGCCACCACCCCTAGCCATCGTCCAATCGAGCCCTAGTAGCGAGCCAAGGCCGAGAGGCCCTCTGGCCTCGAGTTTTGCCAGTTGATCTGCCGTCACCCGTAGCTGCGCCCGCCGGAGAGGAAGAAGACGACCCCGTCAGACCGCCTCTGGGGACGCTGCGGGTACGTAGAGGACCGCCCTCGTGTGCTCTTTCCATCCCCGCTGTCGCCGGACCCCATCGCCCTCTCCATCACCGGCGACCACCGCCGGAGCTCCACCCTCTCTCTGGTCTCTCTCCCCCTTTCTATTTTAAATCTAGCCGACCCCACCCGTCAGCGGGTCAGCCAGCGCCCGAAGCGGTACGCTAGTGGAAGCGTACTCAGGCTTTATGCCTTCGACGTGGCCGGCTGTGGTTTTTCTGAAATCCTATTTTTATTCAATTTAAAACAGAGCTTTGACTCAACTTTGACCATTAATAACTTTTTATTTATAAGCTCAATTCAGTTGATTGTTTTTGCATTAGGTTTGTATAGAACCCCTTTATTTTCTGGTAAATTTTGATATTTTTCCTATACCCACAGAATTTCTGTTTAATAGAAATGCTTTATGTGACATTTTCAATTACATTTTGAAAATAATTTCAGAGGGAGATTTTGGTGCTTTTGAAGATCAAGAGTGTTTGAACCACCCAACAGAGCAAGGCAAGCCATGACACCCATTTCATGCATGCATTTCTATAGCATTGCATCTTTACATGCAATAGGTTAAATTATTTGCTATAGATAAATTACGGTAATATTTAGATACATAAGTATTGTGTTGAACCACTATATTTGACATATGAGCTTAGTGATCTTGAGCCACCTGTCCGGGCATACTCGTGCAACCACATTTGCCGGTATGGGACGGCCTTGACCTGGCCCGACTGCGTGATCTTTCACCGGTACCTGCAAAGAGGGTGGGTTATGCACGCGTGCTACTCTGATCAGGTAGGCGGTGATAACCCTGTGAGCCCAGTTGATAGATGAGTTTGTGCCGGCGTCCCCGTTTGGGACAGTTTGTCCCCGTTTGGGACAGTGTAGCCCCCCTTTGGGACTACTTGGTTTGGCCACGAGGGTGGCAGGTGTCATGAGGACACAGGGGCCACCCAAGGCAAGCCTCCGGGGGAGGATGAGTGCCGGTGGTACGATGAAAGAGTCACGGGTCAGGCAGGTTTTGTTGAAGCAACGCTGGTCCACCCGAGTGGGATCACGAGGCCAGGTGCTTCATGGTGTGGGTAAAGTGCGCAACCTCCGCAGAGTGTAAAAATCTATTCGAATTGCCGAGTCCACGGTATTGGACAGCCCGTCCAGACCTCACTAGGTGTCAAACATATCCATGATAGTAATGATGGAAGAACTCGTTTGGTGTTCGGAAGTACTCGATGGTTATGAGTATTCCGAGGGTTGTGGAACAACCCGGAAGAGAGTAAGTTGATCGGTAGCAGTAAGTAAATTACCTTGATGATATCATGTTGATTGCTATGTTATTGTTTGCTGCATTACTTGGTTGTTGTGAGCTTGCGAGTACATTCAAAGTACTCACCTGGCGTATCATGCCAGATGCAGAAGAAGCCGAGGACGGAGGTCCTGAGGGTTCGTGCTACGATAACTAGGATGTGTCCACAGTAGTGTCCCTGTGGATGGAGTTGCGCTATGTTTCGCTACGTCGTAGAAGTACTTAGTATTCCGTGGCCTTGCTTTGTGGCATAAATAATGTAGATACTGTCATAGCACCGAGGGTGCCTTTGGCCTCGTCATCATTGTAAGATATGCGCCTGTACTCGACTTCTATCAATAAAAGTTCAGTTCAGTTCTGTACCAAGTTGTTGTGTGTTTCCAGAAGACATGATCTCTGGGTTCGAAACACGGGTAATCTGGTTCTCTGAGCCGGGGTGCCACAACGCTTGGTATCAGAGCCGTGCTGACTGTAGGATACCCTAGTCAACCCGCGCTAGAATCGCAAGTAGTATAGGATCTTGAGTGTGCATCTTGCTTGCTGCATTTGGTTGTTGCATAGCATGCATCATTCCTTGTTTCACTAACCGTTGGCATTGTGAGTGTAGATGGCACCAGTTCCATACCATTACCATTTTGAGCCTGCACCATCCACCTTTCCAGTACTGCTCCGGAACGTCTGGCTTCGACTGTACCCTCACGGCGAAGATCCAGTGTACCAGGTGTTTCGGGAGCAGCTTGCTGAGTCGGTGTACGAGTACCGTGCAGAGGCTTTCCTGGTCGTGAGCTCGGACCTTGGTTGCTACTCTCGCTCTACCAAGGGCGAAACGGCTTCCACCCCGGAGTTGGCGATCCAGTTTGCCGCTATGGAGGCTCTCACCGACTTGCGCTTCCACGAGGTTGAGATGCAGACTCATCCAGGTTTCTTCCACTATCCCACCCTGTCGCCTACGACAGGGCGAGTCATTTTCGCTCCTGTTGACCCGGCGTGTGACCATGCGACTGCTGTGCTATCTCGCTATCTTAACGCCAGCTATCGTACGATCATATCCCTGGCTGAGTAGCTGTCTCGTTTCTTAGGGGCACTAGCAGCCGTGACTCTAGCTCCACCTCCACCTCAGCCTATCTATCCACCCATATATCCTCCACCAGTTCCACCTCCACCAAGATTTGAGGCTCCTTCCACCTCCACTGTGCCACTAGGCCTTTCGTCTGGTAGCCGTCGTGAGACCCCGGCAGAGTGGGCCTCACTTCTTGCCACTCCAGCAGCTCTGATGCTGAGGCGTCGTGCTCCTTCTTCCCCAGAAGGAGAACTGTCCCAGCAGCGTCGTCGTGTTTCTTTTGATCCGGAGGATGAGATCCAGATCATCAGTTCCGACTCCGACTCAGGATCAGGTGATGAGGAGTCTGTGGTCTGGCAGTGTTCGTGCCATCAGCGCCACTAGAGTGGAGGCTTGAGTCGTTGAGCATGCATCTTTGCATATGTCAACTGCCGTATGAGCAGTTAGCCATGATATCCCCTTACTAGCTTGCCATGTATGATGTTGGGTTATCTTGTATAATTATGTGGTTTGCTTTATTCACCTTTTTTCACTTAACTTCCTTCTGGTGTCATATGACTATGTTTCCCTTACGGATGTTGCTCATCGATTCGGTATTTTGCAATGGGAACAAATTTAGGATGAAGAGAAGTTGTAGCCAAGGCGGCGATGGAACCCCTGTCCGTCGATCCGCCAGACAAGCAGGTAAAGCACCAGAAGATTTACCACCCCCACCACCTCAAGCACCAACCACTGATCAAATTATGAGAATGTTTGAGGAAAAGAGAAACCAGGATCTTATGGAATTCTTGAAGAGTATGCAGGTTATGGTAGGTCAGAACCACAATCATAATGGGTCACACTCCAGGTTGTCTGATTTCCAGCGCACCAAGCCTCCCAATTTTGGGCAAGCTGTGGATCCTATAGAAGCAGCCGATTGGCTAAGGACCATAGAAAAGAAATTGGAAATAGCCCGTTAAGAGGATTCAGACAAGGTTCCGTTTGCCACTCACTACCTGGAAGGGCCAGCAGCTATATGGTGGGATAACATAAAGGCAACATGGTCTTCTGAAGAAGAAATTACCTGGGAGAAGTTTAAGGAATTGTTCCGCAAATATCATATTCATACTGGCATCATGAAGGTAAAACAAAGGGAGTTCCTTGCTTGGACACAAGGAAATATGTCGGTGGCAGAGTACCTCAATAAGTTCAACAATCTGTCACGGTACTCTACCTATGACGTGGCCACCGAAGAGAGGAAAATAGATCGGTTCCTAGGGGGACTGAATCACTTCCTTCGTTGTCAGCTATGCATGCTAGACTTTCCTGACTTTCAGACATTGGTGAACAAGGCCTTTATAGCCGAAAGGGAGCACAAGTCCGGACACGATACCCAAAAGCGGAAGTTTGAGCCCAAGAAGGATAACCGCGAGCCGTTTGCGCAGAACCCACGCACCTGGCAGCCCGACACATCTGAATATAAGCCTACCTGGAGCAATGGCAGTAACAATAGTAAGACAGTGGGCCAGACCAAGACCTTCGGCAAACAGCCCGTGATAGAGGACTGCCGCCGCAACAATACCTGCTTTACTTGCGGCCAAAGTGGACACTACTCCAAACAGTGCCCCACCAACAATGGGAAGTCATCCGTCGACATCAAGCCGTAGGTCAACACCATTGGACGCCGCCCCAATCATAATGTCTGCCACGGACGCGTCCACCATATCTCCGCTGAGGAAGACTGCGAAGCCCTAGAAGTAGTCCTTGGTATGTTTTCTGTTAACGACATACCTGCAGTAATTTTATTTGACTCTGGGGCTTCTCACTCGTTTATTTCGTGGAGTTTTGCCACCGTGCACAAATTTTCTCCGTCGCTTTTAGACAAAATCATGGTGGTACAATCCCCTGGCTCCCTGCTCAGAACAAATTTGATCTATAGAGATATGGAAATTTCAATTCATGGGGTTAAGTTGCCAGCTGCCCTCATTGCCATTAAATCTTCGGGATTGGACGTAATACTGGGAATGGACTGGTTGACACCGCATCAGGTGTGCATCAATTGCGCCAACAGGACAATAACACTGGTTAACCCAACCGGACAAACAGTTCAGTTCCTTGCGAGCACAATGAGAACAAGGAAGGGAATGGCATATCAAGATACCGCCACGGATATGAACTTGATTCCGGTAGTTTGTGAGTTCCCGGATGTCTTTCCTGAGGAATTGCCAGGGATGCCTCCTGACCGGGAATTGGAATTTGCAATCGAAGTGGTTCCCGGTACCACCCCAATTTACAAGAAATACTACCGTATGCCAGGACCAGAGTTGGCAGAGCTAAAGAAGCAGTTGGATGAATTGCTGCAAAAAGGGTACATTCGCCCCAGCATCTCGCCATGGGGATCACCAGTGCTCTTTGTCAAGAAGAAGGATGGAAGTCTACGTATGTGCGTAGACTATCGTTAGCTAAACGAGGTCACTATTAAGAACAAGTACCCGCTTCCTCGCATTGATAACTTATTTGACCAGCTGAATGGAGCCCGGGTATTCTCTAAGATTGACCTCCAAACCGGATATCATCAACTAAAAATCCGAAAGGAGGATATCCCCAAGACAGCGTTCACCACCCGATATGGCCTGTATGAATTTACGGTCATGTCATTTGGGTTGACAAATGCTCTAGCCTACTTCATGAGCATGATGAACAAAGTCTTCATGGACTTTCTGGACAAATTTGTGGTGGTGTTCATCGACGATATCCTGATATATTCCAAAAATGAAGAAGAGCATAAGCAGCATCTCCGAGCTGTCCTGGAAAGATTAAGAGACCACTGCCTGTATGCCAAGTTTAGCAAGTGTGAAGTTTGGCTAAAAGAGGTGGGATTTCTGGGGCACATTCTGTCTGAACAAGGAGTAGCCGACGACCGCAGCAAGGTAACTACGGTGCTGAATTGGAAGACACCAGCCACGGTGACCGAAGTCCGTAGCTTCCTGGGATTGGCAGGCTATTACCGACGTTTCATAGAAGGCTTCTCTAAAATAGCCAAGCCCCTGACGGAGTTGCTCAAGAAGAATCAAAGGTTCATCTGGACGACGGAATGCGACAGCAGTTTTCTGGAGTTAAAGACCAGGCTTACTACAGCACCTGTCCTAGTCCTTCCAGACATACATAAAGGTTTCGACATCTACTGTGATGCTTCCAGACGAGGGATCGGCTGCGTACTAATGCAATAAGGGAAGGTCGTGGCCTATGCTTCCAGACAACTACGACCCCATGAGGAGAACTACCCTACCCACGATCTGGAGTTAGCAGCCGTAGTACATGCCCGGAAAATTTGGAGGCATTACCTCATCAGACAACGTTGTGAAATATACACGGACCATAAGAGTCTTAAGTATATTTTCACACAACCCGACCTGAATCTCAGGCAGAGGAGATGGCTTGAAGTAGTCAAAGACTATGACATTGGGATAAACTACCATCCGGGGAAAGCTAATGTGGTCACGGACGCTCTCAGCAGAAAACAAGGCACCGTGAATGCATTTATGGAAGTCTGCATCCAAGGTTACAAGAAGAGTTCGCTGAGCTCAACATGGTGCTATGCGGCCCAACTACCTCGGACACGTTGGAAATCACTCCCACCCTTATAGAAGAAATTAAGAAGGCCCAAGAGCCTGACGAAGAAATCAGGAAGATCAAGGAGCTGATTCTGATAGGGAAAGCCAAGTCCTTCCACGTGGATGACCAAGGCACTGTATGGTTTGAAAAGCGCATATGTGTGCCCGACCAAAATAACCCGAGACAGCAGATACTCAGGGAAGCTCATGAGTCCTCATACTCTATCCACCCGGGAGGCATAAAAATGTACCAGGACCCGAGAGAGACATTTTGTTGGCCGGGAATGCGAAGAGATATAGCATATTATGTCGCCTGCTGTGATATCTGCAACAAGGTTAAGGCGGAACACCAGAAACCCGCTGGGCTACTGCAACCCTTACCGGTACCCCAGTGGAAGTGGGATGACATATCCATGGACTTTTTCGTTGGACTACCTAAGTCAACAAGAGGCAACGATGCTATTTGGGACATTGTGGACATACTCACGAAAGTGGCTCGCTTCATTCTAGTAAAGACCACTTTCAACACAAATTAGCTGGCACAGCTCTACATGTCCCGGATAGTTAGCCTCCATGGAGTTCCCAAGTCCATGACCTCAGACAGAGGTTCCCTATTCACTTCAGCATTCTGGCTGTGACTACACCAAGCTCTGGGGACTATGCTGAAGCATAGCACGGCATACCACCCGCAGACAGACGGGCAGACAGAAAGAGTGAACCAGATACTAGAGGATATGCTTCGGTCATGTGCTCTCACCCACGGACCCAAATGGGAAGACAGTCTACCTTATGCGGAATTCTCCTATAACAACAGTTATCAGTCAAGTCTGAAGATGTCACCGTTTGAAGCATTATACGGACGAAAGTGCCGCAGCCCATTGAACTGGTCTCAGACAGGGGATAGCCGAATCTTTGGTACAGACTTGATGCTCGAGGCTGAGAAGCAAGTCAAGGACATCCAAGAGCGCCTTCGAGCAGCCAAGTCCTGATAGAAGAGCTACTATGATCCAAAGCATCGGGAAGTGACCTTTGAACCAGGAGAATATGCGTACCTCCGAGTAACCCCCATGAAGGGAGTAAAGAGATTCCATACTCGGGGAAAACTTGCACCAAGATATATCGGCCCATATCCAGTGGTTGCTAGAAGAGGCAGAGTGGCATATCAGTTGGAATTACCACCAGAATTGTCTGAAGTGCACGATGTTTTTCATATATCACAATTAAGGAAGTGCATTGCACCACCAATCAAACAAGCGGATATGAGTGAGTTAGAACTGGCAAAAGACCTGACCTACGAAGAGAAACCTGTCAGGATCCTGGATGAAATGGAAAGAACTACCAGCAGCAAGGTAATCAGGTTTTACAAGGTGCTATGGGAGCACCACACAGAAGAAGAGGCTACATGGGAAAGGGAAGACTTCCTAAAATCTGCATATCCGTACTTGTTCCCTGAGCAACCGAATCTCGAGGACGAGATTCATCCTAAGGGGGGGGGGGGGGTAGGTTTGTGACACCCTAATTTTGGCAAATTTTTCTTTTCACAAACATTTGGGTTTTAATTGCAATTCAGTTGATTTTCAAAAACCCTTTCAGTTGAATTGACCTTTGTCTTGTTGAATTTTCTTCAAGCATCCCAAAACCTTCATCATCTTGATAAAACCCTTCCATGCCTCTCTTGGACATTTTTCCAATATTTAATCCTTTCCTATAAATCCTTTTCATTACTTGGGAGTTTATGCCATTGCTATAGGTTGTGAAGCAACCTATAGTTTGGATGGTCAAATAATTCCCAAACTTTTTCCCCATCTTCTCATCATCATAGGATTCCATATTCTCCAAGAATATTTTATTGCCCAATGGGAAATTCTGGCCAGAATAATTATTTTGTTTTTGACCAGAATCTGTCCATTGTGAAGCAACCCTATTATTCCCATTCCAGAAAATTCTCAATAAATTCCTCAAGCTCCTAGGGATCCTATATATCCCCAATATCCAAAACATCATTTGGTCCAGTGCAATTTTTGAGCAGCAGGACCCTGTCAAGTTTCTGCTAGTTTTGAACCTTTGTGAAGGAAGTACCAGCTAGGGGTGCACAATTGAGCTACAATTTTTCTGGCATGTGTGCACTACCAAATAACTGCCTTTCACCAAGTTTCATAATTAGCAAAGCATCTATGAGAGGGCCACAAGCTCATTTGTGTTCTGGACCAGAATGATAGTTTTCAAAGGAACCCCATTCATTTCTTTCTCAAATTCTCTCAAATTTTGCCAGTCCATAGTCCTTCTAACCTAGAACACCCCAGACAACTCACTTGGCTTGTAGCACAACTCATTTCTCCTCTAGATCTTCCCCAAGTTTCTGACCAGAAAATGTAGTTGATGCTACACTTCAGCTCAGTGAGTATCAGGCCGAACCAGTGGCACGTTGGGACTCCCAGATCCAGGGTCGATGCACCAGACACGATCTGGCAGGCTGGTTCATGCCATGTGTGCTAATGCACATGGTGACCACATGGCCAACCCTGCCAAAATCGCGCTCTGAGCATCGCCAGGCTCGGGTCCCGTCGGAGGCCGACGACCGCGTAGCCGTACGTTGTCTGCTCGCGCCGACGACCTCTCCACCGTCCACGTAGCCGCTCCAAGGCCTTCTCCCTCCTCCCAGAGCCTTCTCCCTCGCGGGAAACGCGCTCGCCGGATACGGCCACCGTGCGCCACGGGCAGCACAGTGGTAGTACGGCAGCCGCGCCGGCTGTCTTCTTCCCAACGAGCCGTCGCTTCTCGCATTAACTCTCTGCCCTCCTCCATCACCTCACCTTGCTCCGCGATGGCCAGCTCACCCCCAGCTCCGGTAGCTTCTTCCCGTAGCGCCATCCAGATTGGGCACCCGCCGCCCCGCCTATATATAGCCATGGCCAGCCCTCCAGAGCTCGCCACCACCCCTAGCCATCATCCAATCGAGCCCTAGTAGCGAGCCAAGGCCGAGAGGCCCTCTGGCCTTGAGTTTTGCCAGGTGATCCGCCGTCACCCATAGCTGCGCCCGCCGGAGAGGAAGAAGACGACCCCATCAGACCGCATCTGGAGACGCTGCGGGTACATAGAGGACCGCCCTCGTGTGCTCTGTCCATCCCCGCAATCGCCGGACCCCATCGCCCTCTCCATCACCGGCGACCACCGCCGGAGCTCCGCCCTCTCTCTGGTCTCTCTCCCCCTTTCTATTTTAAATCAAGCCGACCCCACCCGTCAGCGGGTCAGCCAGCGCCCGAAGCGGTACGCTAGTGGAAGCGTACTCAGGCTTTACGCCTTCGACGTGGCCGGCTGTGGTTTTTCTGAAATCCTATTTTTATTCAATTTAAAACAGAGCTTTGACTCAACTTTGACCATTAATAACTTTTTATTTATAAGCTCAATTCAGTTGATTCTTTTTGCATTAGGTTTGTATCGAACCCCTTCATTTTCTGGTAAATTTTGATATTTTTCCTATACCCACAGAATTTCTGTTTAATAGAAATGCTTTATGTGACATTTTCAATTACATTTTGAAAATAATTTCAGAGGGAGATTTTGGTGCTTTTGAAGATCAAGAGTGTTTGAACCACCCAACAGAGCAAGGCAAGCCATGACACCCATTTCATGCATGCATTTCTATAGCATTGCATCTTTACAGGCAATAGGTTAAATTATTTGCTATAGATAAATTATGGTAATATTTAGATACATAAGTATTGTGTTGAACCACTATATTTTACATATGAGCTTAGTGATCTTGAGCCACCTGTCCGGGCATACTCGTGCAACCACATTTGCCGGTATGGGACGGCCTTGACCTGGCCCGACTGCGTGATCTTTTACCGGTACCTCCAAAGAGGGAGGGTTATGCATGCGTGCTACCCTGATCAGGTAGGCGGTGATAACCCTGTGAGCCCAGTTGATAGATGAGTTTGTGCCGGCGTCCGCGTTTGGGACAGTCTGTCCCCGTTTGGGACAGTGTAGCCCCCGTTTGGGACTAAATGGTTTGGCCACGAGGGTGGCAGGTGTCATGAGGACACAGGGGCCACCCAAGGCAAGCCTCCGGGGGAGGATGAGTGCCAGTGGTACGATGAAAGAGTCACGGGTCAGGCAGGTTTTGTTGAAGCAACGCTGGTCCACCCGAGTGGGATCACGAGGCCAGGTGCTTCATGGTGTGGGTAAAGTGCGCAACCTCTGCAGAGTGTAAAAATCTATTTGAATAGCCGAGTCCACGGTATTGGACAGCCCGTCCAGACCTCACTAGGTGTCAAACATATCCATGATAGTAATGATGGAAGAACTCGTTTGGTGTTTGGAAGTACTCGATGGTTATGAGTATTCCGAGGGTTGTGGAACAACCCGGAAGAGAGTAAGTTGATCGGTATCAGTAAGTAAATTACCTTGATGATATCATGTTGATTGCTATGCTATTGTTTGCTGCATTACTTGGTTGTTGTGAGCTTGCGAGTACATTCAAAGTACTCACCTGGCGTATCATGCCAGATGGAGGAGAAGCCGAGGACGGAGGTCCTAAGGGTTCGTGCTACGATAACAAGGATGTGTCCACAGCAGTGTCCCTGTGGATGGAGTTGCACTATGTTCCGCTACGTCATAGAAGTACTTAGTATTCCTAGGCCTTGCTTTGTGGCATAAATAATGTAGATACTGTCATAGCACCGAGGGTGCCTTTGGCCTCGTCATCATTGTAAGATATGCGCCTATACTCGACTTCTATCAATAAAAGTTTAGTTCTATTCTGTACCAAGTTGTTGTGTGTTTCCAGAAGACATGATCTGTGGGTTGGAAACACGGGTAATCCGGTTCTCTGAGCCGGGGTGCCACACTTTGTTTGTTTAATCTTATTCCCAGATTGCTCAGAGCGGTTCCCCTTCGATTTTGTGGGCAATCTACTTTGCTGATCAAGGCAACTTGTGGGTGATCTCGGTCAATAGTTTTAAATTTGAGAGAGAGAGATAGATGCATCTAGGTTGATACGAAGTCATAAATGCAAGTTAAGGGAACATTCATTTATATCGGTGAAGACTGGCACATCACACCAAGATTTAGGTATAGTAGAAACGCTACAACCAAGATAACACAAAGCATTGCATTCATAATCGTTAAGCTTAATTTCAATAGTAGGTTCCCATTCATCATGCAACTTTCTAGGTATTGAAACCTATAGTTCAAGTTTATCCTCATGAGCTTTTATCAGAGCTTCTACAATATGTTTATTAAAAGCTTTATTTTGTTCACATGCATTAGGTGAGGTAATCATGGATTTCATCAAGAAAATACATCCAAATCATTAATATCATGCTCAGGTGATTTTTTTTTACTTTTGAGAGTTTCCACATCATGAGCAATCCTATCCATGTTTCTAGCCATATCGTCCACTTTATGTAGTTTTTTCTACCATAGTGTCGGGGATATTACCCACAGTTTGACCCGGCCAAGGGTATGACCTGGCCCATCATTTAGCGGCTTATAAAGTCACCATGTTTACCGGGTCAACCTGGACGTCAAGGCCCAATGCCCAGTATGCACCCCATGGAAGGCGGCTCATGGAGAGGCCTGTAGGGCCGGATCACAAAGAAGGCCCAAGAAGAGGAAGAATTCCCTCACATGATAAACAAGACCCCGATTAGGATTCAAGAGAGACTAGTCCTAGTCCTACTCCCAGTAGGACTCTAGATGTAAACCAACCCCTTCAACTTATATAATGAGGGGTAAGGCACCCCAAAGGGGACAAGTTCAAGTCATTAGAGATAGACAGATTAGAAACCCTCGAGACTAGAGGTAGCAATTCCACACCCTTGTAATCGAGATCATCATCAATACACACAAAGCAAGACATAGGCTTTTACCTCCATCGGAGGGGCCGAACCTGGGTAACTCGCGTCTCTCGATTCCGACCAACCCCTCTGAAGCCGCCACCTAGTTGTGATGGCCTCACACCTAAGTTCTTTAATGGTGTTCTGAAGATCAGAGGGTATCCTATTATTATTGGATGAATTACCATAGGAATTACCATAATTATTAGAGGAATCACCGGGATACAATCTAGTATTGAAATTCCCTATATAAGCATTGTTGTTGAAATTATTTTGAGAGAAAGAATTCACATCAATAGCATCATTATTTTGATAAATGAAAGTAGATAGTGGTACATCAACATGAGCATGTTTATTAGCAACCATATTCATAAGAGCATTCATTTTATCACTCAAAGTAGCGATTTATTCGACAAAGTTTACCTTCTTACCATTTGCAGCTCGCTCGGTATGCCATTGAGTGTATTTTTTCATGATATTATCCAGATTTTTTGTAGCTTCTCCCAATGTAACTTCTATGAATGTACCACATGCAGCAGAATCTAGATGATTTCTCGACACAACGTTTAGTCCCGCATAGAAATTTTGTATTGTCATCCATAAACATAAGCCATGAGTGGGACAATTTCTAATCATTAATTTCATTCTCTCCCATTCTTGTGCAACATGTTCTTGCTCATGTTGATTAAAATTCATAATTTGATTTCTGAAAGAAATAATCTTAGTAGGAGGAAAATACTTGGCAATAAAAGCATCCATACACTTATCCCATGTTCCAATACTATTACGAGGCAAGGATGAAAACCAAGTTTTAGCTTTATCTCTTAGTGAGAAAGGAAATAATTTCAACTTAACCACATCATTATCCACATCTTTTTTCTTTTGCATATCACATAATTCAACGAAGGTATTAAGATGTGAAGGAACATCCTCATTAGGACTTTCAGTAAATTGTTCTTTCATAACAAGATTTAGAAGTGTAGCATTAATATCATAAGACTCCACACTAGTGGCGGGTGGTACTGGAGCACTAATAAAATCATTATTACCAGAATTTGAAAAGTCACACAGTTTGGCATTTTCTTGGGACATAGTGACAAAGCAAGTAAACTAGCAAGCAAATTGATTTTTTTGTTTTTTTGTTTTTAGGCAAGCAAATATAAAAGCAAATAAAAATTAGGAAAAGTGAATGATAATTTGTGTGAAGGAACCTGATGAGAATTTGATGATGTCTCCCCGGCAACGGCGCCATAAATTTTTCGTGCTACTTGTGAGCTGCGTTGGGTTTTTCCCCGAAGAGGAGGGGTGAAGCAATATAGTAGCGGTAAGTATTTCCCTCACAGAGAACCAAGGTTATCGAACCAATAGGATAATCACGACAAATTATCATCGTCAGCACCTACACGCACAAAACCAAACACTTGCACCCAACGTGGGCAAGAGGGTTGTCAAGCCCCTTGAACTCGTTACTTGCAAGGATTAAATCTTGATAGAGAGAGATGATACAAATATAAAAAGTAAAAACAAAAAAAATAAAAGACAGAAAGGTATTTTTTGGGTTTTTGTAAATATGTTTAGGTAGACCCGGGGGCCATAGGTTACGCTAGAGGCTTCTCTCTCAAAGATAGCATACAGTGGGTAAACAAGTTACTGTTGGGAAATTGACAAAATAATGCATAGTTATGACATGCTAGTCACGACAATGATCATGTATATATGCAATACATGCATAAACAAGTAGATCAAAATGATCTTGCATCTACTACTATTACTCCACTTTGAGGGCGCTTCTATGCTTGCCTCTCTAGGTATTAAGTTCACGACAAACAGAGTAATGCTTGGAGCAAGATGACATGATGTAGACAAAGTAAACTCAAGAAATATGAATAGACCACATCGTTTTATCCTTAATGTCAATAATACAAATACGTTAATGTCAACAATACAAATACGTGTCTTGTCCCTTTATATCACTGGGATATAGAGCACCGCAAGATTGAACCCATTACAACGCACCACTCCCACTGAAGATAAATCAATCTAGTTGGCCAAACCAAACCGATAGATCGGAGGGAAATACGAAGCTATAATAATCATGCATAAATACGATTCACAAAAGATTCAATTACTTTCAATGAAAAATCTGATCATCAACCCACAATTCATCGGATCCCAACAAACACACTTCAAAAGAGGATTACATCGTATTGATTACTATGAGAATTGCGATGAACATGGTATTGAAGATCATAGAGAGAGAATAAGCCATCTAGGTATTAGCTATGGACCCGACGGTCTGTGGTGGACTACTCACACATCATCATGGAGGCAGCAAGGTTAATGTAGACGGCCTCCGTGATCGATTTCCCCTCCTATAGGGCACCAGAAAAGGTCTCCGTATGGGATCACGGTGGAACAGAGGCTTGCGACGACAGAAAAATTGTTTCTGGTTGCTCTCTGGGGTTTGTTCTACCGAACACCCTGGGTTGGAGACGTATCAGTACCTCTCATTCTATCTTTCTTTTTTCACAACACGTATATATTAAAGGCTCTCTTACGAAAGTATGTTTGCATAATCACATATGTTCTATCAATACATTTGTTCAAGTTCAATTGTTATTTTTGTTCGCACGGCTGTTAGAATGGCTAAGTGTTGATAAGTGATATTTTTACACTCATTTCACCCTTGTTTAAACCGACATATTACACTTAAAGAGAGACATTCGGTCCTCTATTGCCACTAATGACTAATGAATGCAAAGGATTACACAAATCCTCTCTTTAATGTTCTTCCACACGAAATGGGCTAGAAAGGAAAGAAATCACGTGGAGAATGGAAAGGAAGGAAAATAGACAAAGAAAGAATCAACATGAGGCGCCAGAGCAAAATACGATGTTCCATACGCGCACGAGCACCAGTATGAGCGGTCATTTGGTGTTTATTCCAATGCAACGCGTCTACCTGAACAACTTTTATAAAGGGGACCCCATCGAAATGTCAACACAAGGAGTGATACGCCCATTTTGCATCATGATTTCCTATTCATATTTATATTGTTTTTGGTCACTATTCCACTTTATGATACAATTTTAATGCCTTTTCTCTCTTAATTTGCAAGATTTACACAAAGAGGGAAATTGTCGGAAACTGGAATTCTAGAGTTGAAGGCCATGGAAAGAGTGGAAAATTTCTGGAATCCAAATGACCTGAAACTTCACGGAGATTTTTTATAGAATATATAAAAAATATTGGAGCTACCAGAGGGGGGCTCACCTGTTTCTCCCAAGGCAACAGGGCGCGACCATACCCTCGGGCGCGCCCTGATGCCTTGGGAGGTCCACAGGCGGCTTCCGGTGCCCGTCTTTTGCTATATGAAGGATTTTGACCTAGAAAAATCAAGAGGATACTTTCTGGATGAAGCGCGGCCGTTTCAAGGCGGAAACCCGGGGAAGAGCCCTTTTGCTCTCCGCCAGAGCGATTCTGCTAGCGAAACATCCCTCCGGGAGGGCGAAATCGAAGCCATCGTCGTCACCAATGCGAACATCTTCACTAGCCCCATCTCATCTCAAACCCTAGTTCATCTCTTGTACTCAATCTTTGTCTCAAAACCTCAGATTGGTACCTGTGGGTTGCTAGTGGTGTTGATTACATGATGTAGTTTATGCTTGTTAGTTTATTTGGTGGAAGATAATATGTTCAGATCCTTTATCATATTCATTACACCTCTGATCTTAAACATGGTGATGATTTGTGAGTAGTTACTTTTGTTCTCGAGAATATGGGAGAAGTCTTGTTATAAGTAATCATCTGAAGTTGGTATTCGTTCGATATTTTGATGATATGTATGTTGTTGCTTTGTTTACTGGTGTCATGTGAACGTCGACTACATGACACTTCACCATACATGGGGATAAGGTAAGGCATTGTGGAGTAATAAATAGATGATGGTTTGCTAGAGTGATAGAAGATTAAACCCTAGTTTATGCGGTATTCCGTAAGGGGTTGATTTGGATCCATATGTTTCATGCTATGGTTAGATTTATCTTAATTCTTCTTTCGTAGTTGCGGATGCTCGCGAGAGAGGGTAATCATAAGTGGGTTTCTTGTTCAAGTAAGAACAACACCCAAGCACCGTTCCACCAACATATCAAATTATCAAAGTAACGAACACAAATCAGTTCAACATGCACTACTGCAAGATGGTCCAAAGACGACACATCAATCAGAGACCCTTCGGCGAAACTGTGTGCCATGCATGACAAACGGTATAGTTCAAGCTCCGTCGCTAATGACACGAACTATGTGTGATGGTGGATCGATCAAATACGATTCAGAAAATAGTTAGGTGTGCGATATATGGCAGACAGTTTGTTCTTATGAACCGTTTGTGATTAGCAAAGATAACATAAACGGTTAACAAGACGACATACGTGTGCGAAGTACGACATACAGTTCACTCGGATAAACTGTGTGCGATGATACAGCAGAACACAAACGATTCGATATAACAAGATGTGTGCGATATATAACAAACAGCGAGTAATGAGAATCGTGTGCGAACAACAACAATAACACAGACGATTGGTGCTAATAACCTATGTGTGTTGTGGGAAAACGTTTGCTGGTATACAATTGTCAGCGATTGATGAAATCATCACCGATGGGTTTTGTCGTTTAGTCCATGTGTACTGTGATTTGCTCGGTCTGCACAACATCTATATTGTGCCTACAGAACAAAAATATATGTACTTATAAGAACATGATTTCATAAACAAAAAAGAACACAATGCAATTTCAAATATTGTATCACAAATACCAGCAATATTACAAGGTTCAAATTCCAGCATAACAAGGCCCAAATTCTAAGATTACAAGGTACAAACTGATATTAGAAATCAAATACAATCTTCAGGATCCATGGGATGAAATAATTCTGCGAAGGGATCAGCCACCGAGAAGTCTTATATCAGCTCGATAGAATCGCTTCCGAATAATCTGTCATATGAACTTCCAAAGTGAAAATGAGCTTCTGCAGAGCCTTTTCCATTCCGCTGTAGACGCCTCCGCTGATCAGTAAACCATCCATTGTGGCGCACTAAATATAGTGCAAACCTCATTACCTTGAGTACCCTTGCTTTCTGAACAAAGAAACTGTCGAATTGAATCTCTAGATTGATGCCTCGTTACTCGTTCAAAGTAATTTCCGTGAGATGGAATTCAAGACATTTGATGGGATTGTTATATTACGCCACCTTTTCCACTCCAAGTCATGCTTGTATCTGCAAACAAAGACAACATATCAGTGCTTAGTTGCAGGTTTAAACACTACGTGCCTCTTTGATTTGCATGATTTATAAAATACACTAATAGATTGACATGCCATCTTTGATTGTTCATGATTAACTTCTCAAAAAAATGTATAGTACATCTGTCATTGTAGTCATGGGTAAAAGTACCAACAAATTGAACTCCGTTATGGTTAACAATTAACAGGAAAGGAACATCACCTCGACGTATAGCTTCTCCGTGCACGGAAAGCATATAAGGAACTTAACAACTTCCTCCAGATTGGGGTCGATAGATTGTAGCACCAAGATCTTCACTGTGCGTAGAGACAATGCGAGGCCTGTGGGAATCATTTTCTGGAGGACAACCAAACATAGATCAACAAAAACTAGATAAAATGTGATGTACAATAATAAGAATGAGAAGAAGATTGTTGTATCTGAACGGGTATGGATCCGGCTTTAACAAGTTCGGAGAATTCAGCACACGAATAGCCCAACACTGTCAATTTCGCTACGTCAATGACCCTGGTTCTTGTTTGACCTTCTTTATCAAGTACAAACAATCTCTCAAGGAATGGCGCATTCTCAATGACCATATCATGAAACTCCCCAACTGACAGCGTGTTGCGGCACCAACCATGCACATAAATCGTACGGATATTTGTCGTAGTAATGTGGAGGCTACTGAACCCTAACATCCTCTGAAGACGAAGGTACTCGAGCATTGTACAGCCGCCGAGCAGGCGCTCCAAATCTGCCTTCAAGATGCTGACGCCAATGAGCTCGAGGTGCTTCAGTTTAGGGAGATGTAGAGAATGTGCGTCATTAATCTTGGGGAAAAGGCACCGCATGAACGTAGCGAGGCGCAGCGTGGGCACAAAGCGAAGGACGGACGGAGGCAGTGTGCGCCCATGTCCAACAACAAAGTTGAGCTCCTCGAGCTGATCTAGGGCAATGGATAAGAACCACTCGTGAAACTTGGGTTCGACCTTGCAGTTGGAACGGAAAGTGCCAATGGCAAGGCGTCTGACTGGCACAGTGTGCGTGGCGAGGATGTGGGACAATGTGTCCAAGCGTTTGCGATCCCAGCTGCAGAGCTCGTCGTCGTCGAGGAGGTCAATGGGGATGGAGTGCCATAGGGGGCGCCACTGCCTGGAGAGGATGGTGGTCTGCACGGAAGATTTGATGGGGAGGAGGGACATCATGATTACCAACATCTCGTTGGGGATGCTGCTGATGAAGTCCATGCTCGCCGGAGGCTCGTGTGGTTCAGCCTCGACCCGCCCCCGCTTGTTGGCCGCCTCGTCGTCCATCGAAAAAAGAGGCGATCCTCGGCGGCGGCCCTTATAGATAAGACCGAAGGAGAAGGTGGAGCATTAATGGAGAACTTGGGAGAGAATAGGGCTGTGGGTGGAGGTCCGAGGTCAAAGGGCTTGATTCCCGGTGAGCAAGCTGCGCCTACGCGGCGGACTACTCGCATGCGTTCCTTTGAGCCTGCGTGGTGGACTGCTCGCACGCGTCCTGTCTAATCAAACCTGCACCCACAACACCTCCTAGACAATAAAATTATAAAATATAGTAAATTACACCTGTTGCTAATATTGTCACAAAAAATATTAAATAATAGAGAAAAAGTATACACTTGTTGCTAATACTGACATTTAATTATATTGACATATATTTGTATTGTTATAAATTGCGCGAACATTTTTTTGTATGTACATTTGAACAATTATGAAACGTAATTTACTTAGTTTGTATGTATAATATTTATACTGCACGAATAATTAAATGTTATGTTTGTTATTGAGATTAGAATTTACAAACCTTTTATAGATTTCTAAAAAAAAATAGTTTTACGTTAATTTTCACATTTCCCTGACACGCGAGGCCTACCTCTCATAGAGGCGGGGCCACACGTCTGCTCAATGAGCCCGTTCCCACGCATAACCACGCACCAAAGCACGCTACCCACTAAGCTCTGCCATGGGCTGCCCGAAGGCAGCTGCTGCCGCCGGCCGCCGTGGCCGCCACCCCACCGGCAGCCGTCGAGGCCGCCACGACACCGTCATCGGTCTTGGCCCCGACCTCGCAGTAATAGTGGGCACACACGCACACACATCCGAGAACGCAGGCCCACGTAGGCCATCCCACACAATTTCTAAAAACCATAAAGAGTTTCGTGCTTGGGAACTAAACCATCAATAAATCTTGAGCTTGTTTCCCGTCACATTCCAAATTACCAAGCACTAAATTTATTGCAAATCAGTTCACACTACCAAACCTAAACGTGTTCCCACTTAGCAGCCGTTTACTGCAGTAGGGTATAAAAACACCTACTCAAAAATTATCGCACATTCCTCACCCCGCCACCAAAAAACATGCCTTTCTTTGTTAGTCGTTCATTCCGTCTGCCATGGTCGGTAGGAGGGGGGCTTCTGGGTCGAGATATAACCAGGGAAGAAAGACCAAGGCTGCGGAAGCAACAGAGAGGTCCCGCCGCCACGCCAGGGAAGCGCGAGAGAGCTCTAGCCACACCGCGTTTGTCGCAGCAAAGATGTCCAGTGGTGCCGCGGACGACTGGGAGGATCTTCCGCGGAGAGGCGGCGACTATCACAATCACAACCACATTCGCCTCGAAGGCGAACTGTACGAGTTGGTGGTGTTGGATTCCTCAGCCAGCGACGACATGCACGCTGAGCTCGATAAGAAGGAGGCGCTGATCGATGCCTTGGTGAAGCTACTGGGGAAGAGAGACGCCTCGGTTGACAAGGCGACCGGCCTCGTGGTGAAATTTACGGAGGAGAAGGCCGCCTGGAAGAAACTGCTCGAGAAGAAAAGTTCCTCGGAGGGGAGGCTGGAAGAACTCGCTGAGGAACTTTTTGAAGACTTGGCGAAGATCCACATCGAGCGTGATGGGCTGCTGAAAGAATCCGTGGTCCATGTCGAGGAACTTCATGCGTACGTGACACAGACCATCGATGCTCTCGAGCAAAAGCCTATGCTATGCCCGCAATGCAGAAGATGGCGGAGGAGAGGCGAGAGGAGATGGAGGTCATGCATGCGATGAAGAAGGATATTGAGGAACTCTGCGGGGAACAATCCATCAAGAATTAAATAACAGCGGCCCATATTATATTCTTTATCTTCCTTCTTAAGCCTCTTCCTTCTTCTTTTGCCCCTGTCTCTTTGGGGAGTTGCCGCACGTGGCATTTTTTTTATCCTGAATGTGTAAGAAAATTATTATCCTTTGCCAGTGCGAATTTTTCTTTATATTATCTCGTTCGTAAGTACATGTATGAGAGTCAAGTTCTCAATGAGGCACTAATGAAACAATGGTTACGTTCGGCGGGGCAATAGGATCACAAGCAGACTAGTCGCAATCAAAAACACAAAGGAAACTAGTCCGTCCGTCCAGGCGCATTAACCGCATGATAAACAGCGGGTCATATGCCATTAATTTGGGAGCGTGGCGAGCAGAGGGTGGAGGTCAAAGTCTCGCTTCCCGATGATCCTGCGCAAAAGAGTGATCTCATGCGTCCCGTTGAGCCTGCGCGGCGGACAACTTGCACGCGTCCCGTCGAGCCTGTGTGGCGAAAAGCTCGCATGCGTCCTGTCATCAACCATCTGCACACACGCCCCCCATATCAAGATGTACGCGTGGCAACAAATGGTTATCATTCGAGTTTTGTATTTACGGGAATTCAAAAAATAATATTATTGATGATTGCGGCCGAGCTATCATGCCTAAATGTTTCTAGTTCATTCACATTTTTTGCATGGGACCTAAGCAAGCAGCCAGGGACACAAAAATGATTTTCCAATGAATTTTCACGCACTAGAGCATGAATTCTAGACGAGCTTTGGGGTCCTCGAGGATTTAAAAACCAAGATTCTCAATGTTTGCGCCCTAGTCACGACGCCAAAAAAACTCAATGTTTGGCGCCCTTTATAGATTAATTGAGTTCTTCACCTTAAGTGCATGCCGAGAAAACTCAATGTCATTTTGGCCACAAATATGTCATGTTCCCTATCGAAACAACGATGCTTCTCATGGGAAGCTCCAATTTGTAAGAGGTTTGTCCCAAAACTTGTCCCAGATTGGTTAAAAAAACTACCATGTCTTATAAGTGTCGTGTCATGATACCGGGGTAAGTTTCAAGAATTTCCGACGAGTTTTGGATTTATGGGAATTTAAACGCAAGTTTCTCAACGTTTACAGCCTAGTCACAACGCCGAGATGTTTGTAATCATTGCATGGGACCTAAACACGGGCCCAAGGACATAGAAATGATTTTTTAACCCATTTTGGTGCCCTGGAGCATGCACTTGTAGTTCAAATATGAATTATACATATTAAAAGGATAGAAAAGCTCAGTTAATGTATAAAGGGTGCCAAATGAGCCCTGAATAATCCACATTGTGGCACCACCATTGTATTAGTCTATGTTGCATGTAGAAAAAATATCAAGGCAAGAAGAGACAATGAATGCCGTTCCCTCCACAGAGGTGACGTGTTCCGTATCGAAACCATGCTGCTTCTTGAGAAGTTCTGGTGCGCAAGAGACTTGTCCCAAAACTTGTGCCAAATTGGAAAAGAAATTTATCATGTTGTATATGTGATGTGTCATGTCACTGGGGTAAGTTTCAAGAATTTCAGACGAGTTTGGGATTTATGGGGATTTAAAAACCAAATTTTTTAATGTTTGCGGTCTAGTCACGACGCTGAGATGTTTGTAATCGAGTCTCGTTCATTGCATGGGACCTAAACAAGTAACCCAAGGACACGGATATGTTTTTCAACCTATTTCGGTGACATGGAGCATGTGCTTTTAGTTCAAATTTGAATTATGCACATCAAATGCCTAGATACTTAATTAGTGTAGTATACAAAAGGCCAAACGAACCATGAATAATTTAAAGCAGTTCTATACGCCCGCCTAGAGCCCGTGCGTGTGTAAGCACGGTGTGCCCACGTGTCGTGCTAGCTCGAGCTTCCTACTTTCATAACTTATCCAAATTATATTATAATGGTGTTCTATCCAAACACGCTTCTCCCGCCACTCCCCCAATCGGTTTCCCACTGAACGGCCGGTCACGTCATCAAGCTCCTGGCCGAGGGGGACGAGACGGAGCAGGCCGGAGAGCAGGCAAAAGAGGCATCACACCATCGAGCTAGAGCGAGACGTCATCATCAGCCCATGCAGGCATCGGCAGGCGGCCTCATTTCACCATCGCACACTGTTTTTAGTACTACCAGAAACGTTTGCGATACGTAACAGGTCCCACGAGGTGCCCCGATGATGGGAGGCAGCACTTATCAGCAAGTTGCAGCTTCCCACCGCTAACCGATTCGAATGGAACTCGGAAGTTAGCGTGCTTTGGGTGGAGTAGTTCAAGGACGGGCGACCAGTTGGGAAGTTGCTAGATCTCAAGGTTCATTTAGGCGGTGAGATATGATCACTACAGGTGTTTAGTAGTAAATGCCTGTACTGATATGTCATTCTGGTTAAATAAATCTTGAGGTCCTTGTTTTTAAAATATTTAGAGCTATTTTCCTTTCTTGTTTTGAAAATTTGTGTGCGTGTGTGGCAACCCATGCATGTGTGTGTGGACCATGCCTTTCAAAAAATTTGAGTGATTTTTTTTACCTTTTCAAAAAGGTGTATGTGTGTGTCAACCCATAATTTTCTTTTGATGTTTTCAAAATGTGTGTGTGGACCATGCCTTTGAAAAAAATTGAGTGGTTTTTTTTGCCTTTTCAAAAATGTGTGTGCATGTGTATGTGTGTTTGTCAACCCATGATTTTCTATTGCTGTTTTGAAAACATGTGTGTGCATGTGTGCTGCTTGTGTGCGTGTGTGTGTGTGGACCATGCCTTCACTGTGCTATTTCCGACGACAAACCTATCGGTGGGCCCTTAGGATCTGTCATGCCTTTTACTCACAAATGCTGGAACACTAAGGATGGGTGACGGTGTGTGTGTGTGAGGGGGAGGGGGGGCTGTGTGTGTGTGTGCGCGCGCGCGCGCGCGCGTGAACCCATGCATCCATGTGTGTGTGGACCATGTGCCTCTCCATTGTGTGGTTTTCAACGACACACCTATCGGTGGGCCCCTAGTATATAGGGTCTATCATCCAGCTTTGACTGACCATGCTAGAATGCCAAGAATCGATGGGTGACGTATGGGCACATGTGTGTGTGTATGCGCGCGCGCGCGTGCGCGCGTGTGTGCGCACGTGCGTGTGTGAACCCGTGCATGCATGTGTGTGTGGACCATGGGCCTCGTCGTTGTGCGGTTTTCAATGACACACCTATCGGTGGGCCCCTAGTATATAGGGTTTGTCATCCAGCTATGATTGACCATGCTAGAACGCCAAGGATAGATGGGTGATGTATGTGCACATGTGTGTGTGTGTGTGTGGACCATGCAAGCCTCCATTGTGCGGTTTTAGACGACACGCCTATATATCGATGGGACACTATGTAGGATATATATATATATATATATATATATATATATATATCATCCATTTGATTGGAATGCTGGAACACCACCCTAGCTACGTGTCATGTGTGTGTGGGGGGGTGGGGGTGCGGGGAGGGGAATGATATATACATCCATAACGACCTAGGTAGTATATATATAACCAATCTTAAGGGGGGTATATACGTCCAGTTATCGCAGCTAGGTGCATGCCACATCATAGCTAGTGTTGTGCATTGTGTATTGAAACACCGAACCACGCCATTTTCCTATACACATTTGGCCATATGCAGGGGGTGGTGTTCTTCCAGCCCTGCTCAACCGATCTTCGACGACGCGCCATCTCGTGGGACCGTGCGATCTATATATCCCTCTTGTCCGACAACAATATGTGATGGTTTGGCCAAATTAAGGTATAAATTCTCTTGGTTGTCTTACGACAAGTCAGATATGGATTAATGCGTGACAAAGTTTGAACCAGGTCATGTGTTAATAGGACCCCTCCTCCGGCACATACTGTAGGGGGCAACACTATACGTCTGTCATGAAACCCTTTTCTGGCACACTGGACACTTTTAGGCATGCACATATGCATCATACGCCACACATCAAAATTGCGCATTGCGAATTTAAACATGACAACACCATGTTCGTACATATATACTTCATCCATTCCTAAATACAAGTCTTTTTTGAGAGATTTCACTACGAACTACATACATATATATGTATATATATATGTACTTTAGAGTGTAGATTCACTTATTTTACTCCGCACATATATAGTCCGTACTGTAATCTCTAAAAAGACTTATTATTTAGGAACGGAGGGACTATATATTTGGGCCACTAGCGCGCATGGTTGTGTTTTGACCCTCTCTTGCGTTTTTTTGCCGTTTACCCCAAAGAAGCTATTATCTAAAATAGCAAACGAATCTGACGAAACTACCGTATGCGATTGTATCCCCAACAGGCACGAGTGTGCTACTCTAACCATGTGCAATGCCCGTAGACTGCAAAATCGGCCTTGCGTAGTGGTGGCAACCACAAGCGTCAGCCAGTGCAAAGGGGTAATGTGCACAGTAAAAACCCAAACCCGACAGCGACCTATAAAAGATCCCGCTGGCGGCGGCTAACAACTAATTTTTTCCGTCGATAGCTCGCCACCACCACCACACACACAAAATGGAACCGGTGCTCAACCATGGGGATGTGCATGACGCCGTCCTAATAGTGTTGGACGACGACATGATAGAGGATTCCGACGTGTAGGCCGCCATGGCGGGCAACGGCAAATAGCCAGCTGCCGCGGCTGACGCCGACGGGATAGAGGATTCCGACCCGTTGTCCTCCATGTCGGTCGATGGTCAACCGTCATATGCCGTGGCCGCCGCCGCTGATGATGACACTGAGTTTCCGTGTCAGATGCAGATGGCCATCGCTCTCTCCCTCCAGGAATCGGGCCTCGATGCGTTCCTGCATGACAAGGACGAGCGCCGTCTCAGTGTCGGTGTGGAACAATCTATCGCATCTACGGATGGCATCCGCAATGCGGCTAGGGATCCAAAGCGAAAAAAATGGCGGGAGAGTGCGAAGAGGAAGCGGCTGATGAAGAACTCAGATGTAGAGGGCAAAAAGAGGAGGGAGCAGGACCAGAACGCGGCGGAGCAGGCTGCCGCATGCCTCTCAGCCGCGTTGGAGGCTAGTGCAGGCCTTGCAGCTGTGGCGGCAGCTGAGAGAGTCCGGGATTAAGAGGTTCTCGGGCTACCGGCCTGTCTCCGTGGGCTGGATAGTGGGCCGCCCTATGATCATCAATAAAGGTTCGGACACCATCTGCAAGACGGAATCTCCCAAGTCGTGACGTGCACTCCAAGGACAAGAGGATGGGTTTGGCATATTCCTTTCCTGAAGTAACCGACATTGTATAACCCTAGATACCCTTGGTGATTATATAAACCACAGGGTTTTAGTCCGTAGGACAAGGTGAAGCTCATTACCAATAGGGTTTAGATCACATCATACAATCTCGAGGTAGATCAACTCTGTACTCGATACCCCATATTCAATACAATCAAAGTAGGACATAGGGTTTTACCTCCATTAAGAGGGCCCGAACCTGGGTAAACATCGTCCCCCTTGTCTCCTGCAACCCATCAATCCAAGATCCACAGTTCGGGACCCCCTACCCGAGATCTGTCGGTTTTGACACTGACATTGGTGCTTTCATTGAGAGTTCTGTTGCGAGATTGCTAGAGGATTGATGGCTTGCCTAATCATCAGCGGTGAAGTCTGTAATAGGGACACCTTTGTCCCTGGACAGATTTTCGCGTTTGGCAGCATTGTGTTGCACGCTGACGCGATCGGCCATCTTGGCAAGATCGGAAGTTTCGCCCCCGATCAAGAGATCAGATTCGGGAATCTAGAATTCTCCACCAACTCTCGGGACGACCTGTTCCTTATTGGGCCCGTGGTCTCGTCCGACGAGCCCAGAAATCCCAAAGCCTTAACTTCGGGCCTCCTGCTCGGCCTCACCCTCGGGTCAATCCCTGCCGAGGGCTGATAACCCACAAGTATAGGGGATCACAACAGTTTTCGAGGGTAGAGTATTCAACCCAAATTTATTCATTCGACACAAAGGGAGCCAAAGAATATTCTCGAGTATTAGCAGCTGATTTGTCAATTCAACCACACCTGAAAGACTTAATATACGCAGCAAAGTATTTAGTAGCAAAGTAATATGGAAGTAGCGGTAACGGTGGCAAAAGTGACAGTAGCAGTTTTGTAGTGATTGTAACAGCAGCAAAGGAAAGTAACGTAGCAAAGATCAATATATGAAAAGCTCGTAGGCAATGGATCAGTGATGGATAATTATGTCGGATGGCATTCATCACGCAACGGTTATAACATAGGGTGACACAGAACTAGCTCCAATTCATCAATATAATGTAGGCATGTATTCCATATATAGTCATATGTGCTTATGGAAAAGAACTTGCATGACATCTTTTGTCCTACCCTCCCGTGGCAGCGGGGTCCTAATGGAAACTAAGGGATATTAAGGGCTCCTTTTAATATTGAACCGGACCAAAGCATTAGCACTTAGTGAATACATGAACTCCTCAAACTACGGTAATCACCGGAAAGAATCCCAGTTAATGTCACCCTGGGGGATGCGGATCATAACTCGTAATAGGTGTCTACAACTTGCAAGATAGGATCAAGAACACATATATATTCATGAAAACATAATAGGTTCAGATCTGAAATCATGGCACTCGGCCCCTAGTGACAAGCATTAAGCATAGCAAAGTCATAGCAACATCAATCTCAGAACATAGTGGATACTAGGGATCAAGCCCTAACAAGACTAACTCGATTACATGATAAATCTCATCCAACCCATCACCGTCCAGCAAGCCTACGATGGAATTACTCACGAACAGCGGGGAGCATCATGAAATTGGTGATGAAGGATGGTTGGTGATGACGACGGCGTCGATTTCCCCTCTCCGGAGCCCAAATCAGACTCCAGATCTGCCCTCCCGAGGAAGAACAAGAGGTGGCGGCGGCTCCGTATCGTAAAACGCGATGAACTCTTCTCCCTGATTTTTTCTCCCCGAATATGAATATATAGAGTTGGAGTTGAGGTCGGTGGAGCTCCAGGGGGGCCACAAGACAGGGGGCACGCCCTAGGGGGGGGGGGGGGGCCCTGGCTTGTGGCCAGGTGGTGGACCCCCCCTCTGGTTGATTCTTTCACCAGTATTTTTTATTAATTCCAAAAATATTCTCCGTAAATTTCCAGGTCAATCCGAGAACTTTTATTTCTGCACAAAAATAACACCAAGGCAATTCTGCTGAAAACAGCGTCAGTCCGGGTTAGTTTCATTCAAATCATGCAAATTAGAGTCCAAAACAAGGGCAAAAGGGTTTGGAAAACTAGATACGATGGATACATATCAACTCCCCCAAGCTTAACCCATTGCTTGTCCTTAAGCAATTCAGTTGACAAACTGAAAGTGACAAAGAAAAACTTTTACAAACCCTGTTTGATCTTGTTGTTGTAAATATGTCTAACTGATGTTCAGTTTTTCAGCAAGGATTATAGACTAACCACATTCAAAATAACATTTAGGTCTCACGTTTACTCATATCAATGGCATAATCAACTAGCGAGCAATAATAATAAATCTCGGATGTCAACAATTTTATCAAAACAATCATGATACAATATGATATAATGGTATCTCGCTAGCCCTTTCTGACACCGCAAAACATAAATGCAGAGCACCTCTAAAAAACAAGGACTGACTAGACATTGTAATTCATGGTAAAAGAGATACAGTCACATTCACACTCAATATCAATTAATAGCAAGGCATACAAATGACGATGATGCTCTCTAACTGGTGTTTTTTATAAGAGGATGATGACTCAACAGTAAAGTAAAATAGATAGGCCCTTCGCAGAGGGAAGCATTGATTTGCAGAGGTGCCAGAGCTCGAACTTTTAAAATAGAGAAGAATAATAATTTTGAGCGGTATGCTTTCATTGTCAACATAACAACCAAGAGATCTCGGTATCTTCCATGCTAGATACATTATAGGCGGTTCCCAAACAGAATGGTAAAGTTTTTACTCTCCCTCCACCAAATCAATCACACTCCACGGCGAGCCGAATCCACAGGTACCGTCCATACAAACAACAATCCTGGGGGAGTTTTTCTTTCATTATATTTTGATTTGATTTTTGAGCATGGGACTGGGCATCCCGCATACCAGCCACTTTCTCATGAATGATAGTGAATAAACACATATCGTGAGAATAACCCACCTAGCGAATGATAGTGAATAAACACATACCAGCCACTTTCTCGTGAATGATACTAACAGCCCCTAGTCGCTACATGAGCGATTCGGGCATGCAAAGCAGAATATTATTTGAAGGTTTAGAGGTTGGCACATGCAAATTTACTTGGAACGACAGGTAAATACCGCATATAGGTAGGTATGGTGGACTCATATGGAACAACTTTGGGTTTAAGGAAGTGGATGCACATGCAGTATTCATGCTTAGTACAGGTGAAGGCTAGCAAGAGACTGAGAAGTAACCAACTAGAGAGCGACAACAGTCATAAACATGCATTGAGATTAACCAACGTTGAATGCAAGCATGACTAGGATATAAATCACCATGAACATAAATATCGTGGAGGCTATGTTGATTTTGTTTCAACTACATGCGTGAACATGTGCCAAGTCAAGCCACTTGAAGCATTCAGAGGAGGATACCATCCTATCATACTATATCACAACCATTTTAAAATGCATGTTGGCATTCAAGACAAAACATTATACACTCCTAGCTAATTAAGCATGGCATGAGTAAATATAATCTCTAATTGTCATTGCAAACATGTTTCATCCATAATGAGCTGAATTCAGAACGATGAGCTAATCATATTTACAAAAACAAAATAGGTAGAGTTCGTACCAGCTTTTCTCCATCTCAATCACTTCATCATATATCGTCATTATTGCCTTTCCCTTGCACGACTGAACGGTGTGAATAATAATAAGAGTGCACGTGCATTGGACTAAGCTGGAATCTGCAAACAATAACTCAAAGGAGAAGGCAAGGTAATATGGGCTCTCTGATAGATAAACAACAATGCATATGAGAGCCACTCAACGTTTTCATCGTGGTCTTCTCCTTATGACCCAAAGAAAGAAATTTCAAAACAAGAACGAGAAAAACTATTTCACGGGAAAGCTCCCAGAAAGCAAAAGAAGAACGCGAAATCTTTTTGGGTTTTCCTTTAATGATACAACTAAACAAACTAAAAAGGTAAAACTAGAACTAATTTTTTTGGATTTTCTCAAGATTAATTAAGCACATAAGAAGAAAGCGGAAAGAAGAAATAAAACACCATGGATGATACAATGAAAAAGTGTAAGCACCGACTGCTAAGATGATTGTGTGAACATGAATGTAATGTCGGTGAGAAATACGTACTCCCCCAAGATTAGGCTTTTGGCCTAAGTTGGTCTAGGGCCATGGCTGGAAATAACCCTCTCCAGGATACTCCGGAGGGTACTGAGGGCTCCGCTGGTTGGCTAGCTCCTGTGGCTCCCACTGAAAAACTGGATTCTGATACGGATCAACGGCTGGTGCCGGCTCAGGTGCTGGGGGTTGCGACATACCCCCAATATCTATAGATGTCCTCGGGCATAATAGTGTACCTGCCTGAATGGATATCGAACAAAGAAGAAGCAGACAGGGTAATAATTTCACAAGTACCTTGACTAAATACTAAGTTGTAAAGCAGCCTCCTACCATTATTCTTCCTAATAAAATCATGTGCTACCATACTATCATAGTCTAAATATCTTGCAGGTAGCCGCATTTCCTCTTCCTCGTCAGGCCTAATGGGCATCATAAAGTGTTTGGCTAGACGAGATGCATAGATACCTTCGAATATGGGACCCTTCGAACGGTTTAAGTTCAACCGTTCGGCCACCATAGCGCCTAGACTAAAAGTTCTATTAGCAAGTAACGCGTGGCGTAGAATGGCCAGGTCTGTAGCACTAAGGCTTCCACTCTCTCCACGACCAACTAAATATCTTCCCGCAAATAATGAATAATAGCGTAGGACAGGAAAATGTAAACTAGCTGCTCTTGCCTTTGACACCCCTCTCTCTTCCCCCACAGTGATTGAGGCAATAAAGTCCTCCATGTCTCTAGGACGTGGTTCACTGATGCTGCCCTCATAAGGTAATTTGCAAACATTGCAAAAATCGTAATGTGTCATCTTCTTAGGCACATCATACAAGTAAAATTCTACCATGGGAGGATTCTTCCTAGGATAAAAATGAAAGTTTTGCATGAAAATATTAGTGAGTAGGAGGTACTGGTCACACTTATCATTGAGGAAGTCGGTGATGCCTGCATTCTCTGCCAAATAATATAAATCTTCATAAATTTCGGCCGCCCTCAAGAATGCATCACTTGGCCATTCACATGGCTGAACCTCCGCGACGCGAGGAAGATTATATTCGGACTTCTTCTTCACCTCATTCTCATCTTCTTTAGAGCCCCGGCTTGAAGAGCCCCTTAACAACCTCCTCATCATTTCTTTTTCTGAAAAATCTCTGAAATTTTTAGTGACTCAAAATAGAGGTGAACAAAACTCAACAAAACTTATAGCAACTACTCCCACAAGTGCCTTGAGGTTATATCATGCATCAAAACTACTTGGGACCATATAAATTTGACATGCAAGCTCAAGAACAAGGTCACCACAGCAGCAAAAATTTGCAATATATAAAGCACTAAAACAAATTGGAACCTTGGATGAGTCACATACTGAAGATCAAACCCCCAAAACAGTTTGGAAAATGGAGCTATGCATAAGGAGATCGAAAATGGTAGCAGAGTGAGCTAGAACAAGGGTTTGAGCAATGGTGGGATTTTTTCTAGAGGAAGACGAAGTGGATGGGTGCTGGAATAAGTGAGGGGGGCCTACGTGGGACCCACAAGCTAGGTGGGCGCGTCCAGGGGGTGGGCGCGCCTTGCAGGCTTGTGGCCCACTGGTGCAGCCCCCCTGATGTGTTCTCAGTGCCAAAAATTCTTAAATATTCCAGAAAAAATCATACTACATTTTCAGGGCATTTGGAAATTTTTTATTTTCAGGTCATTTTTTATTGCACGGATAATTCAGAAAACAGAAAAATAATAGCATTTTTACTTTATTTGATCTAAATAACAGAAAGTAAAAGTTGGGTACAGAAGGTTGTGTCTCCTAAATTCATCCATCTCATGCTCATCAAAAAGAATCCATCAATAAGGTTGATCAAGTCTTATTGACAAACTTTTTTCGAATGACACGGAACCGGAGAATTTTCGAATAAGACTAGGTTACCTCAATGGGGATATGCATGTCCCGAACAATAAGTATATCATATTTCTTTTTGGCAGTAGGGAGAGGGAATTCAAAATCTCTAATAATAATCGTTGAAATTTTTCCTATGGAGCTGATACTATGAACTTGAGGTTGTTTCTTCGGAAAGTGTACCGTATGCTCATTACCATTAACATGAAAAGTGACATTGCCCTTGTTGCAATCAATAACAGCCCCTGCAGTATTCAAAAAAGGTCTACCGAGGATGATCGACATACTGTCGTCCTCGGGAATATCAAGAATAACAAAGTTCGTTAGGATAGTAACATTTGCAACTATGACAGGAACATCCTCACAAATACCGATAGGTATAGCGGTTGATTTATTAGCCATTTGCAAAGAGATTTCAATAGGTGTCAACTTATTCAAATCAAGTCTACGATACAAAGAGAAAGGCATAACACTAACACCAGCTCCAAGATCACATAAAGCAGTTTTAACATAATTTCCTTTAATAGAGCATGGTATAGTAGGTACTCCGGGATCTCCTAGTTTCTTTGGTATTCCACCCTTAAAAGTATAATTAGCAAGCATGGTGGAAATCTCAGCTTCCGGTATCTTTCTTTTATTAGTCGCAATATCCTTCATATACTTAGCATAAGGAGACATTTTCAGAATATCAGTCAAGCGCATACGCAAAAAGACAGGTCTAAGCATTTCAACAAAGCGCTCAAAGTCTTCATCATCCTTTTTCTTGGATGGTTTAGGAGGAAAGGGCATGGATTTCTGAACCCATGGTTCTCTTTCTATACCATGCTTCCTAGCAACAAAGTCTCTTTTATCATATCTTTTATTCTTAGATTGTCGGTTATCAAGATCAACAGCAGGTTCAATCTCCACATCATTATCATTACTAGGTTGAGCATCAACATGAACATCATCATTAATATTATCACTAGGCTGATGTTCATCACCAGATTATGTCTCAGCATCAGAAATAGAAATATCATTTGGGTTTTCAGGTGTGTCTATAACAGGTTCACTAGCAGCATGCAAAGTCCTATCATTATTCTTTTTCCTTTTATTACTAGGACGACTAGGTGCATCAGTATTAATTCTCTGAGAATCTTGCTCAATTCTCTTAGGATGGCCCTCAGGATACAAAGGTTCCTGAGTCATTCTACCACCTCTAGTAACAACTCTAACAGAATGATCATTATTCCTACTATTCATCTCATTAAGCAAATCATTTTGTGCCTTAAGTACTTGTTCTACTTGAGTAGTTACCATGGAAGCATGTTTACTAATAAGCTTAAGATCATTGATAGTTCTACTCATATAATCACCCAAGCAATCAAGCATGTAAGCATTATGTTTCAATTGCCTACTAACATAAGCATTGAAATTCTCTTGTTTAACAATAAAGTTATCAAACTCATCCAAGCATTGGCTAGCAGACTTATTATAGGGAATATCACCTTCATCAAATCTATAGAGAGAATTTACCTCTACTACCTATGTCGGGGTATCAAGACCATGTATTTCTTCAATAGGTGGTAAATTCTTAACATCTTCAGCTTTAATACCTTTTTCTTTCATAGATTTCTTTGCCTCTTGCATATCTTCGGGACTGAGAAATAGAATACCTCTTTTCTTCGGAGTTGGCTTTGGAGGTGGTTCGGGAATAGTCCAATCATTATCATTGCTCAATATATTATTCACTAGTAGTTCAGCTTGTTCAACAGTTAGTTCCCTGAAAACAGAACCAGCACAACTATCTAGGTGGTCCCTAGAAGCATCGGTTAGTCCATTATAAAAGATATCAAGTATTTCGTTTTTCTTGAGAGGATGATCAGGCAAAGCATTAAGTAATTGGAGAAGCCTCCCCCAAGCTTGTGGCAGACTCTCTTCTTCAATTTGCACAAAGTTAAATATTTCCTGCAAGGCAGCTTGTTTCTTATGGGCAGGAAAATATTTTTCAGAGAAGTAATATATCATATCCCAGGGACTACGCACACAACCAGGAGCAAGAGAATTAAACCATAGCTTAGCATCACCCCTTAATGAGAAAGGAAACAACTTAAGAATGTAGTAATAACGAATTTTTTTCCTCACGAGTGAATAGGGTGGCTATATCATTCAATTTAGTAAGATGTGCCACAACAGTTTCAGATTCATAACCATGGAAAGGATCAGATTCAACCAAAGTAATTAACTCAGGATCGACAGAGAATTCATAATCCTTATCAGTAACAAAGATAGGTGAAGTAGCAAACTTAGGATCATATTGCATTCTAGCATTCAAAGATTTTTCCTTCCACTTGCATAGTTATTTCTTAAGATCATCTCTATCCTTACAAGCAAGAAAGTCCCTTGCTACCTCTCCCTCCATAACATAACCCTTAGGTATATTAGGCAGTTCATATCTAGGAGAGCTAGGTCTAGCAGGTGTCTCATAGTGTTCAGCTTCAATAATTTCATCAATTTCAGCATTGAATCTAGCAATTTGTTCATCAAGAAATTCACCCAGTGGCATAGTATTATCAAGCAAAGTATTATCATAAGCATCATGCATAGCAGAAGTGGCATCATCAATTACTTGCCACACATCAGAATCAATAGCAGGTGATGGTGTCGCAAATTTACTCATAACAGAAGGTGAATCAAGTGCAGAGCTAGATGGCAGTTCCTTACCTCCCCTCGTAGTAGAGGGATAGATCTTGGTTTTTGGGTCTTTCAGATTCTTCATAGTGATCAACAGATATAAATCCCAAGTGACTCAGAGAATAGAGCTATGCTCCCCGGCAATGGCGCCAGAAAATGTTCTTGATAACCCAAAAGTATAGGGGATCGCAACAGTTTTCGAGGGTAGAGAGTATTCAACCGAAATTTATTGATTCGGCACAAGGGGAGCCAAAGAATATTCTCGAGTATTAGCAGCTGAGTTGTCAATTCAACCACACCTGAAAGACTTAATATCTGCAGCAAAGTATTTAGTAGCAAAGTAATATGGAGGTAGCGGTAACGGTGGCAAAAGTGACAGTAGCAGTTTTGTAGTGATTGTAACAGCAGCAAAGGAAAGTAACGTAGCAAAGATCAATATATGAAAAGCTCGTAGGCAATGGATCAGTGATGGATAATTATGTCGGATGGCATTCATCATGCAACGGTTATAACATAGGGTGACACAGAACTAGCTCCAATTCATCAATATAATGTAGGCATGTATTCCATATATAGTCATACGTGCTTATGGAAAAGAACTTGCATGACATCTTTTGTCCTACCCTCCCGTGGCAGGGGATCCTAATAGAAACTAAGGGATATTAAGGGCTCCTTTTAATAGAGAACCGGACCAAAGCATTAGCACTTAGTGAATACATGAACTCCTCAAACTACGGTAATCACCGGAAAGAATCCTAGTTATTGTCACCCTGGGGGATGCGGATCATAACTCGTAATAGGTGTCTACAACTTGCAAGATAGGATCAAGAACACATATATATTCATGAAAACATAATAGGTTCAGATCTGAAATCATGGCACTCAGGCCCTAGTGACAAGCATTAAGCATAGCAAAGTCATAGCAACATCAATCTGAGAACATAGTGGACACTAGGGATCAAGCCCTAACAAGACTAACTCGATTACATGATAAATCTCATCCAACCCATCACCGTCTAGCAAGCCTACGATGGAAGTACTCACGAACATCGGGGAGCATCATGAAATTGGTGATGAAGGATGGTTGGTGATGACGACGGCGTCGATTTCCCCTCTCCGGAGCCCAAATCAGACTCCAGATCTGCCCTCCCGAGGAATAACAGGAGGTGGTGGCGGCTCCGTATCGTAAAACGTGCTGAACTCTTCTCCCTGATTTTTTTCTCCCCGAATATGAATATATAGAGTTGGAGTTGAGGTCGGTGGAGCTCCAGGGGGCCCACAAGACAGGGGGGTGCGCCCTAGGGGGGGGGCGCCCCCCTGGCTTGTGGCCAGGTCGTGGACCCCCTCCGGTTGATTCTTTCGCCAGTATATTTTATTAATTCCAAAAATATTCTCCGTAAATTTTTAGGTCAATCCGAGAACTTTTATTTCTGCACAAAAATAACACCAAGGCAATTCTGCTGAAAACAGCGTCAGTCCGGGTTAGTTTCATTCAAACCATGCAAATTAGAGTCCAAAACAAGGGCAAAAGGGTTTGGAAAAGTAGATATGATGGAGACGTATCAAGGGCTTTAGGCTCGGATACGATGATAGTACCCAAGGACCAGGGGTCAGCCCTGGCCGAATATACTCTTCGTACGGACTCTTCGGAGGTTAGCTCCGAAGGGGTTCGGCAGATTAATCCTGTCGACCTCTCGCTTTTGGACGAGGCGCTGGACCGAATCCAGTCAATCAAAATCATGGACGACCTGACCTCGAACCACACACAGATTGGTATGGAGGTAGGTCAGGAGGAATATTACAGCCCACCCACCACCCACTTGATAGCCACTGTCGAAGATTTAACTGATATGCTGGACTACGCCTCTGAGGAGGTAGAAGGCAAGGAGGAAGAGGCCGATCCACCCATCCCTGCCATCACTGGACGGTGGGCAGCCACCACCACCTACGACGTCTATATGGTGGACACCCCTGATGATAAGGGAAACCACACCCCCAAGAAGAATGGTGACAAATCTGAAAAGGAGTCATCCAGGCACCGGAATCTGCGCAAACGATCCAAGGCGAACAAGGGAAGGGAAGGTAACGTAGACACCGGGGAAAATGACACCTCGGAGGACCTCGACGACCTCGAAGCCCCCGAGCAACCACTGGAGACTCGGAGAGGCCCGAGGATCAACGTGACCCCGAGGATCTCAACGATTCTGAGGACGACAACTACCTCCCCCCTATCGAGGAGGAGGACAACTTCGAAGCCGAAGACTTCACCGTCCCTGAAAACCCCATGGACCAGGAACGTTTTCGGTGGCAGCTCATAGCCACCGCCCGAAGCTTAATGGCAAAGCAGCAGCGGCTCAAAGTCGAACAAGATACCCTCAACGACAGATGGACGAAGGTCTTGGCAGCCGAAGAAGGGTACGGCATTGAGCGACCGGATCAAAGCAAAAGTTACCCACACCGGCGTCTGCTGCCGCAATTTGACGACAAGGCCTTTGAGCCCGTATTTCCCAGGCGCACCCAATACGACCAGCTGGACCCCCCCCCTTGAGGACGGGACATGCCGGCTCGAGACACCGAGTACATACCTGCATTTCCCCGCAGGAGAGGAAATGATCCTATACATCCTTAGGATCGATATGACTTATGACAGGACTTCAACTATAGAGCAGGTCACACAAGATCCATCTACGGATCTAGAGAGTACTCCCCCGCTAGAAGGGACGGGTACCAAATTTGCTCGACTGCAACAACAGAGATCAGGATCAATAGAGGGCCCAAACGATGGCCGATCTCAGGCACGATGTAGCCTGGATTAGAGGCGCTGCCCACCCACTATGCTTCACAGACGAGGTTATGCAACATCAGTTCCCCGAAGGGCTTAAACCCGTAAACATAGAAAATTATGACGGGACAACAGACCCGGCCATGTGGATTGAAGACCTGTCTTTTGTTGAATATTTTTCACGGCTCGATAAAGAATTTGATAAGCCAATGATTTTTTTCCGTCTTTCTTCTCCACATTCATATGGCCCGAGGAGATGATCTCCATGCCATCAAATACTTGCCCGTAAAGCTTAAAGGACCAGCTCGACACTTGTCGGGGATATAACCCCATGGAATGACCCGCCCTATTGGGACGGGACAATATAATGGCAGCTATGGCATTATATTCGAGATCGACCACATCGTGAAGATAAGGCGAACGAGACCATTACTAAGTGAGCCGCCTGGCGGCCCAAGTGCGCGGAGACGGCGACTCAAGGCCCACAGGGCAGAAGACACTGGAAGATTCCTTGCTTGAGAGGCAAGGCGTGTAGGAGACATGATAGGTTACGAGTCATGATAAGACTCGGACTCCGTTGTAAACCCTAGGGTGTTGACCTGTATATAAAGGCAAGCCCCTAGGGACGAAATACTCAAGTCATAATCCCTCGAGAGCTAGGTTAGCGATTCCACACCCTTGTAATCGAGATCCATCCATCAATACACACAAAGCAGGACGTAGGCTATTACCTCCATTGGAGGGGCCAGACCTGGGTAAACTCGTTTCTCGTTTCCGATCAACCCCTTTGAGTCGCCACCTAGTGGCGATGGCCTCACACCTAAGTCCTTGCACGAGGACATCTGCCGTGACAAAACCACGACATTTGGCGCCCACCGTGGGGCTCTCGCCCGGTGGAGTTGAGTTCTCGAAGGGAACCCTTCCAGGGTTCGGGAAGTTCGCGGTTGATCAAATAATCAAGAACCGCCGCAACAAGATCTACATCGACAATTTGGACTGGAGCTCTGAGTTGGAGACCCCCGAGCATGGGTCTCGAGTTTCCGTGACAATTCGATCGAGCACGGGTCTCAAGTTTCTGTCGGCAAGACCGATTTGGTGACCCCCGAGTCGGACATCCACACCAACATCGACGAGCCAGCTTGGCACCCCCAACCCGGCCGGTATCAGGCCGGCCGTCGTGATGTGTTCGTCGGTTTCATCCAAGGAGTTAGTCTCTCGGATGAGCCGGCCTCCAGTGGAAACACCCTCGTCAACTCAGATGGCGAGTCATCCATAGGAGATACCGAGTCAATTCGTCCTCTCTATGATGGCAGACTTGGGGGCTCGTTGGAGACTGAGACCCCCGAGGAATACCATGAGTCACCTCGTCAAGTCGCCGTCTATATGGCAGGAGCTACAGCGGTTCCCGATCCATCTATAGTTGGGTTAGCAGGTGGTTCTGGCGGGATAGGCAAGACACCGGCTCAGGCCATGACTGATCTAATGGCGGAGATGACGAAACTCATGGAGACCCCAGTTACCGCGGAGAATCAGGAAGAGCGTAACACGGAGTTAACCAAACTACATGGCCAGATAGTTGAGGTGCAGAAGGAAATCGATGCTGAGAATGCTCGGATAGCGGAATCACAGGCTTGTATACATAACGAGACGGAGCGCCTTAAGGCCGAGGCTTGGCGGTTAGGGCTTCAGAGAGAAGCATCAGAGGCGGTTTTTGAGAGAAGACGCCACCGTGGGCTGCCACCGAACCTTGAGCCACAACGACTTTTTACTACCCCACAACAGACACCGGGAGCTATTCAGCCACCTGGAAATCAATGAGATGAGCCGACCCAACCACCGCCGACTCACTCCCCGCCTCGACGCTTTCAAACTCCATGGGGTCATTTTTCCAACCCCGTTGACAACATGCTGGCAGCGACCCAGAATTTATAAGCACTGCCTATTCAGGGAAACACCCCCGTTGAGATTGAGGCTAGAAATGCCATTGAGATGCTAAAGACAGTAGTGGTACAACAGGCGCAATATTCTTATAACCGTGAATGGATGCACTCTACTCCGTACGCCAGCAAGAGCCGCCATCTGGAGTCTCCAGCTGTTTCCAGCATTGGGCGAAGGCAACAACCTCAGGTCTCCCCAACCCGAACTATGCTGTCAGATGCCCAGGTGGTTGTTTATGCAGCTAGGGGTGCACGACAGGCAGAAGCGGAAGCAGCAACACGGGCGATTCAACAGCTTTAGCCTCAACCGGCGGCTTGGGGGGCTAGGGCCAACAGTAGGACGGCTCAAGCGAAAGGTACAAGATATGGGCGACTTAATGGACGTCCTCACCAGATATGCCAAGTCAGATAGCATGAAGGATCCCAGTTCGGATGAGGACAAGACTGCCAAAGGCAAGAAAGGTGAAGGAGGAAAAGGCCAGCAAAATCACGGTGGTAACCAGGGGGCTCAAAATAGCCACAACAAGCGGAAACAGCCCGATGGCGGGTCAGACTTCGTTGCTAACACTAATACTGGTTTCAAAAACCAGCGCCGTAATGGTCTCCCCGGAGGAGCTTACAACGGGAATAAACCTCGTAACTATGAGGAAGCTCTTAAGTGCCATGTTTCAATCACAGTACCCAGGATAAGCCGGCTACACACTCATGGGAGAACTGTTACATCATGCAGGAGTTCCGTAACCAGGCTTTCCAAAATAATCCAGGAGGCAATGGCGGAGGACACCCGGGTCAGCACGGTCCTGGCGGGTCATAGGGTGGCTTGGGGGCTGGTTTTCAGCATCAGGGAAATCATGGCAATGGACAGCATCCTGGCCAGGGCAATCAACATAATAACCAAGGAGGATTCCAAAGTAATCCAAAGCAGCTGAATAACGGTTAGTACCACTAGTGCCTGAATCCCTGAATAAAGTTCATACTCTAGAGAGTTTTACAAAACGAATTCTATACCTCCAAGGAGGCAACAAGCCGGCCCTGGAACAACTTCGGCCTTATTATACGTAGAGCCACCGGCTCACCTTTTTTGTAATTTCTCCCCCCTTGGAAATTCTGTGTATACTTCTTTATATTTCAAATAGAATAAAGCTGGTGCTCCCGAACTTTGGGGTTTTTAGCCATTTCAGCCTACAAATTGAGCTCGAGTCTTTATTTTTTGAAACAATGGGCACTTGTGGGCTTCCAACTCACCGAGTTTAGCTTTCTCACCCTTGTGACCTGGCAAAATAACGCCACAATATTTTGGGCATTTGGGGGCTTCCAACTCATCGAGTTTAGCTTTCTCACCCTCTTGACCCGGCAAAAATAAATGCCACATATGGTTAAACCTGCCTGTACGCTTGATGCGACTCCGATCAGATGACCCCATGTACTCTTGACAAGTTAATCCTTTTTGGACCCTGAACTTGGCAAGGTAAAAACATTGGCTTGAGTCATGTGAGAGCCGGCGTACAAAGAGCTAGGATAAACCATGGGTTATCATACCCGCTTCATTGAAGCAAGACTCGAGCCTCGAAAGTCGGTCTTTCTGTCAAGCCTCGAAAGCTGGCATTTTTTTATCATGTATTGCATAATTATATCATGAGTCATACATTCGTATTTGCTGCGGAAAGCCGGTCTCTAGACCAGGTTACACCGTAGCCCCTTACAATGAGAAGAAATTATCCCGAACCTTATTATGGTTTATTATAACCAGGATTCGATAATTGAAGTTCTCAAGCCAGCTGAGTATAGCCTGGTTAGTATTACTAAGCTTTGAAAGCAAGTTCAAGTTTGCCAAAAGCCCACTAGTCTGGCTTATTGACAGTACTATGTATTGTTATAAAATTATGTTATCACTGCATAAATTTTTTCAGGTACGCCCAGTTGTCATTGCCTGCTCATACGTGAGCGTTCGGATTATTAGCGGCAGTCAAAACAATGACCAACTCAAAATTATATTATTGAGGAAAAGCTCAAGACTTCAAGCCTCGAAATAATTTTCAGGTAAAATATTGTCACTATTGCTGGCTCGCACTTGAGCGACCGGGTCAAGCAATTGAGTTCACATTGTGACCCGTTGTCAAATCATGTCTTCAACATCATTGGATGGAGAATTGACAGAACTTATGTCTTGAAAACCAAGACCTTCTGCCAGCTTATTTTGCTCAAAACTTTCCTGTCAAAACACTCATTAATCATGATAATAGAGATGTGCAACGAGAGGCTGAAAGAGTAGGAAAATAATATCAAGCCCAGTAGTTTAATATCTTACACCAACAAACGTGCAAACGTGCACGATGGCATGACAAGGTATTTCCGAAGTTTTTAAAGCTAGCCCTATTACAAGTTCAAGGAGCCACAAAAAATTTGGCCCCATACTTGGGGGCTCGTGCCATCTGGCTGGAGACTTAAAAAGTTCATATCATCATTTTGGCAACTCGCCTTTTGTGCCATCCGGGTTAGCTGCGGTGTGATCCTTTGCTTGAGACGTCCCCGGGTTATCCGCCACTGGGTCTTCTGGTTCTTGTATCTGAAGATTGCCCACATCACAGTTACAATGGGTTAAGGCATGGAATACGGCTTCGTCATCAAGAATGGAAGACGGGTCAACTTCAGGGGCGAAGATGTGCTTAGGCCGTTGAGGAGTCAGATTCACCGACTTAAAGGTGGGCGGGGTAATCCGTGAATGGTTGGCATCATAAGCCGCCTGATAATTCTTCAGCTTCATTTCAGAAACTAGGTGGGTGGATAACACTCGAGCGGCTTTGACACAAGATGTGTAGTCGTTTTTAGTAAATTCTGACCCGTCAACCATAAGCTCCGGGAAGCACTTTGCCATTTCTGTCGGATCAAGCCCTGCTGAGTAAGCTAGAGCCCGACTCAAACAATACGTTGCGCCGGAGCGGGCAGCTGACCTTTTCAACTCCTGAATTTGCTGGGGAATGGTTGAAAGACATTCTAACACATTTTTGATGAGTCCCAATGGCTGCTTATCCCCCATCACTGCCCTGATTGCAAGGTGACTTCCAACATAGAGTTGTTCTATCAGTGAATAAACAGCCTTGAGCATCAGCAAGCTATTATCATGAAGGTTGCTAGTCCGGGGGCCTTCAAAATAGCATCAATACATGAGTGACCAGGTGATTTATATTCATATCTCAAGAAGGCGAGAAGTCATAGATACTTACCAAAAACAGCCTGGGTCATCTGGGCAATGTGCCGTTTCAACCCGGATAGCTCCTCGATGATGGGCTTCAGCTGGCCCTCGGAATCCTCTGCACGCTTCAGCAGAGCCGCCTTTTCAGCTTCAAAGGATTCTTTCTCTTTTAAGAAATTTGCCTTGGTGTTTTCCGGTTCTACCAAGGAGAGTCGAAGTTTTCCTTCAATCTCTGCCCGGGTGGCTTGCCCCGTTTCCAGGTCCTTTTTCAAGTCGGCCATGTTTGACTCGGTTGTCTTCAGAGTTTCCTGCATAGTAAGAGGTATTATAACAAGTCCCAAGAAGATTGCAAGCAATATATTTGGCACTTGGGGGACTAATGTATGCAAACTTTCCTCAAATGCATCATATGGAGAGACCCATCTCATCTCAAGAAGATGAGCTGGCCCTTGGGGGCTACATGTCGAAATTCTTCAAATTATCAAGACCTGACTCATCTCAAGAAGATGAGCCGGCCCTTGGGGGCTATAGGTCGAAATTCTTCAAATTATCAAGACCCGACTCATCTCAAGAAGATGAGCCGGCCCTTGGGGGCTACAAGTCGAATCAATCACAATATTAACAAGACCCAGCTTATCTTAGAAAGATAAGCTGGCCCTTGGGGGCTACATAAGGATACATGGTATAAACAAGTGAAGAGGAACATACCTCGTATTTGTTCTTCATCATGCTAATAAGGCCAACTTCCATCTCTCGGCTTGTAGCAAGGCGGTCCAGATAGCTAGCATGTAGCTCTTCTGCGCTGAGTTTTTCATAATTTGGAACCTCCAGCTTAGTCTTCCCCTTCTCAAGCAGCACTGTTTGATATTTAACAACAATCTTTGCCAATACACTCGAGGCCTCAGGAGCGGTGTAACTCGCCCATGTGATAGTGACTTCCCTAGGGGCATCTTCAGTTGGCTTTGAAGGAATGGGCAGATTAAGGTTGGCTGCTGGATTAGTTTTAACATCCATGTCATTGGTTCTTGCCACCTCAGGAGGCGGGGGTAAGTCAGCTTGGATTTCTTCATGATCTTCAGATCGATCAGTATGAATTTCAGGAGCAGCCAGATCAGGGATCTCCGGCTCAAGGACCTCAGGGTTGGTGGATGACCCGTCAGTTTTCCTTTTCTTGGCCTTGGCGCTGCAAAACAAAGGAATCAATATAAGGCGTGGGCAAAGACAAAAGTCTACTTAAACAAGCGAATGACGAAAGGGGAGTTTACCCAAGATTGATAACAAAGGGTGCTAGTTTGGAGGCGGTCGAGTCGCTCGATGAAGGTGGCGACTCCTGATAAACCAAAATATAAGGATTAATAGTCGACATATCAGGTCAGTCCTCTCTGAAGAATTGGAACGTCAAATACCTCAGTTGGTCATTTTCGGGCGGCTGGTTTGTCGAGTAAGCCGGCAGCAAAATCACCATTCCTGCTCCGGGTCTGACGCTTTGACTTGTGCTGAGTTTTCTTCAAAACAAAATTGGGATCCAGATAAGCATCTGGGTGGGAGAAGTTTATTTTCTGAACAACCCACCTTGTTTTCAATGGAGGCAAGGATTCTGAGTCAGAGGAAATGGAAATTACCTCAACATCGCCTGCACGGCTTGTCTCAACATCGCTCTAAGAAGAAGAGGCGTCAGCTAGATTCAATAAAAACATGGACAAAATTAAATTCTACCTCTGATTGAACGTCAGTTGCAGTTGCTTCGTCCATCTGAGACGGTCCTTCAGCGGCCGCCTTACTCTTTTTCTTACTTGGGGCGTCTTTGGTTTTATTAGCCGGAGTTTTGCCTCGCTTCTTGCCCCAGAATGTAGACTTGGCCTGTAAAATTGACAATCAAAACAAATAGGCGAAGGTCAAAAAGCTACAAAGATAATATTCATAAAGCCGGATAAAAGTATCGAAGGCTTTTTTACCGGAGGAACCGGGTTAAGAGCGTAGAAAGGTTTCAACCCGTTCTTGCTGCAAGTTTCTTGGTTTTCACCCAACAGCTTCTTCACGATCCGGTTTATCTCTTCAGCATCCAAACAAAAGTTGTTGTATCTTTGACACTTACTGAACATGCCCCTCTGTAATTTCTGGTTCTCTCCTTGAGCCTGGGCCAATTGAGTCTTTAAGCTCTCAATTTCTTCGGCCTGCTTTTTGTTCTCCGCCTGAAGGCGGTTCTTCTCTTCAAGGTGTCGTTGCAACACACGATGGCTAGCCTCATGCTGTGACTCGGCATATCGCTGAGATTCTCGGGCTGCATCCAAATCTCTTTGCAATTGCCCTATCAATTCAGCTGCTACAAAGTACCCTCGCGTCAGCATGGGAATATACTACGATCAGCAGAACAGAGATACTCACCATGTGCCTCCCGAGTAAAGCTCTTCACTTGCTCCAATTCGGCCTTCACTGATTCCACCTGTGTTCAGCTGGCTTCAAGTTCCTTGGCGAGTTGCTCGCTCTGCTGCTTCGAGCCCTGCATTAGCAGTACAAAACATACAGGGATCCTTAATTCGGTCGTGCCGTCCAATTTAAGGCTCGGGGGCTACTGGGTTTACATGAGTGTTTGGACTTTAATAACCGACTACTCACCTGCAGGCTGGACGATATCAATTTCATGGCCTCCCCGAATCCAGCTCGGGCATCTCCGAGGTGCGCGTCCGCCGTGCGAAGAGCGCCGAACTCTTGTTCGGAGAAGGCCGGATGACGCAGGGCTTCTCGTCGCCGCCGATGATGCATAGCGCTCCCAACCTCGGATTTGGTGACGGATATGGCGTCACCAGAATCGGCTGGGGCTGGATGGACGGTGGGGGCCCCCGTGGCAGGTTAGGCTTGAGCGGAAGGCCTGGAATCTTGAGCACCGCCGGACATCCTGGCGACATCCCCGGCGGGGGACGGCCGAACTCTTTGCCTGAATATTTTAACAAAGAGGTCTCTTGTGAGGCTTTATCAATCGTGATATTAAAATCAAACGGTCGAGCGAAATACCTTTGGGATGAACTCGTAGGCGAGCTCGCCCGCGCAACCGGCTCATTTGCCGGATCCTTGTTGCTTTCCGACCCAGGCACTGCCGCCGCTGCCGATGTATGTCGCGCGTATCTCCGGCGCTTGGGAGTAGGAGCCGGCGCGTTTGGGTCAGTGGAGGATACTTGCCTTTTGCGGGATGGGTTTTTCTTCTTCTTGCTTGCCGCAGGGGAAGGGAAGGATCCAGGGTAATCGGCTATGATAGCCACCTTGGAACCGTCAAGGCCCTCCTGGTAGAAAACCCCGTCTTCGAGCTCGATTGACAGATCCGGGTCATCATGGAAGCCCGGATCGTCATCACGGGAATAGTCCTCGGGCTGAGGGGCCGGACAGTTAACTGTCTCGATAAAGCCCCTCCATTCCTGTTTACATACAGTTAAAGGCTTCGGTCAAAAAGGGACAAATTGAGAACCCGAATTGTGGTCACGGGGTTGAAAGGCTCACCCATTCGATGGGATTGTGGCTTGAGTATCCCTCCTTCGTCGACCGCCGAGTAAAGTCTTCTTGCTCTCCTTTGTACAGGTCGGCAAGTGCGGCGGCTAATGCTGTTTGATAGACAGGGCCCAGTCTTCGGGAGCGAGTAGTGTCGCTTGTTCCGTTATAACACCACAAGGGGTGTATCCTCTGTTGAAGGGGTTGGACGCACCTGGTGATGGCGGCGGCCATGACATCTATCATGGTCAGCTTGTGATGGGCTAGTACCTTCACATGGGCTGCCAAGCGCTGCACTTTAGCGCTCTCCTCCTGGCACAGGCTCTTCGGGCGCCAGTTGTACCTTTTCTTCAAAGGGACGTCAGAGTATTCGGGCAAACCCCTACGAGCTGGATCGAATAGGGGGACGTCCTCGATATAGAACCATTCCGAAGTCCATAGTTCGGACTCCTTTGGCGTCCCCACGGGATATCCTGTCCCCGCTATGCGGCATACTTCGGCTCCTCCGACCTCAAAAATTGTCTTGTCTCGAGTTCGAGGGACGAGGCAGAAGAACTTCCTCCACAATTCGAAGTGTGCCTCGCAGCCCAGGAACATCTCGCAAAGGGCGACGAAGCCCGAGATATGCAGAATTGATCCTGTGGTAAGGTGGTGGAGCTAGATTCCATAAAACTCCAATAACCCTCTCAGGAATGGATGAATGGGGAACCCGAGACCCCGCAGGAGAAAGGGCACGAAGCATACGTGCTCCCCCTTTTGTGGATTGGGGAAATTCTCCGCGAAGGCCTCACCATTGTACGAAGACAAACCGGCGCTGACAGCTGCCAGATCCGAGGAGGGAAGGTACCCTTGTGTCTCGAGGTCGCGTAGTCGAAGGAGGGACACGGAGCAACTTCTCCAGTCCCCGGGATGGGATCCGTAAGGATGCGAGGAAGAACCGGGGGCGCTCGCCATGTTTTGGCGGTGATTTTTCGCTGGAGGTTCTTTTCGATGGGGAAGAAGAAGATATGGCTTGGACCACGATCCAGTTTGTTTAAATGGGTGGTGCCTCCTTTGTGGGAGGGGTAGTATTGTAAAAAGCTACTGAACCGCTCGCCTCCCCACGATGCACGAAAATCAAGAAGCGCTATTGCGGTGGACCCAGTAATCCCATGACATTTGGGATTTCACCGATGACAGGATGGTTGCCGAACAAGAAGGAATGGAGGGACTCGCCGCGCAAGCCGAAGACTTCGACGCACAAGATTGTCCGAATATACCTCGGCGTTGGAGGCTAGTCCGGGGGCTACTGAGGGAGTCCTGGTTTAAGGGGTCCTCGGATAGCCGACCTATTTCTTATGGGCCGGACTATGTGGGCCGCTGGAAGAGCAATGAATGATCAAAGGCCCCGTCGCCAAGATGGAAGTTTCAAGGAGCCGTGGCGTGTCCTCCAAGATGTCAGCGGTAGTTAGGCATGTTTTTTCCCTTCGACGTGTAACCGACCATGTGTAAACCCTAGGTACCCTCGGTGTCTATATAAGCCGAAGGGTTTTAGGTTGTAGCACAAGAGAGAACTCATCTAGGGTTTAGCTATTTCGATCTCGAGGTAGATCAACTCTGTAATCCTCATACCATCAATATAATCAAGCAGGACGTAGGGTATTACCTCCATAGGAGGGCCCGAACCTGGGTAAAACCTCGTGTCCCTCGTCTCCTTTTACCATCGATCCTAGTATCACAGTTCGGGACCCCCTACCCTTGATGAACTTGACGGCGGATCCAGCCGGAATGGCGCGCACGGGTTCCACCTCCGCCCATTTGGTGAACTTGTCGATGGCGACGTATAGGTAGCGGTACCCGCCCGCTGCCCGCGGGAATGGCCCCAGTATGTCCAGCCCCTAGACCGCGAAGGGCCAGGAGAGCGGGATAGTCTGGAGGCCCTGGGCGGGCTGGTGAATTTGCTTGGCGTGGAACTGGCAGGCCTCGCAAGACCGGACCAGCTCCATGGCGTCGTTCAGCGCTGAGGGCCAGTAGAAGCCTGACCGAAACGCCTTCCTGCAAGGGTGCGCGAGGAGGAGTGGTGCTCGCAGTCCCCTCCGTGGATGTCTGCCAATAGCTCGCACCCCTGCTCCTTGGAGATGCATCACAGCGTGACGCCGTTCGGGCGCCTACCGTATAGGTCGCCGTCTTGCAGGCAGTAGGCCATGGCTTGCCGCGCTCCGCGTCTTCTTCCTTTTCTGGAAGTGTGCCGTGCAGTAGGTACGCCCTGAATTCCTACATCCAACCGTCAGTCTGAGGCTCCAGCTCCAGGAGCAGTCGGGCTCCTGGGGCTCTCGGCGTGACGCCCTCTTCGCGATGTCATCGGCCTCCTTGTTCGCGCCCCGCGGGACATGCTGCAATTCCAAACCCTGAAAACGCTTTTCGATCTTACATACCTCTTCCAAGTATGCCTCCATATGCTCGTCCTTGGGCGTGTACTCCTTGTTGGAGAAGTTGACGACGAGCTGGGAGTCGCCCATGATGGTGAGGCACCGAATCCCCAAGGCCGCCGTTGCCCTGAGGCCAGCGATGAGGCCCTCGTACTCCGCGATGTTGTTGGAGACCTTCTCTCCATGTTGGAAACAGAGCTGCACCGCGTAACGTAGCTTGTCTCCTGCTGGGGAAGTGAGCATGACCCCAGCCCCTGCTCCCATGCGTGTGAAGGCTCCGTCGAAATGCATGATCCAACCCTCGGGTGCCTCATCGCTAGGAGTGACGGATTGGCTCCCGTCCAGCCCCCGGTCAGGGGCGTCCGTCCATTCTGCCACGAAGTCTTCCAGGGCTGCCCCCTTAATGACCCTGGTCGTGCTGAACTCTATGTTGAAAGCTTGCAGCTCGATGTTCCATTCGGCGACTCTTCATGCCGCATTGGGGTTGCACAGGACCTTCTCCAAGGGATATGTGGAGACGACCTTGATGGGATGTCCCTGGAAGTAGTGGCGCAGTTTCCTCGAGGTGACAAGAAGCGCTAGGAGGAGCTTCTGCTGCATGGGGTAGCACGAGCGCGCGTCCCGTAGTACTGTACCGACGTAGTACACCGGGTGTTCGACGAGGGCGAAGTCTCCCGCGGTGTCCTGCCCCGAGGCGGACCCAGGCGGCCTGGGCTCCTCAGGGGCTGTCGGAGTGGGCGGAGCCTCATGAGGGTTGGGTGCTTCAGGCGCCATCGGAGCTGTTGGGACCTCTTGAGGGCTGCATGCCCCAGGGGCCGTTGGAACGGCTGGGGCCTCAGGAGCTTCGGCTTGCGGAGAGACGGGCCCCTTGGGATCCGGCGAGCCCCCTTGATCCATGCTTGGGGGCCCGTCGGCACCCGTCGGCGTGGCGCGTGTGTTGGCCCGCTGCTTCCTTACCGCCACCAACGCGGCGCTGGCGGAGTGGGGGGTGGCAGCCAGGTAAAGCAGCAGGGGCTCCCGAGGGCGAGGCGCCACCATCACCGGCGGGCTCGTGAGGTACCGCTTGAGCTCCTCGAAGGCTGCATCTGCCTCCGGGGTCCATTCGAAGGGGCCCTTCCTTTTCATGATTTTGAAGAACGGCAGGGCCCGTTCGCCAAGCTTGGAGATGAAACGCCCCAAGGAGGTCACGCACCCTGCCAGTTTCTGCATTTCCTTGAGGGTCTTGGTTGCGCTCATCTTGATTATGGCCTTGATCTTCTCCGGATTCATCTCGATTCCCCGGTGCGACACCAGGAAACCGAGCAGCTTGCCCGAGGGGACCCCAAAGATGCACTTTTCAGGGTTGAGCTTCAGGTTAACCTCCTTCAGGCTAGCGAAAGTCTCCTCTAAGTCCTCGATCAGGGTCTTGGCCACCCGGGACTTGACCACGATGTCGTCGACGTAAGCTTCTGCGTTCCTCCCGAGCTGCGGCCCCAGGGCGATGTGCATTAGCCGCTGGAAGGTCGCCCTGACGTTCCGCAGCCCGAAGGGCATGCAGATGTAGCAAAACACCCCGCACGAGGTGAGGAAGACCGTTTTCTCGACGTCCTCCGCCACCATTTTGATCTGATGGTAGCCCGAGAAGGCATCCAGAAAACACAAGAGGTCGCACTCTGCAGTGGAGTCCACAATCTGATCGATGCGTGATAACCCACAAGTATAGGGGATCGCAACAGTTTTCGAGGGTAGAGTATTCAGCCCAAATTTATTGATTCGACACAAGGGGAGCCAAAGAATATTCTCGATTATTAGCAGCTGAGTTGTCAATTCAACCACACCTGAAAGACTTGATATCTGCAGCAAAGTATTTAGTAGCAAAGTAGTATGGAAGTAATGGTAACAGTAGCGGTTTTGTAGCAATCGTAACAGTAGCAACGGAAAAGTAACTTAGCAAAGATCAATGTATGAAAACCTCGTAGGCAATGGATCAGTGATGGATAATTATGTCGGATGGCATTCATCATGCAACGGTCATAACATAGGGTGACACAGAACTAGCTCGAATTCATCAATGTAATGTAGGCATGTATTCCGTATATAGTCATACGTGCTTATGGAAAAGAACATGCATGACATCTTTTGTCCTACCCTCCCGTGGCAGCGGGGTCCTAATGGAAACTAAGGGATATTAAGGCCTCCTTTTAATAGAGAACCGGACCAAAGCATTAGCACTTAATGAATACATGAACTCCTCAAACTACGGTAATCACCGGAAAGAATCCTAGTTATTGTCACCCTGGGGGATGCGGATCATAACTCGTAATAGGTGTCTACAACTTGCAAGATAGGATCAAGAACACATATATATTCATGAAAACATAATAGGTTCAGATCTGAAATCATGGCACTCAGGCCCTAGTGACAAGCATTAAGCATAGCAAAGTCATAGCAACATCAATCTGAGAACATAGTGGACACTAGGGATCAAGCCCTAACAAGACTAACTCGATTACATGATAAATCTCATCCAACCCATCACCGTCTAGCAAGCCTACGATGGAAGTACTCACGAACATCGGGGAGCATCATGAAATTGGTGATGAAGGATGGTTGGTGATGACGACGGCGTCGATTTCCCCTCTCCGGAGCCCAAATCAGACTCCAGATCTGCCCTCCCGAGGAATAACAGGAGGTGGTGGCGGCTCCGTATCGTAAAACGTGCTGAACTCTTCTCCCTGATTTTTTTCTCCCCGAATATGAATATATAGAGTTGGAGTTGAGGTCGGTGGAGCTCCAGGGGGCCCACAAGACAGGGGGGTGCGCCCTAGGGGGGGGGCGCCCCCCTGGCTTGTGGCCAGGTCGTGGACCCCCTCCGGTTGATTCTTTCGCCAGTATATTTTATTAATTCCAAAAATATTCTCCGTAAATTTTCAGGTCAATCCGAGAACTTTTATTTCTGCACAAAAATAACACCAAGGCAATTCTGCTGAAAACAGCGTCAGTCCGGGTTAGTTTCATTCAAACCATGCAAATTAGAGTCCAAAACAAGGGCAAAAGGGTTTGGAAAAGTAGATATGATGGAGACGTATCAAGGGCTTTAGGCTCCGTATCGTGAAACGCGATGAACTCTTCTCTCTGATTTTTTTCTCCCCGAATAGGAATATATAGAAGTGGAAACGAGGTCGGAGGAGCCACAGGGGGCCCACAAGCCACATGGGCGCGCCCTAGGGGAGGAGCATCAGCATAGCGACAGTTGATTCTTTCGCCAATATTTTTTATTAATTCCAAAATTATTCTCCATAAATTTTCAGGTCAATCCGAGAACTTTTATTTCTGCACAAAAATAACACCAAGGCAATTCTGCTGAAAACAGCGTCAGTCCAGGTTAGTTTCATTCAAATGATGCAAATTATAGTCCAAAACAAGGGCAAAAGAGTTTGGAAAAGTAGATACGATGGAGACGTGTCAACTCCCCCCAAGCTTAACCCATTGCTTGTCCTCAAGCAATTCAGTTGACAAACTGAAAGTGATAAAGAAAAACTTTTACAAACTCTGTTTGATCTTGTTGTTGTAAATATGTCTAACTGATGTTCAGGTTTTCAGCAAAGATTATGGACTGACCATATTCACAATAACACTTAGGTCTCACATTTACTCATATCAATGGCATAATCAACTAGCGAGCAATAATAATAAATCCCGGAGGACAACAATTTTTTTCAAAACAATCATGATACAATATGATATAATGGTATCTCGCTAGCCCTTTCTGAGACCGCAAAACATAAATGCAGAGCACCTTTGAAGAACAAGGACTGACTAGACAATGTAATTCATGGTAAAAGAGATCCAGTCACACTCATACTCAATATCAATTAATAGCAAAGCATACAAATGACGGTGGTGCTCTCTAATTGGTGCCTTATATAAGAGGAGGATGACTCAACAGTAAAGTAAAATAGATAGGCCCTTCGCCGAGGGAAACATTGATTTGCAGAGGTGCCAGAGCTCGAGCGTTTAAAATAGAGATGAATGATAATTTTGAGCGGTATGCTTTCATTGTCAATGTACCAACCAAGAGATTTCACCATCTTCCATGCTAGATAAATTATAGGCGGTTCCCAAACAGAATAGTAAAGTTTTTTCTCCCCCTCCACCAATGAAACACACTCCACGGCGGGCCGAATCCACGGGTACCGTCCATACAAACAACAGTCCTGGGGGAGTTTTGTTTCATTATATTTTGATTTGATTTTTGAGCATGGAACTGGCACTACGGGAATCAGCTAGTTTGCCGTCAGGCATGTACAGACGGCAAAGAGAGGAATACAGACGGCAAAGAGTTTGCCGTCAGCCGGCAAAATTAGACGGCAAAGCCAAAGTCGGCAAAAGCATACTTTGCCGTCTGCTTTTCGTCGGGATGACGGCAAAGAATTTGCTGTCACGTTTTCTCCCGTGGCAGACGGCAAAGAGAGATTTAGGGTTTTCTGTTAGCAGGTGGCCCCCACGTGGCTTTGCCGTCTGCCTCATAGTCTAATAGACGGTGAACTTTTTTTAGTTAATTAAAAAAAAGCGTCCGTCCGGGCGTCCGGCGAGCAGAGTGTCCAGCGTCTGGCGAGCAGCATGTCCGGCGTCCTGCGTACAAATTGGCCGGAGGAACAGAGGCGACGGCGGACATGGTCGGAGCAGCAGCTATGACGTGCAGAGGCTGGCGCGGCGAGCCGTGCCGGCAAGCAGAGCGCGGAGGCAACGGTGAGACGCGGGGCCGGGCCAGCGGCTTGCGGCTGCAACAGGGAGACGCGGGGCCGGGCTGGTGACGTGAGACGGGGCCGGCGAGGGGCGAAGCCCAGACGCGGACGGGCCGAGTGAGGAGGCCACGCCACGCCGCGCCGCCCGCGCTGCTCGCCGAAGTGAGGAGGCGCCGAAGGGAGGAGGCCGAGCTGCTCACCGGCCCGCGCCGTGCCGCGCCGCGGCTTCCGCGCTGCTCGTCGGAGTGAGGAGGCATCGGAGGAAGGAGCCGCCAGAGGGAGGAGGCCGCGCTGCCTGGAGTGAGGAGGCGCTTGATGGAGTAGGCCGCGCTGCTCGCCGGCCCGTGCCGCGCCGCCCGCGCCTCTTTCTCTCCTCGCCCGCGCCGCTCGCTCTTGCCACTGCACTCTGCTCCGTAAGAGAGAGAGAGGGGTACGTGGGAGACAAACAATCACGTGGGAGAGAGAGATCGTGGGATAAGGGAGAGAGAGAGATCGGTGGGTTGGGCGGCCCATCGTGGGAGTGCACACTGGGTGGACCAGATCACGCCACGTCATCGATCCATGGGATCGATCCGCGTGGTGTGCTTCTGCTTTGCCTTCTGCGTTTTTTATAACAGACGACAAAGAGCATACTTTGCCATCTGTAATAAAAAACACAGACGGCAAGGAACTTTGTCGTCTGTGTTTTTTATTACAGACGGTAAAATATGCTGTTTGCCGTCTGTAATAAAAAACGCAGACGGCAAAGATCTTTGCCGTCTGTGTTTCTTTTTGCAGACGGCATAGTGAGTTCTTTGCCGTCTGTGTTTTTTTTCGCTGACGGCAAAGTATATTTTGCCGTTAGTTTTTCTTTGCCGTCTGTAGATGACGGCAAATGCTTTCTTTGTCGTCTACCGGACGAAAAGCTGACGACAAAGACGCCGCCTGACGGCAAATTAGTTGTTTCCCATAGTGTGGGCATTCCGATTGCCAGCCACTTTCTCGTGAATGATAGTGAATCAACACATATCGTGAGAATAACCCACCTAGCATGGAAGATACTGACCGCCCCCAGTCGCTACATGAGCGATTCGGGCATACAAAACAGAATATTATTTGAAGGTTTAGAGTTTGGCACATGCAAATTTACTTGGAACGGCAGGTAAATACCGCATATAGGTAGGTATGGTGGACTCATATGGAACAACTTTGGGTTTAAGGAAATGGATGCACAAGCAGTATTCCCGCTTAGTACAAGTGAAGGCTAGCAAAAGACTAGGAAGCGACCAACTAGAGAGCGACAATAGTCGTGAACATACTTTGAGATTAACCAACATTGAATACAAGCATGAGTAGGATATAAATCACCATGAACATAAATATCGTGGAGGCTATGTTGTTTTTGTTTCAACTACATGCGTTCACATGTGCCAAGTCAAGCCACTTAAATCATTCAGAGGAGGATACCATCCTATCCTACTACATCACAACCATTTTAAAATGCATGTTGGCACTCAAGACAAACCATTATTCACTCCTAGATAATTAAGCATGGCATGAGCAACTATAATCTCTAATTGTCATTGCAAACATGTTTCATCCATAATGAGCTGAACTCAGAACGATGAGCTAATCATACTTACAAAAACAAAATAGGTCGAGTTCATACCAGCTTTTCTCCATCTCAATCCTTTCATCATATATCGTCATTATTGCCTTTCACTTGCATGACCGAACGGTGTGAATAATAATAATAATAATAATAATAATAGTGCACGTGCATTGAACTAAGCTGGAATCTGCAAACAATAACTCAAAGGAGAAGACAAGGTAATATGGGCTCTCTGATAGATAAACAATGATGCATATGAGAGCCACTCAGCATTTTCATCGTGGTCTTCTCCTTACGACCCAAAGAAAAGAAATTTCAAAACAAGAACAAGAAAAACTATTTACACGACAAAGCTCCCAACTTAGCAAAAGAAGAACGAGAAATCTTTTTGGGATTTCTTTTAATCCAACAACTAAACAAACTTGAAAGTAAAGCTAGAACTAGTTTTTTGGATTTTCTCAAGGTTTATTAAGCACACAAGAAGAAAGCGAGAAAAAGAAATGAACTAACATGGATAATACAATGAAAAAGTATGAACACCGACAACTGGAATGAATGTGTGAACATGAATGTAATGTCGGTGAGAAATACGTACCCCCCCAAGCTTAGGCTTTTGGCCTAAGTTGGTCTAGTGCCATGGCTAGCTCGGATAATATCCAAAATCATAGTTGGGTTTGTACTGGGCTGCGGCGGCTACTGCCTGAACAGCTGCAGCGTGGAGGCAAGCGGCTTCCGCCTCTCTCTCATACTCATTTGCCTCCTCTCTGCTTATAAAGTGTCTTCGTTTTTCCTGAAAGTTAAAGAAGGCAGGAGCAGGAAGGGTAATATGGACAGCACGCTGTCTGTCAAAAATTAGTCGATACAGGAGGGACTGTTCGTTCCTCTCAAGAAACTGGTAGCGCACCAAAGCCTCATAATCAAGAAAAGCAGGTGGTAACTCAATATCATTCTCCCTTATGGGTACCCCAAGATAATTAGCTACACGAGTGGCATAAATTCCACCAAAGAAATCTCCATCCTTAGCATTAAGATGTAACCTCCTGGCAATAATAGCCCCCAAGTTATATCGTCTATCTCCCATTACCGCACTCTTAAGAATACTAAGATCAGGTACGCAAAGGTGGCTATGATTATGTTTACCGTTAATACATCTACCTATGAAGAGAGCAAAATAATGTATAGCAGGAAAGTGAATGCTCCCCAAAGTAGCTCGTGTAATGTTTCTAGTTTCTCCCACAGTGATGCTAGCAAGGAAATCATTATATTCAGTCTTGTGAGGATCACTATGGTTGCCCCATTGTGGAATTTTGCATGCATCATTAAAATCTTCCAGGTCCATGGTATATGATTCATCATAAAGATTAAATAGAATGGTATGCGTATTACGCCTGGATGAAAATTCAAACCTCCGCACGAAGGAATCAGTGAGTTGATAATATTGCTTGCATTGGTCTAAAATGAAATCTTCAAGGCTAGCATTTCATATGTATGTGTAAAATTCTTCCTTGAAACCTGCCTGAACCATGAATTGATCTCCCGGCCATTCACAGGGCTGCACTTGTGCTTCCCTCGGTGGTTCAAAATCGGGCTCACGTAACGCGAGTCTCGGGACCTTCTTGCTCGAGGGACCACCTTGGTACATTCTCCTCAACATCTTTTCTTTCTCTGAATTTTTTTTGAAATTTTTAGTAGCTGAAAATAAATGTGAACAAAACTCAACAAAACTTATAGCAATTACTCCCACAAAACTTATAACAAAACTCAACAAAAATTTTAGTGCCTAGAGGATATATCATGCATCAAAACTACTTGGGACCATACAAATTTGACATGCAAGCTCAAGAACAAGTTCACCACAGCAGCAAAAAATTTGCAATATATAAAGTACTAGAACAAAACTAATTGGACCATTGGAGGAGTCACATACCGAAGAACAATCTCCCCAAAACAGGTTTGCAAATGGAGCTTTACACAAGGAGATCGAAAATGGCAGCAAGATGAGCTAGAACACGGGTTTGAGCAATGGTGGGATTTTTTCTGGAGGAAGACGAAGTGGATGGGTGCTGGAATAAGTGAGGGGGACCCACGTGGGACCCACAAGCCAGGGGGGCGCACCCAGGGGGGTGGGCGCGCCCTGCAGGCTTGTGGCCCACTGGTGCAACCCCCTGATGTGTTCTCAGTGCCAAAAATTCTTAAATATTCCAGAAAAAATCATACTACATTTTCAGGGCATTTGGAGAACTTTTATTTTCAGGCCATATTTTTATTGCACGGATAAATCAGAAAACAGAAAAATAATAGCATTTTTACTTTATTTAATCTAAATAACAGAAAGTAAAAGTTGGGTACAGAGGGTTGTGCCTTCTAAATTCATCCATCTCATGCCCGTCAAAAAGAATCCATCAATAAGGTTGATCAGGTCTTATTGACAAACCTTTTTCGAGTAAGATGAAACCAGAGAATTTTCGAATAACACTAAGTTACCTCAACGGGGACAGGCATCTCCCCTATCATAATTATTTCGTATTTCTTCTTTACAGTAGGGAGAGGGAATTTAAAGCCTCCAATAGTAATTGTTGGAATTTCTCAAATGGAATTGATACTATGAACTTGAGGTTGTTTCTTCGGAAAGTGTATTGTATGCTCATTACCATTAACATGAAAAGTGACATTGCCTTTGTTGCAATCAATAACAGCCCCTGCAGTATTAAAAAAAGGTCTACCAAGGATGATCGACATACTGTCGTCCTCGGGAATATCAAGAATAACAAAGTCCGTTAGGATAGTAACGTTTGCAACCACAACAGGCACATCCTCGCAAATATCGATGGGTAAAGCGGTTGATTTATCAGCCATTTGCAAAGAGATTTCAGTAGGTGTCAACTTATTCAAATCAAGTCTACGATATAAAGAGAAAGGCATAACACTAACACCAGCTCCCAAATCACATAAAGCAGTTCTAACATAATTTCCTTTAATAGAGCATGGTATAGTAGGTACTCCGGGATCTCCTAGTTTCTTTGGTACTCCACCCTTAAAAGTATAATTAGCAAGCATGGTGGAAATCTCAGCTTCCGGAATCTTTCTTTTATTAGTCACAATATCTTTCATATACTTAGCATAAGGAGACATTTTCAGAATATCAGTCAAGCGCATACGCAAAAAGACAGGTCTAAGCATTTCAACAAAGCGCTCAAAATCCTCATCATCCTTTTTCTTGGATGGTTTAGGAGGAAAGGGCATGGGTTTCTGAACCCATGGTTCTCTTTCTTTACCATGCTTCCTAGAAACAAAGTCTATTTTATCATATCTCTTATTCTTAGGTTGTGGGTTATCAAGATCAACAGCAGGTTCAATCTCCACATCATTATCATTACTAGGTTGAGCATCAACATGAACATCATCATTAATATTATCACTAGGCTCATGTTCATTACCAGATTGTGTCTCAGATCAGAAATAGAGATATCATTTGGATTCTCAGGTGTATCTCTAACAGGTTCACGAGCAGCATGCAAAGTCCTATCATCATTCTTTTTCCTTCTACTGCTAGAATGACTAGGTGCATCAGTATTAATTTTCTGAGAATCTTGCTCAATTCTCTTAGGATGGCCTTCAGGATACAAAGGTTCCTGAGTCATTTTACCACCTCTAGTCACAACTCTAACAGAATGATCATTGTTCTTACTATTCATCTCATTGAGCAAATCATTTTGTGCCTTAAGTACTTGTTCTACTTGAGTAGTTACCATGGAAGCATGTTTACTAATAAGCTTAAGATCATTGACAGTTCTACTCATATAATCACCCAAGCGATCAAGCATGTAAGCATTATGTTTCAATTGTCTACTAACATAAGCATTGAAGTTTTCTTGCTTAACAATAAAGTTATCAAACTCATCCAAGCATTGGCTAGCAGACTTATTATAAGGAATATCTCCTTCATCAAATCTACGGAGAGAATTTACCTCTACTACCTGTGTCGGGGTATCAAGACCATGTATTTCTTCAATAGGTGGTAGATTCTTAACATCTTCAGCTTTAATACCTTTTTCTTTCATAGATTTCTTTGCCTCTTGCATATCTTCAGGACTGAGGAATAGAATACCTCTTTTCTTCGGGGTCGGCTTCGGAGGTAGTTCGGGAATAGTCCAATCATTATCATTGCTCAACATATTATTCAATAGTAGTTCAGCTTGTCCAACAGTTCGTTCCCTGAAAACACAACCAGCACAACTATCTAGGTGGTCCCTAGAAGCATCGGTTAGTCCATTATATAAGATATCAAGTATTTCGTTTTTCTTGAGAGGATGATCAGGCAAATAATTAAGTAATTGGAGAAGCCTCCCCCAAGCTTGTGGAAGACTCTTTTCTTCAATTTGCACAAAGTTATAGATTCCCTGCAAGGCAGCTTGTTTCTTATGGGCAGGAAAATATTTTTCAAAGAAGTAATATATCATATCCTGGGGACTACGCACACAACCAGGAGCAAGAGAATTAAGCCATATCTTAGCATCACCTTTTAATGAGAAAGGAAACAACTTAAGAATATAGTAATAGCGAATTTTTTCCTCATGAGTAAATAGGGTGGCTATATCATTCAATTTAGTAAGATGTGCCACAACAGTTTCAGATTCAAAACCATGGAAAGGATCATATTCAACCAAAGTAATTAACTCAGGATTGACAGAGAATTCATAATCCTTATCAGTAACAAAGATAGGTGAAGTAGCAAACTTAGGATCATATTGCATTCTAGCATTCAAAGATTTTTCCTTCCATTTGCATAGTAATTTCTTAAGATCATCTCTATCCTTACAAGCAAGAAAGTCCCTAGCTACCACTCCTTCTGTAACATAACCCTTAGGTATATTAGGCAATTCATATCTAGGAGAGCTAGGTCTAGCAGGTGTCTCATAGTGTTCAGTTTCAATAATATCATCAGTTTCAGCATTGACTCTAGCAATTTATTCATCAAGAAATTCGCCCAGTGGCACAGTAGTATCAAGCAAAGTATCATCATAAGCATCATGCATGTCAGGACCGGTTTTCCAGGATATTAATTTCCCAGTAAATGGCCCTTGTGCTCACCAGCCCCAGGATTACTGTTAGCTGATGAGACACAATCTTGATACAGAAATTCCAAGCAAATACAAAATATGTAGTACAAGACCATTCTGGCCTATGAGTACAACAAAAGGTTTCTAGTGGTTGAAGGCGGAAGCGGTTTGCGGATCATCAGCGTCTATGGGACTCCCTTTCCCATAGGAACAGCTGACCTGGTTAATTCATATCTTCGCGTGTATGCTATCTTCGATGCCTAGGTTCCGGGGTTGTCGTCGTTGTGCTCCTCTCCAAGCAGGAAATCTGGCCAAGACAATAGCCAGGGACAAGCCAGTGAGTACTTTGAATGTACTCGCAAACATTAAGAACACAAGTATAATATAACAAATGATAATCATGTACTGAAATATTCCAAGATCACTTAGTCAGTCACGAAACAAAATTCATGACACACGCAAGCGGTATTCCATATAAAACATGGATAAGCATTCAGAGAATATAAATAAAATGCACCGTTCGGGTGTCTGAAGCGATGCCTCGAAAGGATAATAATAAAAGACATGCCTCAGTCGGGCGTCTGAGCGACGCCACATAAAGGGCTTATAAAGAAAATAAAATAATAAGCATGCCACAGTCGGGCGTCTGAGCGACACCACATAAAGGGCTTATAAGGAAAATAAATAACAAGCATGCCACAGTCGGGCGTCTGAGCGACACCACATAAAGGGCTTATAAGGAAAATAAATAACAAGCATGCCACAGTCGGGCGTCTGAGCGACACCACATAAAGGGCTTATAAAGAAAATAAATAACAAGCATGCCACAGTCGGGCGTCTGAGCGACACCACATAAAGGGCTTATAAGGAAAATAAATAACAAGCATGCCACAGTCGGGCGTCTGAGCGACACCACATAAAGGGCTTATAAGGAAAATAATCATAGTGAATATCCAGGAGATAGAACCATCCCAGGGTTTTTCAATAATTCAAATCATATAAATGGTTAGTCCACAACAATAATAATAATCAACATCGTCATTTGTCAAAGGTTATGATCAATGTTCCGGTTTAGAAATTTTTCCTTCGAAGACCGACACTAAGACCGGCACTTGACCCATCCCAGACTGTAGTCCTTAACCGCGGACATGGCTATTCGAATAGATATAAACTCTGCAGAGGTTGTACTCTTTACCCACGAGTAATGGATTCCTTTAGTCCACCGAGACTAATTCCGTTTACGGACTTTGAATTGAAAACACACCTAACCTGTACACACCAGCTTAACTTACCGGTGCCTGGAATCACCCACGACACTCGTTAAGCAAAACTCTAAGTGGGGAGGCCACAACCTCGACTAGCATGGGATCACAAAATTTATAACGCGCGCAAACTAGGGGACCTACCCCCTCGGCTCCAACGGGAAACACCCATGCCCCTGGACCAGGTGGCATGCCTACCGGATGCAGCCGGTATCTTCCACCATGGCCTCTCTGTATGGTGTGTGCTAAGAAAGGGGTTGACAACTTACTGAACCGTACCCTACCTGAGGCAGGGACAAGTGGTAGCACGAAGCAAGTATGGGGGTTACTGGCACAAGACTCGATCTACGGTCGACTCAGGAGGTTAAAGTGTTTCCTGCATGATTAGCATAACAATTATATATTCCACAACAACAGACAGAATCACCACTCATCATACCTCACCCTGCCTTACTGAATATATTCGTCTCAACGAAATATCAGTAACAAGCTCGTGTCTACCCAAGACAGAGACTTTCCCGGATTCCTTCAGGTAGGCATGTAAGGCATACGAGGATGAATACTGTCACAAGTATATCAATTCCAACAGCAAGGAATCTTCATCATGCACTCATGAGCATGATCATATCATCACATAAAATAAAGAATACTTCATGTCAAGGTGGTGTTGTAATCGCTTCAAACAACACACACAAATATTATGCCAGTGTTCAGAATGCTTGCCTTCAAAGAGAACGTAGGTGAGGAGCACTCCAAAACTTTTGAAAGTTTTCATCTTCCCTCCAATATCCTATTTTTGAAAATAGTCGAATCAACACACAATTCAAAAACAGTGCAAAACGTTGTGTTGGAAAATTTTCAAATAAATATTAAAATAAACTAGACAAAATTTGAGAATCAACAGAAAAAGAATGAAGTCAAAAGGAGTTTTAGTTTAAAAGATAAGGCCAGTCAAAGTTTGGTCAATTTTCTGATTTAAACTAAAACAAAATAAAAGAAAACGATTCAGATGAAATACGCTTTCGATAGGGGGGGACGTACTTCTGCATTTACGCCTTCACTTAAGCGCCTCGGCGGGATCAGGGGGTCACTGACGGTGGGCCTGCGGGTCCACCAGTCAGGTTTGACCGTTTCCCCCTGTCTCCTTCCTCCCGTGGCCGAGCGGAGCCGGAGCTCAGGCGATCCTCGCCGGCGAACGACGGCTCCTAGGTTCCTTCCGAGGGAGGGAATGGATCCGCCGTTCCAGGGTGATCCTCCCGGTGGTCGAAAAGGTCTCGTGGGCGGAGGGGGTCGCCGGCGGCGAGCTCTGAGCCGGACGGCGCCTTCGGGAGCTAATGGGGTTTTGGCCTAGGGCGGTTCCCGGTTGAGGCTGAGGGGAGGGGTGGCTCCGCAAGGTTGAGGGGAAGTGGATGGAGGCGATAGGGAAAGCTGGAGCGCTCTGGCTATGGCTAATTTAGCCGAGGGACGTCGGCGGCCGAAGTCACCGGGGTTGGGGAAGACGGTGGCGCCCGGCTAAATTGGAGCTAGGGGAGGCTTCCCTCAGCTTCTCTCATGGTGTTGACGAGCTCACGGGGTCCTGGGGGGGCTATTTATAGCCGGAGCATGGCGGTTCCGCGGCGGCAGTGGATAAGAATGTCGGCGAACCGCCGTTCTGTAGCCAAGGGGCGCGTGGCGCTTGGTCGGCGCTAGCGTACGGCCTCGAGGATGAGATCGTCCTATTCTAGAGGGCAGCTGGCGTCCTGAGGCTGCTTGGGTCGCGCTGCAGCGGTGGGGACCGGCTGCTACCGCCGGCGTGCTGCCAAGAAGGGCCTGACGGCGGTGCTGCGGCGAGACAGGGGGTGGCCCGGGTACCTCTGCGGCTCTGGAGGGGTCGAGCGCATGTCCCTACGGGCAGGGAAGGGCCAGGGACGGGGTAGGTGGGGCGCGGCGGCTCGGGTGCGCTTGTCTCCAATAGACGTGCTCTGGGCGCGCCCAGCGCATGCCTACCAGGTGCTCGGCGAAATGACCAGGCCCTCCAGGAGACTCTAATGCACATGGGGTTTAGCAGGGTGGGGTTTTAGGGCAAGGCCAAACTATATGACATGCTGGTTTGGCCGCTGGAGCAAGTCCATAATGCAAGATCATAAGCATGCCATTTCTGTTTATGAACACAGGGTGTTCGACAGAATGCCATGGGCATCAAATGAGGTTATCTGGAGACCAAAATTAACAGGGTGGGGTCTCTTTAGGTACTAGTAATCATGGCATGGTTGGTTTGGGAAAAATCAAAACTTCCTAGTGCAAGTTTTTGAGAAAACCAAATCTGGACAGAAAATACATGCCATTATTGCATGTGCTTAAAATCTACTAATGGTTCTGATCTCCTGGACTTAAGAGTTTCGTAGGGTGGACTACAAGTATGAAAAATCTCATTGGCAACAGGGCAAGATAAAATGGGGTTGCAGTAGAAAATACCAAAATGGACCAGAATGAAGATGAGGATGGTTTGCTCAAATTTTTCAAAACACAAGGTTGTTTCTATGCATAAAAGTGATGTAGGAACCTCATATGTCTTCTACAAATTTTTGTAGAATTTTTAAATGAGGTTACCAGATGGTTGTAGTGCAAAAGAGGCTCTAAAATTATGATAAACCATTTTAAAAGGAATAAAGCTCAGGAAAATAATTATAGAAATATTTCCACTGAGCATATATAACAAAAATGAAATGCTCTTGAGTAGGTACTTAAGTCCAAAAACATTTTAGAAAAGTTTTTACTAGGAGGGAAAACTCCACAACTCAGAAGAAAGGAGTGATCCTGAAATCTGAAGATGATCCAGAAAAGAAAAAAATTCCTGGCAAAATTTTAATTAATAAAATATGGTCAAATTTTTGGGGTGTTACAACACTACCCCCCTTAAGAAAAATCTCGTCCTCGAGATTTCCTAAGGACGGGTTTCAAAAATATTACTCCAGCTATCATGCAACAATAATTCGAAAATCAGATATCCTGCTCACGCCATATGACGTGTTCACAGTGAGAGAGCAAATAATTGGGATAACTACAGTGGGGTACTGGCGCTGCGTGAAGAAATCTACGGCTGGGGAAACCGAGAGATTTCTACTTTTGGCTATGGTAAATTTAGAATAAAATTTCTAAATTTCCAAATTACGCTGGTCGTACCCGAGTGCGCAGTGCTCTCTCTGGCTGACAGGTGGACCCGGGGCCCACTGTCAGTCTCTTCTTCTACCTCTGGCTCTCCTTTCTTCCTCTCTCTCGCGCGCTATCCCGCGCTTTCTCCACCTGCGGTACCTAGCGAGTAGGGCACCTAGGGTCGTACTGCGGTAGTGCGCGGCGTGCTAGCTGCCGGCGCAGCGTGCACTCACCTCGCGGGCCAGTGCGCGGTCGGCACTACTCGCGGATTCGCCTCCGAACACCGGCGATCGAGCGACGTGCGGCGCTGGTGGACTTCGTTCACCGTACACCGATCTCGAGCTATAAAATGACCGCGGTGCTTCTCTCTTCCTCCTCACACCTGGCCTCATTTCTACTTCTTCTTCCTTCTCCTCCATTTCTGTTTGCAGGAGCTTGAGACGAGGCTCTAATGGCGGAGGTGATGCCGGACTAGTACACGATTCTGATGTGCGGAGGGTTGGCGGCAGTGCTGGGGTTCTCCATGCTCTAGTGCGCGATGATCCTTGATGATCGTCGTGATGCTGCTGCTCGAGTGTTGGCTCCTCGCGGCGGCGGTGATCACGAGGATTAAGTGTCGGGGTCGGGTGCTAACTGCTGTCAGTGTGCTGGAGGCAACTTGCACCAGAATAATTACCCACAAGTTTTCTCTTTCACAAACTGTGGTGTGTTAGCGAGGTGATCGGTTAGGTGCAAAATGTGTACGTGATTTTGCAATTAGTGCATGTGGTCGAGTGGTTGTGGCTGTGAGCCTGCTGTTGTGGTGCTGCGTGAATTTAAATCTATGTCATGGAGGAATATTTGTTGCAATGGCTCAAAGAAAATCCCACCTCGAGATTTACTGAAAGCGAAGATAAAAATCACAGCAAAAAAAATTCTCACATTAATTGAAACGAAACAGTTTATTCATAGCATAAACTTAGGATACAACGCACAAGTTGCAACACATAAATAAATGCGAGGATAACAAACATAGTAGTGGCGTCTACAACGTAAACGTCAGATAGGCTAGGTCCTGAGAAAATGTCTCAGGCACAGGGGCACATTCTTCTTCTACCGGAGGAAGCGGATTGACCAGTCTAAGAACGCACCTTTCTTGGTCTGGCCTCAGTGGTCTGCCAATGGCGATCTGAGGATTCAAATCAGCGAGGTTCTGGAGATAACCCATTACTCGCTGGGTCAAACGCTCTTGAGCGATGACGTACTGGGCAAGATTGGCCAGTACCGGGTCCCTCTCAATTCGCCCACCGGGAAAAGATGCTACTTCTCCGGGTGCTGCACGACTCAGGAAGTAATAATACCCCCTTTCGCTGGCATAGGGTACCGCGAATCGAAGGCGAGCAAGCGTTTCGTACGCAGCAGCTTCTATGGCCATTTGCGGAGTCGGCATAGATTTCCCCATGAAGGAGACTTCCGTTGGGTCTTGGTTTGGGTTTGCGGGAGGGATGTGCACTACTGCCCAATATTTCGAGGCGGTTGGGGTGATCCTCGTTTTGAGCAGCTCGTACTGGGGTGGATGGGTAGAACTCATGGTACTGCAGGTAAAGTCCCACAGTATTTTAACAAAACTACCTGGGGTTGCATCTGGAGTTCTCAGATGAATACTAGAGCTCGGCATTGCAAAAATGGCTGTGAGAGCTGTGCACAAAGTGAGGGATGCTTGGTAAGGTCACGAAGTGGCCTCTTATATAGCATCAGGGCTAGATTACCGATTGCGGTGTGGGGGCAAACTAGTTTGTCGGTTCTGCTCTATGGGGGTCGGGGTCAAAGCCACAGATATACATATCTCACAAAAGTGACGTATTACTGTGGGTGCTGTCTGGGGTGGTTTTTGGTAGCTACGCCCAGAATTTAATATGCAACCGCACGCCAAAAACTAATGCGTGGCTACTATTCAAAATAGAGGCACACAAGCAGTCTGCATTTAATTTATGGTGATTACAAGGTCACACTGTTACAAGGCGTAGAGTACTAAGTCTCGGTACTACTCGAGTGACTTAGTCTACCTCGTTAATATCTAGTCGTGCGTGCCTTGTGGACATAGAGGCTTCTCCATGGACTTCACCGTCGGGGTTTGCTGGATGGGGTTGAGGAGCTGCAGGGTCGGGGTAGCGATGATGACCATCGCGGGGGTTGGTGGTCACAATCCCGTTGGAGCGTGTCGCTAAAAGGCGACGAAGCTCTTCCGGGGATACAAATGGATTCCGGTCGGCCGCAGGGGCAGACCTCAAGGACTCAATCGGCTGTCCGAACAGCACGACTGGGTTGTCGGCGTCGGGCACATCTTCTCCTCTCGCCGGGGCTCGACGGACAAGTTCTCCATGAGCTGCGATCAGATCCAGAGTGACCTGATCAAACAATGCCTCTAGTGCACTTACATAGCGCACCAGATGCAGCAATGCAGGATCCGTCTCGTGGTCTCCGTTGGCAACCTGGGGTGGCCTACTATACCCGTCATGGCTGGGGTAGTAGTAGAACGAGCGGCTGTTAACTCTTGGCGACAGGTGTCGGAGTTGAACAATAGCCTCTCGAGCGGCCAGCTGGATGGCTTGTGGCTCAAAGGAAGTTGTCCTTCCGGTGAACCTGTAGGGGCGTTCTGGCGATATACCCCTACCATAGACGTGCACCGTGGCCGAGAATTGGCGGCTCTCACCACTCATGAGCCCTTGGTACACAACATATTCTGGGGGTTCTTCTAATGCAAAGGCACGACGGGTGAGGTTTGCTAACACGGTGACAAAACCTCCAAGGTTGGTTGCTGTGGTCTCATTGTGAACAATGGGGCCAGGCATCTTGGCTTGGTTTGGGGCAGAGGCTGTGCTGTGCTGGGTTGGGGATAGCGTTCCCTTTTATAGCAAAAGAAAACGGAGTCTTCCTTCGCACGCTTGCGAACGAGACAAATTAGGAGTCGGTCACTGGCGCGTGATCGACAGGCTAGGCTGATAGGTTGGGCACCGACTGCCAAAAGGTGTCGGGTCACCGTGTGGCTATCATACATGAGAAGCTTGGCTAGGGTTAGGCTAAGGTCTAGTGGGTGGGTTAACCTAGGTTTATTGACCTGGCTAAGATAGGATCAGCCAATGGTCAGCCTGGCTCTGATACCAAGGTTGTCAGGACCGGTTTTCCAGGATATTAATTTCCCAGTAAATGGCCTTGTGCTCACCAGCCCCAGGATTACTGTTAGTTGATGAGACACAATCTTAATACAGAAATTCCAAGCAAATATAAAATATGTAGTACAAGACCATTCTGGCCTATGAGTACAACAAAAGGTTTCTAGTGGTTGAAGGCGGAAGTGGTTTGCGGATCATCAGCGTCTATGGGACTCCCATTCCCATAGGAACAACTGACCTGGTTAATTCATATCTTCGCGTGTCTGCTATCTTCGATGCCTAGGTTCCGGGGTTGTCGTCGTTGTGCTCCTCTCCAAGCAGGAAATCTGGCCAAGACAATAGCCAGGGACAAGCCAGTGAGTACTTTGAATGTACTCGCAAACATTAAGAACACAAGTATAATATAACAAATGATAATCATGTACTGAAATATTCCAAGATCACTTAGTCAGTCATGAAACAAAATTCATGACACACGCAAGTGGTATTCCATATAAAACATGGATAAGCATTCAGAGAATATAAATAAAATGCACCGTTCGGGTGTCTGAAGCGATGCCTCGAAAGGATAATAATAAAAGACATGCCTCAGTCGGGCGTCTGAGCGACGCCACATAAAGGGCTTATAAAGAAAATAAAATAATAAGCATGCCACAGTCGGGCGTCTGAGCGACACCACATAAAGGGCTTATAAGGAAAATAAATAACAAGCATGCCACAGTCGGGCGTCTGAGCGACACCACATAAAGGGCTTATAAGGAAAATAAATAACAAACATGCCACAGTCGGGCGTCTGAGCAACACCACATAAAGGGCTTATAAAGAAAATAAATAACAAGCATGCCACAGTCGGGCGTCTGAGCGACACCACATAAAGGGCTTATAAGGAAAATAATCATAGTGAATATCCAGGAGGTAGAACCATCCCAGGGATACTCAATAATTCAAATCATATAAATGGTTAGTCCACAACAACAATAATAATCAACATCATCATTTGTCAAAGGTTATGATCAATGTTCTGGTTTAGAAATTTTTCCTTCGAAGACCGACACTAAGACCGGCACTTGACCCATCCCACACTGTAGTCCTTAACCGCGGACATGGCTATTCGAATAGATATAAGCTCTGTAGAGGTTGTACTCTTTACCCACGAGTAACGGATTCCTTTAGTCCACCGAGATTAATTCCGTTTACGGACTTTGAATTGAAAACACACCTAACCTGCACACACCAGCTTAACTTACCGGTGCCTGGAATCACCCACGACACTCGTTAAGCAAAACTCTAAGTGGGGAGGCCACAACCTCGACTAGCATGGGATCACAAAATTTATAACCCGCGCAAACTAGGGGACCTACCCCCTCGGCTCCAACCGGAAACACCCATGCCCCCGGACCAGGTGGCATGCCTACCGGATGCAGCCGGTATCTTCCACCATGGCCTCTCTGTACGGTGTGTGCTAAGAAAGGGGTTGACAACTTACTGAACCGTACCCTACCTGAGGCAGGGACAAGTGGTAGCACGAAGCAAGTATGGGGGTTACTGGCACAAGACTCGATCTACAGTCGACTCAGGAGGTTAAAGTGTTTCCTGCATGATTAGCATAACAATTACATACTCCACAACAACAGACAGAATCACCACTCATCATACCTCACCCTGCCTTACTGAATATATTCGTCTCAACGAAATATCTGTAACAAGCTCGTGTCTACCCAAGACAGAGACTTTCCCGGATTCCTTCAGGTAGGCATGTAAGGCATACGAGGATGAATACTGTCACAAGTATATCAATTCCAACAGCAAGGAATCTTCATCATGCACTCATGAGCATGATCATATCATCACATAAAATAACGAATACTTCGTGTCAAGGTGGTGTTGTAATCGCTTCAAACAACACACACAAATATTATGCCAGTGTTCAGAATGCTTGCCTTCAAAGAGAACGTAGGTGAGGAGCACTCCAAAACTTTTGAAAGTTTTCCTCTTCCCTCCAATATCCTATTTTTGAAAATACTGGAATCAACACACAATTCAAAAACAGTGCAAAACGGTGTCTTGGAAAATTTTCAAATAAATATTAAAATAAACTAGACAAAATTTGAGAATCAACAGAAAAAGAATGAAGTCAAAAGGAGTTTTAGTTTAAAAGATAAGGCCAGTCAAAGTTTGGTCAATTTTCTGATTTAAACTAAAACAAAATAAAAGAAAACGATTCAGATGAAATACGCTTTCGATAGGGGGGGACGTACTTCTGCATTTACGCCTTCACTTAAGCGCCTCGGCGGGATCAGGGGGTCACTGACGGTGGGCCTGCGGGTCCACCAGTCAGGTTTGACCGTTTCCCCCCTGTCTCCTTCCTCCCGTGGCCGAGCGGAGCCGGAGCTCAGGCGATCCTCGCCGACGAACGACGGCTCCTAGGAGCCTTCCGAGGGAGGGAATGGATCCGCCGTTCCAGGGCGATCCTCCCGGTGGTCGAAAAGGTCTCGGGGGCGGAGGGGGTCGCCGGCGGCGAGCTCTGAGGCGGACGGCGCCTTCAGGAGCTAATGGGGTTTCGGCCTAGGGCGGTTCCCGGTTGAGGCTGAGGGGAGGGGTGGCTCCGCAAGGTTGAGGGGAAGTGGATGGCGGCGATAGGGAAAGCTGGGGCGCTCTGGCTACGGCTAATTTAGCCGAGGGACGTCGGCGGCCGAAGTCACCGGGGTTGGGGAAGACGGTGGCGCCCGGCTAAATTGGAGCTAGGGGAGGCTTCGCTCAGCTTCTCTCATGGTGTTGACGAGCTCACGGGGTCCTGGGGGGGGCTATTTATAGCCGGAGCATGGCGGTTCCGCGGCGGCAGTGGATAAGAATGTTGGCAAACCGCCGTTCTGTAGCCAAGGGGCGCGTGGCGCTTGGTCGGCGCTAGCGTACGGCCTCGAGGATGAGATCGTCCTATTCTAGAGGGCAGCTGGCGTCCTGAGGCTGCTTGGGTCGCGCTGCAGCGGTGGGGACCGGCTGCTACCGCCGGCGTGCTGCCAAGAAGGGCCTGACGGCGGTGCTGCGGCGAGACAGGGGGTGGCCCGGGTACCTCTGCGGCTCTGGAGGGGTCGAGCGCGTGTCCCTACGGGCAGGGAAGGGCCAGGGACGGGGTAGGTGGGGCGCGGCGGCTCGGGTGCGCTTGTCTCCAATAGACGCGCTCTGGGCGCGCCCAGCGCATGCCTACCAGGTGCTCGGCGAAATGACCAGGCCCTCCAGGAGACTCTAATGCACATGGGGTTTAGCAGGGTGGGGTTTTAGGGCAAGGCCAAACTATATGACATGCTGGTTTGGCCGCTGGAGCAAGTCCATAATGCAAGATCATAAGCATGCCATTTCTGTTTATGAACACAAGGTGTTCGACAGAATGCCATGGGCATCAAATGAGGTTATCTGGAGACCAAAATTAACAGGGTGGAGTCTCTTTAGGTACTAGTAATCATGGCATGGTTGGTTTGGGAAAAATCAAAACTTCCTAGTGCAAGTTTTTGAGAAAACCAAATCTGGACAGAAAATACATGCCATTATTGCATGTGCTTAAAATCTACTAATGGTTCTGATCTCCTGGACTTAAGAGTTTAGTAAGGTGGACTACAAGTATGAAAAATCTCATTGGCAACAGGGCAAGATAAAATGGGGTTGCAGTAGAAAATACCAAACTGGACCAGAATGAAGATGAGGATGGTTTGCTCAATTTTTTCAAAACACAAGGTTGTTTCTATGCATAAAAGTGATGTAGGAACCTCATATGTCTTCTACAAATTTTTGTAGAATTTTTAAATGAGGTTACCAGATGGTTGTAGTGCAAAAGAGGATCTAAAATTATGAGAAACCATTTTAAAAGGAATAAAGCTCAGGAAAATAATTATACAAATATTTCCACTGAGCATATATAATAAAAATGAAATGCTCTTGAGTAGGTACTTAAGTCCAAAAACATTTTAGAAAAGTTTTTACTAGGAGGGAAATCTCCACAACTCAGAAGAAAGGAGTGATCCTGAAATCTGAAGATGATCCAGAAAATAAAAATTTAATTTCCTGGCAAAATTTTAATTAATAAAATATGGTCAAATTTTTGGGGTGTTACAATGCATAGCAGAAGTGGCATCATCAATTACTTGCGACATATCAGAATCAGTAGCAGGTGGTGGTGTCGCAAATTTACTCATAACAGAAGGTGAATCAAGTGCAGAGCTAGATGGCAGTTCCTTACCTCTCCTCGTAGTTGAGGGATAGATCTTGGTTTTTGAGTCTTTCAAATTCTTCATAGTGATCAACAGATATAAATCCCAAGTGACTCAGAGAATAGAGCTATGCTCCCCGGCAACGGCGCCAGAAAAAGGTCTTGATAACACACAAGTATAGGGGATTGCAACAGTTTTCGAGGGTAGAGTATTCAACCCAAATTTATTGATTCGACACAAGGGGAGCCAAAGAATATTCTCGAGTATTAGCAGCTGAGTTGTCAATTCAACCACACCTGAAAGACTTAATATCTGCAGCAAAGTATTTAGTAGCAAAGTAGTATGGAAGTAACGGTAACAGTAGCGGTTTTGTAGCAATCGTAACAGTAGTAACGGAAAAGTAACTTAGCAAAGATCAATGTATGAAAAGCTTGTAGGCAATGGATCAGTAATGGATAATTATGTCGGATGGCATTCATCATGCAACGGTCATAACATAGGGTGACACAGAACTAGCTCAAATTCATCAATGTAATGTAGGCATGTATTCCGTATATAGTCATACGTGCTTATGGAAAAGAACTTGCATGACATCTTTTGTCCTACCCTCCCGTGGCAGTGGGGTCCTAATGGAAACTAAGGGATATTAAGGCCTCCTTTTAATAGAGAACCGGACCAAAGCATTAGCACTTAGTGAATACATGAACTCCTCAAACTACGGTAATCACCGGAAAGAATCCAAGTTATTGTCACCCTGGGCGATGCGGATCATAACTCATAATAGGTGTCTACAACTTGCAAGATAGGATCAAGAACACATATATATTCATGAAAACGTAATAGGTTCAGATCTGAAATCATGGCACTCGGGCCCTAGTGACAAGCATTAAGCATAGCAAAGTCATAGCAACATCAATCTCAGAACATAGTGGATACTAGGGATCAAACCCTAACCAAACTAACTCGATTACATGGTAAATCTTATCCAACCCATCACCGTCCAGCAAGCATACGATGGAATTACTCACGAACGGCGGAGAGCATCATGAAATTGGTGATGAAGGATGGTTGGTGATGACGATGGCATCGACTTCCCCTCTCCGGAGCCCAAAACAGACTCCAGATCTCCCCTCCCGAGGAAGAACAGGAGGTGGCGGCGGCTCCGTATCGTGAAACGCGATGAACTCTTCTCTCTGATTTTTTTCTCCCCGAATAGGAATATATAGAAGTGGAAACGAGGTCGGAGGAGCCATAGGGGGCCCACAAGCCACAGGGGCGCGCCCTAGGGGGGTGGGCGCGCCCCCCTGGCTTGTGGCCAGGTGGTGGGCCCCCTGCAGTTGATTCTTTTGCCAATATTTTTTATTAATTCAAAAATTATTCTCCGTAAATTTTCAGGTCAATCCAAGAACTTTTATTTCTGCACAAAAATAACACCAAGGCAATTCTGCTGAAAACAGCGTCAGTCGGGGTTAGTTTCATTAAAATCATGCAAATTAGAGTCCAAAACAAGGGCAAAAGAGTTTGGAAAAGTAGATACGATGGAGACGTATCAATGTGCGATAGCGGGAATGGGTCTTGGGGGCAGGCTTTGTTGAGGCTCGTGAAGTCGACGCACATACGCTTCTTGTTGGGGAACGTTGCATGGGAAACAAAAATTTTCCTACGCACACACAAGATCTATCCATGGTGATGAGCATCTACGAGAGGGAGAGTGAATCTACATACCCTTGTAGATCGCTAAGCGGAAGCGTTAATAAACGCGGTTGATGTAGTCGAACGTCTTCGCGATCCAAATCGCCGAGCGTCCCGCGATCCAATCACGATCCTTCCGATCTAGTGCCGAACGGACGGCACCTCCGCGTTCAACACACGTACGGCTTGATGACGCCTTCACCTTCTCGATCCAGCGAGCGATGGTGAAGTAGTGGTTGAGTTCCAGCAGCACGACGGCGTGGTGATGGTGGTGAGGAACAATCTCTGCAGGGCTTCGCCAAGCACTACGGAGATTATGACGGAGGAACTAGAGGGTTAGGGTTGCCGCACACGGCTTGGGGAAATCTTGATGTGTCCCGTGTGCTAGCCCTGCCCCTCTATTTATATGTTGAGCCTTGGGGTCTAAACTTGGAGTAAAAGCCTCCTCCGGGTCGGTTTTGCCCGCACAAGGTCGGTTTGGCCCGCAGGGAAAGAGTCCAACTCGGATCCCTGCCGAACCGTGCACAGCCGCGCACAAGCGGTAGTACCGCTTCACACAAGCGGTAGTACCGCTTGGGCGGTAGTACCGCTTCACACAAGCGGTAGTACCGCTTACGCGGCAGCAAAACTACTTTTTGCACTTTCCAATACCTTGTGGGCTTTATCCCTTTGGCTCATATAAAGTGTTGCTGCACCCGAACACTTCGGTAAACATCCGGAATCCCTTCCGGTGAACTCTGGAACTCTTCCGGAGATCGAAACACTATTATCACATATATCAGTCTTTACCTCCGGACTATTCCGGAGATCCTCGTCATGTCCGGGATCTTATCCGGGACTCCGAACAACTTTCGGTCACCAACATAATAACTCAATTATACTAATCGTCACCAAACGTTAAGTGTGTAGACCCTGCGGGTTCGAGAACTATGTAGACATGACCGAGACACCTCTACGGCCAATAACCAATAGCGGGACCTGGATGCCCATATTGGCTCCTACATATTCTACGAAGATCTTTATCGGTCGAACCTCTATGTCAAGGATTCAGTTAATCCCGTATGCTGTTCCCTTTGTTCTTCGGTATGTTACTTGCCCGAGATTCGATCGTCGGTATCACTATACCTAGTTCAATCTCGTTACCGGCAAGTCTCTTTACTCGTTCCGTAATACAAGATCTCGTGGCTAACACTTTAGTCACATTGCTTGCAAGGCTCATTGTGATGTTGTATTACCGAGTGGGCCCTGAGATACCTCTCCGTCATACGGAGTAACAAATCCCAGTCTTGATCCATGCCAACCCAACAGACACCCTCGGAGATACCTGTAGAGCACCTTTATAGTCACCCAGTTACGTTGCGACGTTTGATACACACAAGGTATTCCTCCGGTGTTAGTGAGTTGCATGATCTCATGGTCAAAGGAACAGATACTTGACATGCAGAAAACAATAGCAATAAACTGACACGATCAAATGCTACGTTTACAGTTTGGGTCTTATCCATCACATCATTCTCCTAATGATGTGATCCCGTTATCAAATGACATCTCATGTCAATGGCTAGGAAACCTTAACCATCTTTGATCAACGAGCTAGTCAACTAGAGGCTTACTAGGGACACAGTGTTGTCTATGTACCCACACATGTATTTGAGTTTCCAATCAATACAATTATAGCATGGATAATAAACGATTATCATTAACAAGGAAATATAATAATAACCAATTTATTATTGCCTCTAGGGCATATTTCCAACAGTCTCCCACTTGCACTAGAGTCAATAATCTAGTTCACATCACTATGTGATTTACATTGTAATGAATCGAACACCCATGCAGTTCTGGTGTTGTTCATGTTTAGCCCTTGGAAGAGGTTTAGTCATCGGATCTGCAACATTTAGATCCGTGTGTACTTTGCAAATATTTATGTCGTCCTCCTTGATGTAATCGCGGATGGAATTGAAACGTCGCTTTATGTGTCTGGTCCTCTTGTGAAATCTTGGTTCCTTGGCTAGAGCAATGGCACCAGTATTATCACAAAACGGAGTCATTGGGTTAAGTGCACTAGGCACTACTCCAAGATCTGTCATGAACTCCTTCATCCAGACACCTTCCTTCGCCGCCTCCGAGGCAGCGATGTACTCCGCTTCGCATGTAGAATCTGCTACCACGCTTTGCTTGGAACTGCACCAGCTAACCGCACCCCCATTAAGAATAAATACGTATCCGGTTTGCGACTTAGAGTCATCCGGATCAGTGTCAAAGCTTGCATCGACGTAACCCTTTACGACGAGCTCTTGATCACCTCCATAAACGAGAAACATGTCCTTAGTCCTTTTCAGGTACTTCAGGATATTCTTGACCGCCGTCCAGTGTTCCATTCCTAGATCACTTTGAAACCTTCCGACCATACTTATGGCAAGGCTGACATCGGGTCTTGTGCACAGCATTGCATACATGATAGAGCCTATGGCCGAAGCATAGGGGATGACACTCATCTTTTCTCTATCTTCTGCAGTCGCTGGGCATTGAGTCTTACTCAACTTCACACCTTGCAAAACAGGCAAGAACCCCTTCTTGGACTGATCCATTTTGAACTTCTTCAAAATCTTATCAAGGTATGTGCTTTGTGAAAGTCCTATTAAGCGTCTTGATCTATCTCTATAGATCTTGATGCCTAATATGAAAGCAGCTTCTCCTAGGTCCTTCATTGAAAAACTCTTGTTCAAATATTCCTTTACGCTTTCCAGCATTTCTATATTGTTTCCAATCAGCAATATGTCATCCACATATAATATTAGAAACGCTATAGAGCTCCCACTCACTTTCTTGTAAATACAAGCTTCTCCGTAAACTTGTATAAACTCGAAAGCTTTGATCACATCATCAAAACGAAGATTCCAACTCCGAGATGCTTGCACCAGTCCATAAATGGATCGCTGGAGTTTGCAAACTTTGTCAGCATTCTCTGGATCGACAAAACCTTCTGGTTGCATCATATACAACTCTTCCTTAAAGAAACCGTTAAGGAACGCTGTTTTGACATCCATCTGCCAAATTTCATAATCGAAAAAGGCAGCTATTGCTAACATGATTCTGACGGACTTAAGCATCGCTACGGGTGAGAAGGTCTCATCGTAGTCAACTCCTTGAACTTGTGAAAAACCCTTTGCCACAAGTCGAGCTTTATAGACGGTGACATTACCGTCCGCGTCCGTCTTCCTCTTAAAGATCCATTTGTTCTGAATGGCCTTACGCCCTTCAGGTAATACTTCCAAAGTCCATACTTTGTTTTCATACATGGATCCCATCTCGGATTTCATGGCCTCTAACCACTTCTCGGAATCCGGGCCCATCATCGCTTCTCCATAGCTCGTAGGTTCATCGTTGTTTAACAACATGACCTCTAAGACAGGGTTGCCGTACCACTCAGGAGTAGTACGCGTCCTTGTCGACCTACGAGGTTCGATAGCAACTTGATCCAAAGCTTCATGATCATCATCATTAACTTCCTCTTCAGCTAATGTAGGCTCCACAGAAACAACTTTCTGCGCTGCACTACTCTCAGGTTGAAGTAAAGGTTCAACAACCTCATCAAGTTCTATCTTCCTCCCACTCAATTCTTTCGAGAGAAACTCTTTCTCAAGAAATGTTCCGTTTTTAGCGACAAACATTTTGCCTTCGGATCTGAGATAGAAGGTATACCCAACTGTCTCTTTTGGGTATCCTATGAAGACGCATTTCTCCGCTTTGGGTTCCAGCTTTTCAGGCTGAAGCTTTTTGACATAAGCATCACATCCCCAAACTTTAAGAAACGACAGCTTTGGCTTCTTGCCAAACCAAAGTTCATATGGCGTCGTCTCAACGGATTTCGATGGTGCCCTATTTAAAGTGAATGCATCTGTCTCTAATGCATAACCCCAAAACGATAGTGGCAAATCGGCAAGAGACATCATAGATCGCACCATATCCAATAAGGTACGATTACGACGTTCGGACACACCATTACGCTGTGGTGTTCCAGGCGGTGTTAATTGTGAAACAATTCCACACTGTCTTAAGTGACTGCCAAACTCATAACTCAGATATTCTCCTCCTCGATCAGATCGTAGGAATTTAATCTTCTTGTTACGATGATTCTCAACTTCACTCTGAAATTGTTTGAACTTTTCAAATGTTTCAGACTTGTGTTTCATTAAGTAAATATACCCATATCTACTTAAGTCATCAGTGAAGGTGAGAAAGTAACGATAACCACCGCGCGCCTCAATGCTCATCGGACCGCACACATCAGTATGTATGATTTCCAATAAGTCACTTGCCCGTTCCATTATTCCAGAGAACGGCGTTTTAGTCATCTTGCCTATGAGGCATGGCTCACATGTGTCAAGTGATTCAAAATCAAGTGACTCCAAAAGTCCATCAGCATGGAGCTTCCTCATGCGTTTTACGCCAATATGACCTAAACGGCAGTGCCACAAGAAAGTGGTATTATCATTATCAATTCTACATCTTTTGGCATCAATGTTATGAATATGTGTATCATTACTATCAAGATTCAATAAGAATAAACCCCTCACATTGGGTGCATGACCATAAAAGATATTACTCATATAAATAGAACAACCATTATTCTCTGATTTAAATGAGTAACCGTCTCGCAATAAACAAGATCCAGATATAATGTTCATGCTTAACGCAGGCACCAAATAACACTTATTTAGGTTCATCACTAATCCCGACGGTAATCGAAGAGCGAGCGTGCCGACGGCGATCACATCAACCTTGGAACCATTTCCCACGCGCATCGTCACTTCGTCCTTTGCCAGCCTCCGTCTATTCCGCAGTTCCTGTTTTGAGTTGCAAATATGAGCAACCGCACCGGTATCAAATACCCAGGCACTACAACGAGAGTTGGTAAGGTACACATCAATAACATGTATATCATATATACCTTGTTTGTTTTTGGCCGCCTTCTTGTCAGCCAAATACTTGGGGCAATTCCGCTTCCAGTGTCCAGTTCCCTTGCAATGAAAACACACAGTTTCTGGTTTGGGTCCAGCCTTGGGTTTCTTCACGAGAGGAGCAACTGCTTTGCCACTCTTCTTGGAGTTACCCTTCTTACCCTTGCCATTTTTCTTGAAACTAGTGGTTTTATTGACCATCAACACTTGATACTCCTTCTGAATTTCAGACTCAACGATTTTCAGCATCGCAAACAGCTCGGCGACTGACTTGTTCATCCCGTGCATGTTATAGTTCAACACGAAGCTCTTGTAGCTAGGTGGCAATGATTGAAGAACTCTGTCAGTGATAGCCTCTGGCGGAAGGGGCATCCCTAACTCAGCCAGACGGGTGGAGTACCCAGACATTCTGAGCACGTGATCACTGATAGACCCGTTGTCCTCCATCTTGCAAGCATAGAACTTATCGGAGATCTCATATCTCTCGATCCGGGCATTCTTCTGAAAGATAAACTTCAACTCCTGGAACATCTCATATGCTCCATGACGTTCAAAACGTCTTTGAAGTCCCGGTTCTAAGCCATACAACATTGCACATTGAACTATTGAGTAATCATCAGAACGAGCCTGCCAGGCGTTCACAACGTCTAGAGACTCAACTGGAGCGGGTGGATCACCAAGCGGTGCATCAAGGACATAAGCCTTCTGGGAAGCCGTAAGGATAATCCTTAGATTACGGGCCCAGTCCACAAAGTTACTTCCATCATCTTTCAACTTAGCTTTCTCTAGGAACGCATTAAAATTCAGGGGTGCTACTGCGCGAGCCATGATCTACAACATAAATACTGCAAAGACAACTTAGACTATTGTTCTTAGATAATGAGTTTAGTTAATCATATTTAAAAAACTCCCACTCAAATTGACATCCCTCCGATCATTCGAGTGTAACATGATCCAAATCCACCAACTCAAGTCCGATCATCACGTGAGTTGAGGTGGTTTCAATGGTGAACATCTTCATGTTGATCATATCTACTATATGACTCATGTTCGACCTTTCGGTCTCTTGTGTTCCGAGGCCATGTCTGTACATGCTAGGCTCGTCAAGTTTAACCCGAGTGTTCCGCACGTGTAACATGGCTTACACCCGTTGTATGCGAACGTAGAGTCTATCACACCCGATCATCACGGCGTGTCTCGAAACGACGAACTTTCGCAACGGTGCACACTTGGGGAGAACACAATTTATCTTGAAATTTAAGTGAGGGATCACCTTATAATGCTACCGTCGTCCTAAGCAAAATAAGATGCATAAAAGGATTAACATCACATGCAAATCATAAGTGACATGATATGGCCATGAACTTGTGCTTTTGATCTCCATCTCCAAAGCACCGGCATGATCTCCATCGTCACCGGCATGACACCATGATCTCCATCATCTTGATCTCCATCAACGTGTCGCCATAAGGTTGTCGCGCCGACTGTTGCTTCCACGACTATAGCTAACGTTTAGCGATAAAGTAAAGCATTACATAGCGCTTAATGATTGACACGCAGGTCATACAATAATTAAAGACAACTCTATGGCTCCTGCCAGTTGCCGTACTCATCGACATGCAAGTCGTGATATTCTATACAAAACATGATCATCTCATACATCACATATATCTCATCATGTAATTGGCCATATCATATCACATCATACCCTGCAAAAACAAGTTAGACGTCCTCTAATTGTTGTTGCAAATTTTACGTGGCTGCTACGGGTTTGCAAGAACCGTTCTTACCTACGCAAAACCACAACGTGGTGTAGTGATTGCTTTTTGATCTTCTAAAAGAACCCTCTTCATTGAAATCGATTCAACTAAAGTGAGAGAGACAGACACCCGCTAGCCATCTTTATGCAACGAAGTTACATGTTAGTTGAAGGAACCTGTCTCGCGTAAGTGTACGCGTAATGTCGGTCCGGGCCGCTTCATCTCACAGTACCGCCGAATCAAATATCAACTAGTAACGGCAAGCAATATGTATACACCCACGCCCACAACTCGTTTGTGTTCTACTCGAGATCTCATCTACGCATAGACCTGGCTCATGATGCCACTGTTGGGGAACGTTGCATGGGAAACAAAAATTTTCCTACGCACACACAAGATCTATCCATGGTGATGAGCATCTACGAGAGGGAGAGTGAATCTACATACCCTTGTAGATCGCTAAGCGGAAGCGTTAATAAACGCGGTTGATGTAGTCGAACGTCTTCGCGATCCAAATCGCCGAGCGTCCCGCGATCCAATCACGATCCTTCCGATCTAGTGCCGAACGGACGGCACCTCCGCGTTCAACACACGTACGGCTTGATGACGCCTTCACCTTCTCGATCCAGCGAGCGATGGTGAAGTAGTGGTTGAGTTCCAGCAGCACGACGGCGTGGTGATGGTGGTGAGGAACAATCTCTGCAGGGCTTCGCCAAGCACTACGGAGATTATGACGGAGGAACTAGAGGGTTAGGGTTGCCGCACACGGCTTGGGGAAATCTTGATGTGTCCCGTGTGCTAGCCCTGCCCCTCTATTTATATGTTGAGCCTTGGGGTCTAAACTTGGAGTAAAAGCCTCCTCCGGGTCGGTTTTGCCCGCACAAGGTCGGTTTGGCCCGCAGGGAAAGAGTCCAACTCGGATCCCTGCCGAACCGTGCACAGCCGCGCACAAGCGGTAGTACCGCTTCACACAAGCGGTAGTACCGCTTGGGCGGTAGTACCACTTCACACAAGCGGTAGTACCGCTCCGGCGGTAGTACCGCTTCACCAAGCGGTAGTACCGCTTACGCGGCAGCAAAACTACTTTTTGCACTTTCCAATACCTTGTGGGCTTTATCCCTTTGGCTCATATAAAGTGTTGCTGCACCCGAACACTTCGGTAAACATCCGGAATCCCTTCCGGTGAACTCTGGAACTCTTCCGGAGATCGAAACACTATTATCACATATATCAATCTTTACCTCCGGACTATTCCGGAGATCCTCGTCATGTCCGGGATCTTATCCGGGACTCCGAACAACTTTCGGTCACCAACATAATAACTCAATTATACTAATCGTCACCAAACGTTAAGTGTGTAGACCCTGCGGGTTCGAGAACTATGTAGACATGACCGAGACACCTCTACGGCCAATAACCAATAGCGGGACCTGGATGCCCATATTGGCTCCTACATATTCTACGAAGATCTTTATCGGTCGAACCTCTATGTCAAGGATTCAGTTAATCCCGTATGCTGTTCCCTTTGTTCTTCGGTATGTTACTTGCCCGAGATTCGATCGTCGGTATCACTATACCTAGTTCAATCTCGTTACCGGCAAGTCTCTTTACTCGTTCCGTAATACAAGATCTCGTGGCTAACACTTTAGTCACATTGCTTGCAAGGCTCATTGTGATGTTGTATTACCGAGTGGGCCCTGAGATACCTCTCCGTCATACGGAGTAACAAATCCCAGTCTTGATCCATGCCAACCCAACAGACACCCTCGGAGATACCTGTAGAGCACCTTTATAGTCACCCAGTTACGTTGCGACGTTTGATACACACAAGGTATTCCTCCGGTGTTAGTGAGTTGCATGATCTCATGGTCAAAGGAACAGATACTTGACATGCAGAAAACAATAGCAATAAACTGACACGATCAAATGCTACGTTTACAGTTTGGGTCTTGTCCATCACATCATTCTCCTAATGATGTGATCCCGTTATCAAATGACATCTCATGTCAATGGCTAGGAAACCTTAACCATCTTTGATCAACGAGCTAGTCAACTAGAGGCTTACTAGGGACACAGTGTTGTCTATGTACCCACACATGTATTTGAGTTTCCAATCAATACAATTATAGCATGGATAATAAACGATTATCATTAACAAGGAAATATAATAATAACCAATTTATTATTGCCTCTAGGGCATATTTCCAACACTTCTTCCCGCACTTCTTCGGGACGACCACTGGGTTAGCGAGCCACTTCGGGTAGCGCACCTCCCGGATGACCCCGGCCTCCTTCAGTTTGCCGACCTCTTGAGCGATGAACGCTTGCTTCTCATGTGCTTTCCTTCTTGCCTTTTGCTTCACTGGACGCGCGTTCGGGCACACCATGAGGTGGTGCTCGATCATGTCCCTTGGGACCCCACCAGGTCGGAGGCGCCCCACGTGAACGCGTCCTTGTTCGCACGGAGGAAGGCCACCAATGCTTCCTCTTAATCTTGGGGCAAGTCGGCCCCGATTGTGAAGGTAGGGCCAGGGTTTCCTTCGTCCACAAGCACCTGCTTCGTCTCCGCCCGATTCTGGGAGAACAACTGCTTCTTCTTTACTGGCGCAACGTCGAAGGCACCCCCGGAGTCCTCCATGGCCTGCGTGGCGTCCCCGGCGCTGGGGCGCGCCGCGGCCGCCGTTTTGTATCCGAGCTTGAGTACGTGGGTCGCGTCCTTGATGCTCCTCACGACGGTGAGGACGCCGCCGCTCCCGGGCATCTTGACGACGTTGTAGCCCGGGTGCATTGCCGCCATGAACTGGGTGAGGGCGGGGTAGCCAAGTATCGCGTTGTACGGGAGGTGGATGTGCGCGACGTCGAAGTTGACCTGCTCGGTGCGGAAGTTGGAGTGGGTGCCGAAGGTGACGGGGAGGCGTACCCGCCCCACGGGGGTGACGGACCCTTCGGCCACCCCCGAGAATGGTCGTGAAGGCGCGAGCTGGTCGCGTGGTAGCTGCAGCGCGTCGAAGGCCTCCACGGAGATGACGTTGAGGCCGGCGCCTCTGTCTATCAGGGTCCTGGAGATGGCCACGCCGCTTATGGTTGGCGTGCACAACATGGGGAGCACTCCCGTGGCTGTCGTCGTCTTGGGGTGGTCGTCGGGGCCGAAGGTGATGTCGACCTCTGGCCACGTAGGGAGCGGCGTTGGCCCGAGATGCGGCCGAGCCGCTCCTACGCGTCAGAGGAACTGCTTGGCCTGGCGGTTGGAGGGAGGCGCCTGCGATCCGCCGAGGATGCAGGCAACCGCGGGGCCGGTCCCGCGCGTCCCGGCGTTACCACGTGCCGGGGACCGGCCAACGTCGGGGATCTCGTTCGCCATGGAGTTGCCGAACTAGGGCTCGACTATCGCCGCGAGTGGGGAAGCTTCGACATGCCCCCTACCTGGCGCGCCAAATGTCGGATTTCGGGCTCCGCTAAACCCTTAAGATTCGAACACAGGGGCATGTGCGGAGCTTCCCTTGCGGCCTTGCCCCTCCCCTAGCTCGCTACTCGATGATTACTACGACGAACTCGCACGATGACGAGGAAGAAGATGAACACGGAGACTTACCCAGGTTCGGGCCGCTGCGAAGCGTAATACCCTACTCCTGCTTTGGTGGATTGCCTCACGGGGAGGTATGGTGGATGAACTAGTACAGTGGTGAACGGCCTCCTGAGGCTCTCGAGTGGTGCTCTCGGCTCTCTATCTTGCCTTGCTCTCTCTCTCTCTCTGTCTCCCTTCTCTATGGTGCAGCCTCGCCTCTATATATAGCAGTGGCCCGGGTCCTCTTCCCTTATCACAATGGCGGGAAGGGGTCCCACAATGGCCAAATTTGAAGGGGGACAAGAGTACATCCCCACCCTGTCTAAAGGTGGTCTTCGCCTGCAAAGCAACTGTCGACGATGCAGTGGTGGGCTTGGCGATGACATCCGCCTGGCGAGGCTCGTGGTCGTGGTCTTGTTGCACCGAAATGGAAACCTTTGGGCGGTGCTTTGGGAACCCGCGTCTGCCCTTGCCTCCTTTGCACCAAAGGGGCAACTGCACCGTCTGGCGCGACTGCGCCTGCCTGTCCTTCCGTGCGTCACCCTTGACTCCTGAGGCTGGGCCTTGCATAGAGATCTCCGCCGCTCCGGAGGGGGCCTGCAGAGGCCTTCCCCCTGTTGGTCTTGGTGCTGCTCTTCCTCGCGAGCCTGGGGTCCTCGCGAGGGCCTTGTCTTGAGTGGAGCCGCGCCTGGCCTAGTTTGGTTGATGTGGTGGGCCACGCCCTGGGCCGTAGGCAGGCAAGTGTGGGTACCCCAGTTCCCAGAACGCTGACAGTATCTTGTCTTGGATAACATACACAGAACTCAGTTCTTAAAGAGGGTCCCAATGAGACAACCCACCATGTACTCCTACATGGCCTCTCATCGCTACCTTTACCAAATCGGATTCACACACTTAGCTCTCACACAACAGGACATGAACACATCCATTTCGATCCATCGCCCATATAGATCAGACCCGACACGACTCTAAGCATAGCAGGCATAGTAAGCAAGCATGGATGAGTAAGCACAACAAGGCTCAAGCAGTTGCTACTCATGCTAAGGAATGGGTTCAACTACCGAGAACATGTAACAGTTGAATCGTCATTGTCCTAATGCAATATAAGAGAGCAGGAGCGGGAGAGTAGGATATTATCAGGATGCTCAAGGGGGGTTGCTTGCCTGACACTTCTGAAGATAACAATGTGTCTTCATCGGTGACAACGATCTCAATGTCGGAACCATCATCTACAGGGAAGGAACACCACCGACAAAATATGAAAGGCACACATTCAATGCAATGCAACAAACATGATGTATGGCATGGCATGTTAAAGCATTGAATTGACCTAGTGCAATAGATAGTCATATTAAGTGGAGTGGAATTCAAATATATACTAAATTCCAACTCCAACACTATTTATTAAATTATCCTAATCATGAAATGTCCTACTTGGTGTTGTTAGCTTTCTCAAACATGCATGATCATGGCATAAACAGATTCCTTGTATTTTTATGATCATTTTTCATATATAACTTTTCTTCATCTGAGTTATGGTTGAATTACTATGATTTTTAGAAGTTTTGAATATTTTCTGAAATTAAATAAATCATTTCTTATTTATTTTAACTCCAGAAAGTCAATTTTGTGCGTTAGCATGACGACACTGTGATGTCAGTGGTCAACTGGGCCAGCCAGGTCAAACCTGACCAGTGGGACCCACTGGTCAGTGTCTTAGCTAATTAACAGGGTTAATTAGCTTTGGGTTAATCCTAACTAAAATATTAGGAGGCCTGGGGCCCAGTGTGAGTGGGTCGTTAGGTTAATTAAACTAATTAATTAATTTAGTGGTTTAACTAAATTTGACCAGGGGCTAGGCCCCACCTGTAGGTGACCTAGGTGGGTCAAACCGTGGTCAAATGGGTCGGCTTCGGTAAGTCTAGGTGGGTTTTCTCTTTTATTTATTTTTCTTATCTTTTCCTTTTTCTGCTCTTTGTTTTATTTTGTTTGGGCAAAATCATAGATCCAAAAACCCTGAAATGTTTTTGGGGTATATCTTGGAATATTTCCATGTCCCACAAAATGTTTCAGAATATTTGAAGCAGCTACAATATTTATAGTGCTTTATTTGACATTTTCAGCAACATTTGCTGCATTAATTAAATGCCAAAAAGAGTTGTTCAAAGTAGATCACCCCTGGTATGTTCTTTCCAACATTTGTCAGAGAGGGGGGAACATTTTTGAAGGGCATTTTGGATTCATTAAAAAATTCAATTATTGGAATTTGTTTATTTGTTGAAGTGCTAGGGTTTGTCATCCCCATTGCAATTTCATTTGAATTTAACCATGATGCCATGATGGTTAATGCAAAGACAAGCAAAGGCTAGCTAGGGCTGTGACAGTTGAGGATGCAATTGCCAATGTAGCCATTGCCATCCCTTCACCACTTGAATCTTCGTTATCAACATCATCATCGGAGGGATACTCTTCTTGAGCCACCAACACCTTTTGAGGCACTTTCTTGGGGAAGTTGTTCTTGTTGGGGAACGACTTGGCTTTGTCTTTGCGAATGAGTTTGCCACAATTGTCTTCCCTCTTCTCATACGGACAATCCACCACAAAGTGATTCACATTGCCACAATTATAGCAAGTCCTCACACGTTGCTTGCCCTTTGACCCACTTGAGTTGTTCTTGGAGAAGTTGGGCTTTGAGTTTCTCTTGTTGACCCAAAATTGCCTTGACGCAAGAGCCATGTGCTCGTGGTAAGCATATTTGGTGTCTTCGGGACAACACTCCTCTTCTTCTTCTTCTTCAACAATAACTTTGGCCTACAAAGCAAGGTTGGGTGAAGATTTCTTTTACCATTGGACACGAGCTAGAGCGTTGTCGGCGGTCTTGTTCAAGATGTTCATGGCAATAAACTCGTCCAACACATCGCTTGAGGTCAAAGAGTGAAAGTCCGGCCTTTGACGAATGACGGAGGACATGGCCTTGTTGAATGGCATGATGGCCTTAAGAAACTTCCGCTTGATCCAATTGTCATCCATATCCTTGCTTCCATGATCTTGAAGAGCAACGGCAATAGTTGTCACTCTCCGGTAGAGCTCATGAGGATCCTCAGCATCTAGCATCACAAATTCATCGGCCTCATCAAGAACCACCTCGAAGTTGGACCATTGAATACTCGAGCTACCCTTGTACATGGAAACAATGTGTTCCCAGCAATCCTTAGCACGAGTGAAAGGACGCAAGTGAGCAAGATCTTCAACGGGGATAACTGCTTGAAGGATGAACAAGGCGAAATGATTGAGTTGATTGTCAGCCTCTTCTCTTGGAGTGAGGTCGCCTGGATCATGAGGGTAGTACCCTTGCTCAATGATTCTCCAAAGTTGTGTTGAGCTGTGATTCAAATGAGACTTGATACAAAAAACCCAATTAGCAAAATCATTCTTAACAAGTTTAGGAGGAGGACCAAGGTTGACAATATGCGGTGGATGGAATGCTCCTCCATAGACCATGGGAGGGGGAACCGAGGCAAGGTTCACCGTCCCGTTCCTAGCTTGGGCCAAATTATCCTTATCACTAGCCCCCTCCTTTCCGAAGTTGACATTCGATTTTGAGATAGTGGGTTGAACCACTCGCAACGTATCGGTAGAAAGCTTGAACTCATTAAGGAATTCTTTGAACATGGATTTGACCTCAGTCATCATAGTGGATTGAAGTGTGGCCAAAGCCACATTTAAATCCTCATGAGAGACCGCGTTCACACCCATGGCCTCGGGTAACTCCACCGATTTATCCCCGTCGTTAACCATACTCAGTGGCGAAACCCTTAATAAAGAGACATAGCTCTGATACCAATTGAAAGGATCGATATGGTTGACTAGAGAAGGGGTGAATAGGCAACTACCAAATTTTAAGCTTTTCTTAACAAATTAGGTTTATCACCAAATAGGTTCTCTAGTGTGCAACTAGATGGGCAACCTATATGATGCTAACAATAACAAGTACATAAACAAGCATATGATACAACACAAGTAAGCTTGGACAAAGTAAAGGTGAGAGATAACCACAAATGGAACCGGTGGAGACGAGGATGCGTTGCCGAAGTTCCTTTCCTTTGAAGGGAAGTACGTCTCCGTTAGAGTGGTGTGGAGGCACAATGCTTCCCAAGATGCCACTAAGGCCACCGTATTCTCCTCACGCCCTCGCACAATGCAAGGTGCCGTGATTCCACTAGTGGTGCCCTTGAAGGCGGCGACCGAACCTTTACAAACAAGGTTGGGGCAATCTCCACAACTTAATTGGAGGCTCCCAACAATACCATGAAGCTTCACCACAATGCAATATGGCTTCGAGGTGACCTCTTCCGTCTAGGGTGCTCAAACACCCAAGAGTTACAAAATCCACACAAGAAAGTATGGGGGAATCAAGTTTCCTTTGGTGGAAGTGTAGATCTAGGTCTCCTCCTTCAATCCCTAGCAAATCAACAAGTTTGAGTGGCTAGATAGAGAGAGAGAGATCGGGGCAAGAAAGCTTGAAGGGCATCAATGAAGGAGAGAGAGGGGCAAGAGGTAGGTGGGAGGTGGGAGAACCACCTCTTTATATAGTGCTCCCAATTTCCAACCGTTACAGCCATTTTTCCATTGCAGCGGCACAACCAGAGATACGGGCGGTAGTACCGGTAGGTCCGGAACAACCGCTCTAGAACCGCTCAACCACCGCATGGAAACAGAGTCGAGGTGGTGGTTATCCCCGGTGCAACCGCTTGATCTGAGTACGGGAGAGGGTAAAGTCCCGAGCGGTACAACCGCTAGGAGACACCGGTAGTACCGGTCAATAAAAATCAACCGGAGCAACCAACCCTCTTCCGCCCAAGTACCACACCACAACAGAACCGTGTCCGGTGGTTGGGCGGTACTGGGCCGGTACAACCGCCTCAGGCTGCCTCATAGGGTTAGCTAGCTGTTGGCGGTACTACCGCCCGGAGGCAGCGGTACAACCGCTGGTACTACCTAAGAGAAGCAAGCCCAGGGTATCACCCCTCGGGCGATGGTTATGCTGGACGTACCGGTGCAAGCCGTACAACCGCTAGAGCCCGCGGTAGAACCACCCAGAGGAAAGAGGCTGCATGGTTAGAAAGGAGGATCTCTCTCACAGAACGGATGACTATGAAGTGGGTGACTAGAAATGCGTACGTGCATTGATTCACCCATGACCTTCCGATGTGAATTCCCTCTTAATAGTACGGGTTCCCCGCGACCAAAGAAATAAACACATAGAGAACACCGTCTTCGTTCTTTTCCGTCCGGAGGGAATGCCTAACCGTCTTGTGTGACAAATGAAGTAACTGTATAACTTGACACACGATTAGATATCAAAATAAGGTGTCATCATCACCAAAACACTAAGGTAGGAGAACGCCCTTACATGGTGCTAGGAATTCAATCATGTGTAGTCAATTGAATCTCTTCTAGTCAGGAGTATGCATTTGCATGATTTTCATTTTTATTTTTATTTTTTCCTATTCCTCATTTTTGTGTTTCTATTTTTGTTCTTCGTAATTTCAAAGAATTCATAAAAAGTTCATACTTTCAAACTTTGTTCAAAATTTCAAATTTTGTTCACTTTTTCAAAAAAATGTTTAGATTCCAAAATTTAGTTCATGTTTTTTATAAAAATGTTCGGAGTCTCAATATTTTGTTCATGTATTTTAAAATGTTTTCATTTTTTACAAAAAATATATTTTTCTCAAAAATTGTGCGGAGATTTGAAATTTGTTCATTTTATTCAAAAGTTATTCACGTTTTTTTATAGAATTTAAGAATTTTGTCTACATTTTCAAAAAATTGTTCAATTTTTTAAATTTTATTCACGCTTTATTTTTTTCTTTAGAATTTCCAAGATATTATTTATGTTTTTCAAAAATAAATTTACTTTTACAGAAACAATTGCTGTATTTTAATCTGTTCACACTTTAAAAAAATTGTTGATATTTTTTCTATAGAATTTTAGAAATTTTATGCCCGTCGAGGCGCTGTCCGTCGCGTCGGTCGAAACCCAACATCGGTCGCCAATGGGAGATGATTAAGAGGCAATCGGATGGCCGAAAATGTCCAAAAATTACGAAATTGTTCAATTTTTTAAATTTTGTTCACGTTTTATTTTTTTTCTACAGAATTTCCAACATATTGTTTATGTTTTTCAAAAATAAATTCACTTTTACAGAAACAATTGCAGTATTTTAACATGTTCACACTTAAAAAAATGTGGATATTTTTTCTATAGAATTTTAGAAATTTTATGCCCGTCGAGGCGCTGTCCATCGCGTCGGTCGAAACCCAACATCGGTCGCCAATGGGAGATGATTAAGAGGCGATCGGATGGCCGAAAATGTCCAAAAATGACGATCAAACAGCTGAGAACGCTGATGCCTTGGGAGGGCAGGAAAGCTGCTCAGTTTTGATTCACACTTTAAAAAAATTGTGGATATTTTTTCTATAGAATTTTAGAAATTTTATGCCCGTCGAGGCGTTGTCCGTCGCGTCGGTCGAAACCCAACATCGGTCGCCAATGGGAGATGATTAAGAGGCAATCGGATGGCCGAAAATGTCAAAAAATTACGAAATTGTTCAATATTTTAAATTTTGTTCACGTTTTATTTTTTTTCTTCAGAATTTCCAACATATTGTTTATGTTTTTCAAAAATAAATTCACTTTTACAGAAACAATTGCAGTAGTTTAACATGTTCACACTTAAAAAAATATGGATATTTTTTCTATAGAATTTTAGAAATTTTATGCCCGTCGAGGCGCTGTCCATCGCGTCAGTCAAAACCCAACATCGGTCGCCAATGGGAGATGATTAAGAGGCGATCGGATGGCCGAAAATGTCCAAAAATGACGATCAAACAGCTGAGAACGCTGATGCCTTGGGAGGGCAGGAAAGCTGCTCAGTTTTAATGTATCTAAAAATATCAATTGCCCTTGTAGAAAAAGAAAATCTCAATCTCGAAACGAAGAAATAACCGGACGCTTCTACAGTTCTTCAGGTCCCCAACCCTAACGCTCGTGCGTATATATAAGAGAAACAGGAGGAACCGATGAACCCCTGCCTAATGATGATTATTAACAACTTATTGTGATGATTATCAGCTTTTATACGAGAGTCCGTACGTTGACATATTCGTAGTTATTGTGATGTTTTTTGCTTCAGCGGGTATGAAGCATGCATGCTGTGGCGAAGCTAGAGGAGAATTGAAGGGGGGGGGGGGGGGGGGGGCAACTAGAACATATCCAGCTAGGGGGGGGGGGGGGGGGGGGGGGGGGGCAAATTACTAACCTATTCATAATTTCAACCTCTAACAAAAACTTCCTTAACAAAAACTTCCTTCACAAAAACTTCTAACAGAGCTACACATAGCTCCACCGCTGCATGCATGCATGTATAGTACCCTTTATTTAACGGTTGTGCTAAAAATCAATCGACTGATTTTTTATGAAGTCTCAGTCGAGTCCCCTCGCCACTAGATTTTTGTGTTGCTTTACGACATGTGCAGCCGTGTTGACTCATGCAAATGAACCCATGCAGGGGACGAGCTGGGCGGGCTACTTTTTGTCCTGTTTTTTTTTTATGTTGGGGCAGGCTTTGGACGGTGAGCTGGAAAAGACAATTTTTTACTTTGTTATAGTTGGGCTTTATTCTGCCGGGGTCAGCTTTTTTTTACTCTTTCCTACACGAGGGAACAGACATATAGGATGAAGTGCCTTGTGTCGTTGTTTTTCTATGTTCTTAGTTAATTATTAGGAGCAGTATGAAGCATTTAGCTTACATACCTTGTAAATTTATAAAAATTTTACCTTTTTATTTTATTATTTTATTTTTCAGTTTTGGGTTTATATCGGATTGTTAAATAAGTTTTTAGCCAAGTTCCAATCGACTCCATGACAGTTAGATTTTACTATGCTTGTCTTTGTATTAAAATTGAAATGTTTTAGGTGCGCGACCGACCTGTTTTCCTTTTCTTCCTTGCTTTTTTGTTTCTTTCGTGTCGGCTGGGTATGCCGTATGGACTGAGCTTTAGCGATTATTTTTTCTTGTCTAGATTTGGAATTCCCCTTTTTATTTGTTATGCAGCAATTTTTTAACGTTGAAACAAACCGTCTGAAGAGGGAGGGGGATCGTTTGAGAACTATCGAGAGAAAATGTTTTACTTTTTGTTTTTTACGCCGCAATTTTTCAATGGTTATACTATTTCACTTAAATTTCTTTTTTTATTTTGGAAATATAGAACATTTTTTAAGTTGTAGAACCGACATGTTAACACACATGAAGGATTTTACTCTCACTTGTTGATGTCTTTTCTACATGAACTATATTTATTTATTTATTTCTATGATGCCTTTTTTACTTTGTTTCATTCATGTATTATCTAGAAAATACTTTCATCATGTTATATGTCTTTTTTCTACATCGGGTTAATAGAGAAGCGGTCTTTTTCCTATTTTCCACAAAAAAAAATCTTGTGTATATTACGCACAACAGCAATTATCGGGACCCACATGCAGCCAAAGTCACGGGCACTTGCAAGTAGTACAACACGTCCATAACTGCGGTGAGGTGTGTGTTGTGGTGAGATCAGAACATGCATAATATGGGGCATTTTATGATTTATTTATTTTGTACTTTAGGAATTTTCTTATTTCGCATCCATATGGAAGTCGAGATCCAGTGGAATATGCATTTTGGGTGTTTTTTGTGTAATTTTGCCAGTCGATGAGGTGTTTCCCTCCCGTTTGCAACTGGCCTTGTGTTTTTGTCGGAGGGCGGCTGGAGAGGGGGTAGTTGCATGCTCGACAATAGGCTTGCAACTGCAAGTGTCGCCCTCGACTGCAACTGCATGTCCACACAACCTACCACAACCGACCTTTTGTTTCGTCGGTGGGCGGCGAGAGAGGGGGGAGGCAGTTACATATCTACCATTAGGCTTGCAACTGCTACTGACATTTTTGTTATGTCGGAGGACGGCGGGAGAGAAGGGGCGCAGTTGCATGTCTAGCACTAGGAACACAACTACAAGCGTCGCTCCAAAATGCAACTGCATGTCTACCCACCCGAATGCAACCGACCACTTTTTCGTCGAAGGGTGGCGGGAGAGGGGTGGCAGTTGCATGTCTGACATTAGGCATGCAACCGCAAATGTCGCCTTCGACTGTAACCGCATGTCTACCCACCCAACTGCAACTGCCCTTTGTTTTGTCGGTGGGCAGCCGGAGAGGGGAGCCGTTGCATGTCTGACACTAGGCATGCAACTACAAGTGTTGGCCTCGACTGCAACTAACCTTTGTTTTGTCAGAGGGTGGTGGGGGAGGGGGTAATTGCATGTCTCACATTAGGCATGCAACTGCAAGTGTCACCCTTGACTACAACTACCTGCCTACCCACTTCAACCGACCTTTTGGTTTATTGGTGGTGGTGGGAGAGGGGGCGGTTGCATGTATGGCTCTAGGCATGCAATTATAAGTGTCGCCGCCGCCTGCGATTGCATGTGCACCCATCCGACTGTAACTGACCTTTGTTTTGTCGAATGGCAGCAGGAGAAGGGGAAGGCGATTACATGCCTAACACTAGGCACGCAACTGTAAATGTCACCCCCGACTGTAATTGCATGTGCACCCACCCGACTGCAACTAAAATTTGTTTTGTTGGAGGTGGCGGCGGGAGAGGGGGAGTTGCATGTTTGACTCTAGGCATGCAACTGCAAGTTTTGTCCTCAGCTGCAATTGCATGTCCACCCTCTCGACTGCAACTGACATTTTTTTATGTCACGGGATGGCGAGAGAGTGGTGGGGTACTTGCATGTGTGACACTAGACACGCAACTACAATTGCATGTCTACATATTCGGCTGCAACTGACCTTTGTTTCGTCGGTGGGCAGCGGTAGAAGGGGGCAGTTGCATGTGTGACACTAGACATGCAACTTGAAGTGTGGCCCCTGACTAGAATTGCATGTGCACTCATCCGACCGCAACTGACCTTTGTTTTTCCGGAGGGCGGCGGGAGAGGGGGTGTTTAGTTGCATGTCTAACACTAGGCACGTAGTTGCAAGCGTCGCCCCCAACTGCAATTGCACGTGCCCCCACCTGACTGCAACTGGCATTTTTTTTGTAGGACGGCGGAGGGAGAAGGGGAATTGCATGTTTGACACTAGACATGCAACTGCATGTGTCGTCCTTGACTGCAAGTGCAGGCCCACCATCCTGTAGGGTAACGCAGTAGAAAACAAAAAATTCCAACCTACGCACCAGCCCAGGACCACTATGGAGACTGCATACAAGGTTTGATCTTTTTCGTTACCGACTCGTAGCGCAGCGGAAGTAGAGTCGATGACGATCGGCAGTGCAGATCCCCACAACTAGGATTTACAACCTCCCAACCGCGAGGATGTATACCCTCATCTGCCCCTTGGACAGCCCTCCGGGAGTCGGTCGGACAGTCCCCCGGACGGTGTCGCGGATAGCCCTTCGGGAGGACCTTCGAAACTCGGACGGTCATTCGGACAGCCCTTCGGGAGGACCTTCGAAACTCGGACGGTCACTCGGACAGCCCTTCGGGAGGCACTCTCAAACTAAGACCGAAACTACGATCTCTCTACAGAGTTGCACACATACGGTGTCATCTATCCGGCAGGGCTTCGCCGTCCAGAACTAGTTCCTGCCGGAACCCAGACAGCCTTTCGGCTCTACGAAACTATTTCGCTGGGAGGGAGAGAGAAGCCAGACAAGTCAATGGCATGTGTATGAGAGCAAGGATGAAGGATTGGGCAGCCCCCTCACCTCCTTTTATAGGAAAACCAAGGGGTAGGATGGGTATTCAAAATTACCAAAGTACCCCCACTTTATGTCACACATAAGGGGCATATGAGGAAATTGGGGTGCCATGTGGAGCTCCATGGAGTTCCTCCCACCTTGGACGGCCACCCCCTTGGGGGGGCCCGTGAGGGGCTCCCTTATCCTCCTTGGCCTTCTAGAAGCCTTTTGGAAATATCCCAAAAGGTGGTTTTCCATAAATATCCCAAAAAGCACTCTCACTATTCACGACGACATTTTTCAGCGTCCGTTCGAACTAAAATTTTTTATGTGGGCTTAGAACATTTCCAGTACCCACTAAAATGATTTTCAACGCGTTCCGAAACAATTCCGGATTAGTGATTTCATCTGCGAAAAGCATCTGAAGTGGTTCCGGCAGCTCCGGAACATTTCCGGTTTTTCTTCCGGAAAATTCCCAGAAGTTTCCAAAATGATTCTCGCACCCTCCAAGAATTATCACGCATGTGCCGAAACCAATTTGACTTAATGGTATCCCCTGAAACAACTTTTCAGTTTTACCAAAACTGTTCCGGTGTTCTCTCTGCGGAACTTTTCCGGTGTCCGAAACTTTTCCGGTGTCCGAAACATTTCCGGTGTTCGAAACATTTCCGGTGATTTTATCTCAGACTCCCTGTCTAGTATTCAGCAGATAGATGACCCTTAAGCGTGTGACCCTATAGGTTCGGTGAAGTATAGACATTACCCGGAACCCCTTCCGATCAATGATCAACATCGGAGCTGTGGACACCCATATTGACCCCTATACCAACACGAATGAATATTCGAGTGAACCTCCAGTTGCCGTGTGCTATTCCTGTTGCTTCGTGATATGTTACAAATACCCAAGGTGAAACATGTTGGCATCCCTGTGGATCAACACCTTGTCCACTATGCCAGTTACCTCGTTACCGGTAGTGTTCTCTTTTCTCGTTCTGTGTTCCGGCATCCCCGTGATGATGATGGATACCGTAACACCGAGAGGGCCCAGAGATATCTCTCCATCGTCGGAGGAGCAAATGCCAATCTTGATCTATCAAGTTACTTGACATACTTTTCCCTGAACCCGTAAGCCGCCGTAATAGCCACCCATTTACGGATGACGTTTAACAAACCCCAAAGTTCATGAAGCAAGCATGAAGAAACTCGATACTCTCATGGTCTAAGGAATCATGCAAATGTTAACCATCTCTGTGTTATTAACCATTAACTTGTGACGAATGAATCTCATAGCATAACATCAATTCGGGTCGATTCAACACAAATGTTCTTCTAACATAGTGCCCTCAAAGTTGCTCGCATAGACATGCCCATGATCAGGAAAACAGAACCATCATGCAACACTTGAGCTAGTCTTAGAGGCCAGACTAGGAATACATTTTACCGTTTATTATTCCACACGTGCATATGAGTCTTCCTCCGAGCCTCGTGGTTATTGTAGACTCGAGAACCATAGCAGTTATAGCATGGAACATAAACCTAATTATGAACAGGGAGATAATCAATAACATTTATTATTGCCTCTAGGGCATATCTCCTACAGACTCCCACTTGCACTAGAGTCAATAATTTAGTTAATGCTAATGCACTTTACACCTGTGGCACACTGGTGTAAAATATGCTTCGCATGTGGTATAGCCTGATGTCCAACGGATCTGACGACTTCAGGTCCATGTGTAACTTTGCATATCCTTGCGTTTTCACGCTTTCACAAAATTCATATTTTGTGTGGACTTGGCCTTTCATATGTGTGAATCATTGGTCGAAACCTGATTCCTCAGACTGAGCTATGGAGCAACTATCTGCAATAGTGTCCCATAGACCAAAGCCATCTTGGAACCATACTAAGTTCATGAATGAACTATATGATTCAACAACTTCTTTGTCGCTTCTAAAGCGTCAACATACTTAGCCTTTGTTATAGAATTTGCCACAATATCTTGTTTGGAACAATTTCCAACTACCGTGCCACCATGTTGTGTATTACACAAAACCCTTAACTTAAATCGAAAATCGCATGGAGCATTGATGAAGACTGTATCAATGTAATTACTTACAACGATCACTTCATAATCTCTGCTTGCGAGAAAACATGTCATCGGTACTGCTCTAGTACTCAATCACATCTTTCACTGTTGTCTCATGATCAGTACTTTGATCACTTTGGTATCTATACTCGCAACAACTTTGGAGTATTGGACATATCTGGTTGTTTTTACATACCATGGAATACAAGATTAATCCAAACACAAGAGTGTGTGGAATCACCATCATGTGTTTTGCTCATCAGTGTTTTGGGACACCGAGTCTTGCAAAAACTCTTTCCATGTGACTTCGGCAAGAATCACTCCTTGACGTTTTTCAATGCTAAAAGGTTTTAGCATTTTGTCAATATGTATCTGTGCTCAGCCCCATTAGGTAAATCTATCTCCATAGATCATCATGCCTAATATCAAGGCTATTTAGCCCAAGCACTTCATTGAAAAAACTATTTTCAAATGAAGTCCTAATTCGTGTCAAGAAATTTATTTCCAATTAACAATGTGTCAAGCACACAAGGTTTTTAGAAATATTATTATGCTCCCATTTATTTTCTTGAATCACAAGCATCTTTGTTACCCATTGACGAAGTCAAAAACCCTTTTCGACCATTTCATCAAAACACGAAGATTCCAACTCCATTTTGCTCTCTTATGTCCATTGCTGGAACTCTGAAGTTTGCATACTTACTAGCATCCTTTGGACTGACAAAATACCTTGGACTGTAACACATGCAAGTCCTTGGTTACATTTCCATCAGATGGAAATCCTTTCGTCATCCATGTTTCATATCTCATGATTGAAATATGTATTAATTGCTAGTTCAACCCGAACCGACTTTAAGCATCGCTACGGTGAAACAACCTCATCGTAGTCAACTCCTTGAACTTGTTATTTCAACAAGTCGAGCTTTATGGATAAAACATTTTTATCCGTATCAGTTTTTAGTTCCATAAATATTCGTTAGACTCTAAGCCTTCCTAAAGGTGTATCAAGATTTTAATCTTGAAACATTTATATGGAAACTATCTCGGATTATATTGGCATTTAGCCAATTCCGGAGTCAGGGCCCATCACCGCTTCTTTGTGTATCGTAGGTATCCTGTTGTCCAACAACAATATCTCGTTTGCGCACCTGAGAGGTTTGCACGAGCCTTGCCTACGTGGTTCAGCTGCAAGTTCGACTGAAGTCCATACATTTTATTGTAGAGACTTACGTATCAGTCGCAGTTGGAAACTCTGGAATCACTTCCAAGGTTCCTTTCCTTTGACCTGATGACGAAGATACTGGTTATCTCGTCGAGTTGCACTGTCCTCCCACTCACCTTTTGTAAGAACTATTCTCTTTAAAAGCATACCGTTTTGTGGCAAAAATCCTTTGCCTCGGTATAGTGGTGGGGGAATACCCAATGACTTGGGATAACCTACAAAGCAGCACTTGTCTGATTTGGAATAGGTTTGTAACCTTTTACACAAGCCCCATATTCCAAATGTTAAGAAAAGATATAACATGGTTGGGCGTACCATACCATGACGTCATTTTAACAGACCCGATGGAGCTCTTTTCAGTGTAAAAGCCGCAGTCTCTAAAGCATCACTTTAAAAGGGATAATGGCAAATTTATTTATGTCATCTTTGATCTTACCATGTCATAAATGGTTCGATTACATCTTCATGGACTTTTCACTTGCAGTGGTGTTCCGGGAGGTGCAAGTTATGAAACCCCTTTCACAACTCATCAGACATTTGCTAAACTTGTAACTCAAATATTCCTTTCCGCAATCAATTCGCAGAAACATAATTTTCTTGTTACAATAACTTCTACTTCATTTTTGACAACCTTATGAATGAATTCAAAAGATCCAGACTTATGTCTCAACAAGTAAATATCCATATATCTACTTGAGTCATTTCTGAAGATAGATAAATCCACTACTTGCAACAACATTTATTGGACTGCACACATCATAATGTATGATCACCAATATGTTCTTTGCTCGTTCCTTTCGGCCTGTGAACGGTATTTCAGTCACTTCACTTTTCAGAGGAAAGTTGCAAGTGTCAGATGATTCAAAATCAAACGACTTCAAAATCCATCATAATAGAATTTTCCATGCGGGTTTCTCCAATGTGACCAAATGCAGTGCCACACTTGTGTGGTATTCTTTTAGTCTTGCGACATTTAGCGTCAGTGTTATGGATGTATCATATTTCCATCAATATTCATAACATACATCCCATCTAGGATGGAAGCATGACCCTTCATGTTATTCATAATACTGAACAACAATTGTTGTTTTTATGAACAACTCTTTTGCAACAAACATTGTGCAATGGGCTAGAGTGTATGAAACTCTAAAATGAATTATGAAAGTAAACCTAGAGGTAATGTATTATTATCAATATTCATAACACACATCTCATTCATAATGAAAGTATGGCCCTTATGTTATTCATAACACCGAACATTAAAAGTTCTCTTATGAACAACCTTCTTGCAAGATACCTTATGCAAAGGGCTAGAGTGTGAAACTCTAAATGAATTACGAAAATAAATACATAGGTAATACACCGATGGAAGGTATAGTAACATGTACTATGTTCCCAGCGTGTATCTAAACCTCATTTCCGACAAATCCTTTAGGCCGTAGTAGTTCTTACATCGAGTTGCAACAGAATGCAATCGAGCGGGTATCTTTGTGATCAACTCACAATACCCAAGAATTAATGATTAACATGTTTAACCATAATTCCCAAGAACTATATCTTTGACCAGCCTTCTATACATCAAAAACTTGTATGACATTCATACATGAGCTGGATATTCCAGTCTTCTCTCTTTTTGCCTTCATACTTCTAACAGTTTAACTTTCAGTATTTCTCCTACTCTCAGAAGAAGCACCCAACTTAAGAGTGGCGTTAGCCCCGGACTTCCTAGGCGTGAAAAGTTTCACTAACACCCTTCGAACACTTCCTTTCTCTTTAAGTTGTTGTTTTATTCACCTTCATATCATATGACAGGCGTTCTTCTGGATCCCTTTTTTTATCAGTCCAATGTATAGTAAACACTTTACTAATGTTTTACAAACAAACATTGCTTTGGATATCTCATATCTTTTAGCCTTTGTCTGTCTCTAAAAATGATTTTCAGATTCCATGAATATCACATAACTATCCAAACTTTCGAAGTTCGGGTCTCATGGAAGCAAACATATTTCACTTGACCGTAACGGAATTTTAGCTTTTGGATCGAAGGACGAGAGTCATATCATCCATAGCATTAGCGGGAGAATACTGAAAGTATGCGATAGGACAAAGTCCTTCTCGGCACTCTTGAGGACAATCCTCACATTACGTTACCAACCGTAAAGTTTTAACCAGATATTTAACAGCTATTCAATTTTAATAGGGAAGGTGGAAACACGAGCTATTATTCTACAACTATTATGCAATTTACACTTAGACAAAGTTCACAATTAATTGCACTGAGAATTAAAAGAATTAATTCTACAGTGCGCTCCCACTCAAATCAATATCTCTCAAAATTGATTATCAGTGATTCAAGACCCGTATTTCCATTCATCATCACGGTTCGTGATGAACTCAAATGGCGTGAACTTCAATCGGTAGGCAAACTTGCCGATCACATCTCTATGCAATTCTTGTTCATCTTTCGATGTGTGTGTTCCGAGCTCAGGACTGTCCTGCCTGAACGTCAAGACAACCAAGTGATCTCGCTGCGAGGTCTCAACTCACCCGCCTCACACTTCTCTAATCGTTCGCACCCATGGAGATCATGTGATGCCCCGAAGAGATAGGTGCCATGACGGTGCTACACTTGGGAGAACACTAACTAGTTGATATTTTTGTGAGAGACCACCCTAATAAAAAGCGACTACCGCGCAATCAAGAAGGGTGCATCATAAGGGATAAACATCTCAGGCAATTCATAATAGCATGATATGGTATAGCCCTTTCTGACGGAGAAGTCTTTCATTTCTTCGTCTTCGGCATTCGCGTTGGTGTTCACCTTCGCGAAGATTGCCACCTTGTCGATGCACCAGATAATATTGCTATCTCTATAGCTAATAAAATAAGTGCATTACTTAAGGTTGACACGCAGGTCATTAAAGTGACAATCATATGGCTCCAGCCATCATGCCGAATCATGACACGCAGGTCATGTTAATATTACATCATATAGTCATCTCATACATAATCAAATTAATATGAGCACTGCTATACCACATCATATGCACATGCAAACCATCCTGCAAAACCAAGTTAGATGCCTCTAATCGGTTCATGCAAAAACTTGTTTTACGTGGCTTCTAAGGTTTCGAAACAAACCGAAGCTACCAACGTCCATCATCAAGCATGATAATCCAAGTCGATAGATTAACATTGCGGGGTGTATAAAACACGAGATAATTAAATCTCGAGCCCCATACTAAACTTCGTCATACGCATGACTCCCGTGCAGATCATATCTGCATTGCCCTTTCGTCTGCGAAATTTCATCTTTCTTTTTAACTACGGTGGAATTCAATGAACTGTTAGCACTTCGTTGATCAATCAGGATCGCGGATTGCCAGAACATTGAAACTCCACCATGCTGTTATCAAGATCAGAAATATGCAAATTCTAGGGAAGCAACAAGAACATCGGGTAACAGATTTCATCTGCTACCCGCACAAATAATTTTCAGTAATAGAACTCATCTACTACCTAATTATATTGTGCAACACCCATACATCTCTGTGTATTCTAGATCGCAACCTCCATCTACGCATAGCACGGCTCATGATGCCACTGTAGGGTAACGCAGTAGAAAACGAAAAATTTCAACCTACGCACCAGCCCAGGACCACTATGGAGACTGCATACAAGGTTTGATCTTTTTCGTTACCGACTCGTAGTGCAGCGAAAGTAGAGTCGATGACGATCGGCGGTGCAGATCCCTGCAGCTAGGATTTACAACCTCCCAACCACGAGGATGTATACCCTCATCTGCCCCTTGGACAGCCCTCCGGGAGGCGGTCGGACAGTCCCCCAGACGGTGTCGTGGACAGCCCTTCGGGAGGACCTTCGAAACTCGGACGGTCATTCGGACAGCCCTTCGGGAGGACCTTCGAAACTCGGACGGTCACTCGGACAGCCCTTCGGGAGGCACTCTCGAACTAAGACCAAAACTACGATCTCTCTACAGAGTTGCACACATACGGTGTCATCTATCCGGCAGGGCTTCGCCGTCCAGAACTAGTTCCTGCCGGAACCCAGACAACCTTTCGGCTCTACGAAACTATTTCACTGGGAGGGAGAGAGAAACCAGACAAGTCAATGGCATGTGTATGAGAGCAAGGATGAAGGATTGGGCAGCCCCCTCACCTCCTTTCATAGGAAAACCAAGGGGTAGGATGGGTATTCGAAATTACCAAAGTACCCCCACTTTATGTCACACATAAGGGGCATATGAGGAAATTGGGGTGCCATGTGGAGCTCCATGGAGCTCATCCCACCTTGGCCGGCCACCCCCTTGGGGGCCCCCATAAGGGGCTCCCTTATCCTCCTTGGCCTTCTAGAAGCCTTTTGGAAATATCTCAAAAGGTGGTTTTCCATAAATATCCCAAAAAGCACTTTCACTATTCACGACGACATTTTTCAGCGTCCGTTCGAACTGAAAATATTTATGTGGGCTTAGAAAATTTCCAGTACTCACTAAAATAATTTTCAACGCGTTCCGAAACAATTCCGGATTAGTGATTTCATTTACGAAAAGCATCTGAAGTGGTTCCGGCAGCTCCGGAACATTTCCAGTTTTTCTTCCGGAAAATTCCCAAAAGTTTCCAGAATGATTCTGGCACCCTCCAAGAATTATCAGGCATGTGCCAAAACCAATTTGACTTAATGGTATCCCCTGAAACAACTTTTCAGTTTTACCGAAACTGTTCCGGTGTTCTCTCTGCGGAACTTTTCCGCTGTCCGAAACTTTTCCGTTGTCCGAAACTTTTCCGGTGATTTTCTCTTAGACTCCCTGTCTAGTATTCAGCAGATAGATGACCCTTAAGCGTGTGACCCTATAGGTTCGGTGAAGTATAGACATGACCCGGAACCCCTTCCGATCAATGATCAACATCAGAGCCGTGGACACCCATATTGACCCCTATACCCACACGAATGAATATTCGAGTGAACCTCTAGTTTCCGTGTGCTATTCCTGTTGCTTCGCGATATGTTACAAATACACAAGGTGATACATGTTGGCATCCCTGTGGATCAACACCTTGTCCACTATGCCAGTTACCTCGTTACCGGTAGTGTTCTCTTTTCTCGTTCTGTGTTCCGGCATCCCCGTGATCAAATCACAAAGTGTTTGGCCAGACGATGATGGATACAGTAACACCGAGAGGGCCCAGAGATATCTCTCCATCGTCGGAGGAGCAAATTCCAATCTTGAGCTATCAAGTTACTTGACATACTTTTCCATGAACCCGTAAGCCGCCGTAATAGCCACCCATTTACGGATGACGTTTAACAAACCCCAAAGTTCATGAAGCAAGCATGAAGAAACTCGATACTCTCATGGTCTAAGGAATCATGCAAACGTTAACCATCTCTGTGTTATTAACCATTAACTTGTGACGAATGAATCTCATAGCATAACATCAATTCGGGTCGATTCAACACAAATGTTCTTCTAACATAGTGCCCTCAAAGTTGCTCGCATAAACATGCCCATGATCAGGAAAACAGAACCATCATGCAACACTTGAGCTAGTCTTAGAGGCCAAACTAGGAATACATTTTACCGTTTATTATTCCACACGTGCATATGAGTCTTCCTCCGAGCCTCGTGGTTATTGTAGACTCGAGAACCATAGCAGTTATAGCATGGAACATAAACCTAATTATGAACAGGGAGATAATCAATAACATTTATTATTGCCTCTAGGGCATATCTCCTACACATCCCGACTACAACTAACCTTTTGTTATGTTGAAGGATGGCAAGAAAGAGATGGGTAGTTGCATGTCCGACACTAGGCACGCAACTGCGATGTCACCACCGACTGCAATTGCATGTCTAGTTATCCGAGTGCAACTGACCTTTGTTTTGTCGAAGGGCGGCGACGGGAGAGGGGGGCAATTGCACGTCTTTTTTACCAGAGTGTGGAGGGACCATTTTCATTGTTGTTTTTATTATATTACATAAAAAAAGTTATAGTATCTTCTTTTTTTCGTTTATGTTTTTATTTCGTTACTTAAATCAGTTATAAAGTCCAACTTATTTTTGTGTGTTTAAACTTCCGACGAAACTAACAAAGTAGCTAAAGTTTTCTGTCTATTTTTGTTGTCTAATACGCTCGTTTACATGTGATAGTTACAATATTTTTGTCACACTTCTTTTATCTGCTGGACAGCATATTCCCAAACTCTATAGAAATTCATTTTTTGTATATTTTAAGGAAAAAACTTCCAATCAACCGACCGATCTCTCGTCGCATCCGCCGCTCGCGCGGCCGTCAAATTACCCACAACCTAAGCTTGCTCTGGGGGACGATGGTGTCGCTGAAGAATATAAAATATGTTTGTTTTTTGCAACAAAGTGCCTGTTGCAATTCTTTTCGCAAAAGGACTCTGTTGCAGCATAAAAACTCATAAAAATGATTCTGCAAGAAGATCATTGTTGCGAAAAATATCAACAACAAGGCCTCTGTTGCAGAAAAATTCATAAAAATGATTCTGTAACAAGATCATTGTTGCAAAAATATTCTGCAACAAGACCACTGTTGCAAAAAAAAAACTGTAACAAGAGCTCTGCTGCAGAAAATACCGCAACAATGCACTCATTGCAAAGATGACTCGTTACATAGGTAGATCACATCTCCATCCGGTGGTCACGGAGGCGGCCGATCTTTTTATATTATCCGCCCGACGGACGCGTAGCGTCGCCCATATTTTAAACTCTATAGAAACAAATTGACTGAGGTTTTAATTGATGTGGCACGTCATTCTTTGTCTTGCAAATTTGTTCGGACAACATAACTAGTAGCTGATGGACATTTGTTTCAATCATATATTTTTGTTCAGATTTTTATTTTTGAAATGCGCATTTGTCCAGTTATAACTTGTAGTAGTAATTCTCTTTTGTCAAAAATCATAGCAGCTGTTTTATTTCTTGTTTATAAACACTGGTTTATAGCTCCTAGGAATTAACATAATCACACAAACTTTACAAAGCTACGGAAATTTTCAAGCAAACCATCTTGTTGATGTTTTTTTTTCAAGCGTACCAAACAAGCACGCACACACAACGAGCTGAGTGCATCTGCACTTAAACACATAATTGCCTGAGCTTGTTGTTTTCTGTCGAGTACTTTTTTTTTGCTGTGTAAAAGAAAACAAATGAACAGACTAACCCACACAAACAAAGTAACAAGCCCGTCCCAAAAAACAAACAAAAAAAGCCCAGAACCTAAGCTAGAATGGCGACCTAAGAAACAGACCTAATCTCCCTTATATGACGTCAGTCGACTTAGACTCGAAGTCTAAGTCGACTGAGACCTAGACAAACCCTTTATTTAAAGCGCACATGATCAATCACGTACTAAAACCTAACTGATGGATTCCTTGGAGAAAAGCAATTCACAGTTGGAGATTAGCACAGCAGCCCGTATGCATATTTTTCTGATGGGTACTCACTTGTCCCTTTCAAAATTGTGTCACTTGCACGTCACACCTTTTTTTTTGGCGAGGAACCTCACACCTTTCTTATCATGCACGGTAACTTTTTCTATATTCCTGCAACATCTCCTCAGTTTCCTCTCACGCCGTACTTTATGTGACACCCACAATGTGTTATCTTGGGCTGTGTTTGATAGTAAAGTATTAAAAATACCAAAGTATTGAAAACTACAGCATTTTAGCATGTAGGTATAAGGTACCATAGTTTTGACATACCACATTATTTTGAAGTATTGAGAATACTTTGAGCTGTTTGGCTAGTGTTGTATATAGAACGCAAGGGATGGCCGGCCGCTTGTACCTGCACCTTGTGCTCGGGTTTCTCCCGCCTCCCGTCGGCGCCGGCGCCGCTCTACCTCATCTCTTCTGGTCTTAGGACCATGGAGGCGGGGTGGATCCCTGTCCTTGCCGGCAGGAGGGCTTCGTTTTCTGATGTTGTTTTAAGTTTTGTAAGGGTTTGTGTCCTACTCAGAGATGCGAGGCGCAAGCAGTTCTCTGCAGATGGAATAAGGTTCTTCCCGCCTAGCCCTAGTTTCGATGGTGCTCCTAGCATCGTCAGAGGGTGTGTGAAGGTTTATCTCCGGCGGATCTCATGGGATTCGATCGGCGTTTGTCTTTGGTGGATCCATATGGATCCGGTCTTCGTCCGTCTATGTTCATGTGTCTACAGGCTGGATACTTCCGATCTACTCTTGTCTTCATCGGCGGCGATTGTTGTTCTCGTGCGCTGGTCCTTTGGGGCCTTAGCGCGATGACTTTTCGACTGTCTACTACAACAAATTTGTCCGGCTCCGATGACGGAGGAGCGATGAGGCGCCGCGCCTTCGGCTCGTTTCAGTGCTTGTAGTCGTCGCTAGATGGTCTATGGACCTGGATGTATTTTTTACTTCTGGTGTTCTTTATACTATCTTGACATTTGATGAATAGATTGAAAGTTTTTCTCGCAAAAAAAAAGTGTTGTATATAGCTAGCTAGCCATTTTTTTTCTTCTTGGCTTGCCTGCTGCAAACTCAACGGCCATGCGCAAAGTCCATTGCCAAACTATCAACAACCATGCCCAAAGCTCGGCCTGCAGCAATGCAGCAGTGCAGCTTACCAAAGATGAGGAACACCGTGCACTGCGCTAGTCACCAACTCCTTTCTCTTAGTTATGGCGGGGTGGCTCAACATGTCATCGGCCGGCTGGCACCACAGCAGTCGCACAAAGAGAAGTTGGATTATCAGTGACTAGAATTTTCATGAGGCGATATGAGGTGTCTTCCTCTGCGAGCAAGGCTTGGCTTCATGGTTCATGCCACGCGCCTCGTTGAGAAGAGAAGGGAACAGATGATTTAGCCAAACGTACTCGTCGTTTTCTTCATGGTCGTCTCTTTGTCTATCCATGGCTATCGAGGGAGAGACGATCTCCAGCGACGAGAGAGCGGCAGTGGCGGCTTGGGATTGAACTATTTTCTCGAATTCAAAAGAGTTTGTGAATTAAAAAATTATAGATTTCAAAATATTCATAAATGTGAAAATAGTTCACAAATTTGAACAAAAGTTTGCGAATATGAAAAACAAATCGCGAGTTTGAAATCCACAAATACAAAAAAAAATCAAGAACTTGTTAGAAGAATTGTGAATTTGAAAAAGTTCACGAATTTTTAAAAAAGTTCATGCATTTGATAAAAAACAGGAATTAACGAGGAGTGCATGTATTTATTTAAAAAAGAAAAAGGCCTACATGTATAACTCCGTTTTGTGGGATATATATACGTGTATAAGTATTGTCCTCTAAAAAAATGGACGGTACATAATTGTTGGGACCATCTTAAAATCTCTCTAGGATGACGTATGAATCAACGACGGACGGTCGGTCTGACGATTGCCCCGTATCAAACGTATGATCTGAAGTGCTTTTTCTTGTTTTGACGGGAGTATGATCTGAAGCGTTACCCTAGAAATAAATCGATCAGAACGAAACAATTAGTGCCTGAACTTCCGGCCGGGGTGTTATTCTGCGGAAATAATTATTCTGCGGAAATAATTGATTGATTGACGTATAACTTCCAGCCAAGTTTGGAAACAAATTATCCAAGGGCGACGTATATGCATGCATGGACGCAAATTATCCTGCCTTAACTAACGTAGACGTATATATAGCACCTAATAATCTTCAGAATTAATTGGCATATATCTTCTACTTAATTAAGAATTTAACCCTCTATATATTGATCAGCCCATCGCAACCATGTGGTCATCGCTCCTTCTTCTCACGCTAACTCCATCGACTAAGCAGCAGTGAAGAGTTGACGAAAATGAGAGGGATTTATGCCATGACCTTCTTGTTCCTGGGATGGCTCATGGTCACCGCACAGTGTTAGTACTACTTCTTCCCTTGTTTTCTTTTCTAAAGTTTTTACATGTATGAACTTAATTAGTACTGACAATTTAAACACGAAATGCATGATTTTAGGTCGTCTTGAGGCCGGAAGAAGGAGCTATCTAGACGGTGGCGATAACAATGCTACCGTAGCCAACTCGATATCATCGTTAGATGATGGCAAGTTTAGCGTGAACTTATGCGGGGATTATGTCTGTAACTATGGTACCTGTTACTGTTGTGACAACTCGAAGGCTCGCCCGTGCTTCAAGACGTACGCTGAGTGCACTTCTAAGTGCCCTAGGTGCAATCCCAAGTGCCCGGTTGAATAGACGGTAGAATTACAAGCATGAAAGAATGGCATGCTCTCGTCCCTAGAAAAGCGAACAATAACAGTAGATTCTTGTAATAAGCCGTTGTTAAAGGCCATTGTAATACCTGTTGACACCTTCTATGATATATGATGCTCTCCTTCCAATAAATAAATGTTTTAAAAGGAATATTCTCGATTTCTCGTGGTAGAAATCTGCATATAGGTGCCATTGTTTATGGTGGTGAATGAGTTGTCTACTTAATATGTCCCTGCCCTAAAACTTGTTCAATCCCTCGAAACAAAAGTATCCTATTAGGCCTCGTTTGGAATCCCTGTAAAGATTATACAACCGTATGTGATTTACCCCTGTATATATTACCAGAGAGGCAGAGACCATCTATACAAGCCGCGCTTGGTTCATGGCTCCACCGTGCACCCAGAGAAGACGTTGCCCTGCGCCCCTGCCTCATCAGTTCGCTCCACGACGGCAGCAGCAAAAGGAGGCGCCGTGCCCACGTGCTCATCCCTGTGGATTCCGGCGGATCGACGGCGGCTCATACCTGCGCCTGGTGATCTGTCGCGTCGCCGGTGCCTAGAACACCGGCCCGCGTCGACCTTGTAGATGGCGCTAGTGAGGACTCTAGTGCGGTTCAGGTGGCTAACGCCGCCCTTGCCGGCGAGGTTCCTGGTGTACGGTGCTTCCCCGTGAGAGCAGGGACTCCTGCAACAGTTGTGGGCCCTACGCCCGCGTCACGATTCTGGGAGCGGGACGGCTCATTGTCTCCATCTTGGCCGGCTGGTAACGTGCGTTCGAATTCGGTTTGCTAATGCCTGCTCTTCTTGTCCCAGGGTATCGTGCTGCCGATGGGCCATCGCCGGGACCCGCGTGGCCGACGTAGAGTGCTCATCCGACCATGGAAGTCCATTGCCATGGCCTCTCCCGATCCAGCCCGTCGCACCGGCCGTCTTCATGCCGGTGATGGGAACGACCGTGATGGCGCCGGTGCCGATCGTGGGCGGTGGATCCACCGCCCTGGATTCAAAGTCGTGCCTCTCTGCCAGGTGGGTCATCTGCAGACATCGTTCTTGTCCTTCCCCTGGCCCATCTGTGCCCCTCCATACCAGACATCTTTTTTTTTTTTGAGATCACACCAGACATCTTTGGCCACGCCACGTACAAGAATCTCTTTTTTTCGAATTAAACGGAGAATTCAGGATCTTTTATGTTTTTTACCTTACTATTTTGCTAGATACAAAACAATAAAATAAATAATATAGATACAAAAAATACAAATTTTGCCATCGCCGTCGCCTCCCACTTCTGGCTGCTCGGACGTTACCCATTCCGCTGCCCGCATCCACAGACTTCCCCCACCTCTATGTTGTTGGCCTCTTTTCGCAGTCGTCCTAGCACCTCCACGGCCATGCTACCCCCTCGCCTACGCTGTCACCTACCTCACTCCAAGCCCACCGGCCTTGCTCCACGGTCACCTCCACTTCGACATCTCTACTGCCTGTAAGGGGGAGGAGGCATGGGGCTCTTCACCAGTCGGCTTCTCCACCACCCCCGGCAAGGTGTTCGGCACTTTGCTCGCAAGGTACCATGGATAGTGGGGATGAGTTATTTTTCAATGATTTCATGTGTTCATAGGAAGATAAGGATTTTGTGGTTGCGACTATGTTCGTTAGGGACCACACTGCTAGTCAATGGCCGAGCTTTAGGGGATCGATCTCAGGCCATGCTCCGTCGTTGAATCGCAACAAAAGAGCGTCCATTGCCTACTCCGCGCCGATTACTTTCAGTGCATATCTCCACTCTTAAATCCCAAGCTTTTTCGACACCGCTTCCGGATGACGAGACATGTGTTGAACCATATTCGGGAGGGAGTGACAGCATATGATGGTTATTTTGTATGCAAGGAGGATACCCTTGGAAAGGTTGGCATCTCCTCTTACCAGAAATGCACTACAGCTATTCGAATGTTTGTCTACGGCATTCCAAGTGATCCTGTTGATGAGTATGTCCGCATGAGTGAGGTCCACATGCATTGCATCCTTGTACAAGTTCTGAAAGGCTGTGGTAGTCGTGTTTGGCTGGAGTACCTAAGTGAGCTAAATACTTGTGGATACAGCCCGGTTGTTAGCGATAAATGGTCGGTGCAGATCGAAATGCTTGATAGAATATATTGTATGCAATGAAAGTGGAAGAACAGCCCATTCGCTTGGCAGGGGCAATATAAAGGGCATGCCAAAGGTTGCATTGTCATACTTGAAGCTGTGGCTTCATAAGATCTCTGAATTTGGCACTCTTTTTTCGGCATGGCTGGTTCTCTCAATAACATCAACATGCTTCAGTGCTTAGAAGGCAACTGGCCAGAGACAGATAGTCATCAATAGCATCAAGATAGGTAGCAAGCAAGGCTAGTAATGATATTCAAGGTAATGGTCATCTTGCCTGAAATCCCGCTTTGAAGAAAATTGAATCCATGAATTAGTCAAACGAATCCTGGCAACTCTGAAACGTTACTGGGAACTAGTGAGAAGAAGCAAAACCAGAAAGAAGCAAACGACACGGTAAACTAACAAGCATAATCATGGAATGATGCAAAACCAAGATGATGCATTACAAGTTTAAGATGCATGGCGTGGCAAGGTGCAACAAACAACTATGACACGTTAAGTGAACATCAATATGCAACCCGCATATTGACGAAACTTCACATTCAAATATTTAGTTCAATCCCGCACCACAAGATTAAATGTTGTTAAACATGACAAGAGGGGAAGCGTAAGTAAACTACCTATCTAGGTAATTTAATTGAGGTCTAAAACAATATATAGCAATTTTGGAAAAAACCCCATGTGGAAATTCGAATTTGGTACTATTCTGTCTAAAACACAATTTTATTGTTGTTAAACAGAAAATTAATGCCGCCATGTCATTCTACACATTTTTCTAGTCCATTATATATATAGTACATTTAATTCGGAGCTATGGTTAAATAGTTATGAATTGAAACATTTTAGCAAGTCATTTATGCAAACTAGTGCAAACAGAAATTTAAACAATTTTAACATGGATGAAAGTTGGATATTATCAAACTACACGAAATTCTAAACATTTTACATATACAAATCATTTTAATCCGATGCATGGTTTATGCGTTATTAAATGCATGAACCTAGAGGATTATTCTATAAAACTGTTATTCCCTGATAATTAGAAAAATCAGCAGATAGGGAAAAAACATAGTATGGGCTGAATCTGTAGGCCGGGCCGAATGCAGCATGGGCCCAAGCTAAAATAATGCGCACAGGGGCGGCGGATAGGAGAGGGGGAGGCAGCTCACCTTGTCATGTCAACCAATTAATTGGACCAACCCTTTAGTCCATGTTTGTGTCATCCATTGCGGCTAAGTATAGTAAATTGGTGTGGCTAGGTTTTGAAGTCGGCCTAAGGACCACGTCCACCTTACTCCTCGCCTCCGGTTGCCGCTGCAATCTTGTGAAGTTTTGGTTTCACTAGTAGAAAACAGACCTTTCGTCCGCAGCTTTAGTCCCAGCCGGGTTTGGAACCGGGACTAATTAGTCCCGGTTCCAACGGCTAGGAGCGGACGGGGGCAGGGACACCTCTAGTCCTGGTTCGTGAGGGACTTCTAGTCCCGGTTGGTGACACCAACCGGGACTAAAGGCCAACCGGGACTAAAGGGTTGTTTCAGGGTTGTGCCAGGCTGGGGCCCCCACGAGACCCTTTAGTCCCGGTTGGTGTCACCAACCGGGTATAGAGATGGACCTTTAGTCCCGGTTGGTATCACCAACCGGGACTAAAGATGTCCCTATATATAGGTGCTTCTTCCATCCCGAGCCCAAGCTCTCCTTTCTCTCCTCTCTGTTCTTCCCTTCCCCTAGCTCGATCTCATCATCCATTGTTGCCAAGATTTGTCAGGATTGGAGACACCCCATCGTTCTAAAAGGTTAGCAACTTCATCCTTTCATCTCTCATTGCTAGTTTAGCTCGTTTCATGCTCTATAAGTGTAGTGATTTGTGGGTTTAAGTTTGGGAGTAATTATGTGAAGTTTATTTGATTTATATGCAATTTGAGCTCAAATTAACTTGTATAATTTTCTTACTTGTATGATTGTTTGTTATATATAGTGCCATGGTTTTGATATCCGTCCCCGTCGGCCCTCGTCCAGTTTATGATTCGGATGTGGTATATTATCTTTTATAACTATTTTGTTTCATTTCGTGTTTTTATGACAATTATGCGCATCAAGTTGACATAGATATTTTTATCTAGGAGGTATGTGAACCAGAAATTGCAACCGACCCTCTTGTCGAGAAGTTAAATTTAGTTGAAAAAGAAAACGATTATTTGAAAGAAAAATTGAAAAGAATTGAAGAAGAGAAGATGAAATTGGAGTTGTATGTTGCCGATGTCGTCGATGATCACAAGATCAAGATGGATGCAATGCGCTTGAAGATTAGAAAGATTAGAAAATATGTCATTAATAAAGAGGCTTGGTATCATTATGTTGTTGGATCAATTATTACCTTAGTTGCGATTTTGATCGCATTTGTTGTTGCATTTAAATGCTTTAGCTAGATAGTTGTATGTTTTTTATGAGAATAAGTGTGTATGAACTTTTGTATGAACTTGTATTAATTTGGTCACTTCGATGTTGTGTAATGAAGATGAGTCGGCAATGGATGTACGATGACCGACGCTCTCCCTAGTTCATTAATGGTGTGCATAGTTTTCTGCGTGCGGCTGAGGCAAACAAGCGGGAAGGTTTTATGTGTTGTCCATGTGCTATCTGTAAGAATGATAGGAATTACTCTACCTCAAAAGTCCTTCACAACCACCTGCTTCAGTCGGTTTCATGTCCGGCTATAACTGTTGGACTAAGCACAGAGAAAGAGGGGTTATAATGGAAGACAATAAAGAAGAAGAGGATGATGACAACTATCCTGGGTTCCCTGAATACGATGGTACTGCAATGGGGGAAGAAGCTGAAGAAGAGGCATCAGATGAACCCGCTGATGATCTTGGTTTGGCCATTACTGATGCAAAGAGAAATTGCGCAAGTGAAAAGGAGAAGTTGAAGTTGCAGCGCATGTTAGAGGATCACAAAAAATTGTTGTACCGAAATTGCGAAGATGACAAGAAAAAGCTGGGTACCACACGAAGCAAAGAAGGCTGTCTGCCCTCTAGGATTAGAGGTGCAGAAGATACATGCATGCCTGATACATCTCTGTCGTATCTACTTTTCCTAACGCTTTTGCTCTTGTTTTGGACTCTAATTTGCATGATTTGAATGAAACTAACCCGGACTAACGTTGTTTTCAACAGAACTACCATGGTGTTGTATTTGTGCAGAAATAAAAGTTCTTGAAACAGGACGAAACTTTTCGGAGAATTATTTTACAATAAATAAAAAAATACTGGAGCCAAGAACCACCGGAGGGGGTGCCCTGGATGGTCACGATACACCAAGGTGCGCCACCCCCTCCAGGCGCGCCCTGGTGGGTTGTGCCCACCTCGTGGCCCCACTGACCCTAATTCCAGCACTATAAATTCCTATTTTCGGAGAAAAAAATAGGAGAGAAAGCTTTATCGCGTTTCACGAGACGGAGCCGCCGCCACCTCCTGTTCTTCATCGGGAGGCCAGATCTGGAGCCCGTTTAGGGCTCCGGAGAGGGGAATCTTTGGTCTTCGTCATCATCAACCCTTCTCCATCGCCAATTCCATGATGCTTCCCGCCGGGAGTGAGTAATTCCTTCGTAGGCTTGCTGGTCGGTGAGGAGTTGGATGAGATTCATCATGTAATCGAGTTAGTTTTGTTAGGGCTTGATCCCTAGTATCCACTATGTTCTGAGATTGATATTGCTATGACTTTGCCATGCTTAATGCTTGTCACTAGGGTCCGTGTGCCATGATTTCAGATCAGAACCGTTTATGGTATCACCATTATATCTATGTTCTTGATCCGATCCTGCTAGTCATATGCACCTGCTATGTGTTATGATCCGTAAACCCCGGAGTGACAATAGTCGGGATACTTTCCGGTGATGACCATAGTTTGAGGATTTCATGTATTCACTATGTGTTAATGCTTTGTTCCGGTTCTCTATTAAAAGGAGGCCTTAATATCCCTTAGTTTCCTTATGGACCCCGCTGCCACGGGAGGGTAGGACAAAAGATGTCATGCAAGTTCTTTTCCATAAGCACGTATGACTATTTACGGAATACATGCCTACATTACATTTATGAACTGGAGCTAGTTCTGTGTCGCTGTAGGTTATGACTGTTATATGATGAATATTATCCAACGAGTTCACCGATCCAGTGCCTACGAGCTTTCCACATATTGTTCTTGCTAAGTTACTATTGCTACTGCTACTGTTACACTTGCTACAAAACTATTGCTATCACTGTTCCCGTTACTGTTACTGTTACTACTGCTATCGAAACTATCATACTACTGTGCTACTGATCACTCTGCTGCAGATATTTAATCTCCAGGTATGGTTGAATTGACAACTCAACTGCGAATACTTGCAAATATTCTTTGGCTCCTCTTGTGTCGAATCTATAAATTTGGGTTGAATACTCTACCCTCGAAAACTGTTGCGATCCCCTATACTTGTGGGTTAGCAAGACCCTTTTCTGGCGCTGTTGCCGGGGAGCATAGCTATATTTGTTGGGTCACTTGGGATTTATATCAATTGATTACTATGAAGAATCTGAAGGATACAAGAACCAAGATTTTTCCCTCTAAAACGAGGGGAGGTAAGGAATTGCCATCTAGCTCTGTACTTGATTCACCTTCGGTTATGAGTAAACTTGCAACACCACCACATGCTATTAATCCTGATATGTCGCAAGTTATTGATGATGCTACTTCTACTATGAATGATAATTATTATGATGCTAGTACCATGCTTGATGATAATGTGCCACTAGGTGAATTTCCTGATGAACAAATTGCTAGAGCTAAAGAGAATGAAATTATTGAAACTGATGAGATTAATGAAACTGATGAAGTCTTTGAAACTGAGAACTATGAAACACCTTAGACCTAGCTCTCCTAGATTTGAAATGCCTAAGATACCCGAGGGTTACGTATTGGACGAGAAGATAGGTAGAGAAATCCTCGCTTGTAAGGATAGAGATGATCTTAAGAAATTATTATGCAAGTATAAAGGAAAGACTTTGAATGCTAGAATGAAATGTGATCCTAAGTTTTCTACTTCACCTATCTTTGTTACCGATAAGGATTATGAATTCTCTGTCGACCCAGAGTTAATTACTTTGGTTAAATATGATCCTTTCCATGGCTATAAAACTGAAATTGTAGTGGCACATCTTACTAAGTTGAATGATATAGCCACCCTCTTTGCTCATGATGAGAAGATTCGCTACCACTATATTCTCAAATTATTTCCGTTCTCATTAAAGGGTGATGCTAAGATATGGTACAATACTCTTGCTCCTGGTTGTGTGCGTAGTCCCCAGGATATGATTTACTACTTCTCTGAAAAATATTTTCCTGCTCATAAGAAACAAGCTGCCTTACAGGAAATATTTAACTTTGTGCAAATTGAAGAAGAGAGTCTCCCACAAGCTTGGGGGAGTCTTCTCCAGTTGCTTAATGCTTTGCATGATCACACCTCTTAAGAAAATGAAATACTTGATATCTTCTATAATGGACTAACTGATGCTTGTAGGGATTTCCTAGATAGTTGTGTTGGTTGTGTTTTCAGGGAACGAACTGTTGAACAAGTTGAGGAACTATTGAATAATATATTGAATAATTATGATGATTGGACTCTCCCTGAACCACCACCTAAACCCACTCCGAAGAAGAGGGGTATCTTATTTCTCAGTCCTGAAGATATGCAAGAGGCAAAGAAATGTATGAAGGAAAAAGGTATTAAAGCTGAGTATGTTAGGAATTTACCACCTATTGAATAAATACATGGCCTTGACACACCACCACCCCCACAGGTGGTAGAGGTAAATTATTTATTAAAGTTCGATGAAAGTGATATATCTTACAATAAACATCCTAGTCAATGCTTATATGAGTTTGATAACTACATTAGGAAATAAGATCACTTCAATGCAAATGTTCTGAAACAATTGAAATATAATTCTGATATAATTGCTCGCTTGAGTGACTTGTTATTTAGAATCAGTAATGATGTTAGAGGTGTAGGAAAACATGCCTCTATGGTTCAAACCCAGTTAGAACAAGTTGCTAAATCTCAAAGAGAATTGCTTAATGAAATGAGTAATAATATGAATGATCATGCTATTAGAGTAGTGACTAGAGGAGGTAGAATGACCCAAGAACCTCTTTATCCTGACCGTCATCCTAAAAGAATTGAACAAGACTCTCAAAGAATTAATGCTGATGCACCTAGTCCTTCTAAAAGGAAAAAGAAAAAGAAAAATGATAGGACTTTGCATACCTCTAGTGAACCTGAGATAGAAAACCCTCCTAAAGATAATGATGTCTCTATTTCCGATGCTGAAACTCAATCTGGTAATGAACATTCACCTAGTGATAATGATAATGATAATGATGATGTTCATGAAGATACTCAACCGAACAATGATAATGAACCAGATAATGATGTTGAAATAGAACCTACTATTGATCTTGATAGCCCACAACCTAAAAATAAACGATATGATAAAAGAGACTTTGTGGCTAGAAAACATGGTAAAGAAAGAGAGCCATGGGTTCAGAAACCCATGCCCTTTCCACCTAAACCCTCTAAGAAAAAGGATGATGAAGAATTTGAACGCTTTGCTGAAATGATTAGGCCAGTCTTTTTGCGTACCCGCTTAACTGATATCTTAAAGATGGCCCCTTATGCAAAATACATGAAAGACATCATCACTAATAAAAGAACGATACCTGAAGCTGAAATCTCCACCATGCTTGCTAATTATTCTTTTAAGGATGGAGTACCTAAAAAACTTGGAGATCCTGGAATACCAACTATACCTTGCTCCATTAAAAGAAATTATGTCAAAACTGCTTTGTGTGATTTGGGAGCTGGTGTTAGTGTTATGCCTTTCTCTTTATATAAAAGACTTGATTTGAATAAACTCACACCTACTGAAATATCATTGCAAATGGCTGACAAATCAACTGCCATACCTATCGGTATTTGTGAGGATGTGCGCGTTGTTGTTGCAAATGTTACTATCTTAACAGACTTTGTTATCCTTGAGATGTTCGAGGACTACAACATGTCGATTATCCTTGTTAGACCCTTTTTGAATACTGCAGGGGCTGTTATTGATTGCAATAAAAGCAAAGTCACTTTTCATATCAATGGTAATGAGCATACGGTACACTTTCGAAAGAAAAAATTCCAAGTGAATGGTATAAATGTTATTGAAGAATCTCCGACACTCACTATTGGAAGTTTTCAACTACCTCTCCCTACTGCCAAAAAGAAATATGACATACTTATTGTTGGGGATATGCATATCCCCATTGAGGTAACTTAGTGTTTTACGAAAGTTCTTCAGTTTCATGCTAATCGGAAGTGGTTGTTAATAAGCCTTGATCAACCTTATTAATGGATCATTTTTGAAAGGTATGAAGTTGATGAATCTAGTAGACACAACCTTCTGCTCCCACCTTTTGTTTTCTATTTTTCTTAGTCAAATAAAATAAAATGCCATGTTTATCCTGTTTTCTGATTTCTCCGTGCAATAAAAAATGATGAACCAAAAATAAAAGTTCTCAGAATGTCTTGAACATTTAACACGATTGTTTTCTAAATATCTCTAAATTTCTGGTGCAAATAACATCAGAGGCGGGTGCACCTGGTGTCCACAACTGGTGGCTGCGACATATGTTTGATCCCTTCTGATGGGGAATTAAGAGAGCCTAGACCAGTGGAGTTTGAGGACTTTCTCCTCACTTTGACAGTGGGTGATGAAAGAGGCGTGCCAAATGCCACAGCCACCAGTTTGCAGTTTCCTTCTATGCATTACTTTGCTATATTCATCGCGAAGTGTTTAACCGCAAGGGAGAAGGTTGGTGCACTCAGTGCCCCCGACTTCACCATTTTACGTCGTGCACTTCACAACGATCACACCTTTAGCATGGGGGCTATTATTACACGTTGCTTACACCTTAACAGGACTAAGGGCAAGATACATGGTGGTATTTATGCTACTCGCTTAGCGAGACACTTTAATGTTCAGATTCGCCCACATGATTATCCCTTGTCCCAAGTTTATCTAGATCACAAGGCATTGCAGGATCATCAATTTATTGATGCAGCTGATTCTTTTCATAACATTTGCTACAACTTAGTATTCGGCGTTGGTACCTGTGATGTTATCCCGTTGCCTGCACTTGCTTTGTTTGATTCTACTGCTAGGAACGGATACAGGATCATGCCAAAGGACATTACTGCCTACCGGAACAACCTGGCAGCGTCTGAGGAGGAGCCCCAGGAGTGGGACGCTCAGGTGCCGTCACCACCGCACTTCAACTTAGGACCGGATGGCTATTATGGATGGTGATCACCAAGCTAGGCCAAAAGCCTAAGCTTGGGGGAGTACGTACTTCCACCGACATTATATTCATGTTTACACATTGCATTCCAGTTGTCGGTGTCTACACTTTTTCATTGTATTATCCATGCTAGATTTATTTTCTTGCTTTCTTCTTGCGTGTTTGAAAAAAATCGAGAAAATCCAAAAAGATTTCTCGTTTCTTCTTTTACTTGTTGGGAGCTCTCCCATGTAAATAGTTTTTCTCGTTTTTGTTTTTCCCTCTTTAATTTGCTTTCCTTAAGAAAAACCAAAAAATCTAAAAAATATTTTAGTGTGTTTCTCTGAAATTCTTTTCCTTTTATTTGAGTCGTACTGATACGTCTCCAACGTATCTATAATTTTTTATTGTTCCATGCTATTATATTATCTGTTTTGGATGTTTTATATGCATTAATATGCTATTTTATATTATTTTTGGGACTAACCTATTAACCTAGTGCCCAGTGCCAGTTTCTGTTTTTTCCTTGTTTTTAAGTTTTACAAAAAAGGAATATCAAACGGAGTCCAAACGGAATAAAAACTTATGATGATTTTTTATGGACCAGAAGAAGCCCACAGGGCATTGGAGTTGGGCCAGAAGAGCCACGAGGCCACCACAAGCCTAGGGGGTGCCCCCCCTAGGGCTTGCCCCCCTGGCTTGTGGACGCCTCGTGGCCCCCCTTGACTTGTTTCCGACGCCCAAATTTCTTATAAATACAGAAACCTCTAGAAAGAAACCTAGATGGGGAGTTCCGCCGCCATAAGCCTCTGTAGCCACAAAAAACCAATCGGGAGCCCGTTCCGGCACCCTGCCGGAGGGGGAAACCATCACCGGAGGCCATCCTCATCATCCCGGCGGTCTCCATGACGAGGAGGGAGTAGTTCACCCTCGGGGCTGAGGGTATGTACCAGTAGCTATGTGTTTGATCTCTCTCTCTCTCTCGTGTTCTTGAGATGGCACGATCTTGATGTACCGCGAGCTTTATTAATATAGATGAATCATATGGAGTTTTCCCCTCTCTATCTTCTTGTGATGAATTGAGTTTTCCCTTTGAAGTTTTCTTATCGTATTGAGTCTTTAAGGATTTGAGAACACTTGATGTATGTCTTGCGATGGGATATCCGTGGTGACAATGGGATGTTCTATTGATCCACTTGATGTATGTTTTGGTGATCAACTTGCGGGTTCCGTGATCTTGGGAATCTATGCATAGGGGTTGGCACATGTTTTCGTCTTGACTCTCCGGTAGAAACTTTGGGGCACTCTTTGAAGTTCTTTGTGTTGGATTGAACATGATGAATCTGAAATTGTGTGATGCATATCGTATAATCAAGCCCATGGGTACTCGTGGTGACATTGGAGTATCTAGGTGACATTAGGGTATTGGTTGATGTGTATCTTAAGGTGTTATTTTAGTACGAACTCTAGGGCTGTTCGTGACACTTATAGGGATAGCTCATAAGATTGATCGGAAAAGATAACTTTGAGGTGGTTTCGTACCCTACAATAATTTCTTTGTTTGTTCTCCGCTATTTGTGACTTTGGAGTGAACTCTTTGTCGCACGTGAGGGATTTACAATATGATTCAACTATGTCAGCATTGTTGAGAGAACTTGCACTAGTGAAAGTATGAACCCTAGGCCTTGTTTCTAAGCATTGCAATACCGTTTGTGCTCACTTTTATCATTAGTTACCTTGCTGTTTTTATATTTTCAGATTACAAAAACCTATATCTACCATCCGTATTACACTTGTATCACCATCTATTTGCCGAACTAGTGCACCTATACAATTTACCATTGTATTGGGTGTGTTGGGGACACAAGAGACTCTTTGTTATTTGGTTGCAGGGTTGTTTGAGAGAGACCATATTCATCCTACGCGTCCCACGGATTGATAAACCTTAGGTCATCCACTTGAGGGAAAATTGCTACTGTCCTACAAAACTCTGCGCTTGGAGACCCAACACGAGTCTACAAGAAGAAGGTTGCGTAGTAGACATCAAGCTCTTTTCTGGCGCCGTTGCCGGGGAGGTGAGTGCTTGAAGGTATATCTTTAGATCTTGCAATTATATCTTTTAGTTTCTTGTTTTTCACTAGGTTGGTTTTATAAAAGAAAACTACAAAAAAATGGAGTTTAGGTTGCATCAATTGGTTCGTCTTTTTAATGTCTTTCGTGAAAATGATGGTTTGGAAAATTGTGCTCAATTTGTAGAGGAATAATTTATGAAAATACTTAATTAGAATTCCTTGAATGATGAACATGATTGCAATATTGCTAGTATGAATTCTCTGAATATCCATGATGCTAATGATATGCAAACCCACAAGCTTGGGGATGCTATGTTTGACGAAGATGATATTTTTAGTCCCCCAAGTTTTGATGAGCAAATTTGTTATGATAATGACATGCCTACTATCTATGATGATTATGATGATGACATGTATGCTATAAAGAGTGATAGTAACCATGAAACTTGTCATCATGATTTTAATATTCAAAGTGGTTATGTCAATCAAGTATCTCATGATAGTTATTTTGTTGAGTTTGTGTAACACCCCAAAAATCGGGTTATCGATTTTTGTGCTGTTATTCCTTCCTAGATTTTCTCTCCCGAATTTTTTCCTCTAGAATCTGGTAAGTAACCAGGTGAATCCAGTCAATCCCCAACCTCTCAGTGCCTTTCCCATGCTCTTGTGACAGTCAACTTTCCGTCAGTAAACCCCGAACCTCATTCAAACCCTAGTTCCAAAATATTGGAACTGGAAATCCTGCCTTTGTGTTTACAAAGGAGCTGTCATTTCCCTTGCTCTGTTGATTCTCCCAAACTTTCCAGAGACCCTTCTTCTCTCATAAATCCTAGACATGCAAAAATATTGCTAAGTCACATGCAATATTTTCCCTCTAGAATTAATTCCTTATTCTGCCTTTCTGAGGAATTAAATCCAGGGAAATATTTATCCATCTCCAGAGATCATGAAAACTTGTGGAGATATTCCTTGTGATCATATTGAGCTCTCATAAAAATATTGGCCATGATTAAATAGGGTAAATTGCATTTTCCTATTTAAAGCCAATATCTCTATTTGGGGCCATTCCAAAGGAACTACCATTTTCATATGGAGCTTCTAATATCCATATCTTCTCCATTTCCATCAAAATATCAAGTTCCCCAATTCAAATTTTGAGCACCACTTCCATTTGCAAATTCTGTCCAGATTTCCCATTTGCAAAGGAAGTGCATGATTCCTTGATCTCCTTGGGCTAAAATTTTGCAGGGTGATTCATTATGATAAGTTACCCCTGTCCTCCAAAAATTAGCCCATTCCATCTAGCCAATTTTCCTCAGCAAATTATCTAAGTTTTTGTCCAGATTGGAGCACTGTGAAGGAAGTACCATATCTGCTTATGAAAATGGTATGAAACTTTTACAGTGACTCCATATGCCTAAATCATTAGTCTCCTTCAAATTTGAGCCATTTTCATCTAGGCAATCCCTCAGAACCATCTGGTTTCTATTTCTGTCCAGTTTGGCACTTTGTAAAGGAAGTGCTTGATTTCTTGATTCAATTAAGCTGAAATTTGGCAGGCTAGTGCATATTGATATATGACTACTGTAAAGCAAAAATCAGCTCAATTCTCCAAACCCATATTTTTCTATAATTTTCTCAAGTTTCTAACCAGATTGCATCTCTGTGAAGGAAGTACCATCATAGATGATCAATTTGATCTGAAACTTGTTCAGCTGTCTCTCATGACCAAATCACCACCCTACCCCAAGAATCATCCAAGTCTATCTAGCCAATTGACCCCAACACTCTTATTTCCAAATCTGGTCAGACTGCCAAGTTGCAAAGGAAGTATCCTCTAGATTTATTAGTTGGTGCTGAGACTTTGCCAAGTTAGTGACCTTAGTAGATTATCAATCCCTGCCCAAGATCAAGCCAAGAGGTGTACTGAGGTGACCACACCACAGCACAAACAGTGTGCTGTTGGGGACTAGTTGACCTTGGATCGGTCACCTCAGACCTCTCTGGAGCCAGTCAGCCGCATAGGTCAAGTCAGCGAAGCGTGGCGAAGACCCTAGACATCTTTTGGCATCGAGCGCAGCGTGGCATAACCGTGGCCACGCGGTGACCACGGGCAGAGCGTGCCAAAACCGCGCCATGTGCATTGGAGTTGACGGGAGCGCGTCTCCGGCAAGGTCTAGCTTGTCTGGGAGCGTCGGAGAGCTTCCCAGCACGTGCGTGAACCCTCTGGAGTCCTCTTCCCCTTGTCCCCTTGCCGTGGCCGCCTCTGCCGTCATCCCGAAGCTCCGGCCGGTGTCCCAAAGCTCCGGCCACCGTCCATCCCCTTCCCAAGCTTTCCCCCATAGCTATTTAAGGTTAGCCCGAGCCCCCCCAAGCGGCAGCAACCCAGCCCCCTCCTCCTATTGAGCTCTAGGAGCTCCGGCCCCCTCCAATGGCCAAAGCTCCGCCGCCACTCTCCTCGGCCCACCCATCACCTAGGCCCTCTCCCTCCATCCCTTCTGCTCCCGAGCCACCAGCTGGCAACCGCAAGCCACCGCCGCCGCCATTTCCGTTGGGGAAGCGCTGCCGGAGTGGCCCCTCTGCTGCCCGTCGACCGCCGCACTCCGGTCGGTGGCGGGAGTGCATGGGCCATCCCAGGCGAGGCTGCGGCTACCCTCAGATGCGGCGAGGGACGGAGGAGCCCGAGCGCCCTCCGACCGGCCCTCTCAGGTGGCGAGGCGATGGCCAGGCCGGCGGCCGGAGCCTGCCCCCGCCTCTCTGTCGCGGTGGAGAAGAAGACAGGAGAAGGAGAGAGAAGTCAAGGCGGGCCCCACGCGTCATCCTCTCGGCGCTGACCGGGATGACCCTTTGGCTGGTTCAAGTGAAAACGTATTTCCGAAAATACGCTTTCCAAGTTAGAAAGCGTACTCTGTCCTTCCTCGGCCGAAATACATTTTCCTGCTTAGGAGGCGTATTGTAGAGAAAAGGCGCTTTCTGTTTTAGCCCCAGGGGCCTGTTTGTAGCAATTGTTTTTATAGATTGGTCCCTGGTGCTTAATCGCTCGTATCTTCGCAACCGTAGCGCCGATCGAGGTAAAACCAGCGCCCACGTTTTCGTCTCGTCGAGCCCGTTCCGAAAGTACCATTTTCATTATGTGTTCACACAGTAGAAATAACCATTTTGCCCTTGCCCTATATCTGTACCCTCTGTGAGGGAACTCTTTCCGGCGAATTCTTCCGCGAGGTGATCGCACTTCCTCCCGGCGTATTCATCGACCCCTAGGCAAGCCAACCTTTTACCATGAGCTCCGGACTTGCGTGATAACTTTGCTTGCACCCTGTGTGTGTTTATCTGTTACCTGTTAGTCTGCGTTTGTATATATATGTGATGACATAGTTACTAGATACCAGCATTACTGTTTTCATATTGTCAATAACATATTCATGTTAGCACTGTGGTTGATCTGATGCCATGACTATCGGTACTATGATCTTGCTATGCTAGCACTTATAATTGTTGGTGAAGTGGTACGTTGATGGATTTGTTGAGTTGGATTAAGAGATTACTGTCTATGATTATTTTGGGGTTTCATCCGTCAGTTTGGGGATATGAGGAGTTAAATTAATGCAACCTAGTTGGTTGATCTTGAGTCACCTGTCCGGGCTTATCCGTGCAGCCACATTCGCCGGTATGGGACGGCCTTGACTTGGTCTGATCGCGTGTTCTTTTATCGGTACCACCAAAGAGGGAAGGTTATGCGTGCGCTGCCCTGGCCCGGTAGGCGGCGATAACCTTGTGAGCCCAGTTGTTTATTTGTTTGCACACGGTCCCCGTTTGGGACAGACTGATCCCCGTTTGGGACAGTTAGTTTGGCCACGACGGTGGCAGGTGTCATGAGGACACAGGTGTCATGAGGACACAGGGGCCACCCAGGGTAGACCTCCGGAGGAGAATGAGTGCCGGTGGTACGATGAAAGAGTCACGGGTCAGGCAGGTTTTGTTGAAGCAACGCTGGTCCACCCGAGTGGGATCTTGAGGCCAGGTGCTTCGTGGTGTGGGTAAAGTGCGCAACCTCTGCAGAGTGTAAAAATCTATTCGAATAGCCGCGTCCACGGTATTGGATAGCCCGTCCAGACCTCACTAGGTGGTCAACCGTAGCAGTGTTAGTAATGATGGAAGGACTCATCTTGAGTAGACATCAGATGATGTCAGGAATATGATATGTTAGCCAAGGGATGGCTATATGATGAGTGGTCGGATGACCACACGATTTGGATGGGACCTGAACCAGTTCAGGTTGGATCTTGAGTATGTCGAGGGTTGTGTGACAACCCCAGAAGAGAGTAAGTTGGTATCCGGTACAGTAAGTATTCTAAGCACTTAGTATGATCTTGCCATAGATTATATGTCTGATCCATGATATGCCATGCTTTCCTTGTTAGAATTCATGCCATGCTTAGGATTAATTCATGCATAGCATAAGGCTTGCTTTGTCATCTGTTTGTTTGGATGCTATGTATTTGGTTGTCTTGCGAGTACATTCAAAGTACTCACCTGGCCTTGCACGTGGCCAGATGCAGGAGAAGATCCGTCGTGCTAGATCGTAACCTAGCCAGTCCTGTGCATTATGGAGCCCAGCCAGAGACGTCGATGCCGCGGAACCAGGACCTCTGATACCCTTTAGTAGCCTTGGAGCTATGCATATTGTTGTAAGCAACAGTATTGTAATACTCCATTATATTAATAAAGCCATTTTTGTGCCTGGAATTGCTGTATCATGCCTTTGACGTGCGCCAGGTCTTATCCTGGGGCTGGCGTGTGTCGGCCCTCTATCGGGGTGCCACAAGAGTTGGTATCAGAGCCAGGCTGGCTATAGGTTACCCTAGCCCCAAACCAACCCCTATCCCCAACCGGTAGTGAGCCCAATAGATTTGACCCATCTCTGGCATCCGACATGGCCACTGTAGATCAACAGGCGGCGCAGTCGGAATGGACGTGACCCTACCCAGCTGTCCGCCCACCCAGCCACCCTGGATTGGACCGAGACCCCACTTGGTTGTCGGCCGTACCGGTGTATCTTCTACCCGGCACGAGAAGGATCCACGCCATGCTGGTGTGTTCCAGCCGACTACCTATTTAACCCCTTCCACCTGCGAGCCGTAGCTCTCCCCATTCAGTAAGCCAGATCCCTGCAAGAGAGAACCCAGGCCAGTCTCTTCAACCCAGCAGCCATGGCAAGTTCTTCCAGAACACCCAAAACCCCCACTTTCCATAGCCGAACCCTGGCTGATGGTCATCCCGGCTTTTCGTCCATCCTTTCGAGTGTGCTCACTCGAGCCCTTGGCTGTAGTACCCCTCCAGTGTATCTGGTGTTCCAATCAGACCGCGTCCCCCACCTTTGCCGATTTTATGCAAAGGTGTATATCGACCCAGGTCCAACAGCGGATGGGAAGCCCATGAGTTTTCAGGGCAAACCCATGCCCACCCCCGCATTGGCTGTCCAGATGGCTGCCACAGGAGCCATCGCCCGTCTTCGTATCCAGTTTCCGCAAGTAGCGGAGATGCAAGAGTTCCGCTATTTTCCCTCTTCGTCAGACATAGCTGGCAAGTTCTCCAACATCGTTCGAGATACTGACCCAGCAATAGCTCGCCTAGTCCAGTATATTGATGCCCAGGGACTTCTGCTCTCCGGCATTCTTAGAGAGTTCCAGGCCATTGACCAAGACACTACACGGGTTGTTACGGGAGCATACCGTGCGGCCCATGAAATTGCATCTCAGACCACCCGATCCCTGTTGCCAAACCCAGTGCCACCTTCGCAGCTAGTACCACCCTCGCAACCAGTGAACCTCTATCAACCAGGCATCATCCACCCAAATTCCATTCAAGGAGCTATCCGGCGACTTCGTCATCGGGATGTGTTCCGTCAAGATCCCATTGCAGCTCCAGCAGTTGAGCCCCAACCCATAGAGGTGTCCGATGATGAAGACAAAAGTTGGCTCAGTCTTCGTCCCCCAGGAGAGCCCCAGCAAGAGTAGGCCATTTGTGGCTCCGGCAGTGATCGAAGCCAGCAGATGCCGCGAGTATGTGTGTTGCGAAGACTGTTTCTTTGCCCGCGTCCAGTATTAGGACCTTGTAGCTTGGAGTGAGTTGTTGTTAGCTGCCTAGTAAGGCTGCGTGTTGTTGTGTGCCTGTATTGCCTGTACTGCTTACGCCTGTGTGCTGTTGTAATGTTATGAATGCCTGTTTGCTGTGTGTGATTGGTTCGTCCGTCACTCTGTTAAGCAGAAATGTTTAACAGAGATGGCAGTGGACTCTCAACAAGATTTTTAGTCAGTATAGCACTTACACCTAATAACATCGGACTCGTCCGGAGTCCCTAATTAAAACGCGAGCTGGTGTAGGTGTATGTATACCAGGAGTACATACACCCACTAGCATTAAAACACCCTAGTGTAATCTGCTCGATGTGTTTCCTTCTTCTGCCTGCATTTTGCTATCATATGCATTCTGCATCTGCCTGCATATTAGTCTAGATTTCATGTGTATCGTGTGAGCAATGTTTGCACGCCACGTTCTTTCTCCTGAGTACAATCGCAGCAGTACTCGGGCAGAATGCAAGTCCCCTATCCCTACCTATCCTTGCTTGCCCCATTTGCCAGTTTTCCCGAACCTAGCGTTCTGGAAAACCAGCCCTGTCCAGTAATGCCCCGGTCCCAAAATCCTTTCCCAGAACCTGGTTGCAACCTCGGAGAAATTCTGAGAAATTTTATTGCAGCATAGACCGTTACAACCCTTCTAGTCCAAGACCTAAACCCAGATTCGACCCCAACACCCACCCATTATGGATGACGTTCAGCGAGGAGCAACCAGCAGTGTGGCCTCCACACTGGTAGAGCTCCGCTGACCGCACCACACTAACCCTAGACCCAGCGGCGCCTCTGTCACCATATTGTGTGATGTTGACAGGCCGCCCTCTCGCCGCCGCAGCCCGCGCTTATTCAGCCGGCCTGAGACGGCGTAGTTGACCTCCAGCCACCACTATCGCAGCGGCATCACGACGATCATCAAGGATCATCGCGCACAGCAGCAGCGAGCCGCCAATCAATGCCGCCAGCATACCAGCCAGGAGGATCGTGATCAGCTCTGAGCCCACGCCCGCCATTAACGCCTTGCCTCGCGTTCCTGCAACCAGAAGGAGACAGAAAAAGAGGAAGAAGAAAGGAGGTAGGAGGCGAGAGGGTAGGAAGAGAGAACGAACCGCGGTCGTTTTTATAGCCCCAGTCCGGTGTACGGTGAGCGAGGTCCAGGAGACCACGCGCCGCTCGATCACCGACGTCCAGGAGGCGAATCCGCGAGCAGTGCCGACCGGCGCTGGCCCGCGATGGGAGTGCTCTCTGCGTTGGCCTCGTGCGCGCCGCGCGCTATCGTCGTAGGGTGCTTTATGCCCAGGAGCTAGGCGTGCGCAGTGCCTAGCCGCACTCGGGACAGCGCAGGAGCGAGAGAGAGAGCCGTTGGCCGGAGATAGAAGAAGAAGGCTGCCAGTGGGCCCTAGGCCCCCCTTGTCAGCGAGAGAGGCCACTGTTCATTAGGGTACCCTAAGCATTTTTGGGAAAGGGAAATCTTGCTTTTTCTAAAAATGTCAGAGCTACCCAGCGGCCCCTACCTGTGGAGTAGATCCCGCGATATCCGTACCTAGATCTGGGTGTACCAGTTTTTGGTAATTTTAACTCGGTTGTTTTCAACCGCAGGATTAAGACCCAGCCCACAGGTTTTTTTAGGAGGCATAGTGTTTGTCTAAGCTAACCCTAGGAATCTCGAGGACGAGATTCTTTTAAGGGGGGAAGGTTTGTAACACCCCAAAAATCGGGTTATCGATTTTTGTGCTGTTATTCCTTCCTAGCTTTTCTCTCCCGAATTTTTTCCTCTGGAATCTGGTAAGTAACCAGGTGAATCCAGTCAATCCCCAACCTCTCAGTGCCTTTCCCATACTCTTGTGCCAGTCAATTTTCCGTCGGTAAACCCCGAACCTCATTCAAACCCTAGTTCCAAAATATTGGAACTGGAAATCCTGCCTTTGTGTTTACAAAGGAGCTGTCATTTCCCTTGCTCTGTTGATTCTCCCAAAATTTCCAGAGACCCTTCTTCTCTCATAAACCCTATACATGCAAAAATATTGCTAAGTCACATGCAATATTTTGCCTCTAGAATTAATTCCTTATTCTGCCTTTCTGAGGAATTAAATCCAGGGAAATATTTATCCATCTCCAGAGATCATGAAAACTTGTGGAGATATTCCTTGTGATCATATTGAGCTCTCATACAAATATTGGCCATGATTAAATAGGGTAAATTGCATTTTCCTATTTAAAGCCAATATCTCAATTTGGGGCCTTTCCAACGGAACTACCATTTTGGTAGCTAGGAAAAATCCCAAATAATTTGTGGAGCTTCTAATATCTATATCTTCTCCATTTCCATCAAAATATCAAGTTCCCCAATTCAAATTTTGAGCACCACTTCCATTTGCAAATTCTGTCCAGATTTCCCATTCGCAAAGGAAGTGCATGATTCCTTGATCTCCTTGGGCTAAAATTTTGCAGGGTGATTCATTATGATAAGTTACCCCTGTCCTCCAAACATTAGCACATTCCTTCTAGCCAATTTTCCTCAGCAAATTAGCTAAGTTTTTGTCCACATTGGAGCACTGTGAAGGAAGTACCACTTCTTCTTATGAAAATGGTATGAAACTTTTACAGTGACTCCATATGCCTAAATGATTGGTCTCGTCCAAATTTGAGACATTTTCATGTGGCTAATCCCTCAGAACCATCTCGTTTCTATTTCTGTCCAGTCTGGCACTTTGTAAAGGAAGTGCTCGATTTCTTGATTCAATTAAGCTGAAATTTGGCAGGGTAGTGCATATTGATATATGACTACTGTAAACCAAAAATCAGCTCAATTCTCCAAACCCATATTTTTCTATAATTTTCTCAAATTTCTGACCAGATTGCATCTCTGTGAAGGAAGTACCATCATAGATGATCAATTTGATCTGAAACTTGTTCAGCTATCTCTCATGACCAAATCACCACCCTACCCCAAGAATCATCCAAGTCTATCTATCCAATTGACCCCAGCACTCTTATTTCCAAATCTGGTCAGACTGCCAAGTTGCAAAGGGAGTATCCTCTAGATTTATTCGTTGGTGCTGAGACTTTGCCAAGTTAGTTACCTTAGTAGATTATCAATCCCTGCCCAAGATCAAGCCAAGAGGTGTACTGAGGTGACCACACCACAGCACAAACAGTGTGCTGTTGGGGACTAGTTGACCTTGGATCGGTCACCTCAGACCTCTCTGGAGCCAGTCAGCCGCATAGGTCAAGTCAGCGAAGCGTGGCGAAGACCCTAGACATCTTTTGGCATCGAGCGCAGTGTGGCATCGCCGTGGCCACGCGGTGACCACGGGCAGAGCGTGCCAAAACCGCGCCCTGAGCATTGGAGTTGACGGGAGCGCGTCTCCAGCAAGGTCTAGCTTGTCTGGGAGCATCGGAGAGCTTCCCAGCACGTGCATGAACCCTCTGGAGTCCTCTTCCCCTTGTCCCCTAGCCATGGCCGCCTCTGTCGTCGTCCTGAAGCTCCGGCCGGTGTCCCGAAGCTCCGGCCACCGTCCATCCCCTTCCCGAGCTTTCCCCTGTAGCTATTTAAGGTGAGCCCGAGCCCCCCCGAGCGGCAGCAACCCAGCCCCCTCCTCCTATTGAGCTCTAGGAGCTCCAGCCCCCTCCAATGGCCGAAGCCCCGCCGCCACTCTCCTCGGCCCACCCCTCACCTAGGCCCTCTCCCTCCATCCCTTCTGCTCCCGAGCCACCAGCTGGCAACCGCAAGCCACCGCCGCCGCCATTTCCGTTGGGGAAGCGCTGCCGGAGTGGCCCCTCTGCTGCCCGTCGACCGCCGCACTCCGGTCGGTGGCGGTAGTTCCATGGGCCATCCCAGGCGAGGCTGCAGCTACCCTCATATACAGCGAGGGACGGAGGAGCCCGAGTGCCCTTCGGCCGGCCCTCTCAGGTGGCGAGGCGACGGCCAGGACGGCGGCCGGAGCCTGCCCTCGCCTCTCTGTCGCGGTGGAGAAGAAGACAGGAGAAGGAGAGAGAAGTCAAGGCGGGCCCCACGCGTCATCCTCTCGGCGCTGACCGGGATGACCCTTTGGCTGGTTCAAGTGAAAACGTATTTCCGAAAATAAGCTTTCCAAGTTAGAAAGCGTACTCTGTCCTTCTTCGGCCGAAATACGTTTTCCTGCTCAGGAGGCGTATTGTAGAGAAAAGGCGCTTTCTGTTTTAGCCCCAGGGGCCTGTTTGTCGCAATTGTTTTTACAGATTGGTCCCTGGTGCTTAAACACTCGTATCTTCGCAACCGTAGCGCCGATCGAGGTAAAACCAGCGCCCACGTTTTCGTCTCGTAGAGCCCGTTCCGATAGTACCATTTTCATTATGTGTTCACGCAGTAGAAATAACCATTTTGCCCTTGCCCTATATCTGTCCCCTCTGTGAGGGAATTCTTTCCGGCGAATTCTTCCGCGAGGTGATCGCACTTCCTCCGGGCGTATTCGTCGACCCCAGGCAAGCCAACCTCTTACCATGAGCTCCGGACTTGCGTGATGACTTTGCTTGCACCCTGTGTGTGTTTATCTGTTACCTGTTAGTCTGCGTTTGTATATACATGTGATGACATAGTTACTAGATACCAGCATTACTGTTTTCATATTGTCAATAACATATTCATGTTAGCACTGTGGTTGATCTCATGCCATGACTATCGGTACTATGATCTTGCTATGCTAGCACTTATAATTGTTGGTGAAGTGGTACGTTGATGGATATGTTGAGTTGGATTCAGAGATTGACGTATATGATTATTTTGGGGTTTCATCCGGCAGTTTGTGGATATGAGGAGTTAAATTAATGCAACCTAGTTGGTTGATCTTGAGTCACCTGTTCGGGCTTATCCGTGCAGCCACATTCGCCGGTATGGGACGGCCTTGACTTGGTCTGATCGCGTGTTCTTTTATCGGTACCACCAAAGAGGGAAGGTTATGCGCGCGCGCTGCCCTGGCCCGGTAGGCGGCGATAACCTAGTGAGCTCGGTTGTTTGTTTGTTTGCGCACGGTCCCCGTTTGGGACAGACGGTGGCAGGTGTCATGAGGACACAGGTGTCATGAGGACACAGGGGCCACCCAGGGCAGACCTCCGGAGGAGGATGAGTGCCGGTGGTACGATGAAAGAGTCACGGGTCAGGCAGGTTTTGTTGAAGCAACGCTGGTCCACCCGAGTGGGATCTCGAGGGCAGGTGCTTCGTGGTGTGGGTAAAGTGCGCAACCTCTGCAGAGTGTAAAAATCTATTCGAATAGTCGCGTCCACGGTATTGGACAGCCCGTCCAGACCTCACTAGGTGGTCAACCGTAGCAGTGTTAGTAATGATGGAAGGACTCATCTTGAGTAGACATCAGATGATGTCAGGAATATGATATGTTAGCCAAGGGATGGCTATATGATGAGTGGTTGGATGACCACACGATTTGGATGGGACCTGAACCAGTTCAGGTTGGATCTTGAGTATGTCGAGGGCTGTGTGACAACCCCAGAAGAGAGTAAGTTGGTATCCGGTACAGTAAGTATTCTAAGCACTTAGTATGATCTTGCCATAGATTATATGTCTGATCCATGATATGCCATGCTTTCCTTGTTAGAATTCATGCCATGCTTAGGATTAATTCATGCATAGCATAAGGCTTGCTTTGTCATCTGTTTGTTTGGATGCTATGTATTTGGTTGTCTTGCGAGTACATTCAAAGTACTCACCTTGCCTTGCACGTGGCCAGTTGCAGGAGAAGATCCGTCGTGCTAGATCGTAACCTAGCCAGTCCTGTGCGTTATGGAGCCCAGCCAGAGACGTCGATGCCGCGGAACCAGGACCTCTGATACCCTTTAGTAGCCTTGGAGCTATGCATATTGTTGTAAGCAACAATATTGTAATGCTCCATTATATTAATAAAGCCATTTTTGTGCCTGGAATTGCTGTATCATGTCTTTGACGTGCACCAGGTCTTATCCTGGGGCTGGCGTGCGTCGGCCCTCTATCGGGGTGCCACAGTTTGTTCCCACTATTATGAATGAGAAGAAAATTGCTTATGTGGAGAGTGACAAATTTTCTATGCTTGTGGATCATGAAGATAATGCTTTATGTGATAGTTATGTTGTGAAATTCCTTCATGATGCTACTGAAAATTATTATGAGGGAGGAACATATGCTTGTAGGAATTGCAATAATATCAAGTTTCCTCTCTATGTGTTCAAAGTTTTGAAGTTATGCTTGTTTTGCCTTCCTATGCTAGTTGATTCTTGCTCCCATAAATTGTTTTCTCACAAAATCCCTATGCATAGGAAGTGGGTTAGACTTAAATGTGCTTGTCATGAGATTCATGATGCTCTTTTGCATGTTTCAATTATTATTCCTATGTGAGCATCATTGAAATCATCATGCCTAGCTAAAAGGCATTCAAGAAAAGCGTTTGTTGGGAGACAACCCAACACTTTTACTCTCTGTTTTTGTGTGTTCACATGATTAATCTACTGTAGTAATCATGTTTTGTGCATTTTATTTCAATAAAGTGCCAAGTAAAGCCTTTGGGATGACTCACAAGATGAGTAGAATTGATGCTAAACCAAAGCAGAAACTTTTTACTCCAGTACAGGAATATTCATTCTTTACTGGAGCGTGATAATGATCTGAAATTTTTACACAGTATTCATATACAAATTATTCAGGTTTTCCTAATTTTTCAGAATTTTTAGAGACAGGGAAGTATGGTTATACTACAGATCTTCACAGACTATTCAATTTTTGACAGATTCTGTTTTGCATGCATAGTTTGCTTGTTTTAGTGTTCTCATAGCTTATATTTAGTGGTATAAATTATGGGAATGATAAAATACAGTAGGTATCATGTGGGAACAATTATGAATCTTGTCTTGACAGTACCTAAGTGAATGATTTATCTTTATTACACTAACCCTTCTCACGAAGTTCCGTTAAGTTTTGTGTGATTGAAGTTTTCAAGTTTTGGGTGAGACACCGATATGAGGAGAATAAGGAGTGACAAGAACCTAAGCTTGGGGATGCCCAAGGTACCCCCAAGGTAATATTCAAGGAAGAATCAAGCGTCTAAGCTTGGGGATGCCCCGGAAGGCATCCCCTCTTTCGTCTTCAACATTATCGGTATATCTTACTTAGAGCTATATTTTTATTCGTCACATAATATATGCTTTGCTTGGATCGTCATTATATTTTGTTATTTTCTGTTAGGTGTTATTCATAATCTTGTTTTTCAATAAAAAGTTCCAAGAATTGTCTTAGGATGCTTGCATTGCATGTTTTGATGTGTGCTGTGTAAAAACAGAAACTTTTGCTGTAGTGTTTGAATTTTCATATTTTACTGGAACGTGGAACGTTTCTGAAATTTTTACACAGTGTTGTCATATAAATTATTTAGAATGTCCTAAATTTTCATAATTTTTTGAGTTACGGAAGTACACTGTTTTCATAAATTACTACAGACTGTTCTGTTTGGACAGATTGCTGTCATAGTTTTGTTATCTACTTATCCTCTAGTTTCCATAGCCTATATTGGTAGATATAAATTGTGGAAACGATAGTAAACAGTAGATGATGTTTGAAAATTATTGTGCAACTTGTCTTAGCAGTACATAAAGAGTTGATTTATTATTATGTGCACTAACCTATCTCACGAGTTCTTTTCAAGTTTTGTGTGGATGAAGTTTTTGAGAATAGGTGAAACCGGGGTATGAGAAGATTTAACGAGATACAAAAGCTCAAGCTTGGGGATGCCCAAGGCAACCCAAGTAAATATTTCAAGAAGTCTCAAGCATCTAAGCTTGGGGATGCTACGCATCCCACCTCTCTTCCTCAACTATCGGTTAGCCTATGTTGAGTCTAAATTTTTGTTCGTTCACATGATGCGTGCTATTCTTGGAGTTCTATTTTTGTTTAGTTTGCTGTTTGAATAAAGTACTTAAGATCTGAAATTCTTAGATGAGAGAGTCTTCACATAGTTATTTAAATTTTTGACTACGCATTGATATTCACTTATATCTTTTTGGAGTAGTTTGTCTTTTGATCTAGTGCTTCACTTATATATTTGTAGAGCACGGCGGTGGTTTCATTTTATAGAAATTGATGAACTCTCATGCTTTAGTTATATTATTTTGAGAGTCTCTAAACAGCATGGTAATTTTCTTAGGTTATGAATTTAGTCCTAATATAATGGGCATCCAAGAGGGATATAATAAAAACTTTCATATAAAGTGCATTGAATACTATGAGAAGTTTGATTCCTTATGATTGTTTTGAGATATAAAGATGGTGATATTAGAGACATGCTAGTGAGTAATTGTGGATTGGTAGAAATACTTGTGTTAAAGTTTGTGATTCCCGTAGCATGCACGTATGGTGAACCGTTATGTGACGAACTCGGAGCATGATTTATTTATTGATTGCCCTCCTTTGTGTGGAGGTCGGGATCGCGCGATGGTTAACTCCTACCAACCCTTCCCCTAGGAGCATGCATGTAGTACTTTGTTTTGATAACTAATAGACTTTTGCAATAAGTATGTGAGTTCTTTATGACTAATGTTGAGTCCATGGATTATACGCACTCTCACCCTTCCACCCTTGCTAGCCTCTCTAGTACAGCGCAACTTTCGCCGGTGCATTAAACCCACCATATACCTTCCTCAAAACAGCCACCATACCTACCTATTATGGCATTTCCATAGCCATTCCGAGATATATTGCCATGCAACTTCCACCATTCCGTTTATGACACGCATCATCATTGTCATATTGCTTTGCATGATCATGTAGTTGACATCGTATTTGTGGCACCGTTCATATTTTTTATACATGTCACTCTTGAGTCATTGCACATCCCGGTACACCGCCGGAGGCATTCATATAGAGTCATATTTTGTTCTAAGTATCGAGTTGTAATTCTTGAGTTGTAAGTAAATAAAAGTGTGATGATCATCATTATTAGAGCATTGTCCCATGTGAGGAAAGGATGATGGAAGCTATCATTCCCTCACAAGTTGGGATGAGTCTCCGGACTTTATGAAAAATAAAAGAGGCCAGAGAAGCCCAAATAAAAAAAAGAGGCCAAAGATGCCCACCAAAAGAAAAAAATGAAAAAAAATGAGAGAAAAGAGAGAAAGGGCAATGCTACTATCCTTTTTCCACACTTGTGCTTCAAAGTAGCACCATGATCTTCATGATAGAGAGTCTCCTATATTGTCACTTTCATATACTAGTGGGAATTTTTCTTTATAGAACTTAGCTTGTATATTCCAAGGATGGGCTTCCTCAAAATTGCCCTAGGTCTTCGTGAGCAAGCAAGTTGGATGCACACCGGTACCCACTTAGTTTCTTTTTGGGCTTTCATACACTTATAGCTCTAGTGCATCCGTTGCGTGGCAATCCCTACTCACTCACATTGATATATATTGATGGGCATCTACATAGCCCGTTGATACGCCTAGTTGGTGTGAGACTATCTCCTTCTTTTTGTCTTCTCCACAACCACCATATTCTATTCCACCTGTAGTGCTATGTCCATGGCTCACGCTCATGTATTGCGTGAGAGTTGAAAAAGTTTGAGAACACTAAAGTATGAAACAATTGCTTGGCTAAAACCGGGGTTGTGCATGATTTAATACTTTGTGTGATGAAGATGGAGCATAGCCAGACCTTATGATTTTGTAGGGATAACTTTCTTTGGCCATGTTATTTTGAAAAGACACGATTGCTTTGTTAGTATGCTTGAAGTATTATTGTTTTTATGTCAACATTAAACTTTTGTTTTGAATCTTATGGATCTGAACATTCATGCCACACTAAAGGATAAATATGTTAGGTAGCATTCCACATCAAAAAATTTGTTTTTATCATTTACCTACTCGAGGACGAGCAGGAATTAAGCTTGGGGATGCTTGATACGTCTCCAACGTATCTATAATTTTTGATTGTTCCATGCTATTATATTATCTGTTTTGGATGTTTTATATGCATTAATATGCTATTTTATATTATTTTTGGGACTAACCTATTAACCTAGTGCACAGTGCCAGTTTCTATTTTTTTCTTGTTTTTAAGTTTTACAGAAAAGGAATATCAAACGGAGTCCAAACGGATTAAAAACTTACGATGATTTTTTATGGACCAGAAGAAGCCCACAGGGCATTGGAGTTGGGCCAAAAGAGCCACGAGGCCACCACAAGCCTAGGGGGTGCCCCCCCCCCTAGGGCTTGCCCCCCTGGCTTGTGGACGCCTCTTGGCCCCCCTTGACTTGTTTCCGACGCCCAAATTTCTTATAAATACAGAAACCTCTAGAAAGAAACCTAGATGGGGAGTTCCGACGCCCAAATTATATCTTTTAGTTTCTTGTTTTTTACTAGGTTGGTTTTATAAAAGAAAACTACAAAAAAATGGAGTTTAGGTTGCATCAATTGGTTCGTCTTTTTAATGTCTTTCGTGAAAATGATGGTTTGGAAAAGTGTGCTCAATTGGTAGAGGAAGAATTTATGAAAATACTTAATGAGAATTCCTTGAATGATGAGCATGATTGCAATATTGCTAGTATGAATTCTCTGAATATCCATGATGCTAATGATATGCAAACCCACAAGCTTGGGGATGCTATGTTTGATGAAGATGATATTTTTAGTCCCCCAAGTTTTGATGAGCAAATTTGTTATGATAATGACATGCCTACTATCTATGATGATTATGACGATGACATGTATGCTATAAAGAGTGATAGTAACCATGAAACTTGTCATCATGATTTTAATATTCAAAATGGTTATGTCAATCAAGTATCTCATGATAGTTATTTTGTTGAGTTTGCTCCCACTATTATGAATGAGAAGAAAATTGCTTATGTGGAGAGTGACAAATTTTCTATGCTTGTGGATCATGAAGATAATGTTTTATGTGATAGTTATGTTGTGAAATTCGGTCGTGCAAGTGAAAGGCAATAATGACGATATTTGATGAAGTGACTGTGGCAGAGATAAGCGGGTATGAACTCAACTTGTTTTTGTTTTTGTAAATATGTTTAACCTAGTATCCATGATTCAGCATATTATGATCAAACATGTTTGCAAGGACAATTAGAGATTATAGTTGCTCATGCCATGCTTAAGTATCTAGGAGTGGATAATTATTTATCTTGGATGTCAACACTGTGTAAAAATTTCAAATCATTATCACGCTCCAGTAAAAAATGAAAATTCCTGTACTGGAGTCAAAAGTTTCTCTTTTGGTTCAGCATCAATTCTACTCATCTTGTGAGTCATCCCAAAGGCTTTACTTGGCACTTTATTGAAATAAAAGACACAAAACATGATTACTACAGTAGCTTAATCATGTGAACACACAAAAACGGAAAGGAAAAGTGTTGGGTTGTCTCCCAACAAGCACTTTTCTTTAAAGCCTTTTAGCTAGGCATGATGATTTCAATGATGCTCACATAAGAATAGTATTTGAAACATTCAAGGGAGCATCATGAATCTCATGACAAGCACATTTAAGTCTAACCCACTTCCTATGCATAGGGATTTTTTGAGCAAACAATTTATGGGAGCAAGAATCAACTAGCATAGGAAGGCAAAACAAGCATAACTTCAAAACTTTGAACACATAGAGAGGAAACTTGATATTATTGCAATTCCTACAAGCATATGTTCCCCCCTCATAATAAATTTCAGTAGCATCATGAAGGAATTCAATAATATAACTATCACATAAATCATTCTTTTCATGATGCACAAGCATAGAATTTTCATTACTCTCCACACAAGCAAAATTCTTCTCATTCATTCTAGTGGGAGCAAACTCAACAAAATAACTATTATCAGACACTTGATTGACATAACCACATTCAATATTAAATCATGATGAGAAGTTTCATGGTTACTATCACTCTTTATAGCATACATGTCATCATCATAATCATCATAGATAGGAGGCATGCCATCATAATAAACTTTCTCATCAAAACTTGGGGGACTAAACATATCATCTTCATCAAACATAGCATCCCCAAGCTTGTGGCTTTGCTTATCATTAGCATCATGGATATTCAGAGAATTCATAGTAGAAACATTGAAATCATGCTCATCATTCAAGGAATTCTCATTAAGTATTTTCATAATTTCTTCCTCTACCAATTGAGCACAATTTTCTGAATCCTTATTTTCACGAAAGACATTATAAAGACGGAACAAATGATGCAACCTAAACTCCATTTTTTTGGTAGTTTTCTTTTATAAAACCAAACTAGTGATAAAACAAGAAACTAAAAGATTCAATTGCAAGATCTAAAGATATACCTTCAAGCCCTCACCACCCCGGCAACGGCGCCAGAAAAGAGCTTGATGTCTACTACGCAACTTTATTCTTGTAGACTTTGTTGGGCCTCCAAGCGCAGAGTTTTGTAGGACAGTAGCAATTTTCCCTCAAGTGGATGACCTAAGGTTAATCAATCCGTGGGAGGTGTAGGATGACGATGTTCTCTCTCAAACAACCCTGCAATCAAATACAAGAAAACTCTTGTGTCCCCAACACACCCAATACAATGGCAAATTGTATAGGTGCACTAGTTCGACGAAGAGATGGTGATAAAAGTGCAATATGGATGATAGATATAGGTTTTTGTAATCTGAAAATATAAAAAAGCAAGGTAGCAAGTAACAAAAGTGGACACAAATGGTATTGCAATGCTTGAAAAAAAGGCCTAGGGTCCGTACTTTCGCTAGTGCAATCTCTCAACAATGCTAATATAATTGGATCACATAACCATACCTCGACATGCAACAAAGAATCACTCAAAAGTTCTTATCTAGCGGAGGAGAACATAAGAAGAAATTGTTTGTAGGGTATGAAACCACCTTAAAGTTATTCTTTCCGATCGATCTATCCAAGAGTTCGTACTAAGATAACACCAAGTTATCCTTTCCGATCTATCTATCTAAGAGTTCGTACTAGAATAACACCATATGATACGCATCAACCAACTCTAATGTCACCTAGATACTCCAATGTCATCACAAGTATCCATGAGTTAATTATACGATACGCATCAAACAATTTCAGATTCATAATACTCAATCCAACACAAAGAACATCAAAGAGTACCCCAAGATTTCTATCGGAGAAAGTAGGACAAGAACGTGTATCAACCCCTATGCATAGATTACCCCAATGTCACCGCGGGAATCCGCAAGTTGAGTACCAAAACATATATAAAGTGAATCAATAGAACACCCCATTGTCACCACGGGTATCCACATGCAAGACATATATCAAGTGTTCTCAAATCCAATATTCAATCCAACATAACGATATCTCAAAGGGAAAGATTCAATTCATCACAACATGATAGCAAGGGAACATCATATGATCCGACTATATTAACAAAGCCCGTGATACATCAAGATCATGACATCTCAAGAACACGAGAGAGAGAGAGATTGAACACATAGCTACTGGTACATATCCTCAGCCCCGAGGGTGGACTACTCCCTCCTTGTCATGGCCTCCGCCGAGATGATGAAGATGGCCACCGGAGATGGATTCCCCTCTCCGACAGGGTACTGGAATGTCTCCAGATTGGTTTTTCGTCGATACAGAGAGTTTCAGCGGCGGAGCGGAGAGTCTAGGGTTATTTCTGATGGTTTCTATATTTATAGAAATTTTTGGCGTTGGTTTCACGCGAAGGTGGGCCACGAGGTGGGCACGATACACCAGGGCGCGCCGGGGGGCCTGGCGCGCCCTGGTGGGTTGTGCACACCTCGTGGCTCTTCTGGCCCTCCCACGAAGCGTCTAGTACCTCTTTTATTCCAAAAAAATCGTCAAAAAGGTTCGGGCGATTCCGAGAACTTTCACTTTCTGCACAAAAGCAACACCATGGTAGCTGTGCTGAAAACAGCGTCAGTCCGGGTTAGTTCTAAATAAATCATATAAAGTGCATCAAAACCATATAAAAGTATTGTAAACATAGGCAATCATGGCATGAATACTTCATAAATTATTGATACATTGGAGACGTATCACCGTGGAGTGTGTTTGTTGGTGGAGGGGGAGTAAACCTTTACTTTTACAGCTTGGGAACCGCCGCTAATGTGTTTAGCATGGAAGATATTGATAACTCTTGGTCGTAACATTAATAGGAAGGGTGTACCTCCCAAAATTATATTTATCTCTGATTTAAGCTTTGAGCTCTGACATCTCTGCAAATCCCTGCTTCCCGCTGCGAAGGGACTATCTATTTACTTTTATGTTGAGTCATCACCTTCTCAAATAAGCGCCAGATATGAGAGCACTATTGTCATCCTCATGCATTGTGTATAGTTAATGTTGGATGCAGCATGACTGGATCTTTTCTACCATGAATTACAATGTTTAGTCGCTGCTTGAACTTTGGAGGTGCTCTGCATTTATGTTTTGCAGTCTCAGAAAGGGCTAGCGAGATACCACTGTTGTCATATTATATCATGACCGTTCTGACATAATGTTGGCGCTTGAGTTATTTTATTATTGCTCGCTAGTTGCTTATGTCATTGATATGAGCTAATATAATTTTTAAGAGTTATTGCTGACATGGTTAGACATAATCTTTGCTGAAAACCTGGGTGCTACTTAAGCATATATATGTAAACAAGAGCAAAAGAGTTTGTAAAAGTTCTTCTTTATCACTTTCAGTTTGTCAACTGAATAGCTTGAGGACAAGCAATGGGTTAAGCTTGCGGGAGTTGATATGTCTTCGTTGTACCTACTTTTCCTAATGCTTTTGCTCTTGTTTTGGACTCTAATTTGCATGATTTGAATGAAACTAACCCGGACTAACGCTGTTTTCAGCAGAACTACCATGGTGTTGTTTTTGTGCAGAAATAAAAGTTCTCAGAACTGGACGAAACTTTTTGCAGAATTATTTTACAATAAATAAAAAATACTGGAGCCAAGAACCGTCAGAGGGGGTGCCCTGGCTAGGCACGATACACCAGGGCGCGCCTCCCCCTCTAGGCGTGCCCTGGTGGGTTGTGCCCACCTCATGGCCCCACTGACCCTAATTCCAGCACTATAAATTCCTATTTTCAAAGAAAAAAATAGGAGAGAAAGTTTTATCGCGTTTCATGAGACGGAGCCTCCGCCACCTCCTGTTCTTCATCGGGAGGCCAGATCTGGAGCCCGTTTGGGGCTCCAGAGATTGGAATCTTCGGTCTTCATCATCATCAACCCTTCTCCATCGCCAATTCTATGATGCTCCCCACCGGGAGTGAGTAATTCCTTCGTAGGCTTGCTGGTCGGTGAGGAGTTGGATGAGATTCATCATGTAATCGAGTTAGTTTTGTTTGGGCTTGATCCCTAGTATCCACTATGTTCTGAGATTGATGTTGCTATGACTTTACCATGCTTAATGCTTGTCACTAGGGCCCGAGTGCCATGATTTCAGATCTGAACCATTTATGTTATCACCATTATATCTATGTTCTTGATCTGATCTTGCTAGTCATATGCACCTGCTATGTGTTATGATCTGTAAACCCCGGAGTGACAATAGTCGGGATACTTTCCGGTGATGACCGTAGTTTGAGGAGTTCATGTATTCACTATGTGTTAATGCTTTGTTCCGGTTCTCTATTAAAAGGAGGCCTTAATATCCCTTAGTTTCCTTATGGATCCCGCTGCCATGGGAGGGTAGGACAAAAGATGTCATGCAAGTTCTTTTCCATAAGCACGTATGACTATTTATGGAATACATGCCTACATTACATTTATGAACTGGAGCTAGTTCTGTGTCACCCCAGGTTATGACTGTTATATGATGAATATTATCCAACGAGTTCACCGATCCAGTGCCTACGAGTTTTCCACATATTGTTCTTGCTAAGTTACTATTGCTACTTCTATTGTTACACTTGCTACAAAACTATTTGTATCACCGTTACCGTTATTGTTACTGTTACTACTGCTATCAAAACTATCATACTACTATGCTACTGATCACTTTGCTGCAGATATTTAATCTCCAGGTGTGGTTGAATTGACAACTCAATTGCTAGTACTTGCAAATATTCTTTGGCTCCCCTTGTGTCGAATCTATAAATTTGGGTTGAATACTCTACCCTTGAAAATTGGTGCGATCCCCTATACTTGTGGGTTATCAATGCCCTAATGACTGCATCCTATACCGCAGTGAGTACGAGAATTTGAATGCATGCCCGGTATGCAGTGCATTGCACTATAAGATCAGCCGCGATGACCCTGGTGATGTTGAGGTCGAGCGCCCCAGGAAGAGGATTCCCGCCAAGGTGATGTGGTATGCTCCTATAATGCCACAGTTGAAACGTTTGTTCCAAAACACAGAGCATGCCAAGTTGTTGCGATGGCACAAAGAAGACCGTAAGAAAGACGGGATGTTGAGAGTACCCGCTGATGGGTCGCAGTGGAGAAAAATCAAGAGAGAGTGGCCGGATTTTGCAGATGACGCAAGGAACTTATGGTTTGGTATAAGTGCAGATGGCATTAATCCTTTTGGGGAGCAGAGCAGCAATCTTAGCACCTGGCATGTGACTCTATGTATCTATAACCTTCCTCCTTGGTTGTCCATGAAGCGGAAGTTCGTCATGATGCCAGTGCTCATCCAAGGCCCTAAGCAACCCGGCAACGGCATTGATGTGTACCTAAGGCCATTAGTTGAAGCACTTTTATAGTTGTGGGATTAAAAAGGTGTACGTGTGTGGGATGAGCACAAACAGGAGGAATTTGACGGACGAGCGTTGCTGTTTGTAACCATCAATGATTGGCCTGCTCTTAGTAACCTTTCAGGACAGACAAACAAGGGATACAATGCATGCACGCACTGTTTAGAAGAGAGTGAAGGTATATATTCGGATAAATGTAAGAAGGTTGTGTACCTGGGACATCGTCGGTTTCTTCCGATCAAGCATCTCTTAAGAAAGAAAGGCAAGCATTAGGTGAGGCAGGTCACTAGAAGAAGCCTGGACACCGTACTGGTGCTGATATACTTGATATGGTTACGGATTTAAAAGTAATCTTTGGAACGGGTCCTAGCGGTCAATCTATTCCGAATGACGCTAACGGACACGCCCCCATGTGGAAGAAGAAATCTATATTTTGGGAGCTACCCTATTGGAAAGTCCTAGAGGTCCGCTTTGCAATTGACGTGATGCATGTGACGAAGAATCTTTGCGTGAACCTGCTAGGCTTCCTGGGCGTGTATGGGAAGACAAAAGATACACCGGAGGCACGGCAGGACCAGCAACGTATGAACGAAAAAGACGACCTGCATCCAAAGCAGTATCAAGGTCCTGCCAGCTATGCTCTTACCAAAAAAGAGAAGGAAATCTTTTTTGAATGCCTACTCAGTATGAAGGTCCCGTCTGGCTTCTCATCGAATATAAAGGGAATAATAAATATGGCAGAGAAAAAAAATTCAAAACCTAAAGTCTCACGGCTGCCACGTGATCATGACGCAATTACTTCCGGTTGCATTGAGGAGGCTTCTACCGGAAAATGTTCGATTAGCAATTGTGAAGCTATGTGCATTCCTCAATGCAATTTCTCAGAAGGTAATCGATCTAGAAATCGTACCAAGTTTACAGAATGATTTGGTCCAATGTCTTGTCAGTTTCGAGTTGGTGTTCCCACCATCCTTCTTCAATATTATGACGCACGTCCTAGTTCACCTAGTCGAAGAGATTACCATTATGGGTCCTGTATTTCTACACAATATGTTCCCCTTTGAGAGGTTCATGGGAGTCTTAAAGAAATATGTTCATAACTGTGCTAGGCCAGAAGGAAGCATCTCCAAGGGCCATGAAACAGAGGAGGTTATTGAGTTTGGTGTTGACTTTATTCCTGACCTTAAGCCGATTGGTGTTCCTGAATCGCGGCATGAAGGGAGACTGAGTGGAAAAGGCACGCTAGGAAAGAAAGCAGTAATATGTATGGACGGGCATTCTTTCACTCAAGCACACTACACAGTTCTAAAAAATTCCACCTTGGTGGCTCCATATATCGAGGAACACATGGATATTGTATGCTACAAGAACCCGGAGCAGTCTGACCCCTGGATTAAGCGTACACACATGGCGACTTTCGGCGGTTGGTTGCAAACACATCTCATGTATAACAACACTGTTGGAGATGAGCTGTACTCTTTGGCCAAGACACCATCTTCGACTGTATTGACTTTCCAAGGGTACGAGATAAATGGGAATACATTTTACACGATCACCCAACATAAAAAGAGCACCAACCAAAACAGTGGTGTCCGCTTTGATGAAACAAACAACAATAGGGAAAAGGACAGATATTATGGTTACATAGAGGAGATATGGGAACTTGACTATGGACGTGATTTTAAGATCCCTTTTTCGGTGCAAATGGGTCAATCTGACAGGGGTTAAGGTACACCCGTAGTACGGAATGACAACAGTGGATCTCAACAATCTTGGGTACACAGAGGAACCATTGGTCCTAGCCAATGATGTGGCGCAGGTTTTCTATGTGAAGGACATGTCTAGCAAACCGAGAAAAAGAAAACATAAGGAAGAGAATACATCATACAATGAGCCAAAGCGCCACATAGTTCTTTCAGGGAAAAGAAACATCATGGGAGTGGAGGATAAGACAAACATGTCAGAAGATTATGAAAAGTTTGATGAAATTCCTCCCTTCAGGGTGAAGACTGACCCAAGCATCCTGTTTAATGATAAAGATTCTCCATGGTTACGGAGCAATCATAAGAAAGGGACGCACGCGAAGAAAAAGTTTTATACCCCAGGATCACACTCGGGGATGTGACCGGCTTCACCGTCACATCTTGGCATTTTGGCATTTTGGCATTTAAAACATGATTTGTGAGGAGTTAATCAATGTAATTATGTCCAACTCATTTAGTTTAGTTTTTAAATTGTTATGCATTTTACAAGAATTAATTTCATTCTGTAAAATTGAATCTCTCAACTAATTTTTAAAAATGAAAATTAAAACTCCTCATGTCGAAGAACAGAAACATAATATAATTTGGCAAAACAATAACAAGAAAACAGAAACTAAAATATCCCAAAAATTCCTAAAAACAGAAACAAGGGGAAAATGTATAAAACAAAAAGAGTTAAACAGAATCACCGATATTAAAACACCTATTTAAAATATCCTAAAAATACCCAAATTGAACATACTGATAAAACACACTAATAGTAAACAGCAGGAAAAAGAATCACTAAAAAATCTATTTTTAAACTAAAGTTATTCACAAACTAGTGATTCGCACAAATTTCAAAGATTTAAAATTTAAACTATTCAAATTTGAAAACTAGTCGCACTAACAGAAAGTTTATAATTTTGACTTAAAGCAAAAAAGATTCATTCAAAAACTCTAAATATTCTAACACTTATTCAAAATCAAAAAACAGACATTGTCTGTTTAGAAAAAGATAATAAGAAAAGAAAAAAATCCCCCTTTAGTCCCGGTTGGTCTCACCAACCGGGACTAAAGGTCCCTTCCCACGCGGAATTTGGGCCGCCGAAAACGACCTTTAGTCCCGGTTGGTGAGACCAACTAGGACTAAAGGGGCCTGCCAGTGGGCCAGGTGCCCACCCTTTAGTCCCGGCTAGTGGTTAGAGCCGGGACTAAAGGACCTTTAGTCCCAGTTCCAGCCACGAACCGGGACTAAAGGGTGACCCCTATATAAAGTCCTTCTTCTCCCGATGCGAGCCACAGCCCGGGAGAAGGAGCACATCGAGAGACGACGTCGCTAGGCTGCCGGACCCCGACCTTGCCGTTGACGCTGCCAGGCTGCCCGACCCCATCCCCGACCTCTCCGTCGATGCCGCCAAGCTGCCCAACCCCATCCCCGACCTCGCCGTTGATGCCTCTCCGACCAAATCGCCGCCCCCTGCTGCTCCAAACCGCCGGAGATCGCCAACACCGTCCCGCTCGCTCCGGCCCCTCCCCGAGCCCGCTGAGCATCGTCGCGATCACTGTGAACCCCTCTCCTCCCTCTCATCCCTCGAAGCCCCCTCCCGATCTCCTCCCTCATCTCCACCTCACGTAGCCCGAGAGCCACCTCCCCGTCCATCTCCGGCGGAGAAGCCCCGCCGGTGCCGGCGCAAGAACTCACCACCGCCGGTGCACACACACACACACATTGTTACACATTAAAAAAATGTGTTTGCAACCGTAATTATTAACATGCAAGATAATAGCATATTTGGAATCTACACATTTTTCTGATGGATTTTCATATATGACATGTTAGATTTGGATTTAGGGTTTAGAAGATATAAATGTTTTAAAAAGTATTTGATCTTTCCAAAAAGAAAAAGTGGGAGAAGGAAATTGAACCCATGATCTCCAGAGTTATAGGCCAAGGTCCCTACCTGTGGGCTGCGGGTATAGTTTTAATAAAATTGGAGATCTCCTCGTATTGATCTAAGGTGGCAGCGGACGGATACAAAAAGTCGAACGTTTTTTCCCACTTATTGGTGGCATGAGGGGTAAATATTTATAACTTTAGGGGTAATATGATGACGTACGACCAAAAGCACTATTTGCTTTATTATTAGGTAAAGATTACAACCATGTCTATGGCGTGTGCATGTCGGAAACGGTTTCTTGTTTATCTCGTGTGGGATGTCTCTGCGTCGTAGAGAGTTTTTCAAATTTGCTCATCTATTATATAGTTGTAAAAGTTTATTAAATATGAGTAATAAGATAATAATTATTGCATAGGAATTTGTTTTCATAGTTGTTCTTGACGTCGACGATGCCCATCCCGCATCCTCGTCGTTGACTCGGCGGCGACAACCAGTTTGAGAGGCGCCATGTCCGGGACTGGGCTCCGTCGGGCTGCCACTAGGAGGTGCTACCGTCCGGGGCCCACGGCTTGGTGAGGAATCGGGGTCTCGTCGTCGACCCAAAGCTTCTTTGGTGGCGGTCGCGTGGGCCACTATCGGCGAGGAGGGAGCCGGCCCCCATCGAGGTGGTACGTTGCCGTGTCAGGGAGGGGGACAAGCACGTCCGTCGCTACATGGTCGCGTTGGACGTCAGGTTCTCCAGTACTTGGCAGGTTCTTCAGGGATCTCACCCGAGTTATGATCCTGTGATGGTTCCTTCTCTTTGGGTGTCCACCGCTCGCGGCTCAGGAACCGCGAGTCAACTGGATTATTCGATAATATTTGATTTTTATTAGTGATAATATATGATAATATTCTAGATGTATTAGTGATAATATTCGACGATGCATTAACTGGATTATTCGAGACGATGTATTAGGGATATTATATGATAATATTATATGATCATATTATTGCATTGCTGTGTATTGATTGCATCTCCGGTATTGTTCTTCTCGATACTATGATTCTAATTGTTTTATCTTTCTTCTGGATTAGTTAAGCTATGGACGATAGCGGCAGAGACCATGATCAAGAGGATATCATGTTCGACATGATACGCTCCCCCTGAAATGAAGAGAATGAAGAAGTAGATGATGGCTCACAATATCTTAACGCATCCGGTGAGGGAATTGAGGAAGAACCAAGAGACGAAGGGGAACCAAGAGATGAAGGGGAAAATTTTCTCCAATTAACAAAGTCCGGCGTGGTATTTATATTAGGCCTCTGGTGATCATTAGATGTATTAATTGATTTGTATATATATATATATATATATATTAACGAATCTTTCTTCTTATTTTAGCCCTCCGATTTGAGCAAATCTTTTACAAGCAGAGTAGTACGAGGCCCGGCCAAAAAGTTGCCTGATGGCATAAAGTACAACATCGATGAATGCAAAGCAGATGTCGAACCGATTGCTCCTTTAGACAATGCCCGTAAATTTAAAAATCAATGCGGAGTTTTTGTTAGGGACACCATTCCGATCACCGCTCGAGAATGGAATAAGCCAAAGGAAAGTCGAGGAGTTGATTATGTCGACGAAAGAGCAAAAGACGGTCTTTGGGAAGCGCTAATATCACATTTCAACCTACCAGTGGGTTTCACAGATGGCGATCGGTTGAAGGTCAAGAATTGCGCTCTTAAGAAGATGGCCACACAATTCCAGACCTAGAAGATAAGATTATACACCGAATAAGTGAAGGCAGGAAGGAAGTCTCCAGAATTCACTGGAGCACTAGAGAAGGCAAAAGATCACTGGGACGAATTTGTGAAGTACAAGGAATCGGATGAAGCTAAGGAAAGATCGAGAAAAAAATAAGATAAATGCTGACCAAAAAAGGTATCACCATGTTCTGGGGCCAGGTGGCTACAAGACAGGCCTCAAGGGGTCATTCCAAAAACACAGAATTGGATCGAGAGGGCCAGGACATGGTTTTATGCGCATGGGGGAAAGTTGGATCCAAAAACTAGGGAGATTATTGAACTGGCATCTCTTAAAGATGCCTTGGAGGCTTTACTTAAAGCAATAGATGATGCTCAAAAGGGGGTGTACATACCCGAGAGAGAGAACGACGAGCTTACACGCGCCCTCGGGAATCCTGAACACGGAGGACGAACACGAGGCAAAGGCGTTGTCCCGTGGGTTCAGGGGTTTGCGGACTGGAACGACACTTACAGAAGTCGTCAGAGAAAAAAGAAGTAGGATGCAGACCGGCTTCAAAATTTAGAAAGAAAGAATGCGGAGTTGGAACGCATTTGTAAGCAGCATAACGAGCAACTGACCAGCATTAGCCAGCAAATTCCGTCTACGCGGCAGGAGCAAGCTGTAGATCCACCATTGGATAGTACCGTCCCGTCTTGGCAGAAAAACAGCGTGGGTTCCACGGGGGTCCCAGCCGATGATGCACTGCTGGCTCGCTACCCCGTGGATGATATCGAAGAAAGGACAAGTTGTGAGCTACACATGTGTGGCACCCCGGCTCAGAGAACCGGATTACCAGTGTTTCCAACCAAGAGATCATGTCTTCTGGAAACACACAACAACTTGGTATAGAACAGAACTGAACTTTATTGATAGATGTCGGGTACAAGCTTATATTTTACAATGATAACGAGGCCAAAGGCACCCTCGGTGCTATAACAATATCCACATTATTTATGGAACATAGCAGGGCCTCGGAACTACTAAGTACTTCTATGGCGTAGCGGATCATAGCGGCAACTCCATCCACAGGGACACTGCTGTGGACACATCCTAGTTAGCATAGCACGAACCACCAGGACCTCCGTCCTCGGCTTCTCCTGCATCTGGCATGATACGCCAGGTGAGTACTTTGAATGTACTCGCAAGCTCACGACAACCAAGTAATGTAGCAAACAATCGCATGGCAATCAACATGTTAAATACTTAAGCAATTCACTTAGTGTACCGGTCATTAACTTACTCTCATTCGGGTTGTCCCACAACCCCCGGAATACTCATAAGCCCTCGAGTACTTCCGATCATACGAAGAGTTCTTCCATCATTACAAATATTGATACGGTTGACCATCTACTGAGGTCTGGACGGGCTGTCCAATACCGTGGACGCGGCTATTCGAATAGTTTTTTCACTCTGCGGAGGTTGCGCACTTTACCCACACTATGAAGCACCTGGCCTCGTGATCCCAATCGGGTGGACCAGCGTTGCCTCAACGAAACCTACTTGACCCGTGAATCCCCCATCGTACCACCAGCATTCAACCTCCCCCGGAGTTCTTCCTTGGGTGGCCCCTGTGTCCTCATGACACCTGCCACCGTCGTGGCCAAACTAAACTGTCCCAAACGGGGACGCCGGCACAATAAAACAACAACTGGGCTCATAGGGTTATCACCGCCTACCTGATCAGGGTAGCACGCGCGCATAACCCTCCCTCTTTGGAGGTTCCGGTGAAAGATCACGCGGTTAAGCCAAGTCAAGGCCATCCCATACCGGCAAATGTGGTTGCACGAGTATGCCCGGACAGGTGACTCAAGATCAACCGACTAAATTCATCTTGCAAACATAGTGATTCATCACAATACTTAGGTATTTAAATATTGCTATGAATTATTTATGGCAAACAAATAAACATAATGCATATAAAGATGCAATGCTATTGATATGCATTCATGAAATGGGTATCATGGCTTGCCTTGCTCTGTTGGGTTGTTCAAAAGCTCTTGGTCTTCAAATACACCACAATCTCCTTCTGAAAATATTTTCAAAATGCAAATGAAAATGTCACATAATGAATTTTTGTTAACTAGATATTCCGTGGATAAGATAAAAACACCAAACTTGGTCAGAAATTAAAGGGGTCCAATACCAAAACAATGCAAAAAGAATCAACTGAATTGGAGTTATAAATAAAAACTTATTCAAGGTCAAAGTCTAGTCAAAATTCTGGATTAAAATGAATTTAAACAGAAAATAGAAAAACTCCCAGCCGGCCACGTCGAAGGCGTAAAGTGGAGGGGCGCCTCCACTTATACCGCTTCGGGCACGGGCCTGGGTCGCTGACGGGTGGGGTCCCGGTCTATTTAAACAGAGGGAGAGGGAGGCAGGGATGAACGGCGGCTCACAGGCGACGCTCACCGGCGTTAGAGGCGGCGGCGGGGTTAGGAAATGGTCAGAACGGATCGGGCGCTCAACGGCGGTTCTCCCTGTACCCGTAGCTCCTCCGGAGGTGGACGGACGGCGCCGCCCCCTTACTCTCCAGCGGGTGGAGCTCACGGTGGTCACCGGCGATGTCGATTCTGATGAGGATTAAGCTGGGCAAGGAGTCGAGAAGGACCAGGGGGACCTGCTGATCACGATGGCGGGCTCGGGAGAGACTAGGAGGGAGTGGAGGTGGCTGGCAACAGAGAGGATTCGAGCGGCGGAGCCTTCGCCGGAGCTGCGGGAGACGAGCTCCTGGCTCTTGCTGGGGCGCTTAGGAGGCAATTGATGGATGGCGAAGTGAGGTGAGGAGCTAGGAGGAGCAGTGCAGGGCCTTAAATAGGCGAGACGCAAGGGCAGCCGAGTTCTCCCGAAGCGGCGAGGCTCAGGCACACCACTGGAGCAAGGACGGCGAGCTGGCCGTCGCGGCGTGGGGGTGAGGTGATGGAGGAGGGCAGAGGAGCGACTGGACGGGTCCTGCGCCATTAATGGCTTGCGGACGACCACAGTGGCTGAAGCCCACTGTTTTGCCCGTGGCGGAGTTTGGCCGGGAGCGGCGGCGGCCTTCGCCGGCGTCCAGGAGGATTCGAGAGGGGCCTCGCGTCCGGCAGGGGCGCTGTCGGCACCAACGGACAAGGGGGGGCAGCAAGAGACGGCTCGGGCGAGCACATCTGACGCGGGCGCCGTGCAGAGCGCGCGCTCTGGCATGCCAGCCCCGTGCTCACCACGGGTGCGGCCACCAGGAGGCCACGCACGCCTGGCGCACCCTGTCCGCAGTGTAGTCCCTCGACCATCTAGCCTCCCTGTGCCACTGGCTCGACTAGGTGCACTTTGGTTTGATGGGTATCTTCAGCAATAGTTCCTGGCTGCAAACTTGAGAGGGGTCTAGAGATGATGTGAGCTGGAGATGAAGCCATAGGAGACGTCCAGAGAGATCTACTTTGGAAGGACAACAAGCTGGCAAACTTTGAGAGAATATGAAAAAGATTTGAGGGTAGTTTCTATGTAAACTACCATTCTGGTCCAGAATCTTGATAAGCTTGTGGCACTCACAAGGGTGTTCTGCTGATGATGAAATTTGGTTGAGGGAAGTTATTTGGGTTATAGGAGATGCTGCAAAAGTTTCATGGTCATTGGATACTCCTAGCTAACACTTCCTTCACAAAGGTTTAAAATGAGCAAAAACTTGACAGGGTCCTGCTGATGAAAATTTGCACAGGACAAGATGATATTTTTGGATACTGTGGCTATATAGGATCCCTAGGAGCTTGAGAAATTTATTGGGAATTTTCTGAGATAGGAAAATAGGGGTTGCTTCACAATGGACCAATTCTGGCCAGACAAGAAATAATTATTCTGGCCATAATTTTATATTGGGCAATGGAATATTTTTGGAGATTATGGAATCATATGATGATGAGAAGGTGTGGAAAAAGTTTGGGAATTTATTGATCATCCAAACTATAGGTTGCTTCACAACCCATAGTGGTGACATAATTTCCCAAATAAAGAAAAGGGTTTATTGGAAAATATTAAATATTGGAAATTGATCCAGGAGAGATGTAGAAAGGTTTTGGCAAGATGAGGAGGGTTTTGGGTTACTTGGGAAAAGATTCAAAGAATCATAGATCCAATCAACTGGAAAAGTTTGAAAATCATCCAAATTTACAAATAAAATCCAAATGATCTTGAAAAGAAAAAGTTGTCAAAAATCAGGGTGTCACAAACCTACCCCCCTTAGGATGAATCTCGTCCTCGAGATTCGGTTGCTCAGGGAACAAGTATGGATATGCGGATCTCAAGAAATCTTCTCTTTCCCATGTAGCCTCTTCCTCAGTGTGGTGCTCCCATAGCACCTTGTAAAACCTGATTACCTTACTCCTGGTAGTTCTTTCCATTTCATCTAGGATCCTGATAGGTTTCTCTTCGTAAGTCAAATCCTTAGCCAGTTCTAGCTCACTCATATCTGCCTGCTTGATCGGTGGTGCAAGGCACTTCCTTAACTGTGATATGTGGAAGACATCGTGCACATCAGACAACTCCGGTGGTAATTCCAACTGGTATGCTACTCTGCCTCTTCTAGCAACCACTGGAAAGGGACCGATATATCTTGGTGCAAGCTTTCCCCGGGTATGAAAACTCTTTACTCCCTTCATGGGGGTTACTCGCAGGTAAGCATATTCTCCGGGCTCAAAGGTCACTTCCCTGTGCTTTGGGTCATAGTAGCTCTTCTGACGGGACTTGGCTGCTCGAAGACGCTCCTGAATATCCTTGACCTGCTTCTTGGCCTCGAGCATCAAGTCCGTGCCAAAGATACGGATATCTCCTGTCTGGGACCAATTCAATGGGGTGCGGCACTTTCGCCCATATAATGCCTCAAACGGTGACATCTTCAGACTTGACTGATAGCTGTTGTTATAGGAGAATTCCGCATAGGGTAGGCTGTCTTCCCATTTGGGTCCATGGGTGAGAGCACAGGACCGAAGCATATCTTCCAATATTTGGTTTACTCGTTCGGTCTGTCCATCTGTCTGCGGATGGTACGCCGTGCTATGCTTCAGCATAGTTCCCAAAGCTTGATGCAATCGTAGCCAGAATGCTGAGGTGAATAGGGAGCCTCTATCTGAGGTGATAGACTTGGGTACTCCATGAAGGCTGACTATCCGGGACATGTAGAGTTGGGCAAGCTGATTTGCATTAAAAGTGGTCTTTACCGGAATAAAGTGAGCCACTTTTGTGAGTATATCCACAATGACCCAGATAGCATCATTGCCTCTTGTTGACTTGGGTAGTCCAGCAATGAAGTCCATACATATGTTGTCCCACTTCCATTGGGGAACTGGTTAAGGTTGCAGTAACCCAGCGGGTTTCTGGTGTTCCGCCTTGACCTTGTTGCAGATGTCACAACAGGCGACATAGTATGCTATATCCCTTCGCATTCCTGGCCACCAAAATGTTTCTCTCAGATCCTGATACATCTTTGTGCCTCCCGGGTGGATAGAGTGGGCGGACTCATGAGCTTCCCTGAGTATTTGCTGCCTCGGGTTATTCTGATCAGGCACACATATCCGTTTCTCAAACCATAGGGTACCTTGGTCATCCACGCGGAAAGACTTGGTTTTCCCTTTCGGAATCAGCTCCATGATCTTTTTGATTCCTTCATCTGGCTCTTGGGCCTTCTTAATTTCTTCCATAAGGATGGGAGTAATTTCCAACGTATCCGAGGTAGTTGGGCCGCATAGCACCATATTGAGCTCAGCGAATTCTTCTTGTAACCTTGGATGCATACTTCCCCTTAGTGCATTCACGGTGCCTTGTTTTCTGCTGAGAGCATCCACGACCACATTAGCCTTTCCCGGATGATAGTTTATCCCAACGTCATAGTCCTTGACTAGTTCAAGCCATCTTCGCTGCCTGAGATTCAGGTCAGGTTGGGTGAAAATATAATTAAGACTCTTATGGTCTGTGTATATTTCACAATGTTGTCCAATGAGGTAATGCCTCCAAATCTTCAGGGCATGAACTATGGCTGCTAATTCCAAATCGTGTGCGGGGTAGTTCTCCTCATGGGGTCATAGCTGTCTGGATGCATATGCTACAACCTTCCCTTCTTGCATCAATACGCAGCCGATTCCACGTCTGAAAGCATCGCAGTAGATGTCGAAGCTCTTGTGTATGTCTGGAAGGACTAGGACAGGTGCTGTAGTGAGCCTGGTCTTTAGCTCCAGGAAACTGCTGTCACATTCCGTCGTCCAGATAAACCTTTGGTTCTTCTTGAGCAATTCCGTCAGGGGCTTGGCTATTTTAGAGAAGCCTTCTATGAAACGACGGTAATAGCCTGCCAATCCCAGGAAGCTACGGACTTCGGTCACCGTGGCTGGTGTCTTCCAATTCAATACCGCCGTTACCTTGCTGGGGTCGACGGCTACTCCTTGTTCTGACAGATGTGCCCCAGAAATCCCACCTCTTTTAGCCAAAATTCACACTTCATGAACTTGGCATACAGACAATGGGTTCTTAACCTTTCTAGGATAGCACGGAGGTGCTGTTTATGCTCTTCTTCATCCTTGGAATATATCAGGATATCATCGATGAACACCACCACAAATTTATCCAGAAAGTCCATGAAGACTTTGTTTATCATGCTCATGAAGTAGGATGGAGCATTTGTCAATACAAATGACATGACTGTAAATTCATACAGACCATATCGGGTGGTGAACGCTGTCTTGGGTATGTCTTCCTTTCTGATTTTTAGCTGATGATACCCGGTTCGGAGGTCAATCTTGGAGAATACCCGTGCTCCGTTCAGCTGGTCGAACAAGTCATCAATTTGAGGGAGCGGGTACTTATTCTTGATGGTGACCTTGTTCAGTTGGCGATAGTCTACGCACATTCGTAGACTGCCATCCTTCTTCTTGACGAAGAGTATTGGTGATCCCCAAGGCGAGATGCTTGGGCGGATGTACCCTTTCAAGGACTACTTTTGGAGCTTCGCAAGCTTCTTCAGTGGAGATATGATGGACGCGTCCATGGCTGAAGTTATGATTGGGGCGGCGTCCAATAGTGTTGACCTGCGGCTTGACGTCGGAAGATGGCTTCCCGTTGTTGGCAGGGCACTGTTTGGAGTAGTGTCCGCTTTGGCCGCAAGTGAAGCAGGTGTTGTTGCGGCGGCAGTCCTCTAGCACTGGCTGTTTGCCGAAGGTCTTGTTCTGGCTCACGGTCTTGTTGTTGCTGTTGCCACTGCTCCAGGTGGGCTTATATTCAGATGAGCCTGGCTGCCAGGTGCGTGGCTTCTGCGCAAACGGCTCACGGTTGTTCTTCTTGGGTTCAAACTTCCGCTTGTGGTTATCATATCCGTACTTATGTTCCCGTTCGGCTATGAAGGCCTTGTTTACTAGAGTCTGGAAGTCCGGAAAATCTAGCATGCAAAGCTGACAACGGAGGGCGTGATTCAGTCCTCCTAGGAACCGATCTATCTTTCTTTCTTCGGTGGCCACATCATAGGTAGAGTACCGTGCCAGATTGTTGAAAATGTTTAGGTACTCTGCTACCGACATATTTCCTTGTTTCAGAGCAAGGAACTCCCTTTGCTTCACCTTCATTATGCCAGTGGGGATATGGTATTTGCGGAATAGCTCCTTGAACTTTTCCCAGGAGATGTCTTCTCCAGAAGGCCATGTTGCCTTTGTATTGTCCCACCAGATAGCTGCTGGCCCTTCCAGGTAGTGGGTGGCAAAAGGAACCTTGTCGGATTCTTCGCAACGGGCTATTTCCAGCTTCTTTTCTAGAGTCCTTAGCCAATCATCTGCTTCTATCGGGTCCACAGCTTGACCAAAATTGGGTGGTTTGGTGCGCTGGAAGTCGGACAATCTAGAATGTGTTCCATTCTGGTTGTGGTTCTGACCCACCATGGTCTGCATGCTTTTCAGAAATTCCATAAGGTCCTGGTTTCTCTTCTCCTCAAACATTCTCATAATCTGATCAATGGTCGGTGCTTGAGGTGGTGGGGGTCGTAAATCTTCTCGTGGTTGTCCTGCTTGTCTGGCGGATCGACGAACGGGGGTTCCATCGCCGCCTTGGCTACAACTTCCCTTCATCCTAAATTTGTTCCCATTGCAAAATACTGAATCGATGAGCAACATCCATAAGGCAAACACAGGGGTATGACACCAGAAAGAAAATACGCGAAAAAGGCGAATAAAGCAAACAACATAATTGTACAAGATAACCCAACATCATACATGGCAAGCTAGTAGGGGAATATCATGCTAGACTGCTCATATGGCAGTTGACATATGCAAAGATGCATGCATAACAACTCAAGCCTCTACTCTAGTGGCACGGATGGCACGAACACTGGCAGACTGAAGACTCCTCGTCATCTGATCCAGAGTCAAAGTCGGAACTGATGATGTGGATCTCATCCTCCGGGTCAAAGGAAACACGACGACGCTGCTGGGATGGTTCTCCTTCCGGGTTGGAAGGAGCACGACGCCTCAGCATCGGAGCAGCTAGAGTGGCTAGGAGTGAGGCCCACTCTGCCGGGGTCTCACGGCGGCTACCAGACGGAAATCCTGGCGGCACCGTAGAGCTAGAAGGAGCCTCAAACCTGGGTGGAGGTGGGACTGGTGGTGGATATATAGGTGGAAAGATAGGCTGAGGTGGAGGTGGAACTGAAGTCGCGGCTGCAAGTGCCGCCTGGACATGAGACAGCTCCTCAGCCAAGGATATGATCGTACGATAACTGGCGTTCAGATAACGAAACAGAACAGCAGTTGCACGATCACACACCGGGTCAATTGGAGCGAAAATGACTCGCCCTGTCGTAGGCGACAGGGTGGGATAGTGGAAGAAACCTGGATGAGTCTGCATCTCAACCTCGTGGAAGCGCAAGTCGGTGAGAGCCTCCATCGTGGCAAACTGGATCGCCAGCTCTGGAGTAGAAGCCGTTCCACCCTTGGAAGAGCGAGAATAGCTACCAAGTGTTGGGGAACGTTGCATGGGAAACAAAAATTTTCCTACGCACACACAAGATCTATCCATGGTGATGAGCATCTACGAGAGGGAGAGTGAATCTACATACCCTTGTAGATCGCTAAGCGGAAGCGTTAAGAAACGCGGTTGATGTAGTCGAACGTCTCCGCGATCCAAATCGCAAGTCGTCCCTCGATCCGATCACGAACTAGTGCCGAACGGACGGCACCTCCGCGTTCAACACACGTACGGCTTGATGACGCCTTCACCTCCTCGATCCAGCGAGCGATGGTGAAGTAGTAGATGAGTTCCGGCAGCACGACGGCGTGGTGATGGTGGTGAGGAACAATCTCTGCAGGGCTTCGCCAAGCGCTACGGAGATTATGACGGAGGAACTAGAGGGTTAGGGTTGCAGCACACGGCTTGGGGAAATCTTGATGTATGTCGTGTGCTAGCCCTGCCCCTCTATTTATATGTTGAGCCTTGGGGTCTAAACTTGGAGTAAAATCCTCCTCCAGGTCGGTTTTGCCCGCACAAGGTCGGTTTGGCCCGCAGGGAAAGAGTCCAACTCGGATCCCTACAGTACCGCGCACAAGCGGTAGTACCGCTTACGATAAGCGGTAGTACCGCCCGTAGCGGTAGTACCGCCCGTAGCGGTAGTACCGCTTACGATAAGCGGTAGTACCGCCCGTAGCGGTAGTACCGCTTACGATAAGCGGTAGTACCGCCCCAGACGCCAGCAAAACTTCCTTTTGCACCTTGCAATACCTCGTGGGCTTTACCCCTTTGGCTCATATAAAGTGTTCTCGTATCCGAACATTTCGGGAAACATCCGGAACCTCTTCCGGAAACCAAAACACTATTATCACATATATCAATCTTTACCTCCGGACTATTCTGGAGATCCTCGTCATGTCCGGGATCTTATCCGGGACTCCGAACAACCTTCGGTCACCAACAAAATAACTCAACTATACTAATCGTCACCAAACGTTAAGTGTGTAGACCCTGCGGGTTCGAGAACTATGTAGACATGACCGAGACACCTCTACGATCAATAACCAATAGCGGGACCTGGATGCCCATATTGGCTCCTACATATTCTACGAAGATCTTTATCGGTCGAACCTCTATGTCAAGGATTCAGTTAATCCCGTATAATGTTCCCTTTGTTCTTCGGTATGTTACTTGCCCGAGATTCGATCGTTGGTATCTCTATACCTAGTTCAATCTCGTTACCGACAAGTCTCTTTACTCGTTCCGTAATACAAGATCTCGTGGCTAACACTTTAGTCACATTGCTTGCAAGGCTCATTGTGATGTTGTATTACCGAGTGGGCCCTGAGATACCTCTCCGTCACACGGAGTAACAAATCCCAGTCTTGATCCATGCCAACCCAACAGACATCCTCGGAGATACCTGTAGAGCACCTTTATAGTCACCTAGTTACGTTGCGATGTTTGATACACACAAGGTACTCCTTCGATGTCAGGGAGTTGCATGATCTCATGGTCAAAGGAACAGATACTTGACATGCAGAAAACAATAGCAATAAACTGACACGATCATATGCTACATTCGTAGTTTGGTTCTTGTCCATCACATCATTCTCCTAATGATGTGATCCCGTTATCAAATGACATCTCATTTCAATGGCTAGGAAACCTTAACCATCTTTGATCAACGAGCTAGTCAACTAGAGGCTTACTAGGGACACAGTGTTGTCTATGTACCCACACATGTATTTGAGTTTCCAATCAATACAATTATAGCATGGATAATAAACGATTATCATGAACAAGGAAATATAATAATAACCAATTTATTATTGCCTCTAGGGCATATTTCCAACACCAAGGTCCGAGCTCGCGATCAGGAAAGCCTCTGCGTGGTACTCATAGACTGACTCAGCAAGCTGCTCCCGAAACAGCCGGTACACTGGATCTTCGCCGTGGGAGTACAGTCGAAGCCAGACGTTCCGGAGCAGTACTGGAAAGGTGGATGGTGCAGGCTCAAAATGGTAGTGGTATGGAACTGGTGCCATCTACACTCACAATGCCAACGGTTAGTAAAACAATGAATCATGATGCATGCCATGCAACAATCAAATGCAACAAGCAAGATGCACACTCAAAGCCCTATACTAATCGCGGTTCTAGCGCTGGTTAACTAGGGTGTCCTACAGTCAGCACGGCTCTGATACCAAGCGTTGTGGTACCCCGGCTCAGAGAACCGGATTACCAGTGTTTCCAACCCAGAGATCATGTCTTCTGGAAACACACAACAACTTGGTATAGAACAGAACTGAACTTTATTGATAGATGTCGGGTACAAGCTTATATTTTACAATGATAACGAGGCCAAAGGCACCCTCGGTGCTATAACAGTATCCACATTATTTATGGAACATAGCAGGGCCTTGGAACTACTAAGTAGTTCTACGGTGTAGCGGACCATAGCAGCAACTCCATCCACAGGGACACTGCTGTGGACACATCCTAGTTAGCATAGCACGAACCACCAGGACCTCCGTCCTTGGCTTCTCCTGCATCTGGCATGATACGCCAGGTGAGTACTTTGAATGTACTCGCAAGCTCACGACAACCAAGTAATGCAGCAAACAATAGCATGGCAATCAACATGTTAAATACTTAAGCAATTCACTTACTGTACCGGTCATTAACTTACTCTCATTCGGGTTGTCCCACAACCCCTGGAATACTCATAAGCCCTCGAGTACTTCCAATCATACGAAGAGTTCTTCCATCATTACTAACATTGATACGATTGCCCATCTACTGAGGTCTGGACGGGCTGTCCAATACCGTGGACGCGGCTATTCGAATAGATTTTTCACTCTGCAGAGGTTGCGCACTTTACCCACACTATGAAGCACCTAGCCTCGTGATCCCAATCGGGTGGACCAGCGTTGCCTCAACGAAACCTTCTTGACCCGTGACTCCCCCATCGTACCACCAGCATTCAACCTCCCCCGGACTTCTTCCTTGGGTGGCCCCTGTGTCCTCATGACACCTGCCACCGTCGTGGCCAAACTAAACTGTCCCAAACGGGGACGTCGGCACAATCAAATAACAACTGGGCTCACAGGGTTATCGCCGCCTACCTGATCAGGGTAGCACGCGCGCATAACCCTCCCTCTTTGGAGGTACCGGTGAAATAGCACGCGGTCAAGCCAAGTTAAGGCCGTCCCATACCGGCAAATGTGGTTGCACGAGTATGCCCGGACAGGTGACTCAAGATCAATCGACTAAATTCATCTTGCAAACATAGTGATTCATCACAATACTTAGGTATTTAAATATTGCTATGAATTATTTATGGCAAACAAATAAACATAATGCATATAAAGATGCAATGCTATTGATATGCATTCATGAAATGGGTATCATGGCTTGCCTTGCTCTGTTGGGTTGTTCAAAAGCTCTTGGTCTTCAAATACACCACAATTTCCTTCTGAAAATATTTTCAAAATGCAAATGAAAATGTCACATAATGCATTTTTGTTAACCAGATATTCTGTGGATAAGATAAAAACACCAAACTTGGTCAGAAATTAAAGGGGTCCAATACCAAAACAATGCAAAAAGAATCAACTGAATTGGAGTTATAAATAAAAATTTATTCAAGGTCAAAGTCTGGTCAAAATTCTGGATTAAAATGAATTTAAACAGAAAATAGAAAAACTCCCAGCCGGCCACGTCGACGGCGTAAAGTGGAGGGGCGCCTCCACTTATACCGGTTCGGGCGCGGGCCTGGGTCGCTGACGGGTGGGGTCCCGGTCTGTTTAAACAGAGGGAGAGGGAGGCCGGGAGGAACGGCGGCTCACCGGCGACGCTCACCGGCGTTAGAGACGGCGGCGGGGTTAGGAAATGGTCGGAACGGATCGGGCACTCAACGGCGGTTCTCCCTGTACCCGTAGCTCCTCCGGAGGTGGACGGATGGCGTCGCACCCTTCCTCTCCGACGGGTGGAGCTCACGGTGGTCGCCGGCGATGCCGATTCCGACGAGGATTAAGCTGGGCAAGGAGTCGAGAAGGACCAGGGGGACCTGCTGATCACGATGGCGGGCTCGGGAGAGACTAGGAGGGAGTGGAGGTGGCTGGCAATAGAGAGGATTCGAGCGGCGGAGCCTTCGCCAGAGCTGAGGGAGACGAGCTACCGGCTCTTGCTGGGGCGCTCATGAGGCAATTGATGGATGGCGAAGTGAGGTGAGGAGCTAGGAGGAGCAGGGCAGGGCCTTAAATAGGCGAGAGGCGAGGGCAGCCGAGCTCTCCCGAAGCGGCGAGGCTCGGGCACGCCACTGGAGCAAGGACGGCGAGCTGGCCGTCGCGGCGTGGGGGTGAGGTGATGGAGGAGGGCAGAGGAGCGACGGGACGGGTCCTACGCCATTAATGGCTTGCGGACGACCACAGTGGCTGAAGCCCATTGTTTTGCCCGTGGCGGAGTTTGGCCGGGAGCGGCGGCGGCCTTCGCCGGCGTCCAGGAGGCTTCGAGAGGGGCCACGCGTCCGGTAGGGGCGCTGTCGGCACCAAGGGACAAGGGGGGCAGCGAGAGATGGCTCGGGCGAGCACATCTGACGCGGGTGCCGTGCAGAGCGCGAACTCTGGCATGCCAGCCCCGTGCTCACCATGGGTGCGGCCACCAGAATGCCACGCACGCCTGGCGCACCCTGTCCACAGTGTAGTCCCTCGACCATCTAGCCTCCCTATGCCACTGGCTCGACTAGGTGCACTCTGGTTTGATGGGTATCTTCAGCAACAGTTCCTACCTGCAAACTTGAGAGGGATCTAGAGATGATGTGAGCTGGAGATGAAGCCATAGGAGACGTCCAGAGAGATCTACTTTGGAAGGACAACAAGCTGGCAAAGTTTGAGAGAATATGAAAAAGATTTGAGGGTAGTTCCTATGTAAACTGCCATTCTGGTCCAGAATCTAGATAAGCTTGTGGCACTCACATGGGTGTTCTGCTGATGATGAAACTTGGTTGAGGGAAGTTATTTGTGTTATAGGAGATGCTGCAAAAGTTTCATGGTCATTGGATACTCCTAGCTAACACTTCATTCACAAAGGTTTAAAATGAGCAAAAATTTGACAGGGTCCTGCTGCTGACAATTTGCACAGGACAAGATGATATTTTTGGATATTGTGGCTATATAGGATCCCTAGGAGCTTGAGGAATTTATTGGGAATTTTCTGAGATAGGAAAATAGGGGTTGCTTCACAATGGACCAATTTTGGCCAGACAAGAAATAATTATTCTGGCCATAATTTTATATTGGGAAATGGAATATTTTTGGAGATTATGGAATCATATGATGATGAGAAGGTGTGGAAAAAGTTTGGGAATTTATTGATCATCCAAACTATAGGTTGCTTCACAACCCATAGTGGTGACATAATTTCCCAAATAAAGAAAAGGGTTTATTGGAAAAGATTAAATATTGGAAATTGATCCAGGAGAGATGTAGAAAGGTTTTGGCAAGATGAGGAGGGTTTTGGGTTACTTGGGTAAAGATTCAAAGAATCATAGATCCAATCAACTGGAAAAGTTTGAAAATCATCCAAATTTACAAATAAAATCCAAATGTTCTTGAAAAGAAAAAGTTGTCAAAAATCTGGGTGTCACAACATGAAATTGAAGAACATATCCATGAAGGTGGCGGTCGGCTTTGCTTTACCGAATGCACCTGAAGCAACCATCCATGGCAATCCAATTCCAGCTGGCTATGCTCGTGTCGGGGTGGATGAAGTTCTGTCCGAATATGCCTCACTCGAGCTTGAGTTCCCTGGAGGTGAAGGGGAGCGGACACTGGGAGAAGTTATATGTGTTGTCATTGTATGGAGAAAGGAATGCATCGTGTCTCCAAACTCGGCGCCAAGGCCACTGACTCCTCCTAGCAATGCACCTCTAAGTCCGCCGCGTCAGCCGACTCCACCCCACCTCGATACGGAGCCCAGCGCGATTCCGCCATATCGATCTGTGCGGCATCAGCCAACTCCACCCCTTATGTCCCAACAGCAGCAAGGCCTAAAGCAGAAGAGAGCTCCAAAGAAGAAACCCGAGCCTGCTACAAAAAAGAAGTTAGCTTACGACATGAATGATGAGTAAAACACTGCGATCGTGACTGCCCAAGTGAAGGCCCATTTTGCACCAAAGGCGCCCCCGCCGCCAAAGGAGAAAATACCGGAGAAAACCGTAGAGCACTTTCTGGAACTTCTACAGCAACCCCCGCAACATGTACTGAATAGGCCTTCAGACTATGAACGAGATATTACCAAGTCATATCGTGAACAAGTGCGAAGCTCGTCGACAAATACAACTGGTAATAAAAGCGGGAAAACGGTTCCCAGCTCGGAGAATAGGCAGTGCAGTCGACCCCCCCCCCCCCCCCCCGCTTAAGGTGAGTATCGATAAGTTAACGGCCGACGTTGAACAACTCCTAGACAGTACCGAGGAATTCCTCGTGGCTGAATTAGCAAGGAAATATGTCCCCGGGGACACTCTGGTCAAACCTGAGCAGGTCGATCTTCTATCAACACAAATGCGAAGATTGCATGAGTGGTACATGAGAGAAACAAAGCAGGGCAACAGATGCTCATGTTGAGGGTCAAGAAAGAGCAGTTCTTCAAAGAATCATTGATAATGATTGAGCTTTCAGAACTTTTTCAGTTGTACACTCTAGACGCACTCGACAAATCTATCGTCAGTTGCTATTGTCTGAAAGTGATTTCTTTCTGTAATTTAAGTCTCTAGCTCAGCTCGTTCATTGCCTGTAATTATCCTCACTATATTATTTTGTACACTATTATGCAGAATGAAGATTCTCGAATGCCGAAAACAGGGAGTCTCTGACATTGGGTTCATTGACCCATATATCATTCATGAAGTTACGGTAACGGACTTCACCGATGAAATAGAGGATAACTTGCTATTGTTTTTCAAGGAACAAAATACCAAAACCGATATACTATTTCCTTACAACTTCCAGTGAGTGTTACTATCTTTTACTACAAATTCTATTTTTCTTACTCGATGTTAAGTGTAGTTGAGTTATGCGTGCCTGCTTATATATAAACGTGTGCGCAGGTTCCACTAGATCCTGCTAGACATTAAAGTTGACGCTGAAACTGTTGTAGTCTTTGACTCACTAGGTAAAGACCAAGAACAATACAGAAGCTTGCATTCGATGCTCGATAGGTAATTTCAATCAGTATCGTCCTCTTTCGTTCATTTCCTGATATCAAGTAACTAATAACTCCTTTATTCATTTTCTTTGCGGGGCAGGGTTGGAAACGGTTCACCAAATAGATTGTCGGTGCTTGGAAACATAACCTGACATGGCGACGGGGCAATGTAATTAAGTAGTACTAGCTAGGTCCGCGCACCTCTTTAATTCCAGTATGAATACCATTATCATGCTTGATTGTTATCTGATTGAATTATATTCTCGCATAGTGCATGAAACAAGCAAAGGGGACGAATTTATGTGCATACTACGTTTGCGAGACCATTCGCATGAAGACTGAACGGAACAGAGATCAAAGAGCACTTCAGGTACGTAAACACTATTCACAATTTTTTTATCAAGATCTAATATATATACACACAACTAATATATTCATATTGATCTCCTTCTTCAAAAGATGACAGAGATGCGGGATAGGCTCCTACCATAGAACCGCCTAAAAGCAATTCAAGAGGAAATCGTGGGATTTTTGCTGGAGGAGGTCATAGATGAAAGAGGAGAATACCATTTTGGCTAATGCCTGCATGTAATGATCTGCAAACTCTAGGAGAAATTGTATATACCAAATTGTATATATATATATGTGTGTATGCATGCATGGTCGTACGAGAAATTATATGATATATGTATGGTCATATGAGAAATTATATTATATATGCATAACGTGTACAGTATGTAGTATCGTAAAATATGTTTGAAATGAAAAAGAATTGAATGGAAAACACAAAATGAAAAGGAAAAATAAACCATACACCCCTAAACCCCCACCCCCCAAAAAAAACCACCCTTTAGTCCCGGTTGGTGGCACCAACCGGGACTAAAGGTCCTCCAGCCCCCAGCGCGCGCAGGCGGCCACGTGGAGGGATTTAGTCCCAGGTCGTGGCCAACCGGGACTAAAGGGTGGAGGGCTTTAGTCCCGATTAATTAGTCCCGGTTGGCGAACCGGGACTAGAGGCCTCCGCCAACCGGGACTAAAGCCCGTTTCTCCACTAGTGTTTGTATGCTTTCAAGACTGTCTTTTTCGTGTTACTACTGTTGGTTAGACACTACCGCAGAAATACCTAGCAGTGGCGGACGCAAAAAGGCCATCAGTGGCGGGCCAGGCTCCCATGGGCGCCCGCCACCGCTATAACCTCATAAGTGGCGGGCGCCTGCCCGCCACTGGTAGAGCCTCTGCAATGGCGGGCGACGCGAGATGGCCCGCTACTGTTCGTGCAATCTGAAGTGGCGGGTGGTTGTGTGACGCCCTGGATTTCTGCTACAGTAATCTCTGTAATTAAGGTACAATAATCCCATGCTAATGATGCCACGTCACCACGGTTACTGTTGTTAATCTCGCGATGATTCAATCCCGTGCGAATTCGAAATTCAAAACCAAGTCAAGCGGCAAAAGGTTTCAAACATACAAACTAAAATGTTCGGAGTGTGTCAAATATTACATAGGTAATTGTGTTTAATAAATCAACATTATTGGGGGTATTTAAATTCACTAAAATAAAATAAAACTAAAACAGAAAACATTTAAAAGAAAAATAAAAAAATAACAAAAAGCCCCCACCCCCCGGTCCAACTGGGCCGTGGCCCAGCTGGCCGACACAACCGGCCCCCTCCCCCGTCGGCCCAGCCGCCCCTGGCCTATATGCCCCCCCCCCAGCCGACACCGAAACCCTAGCCCGCAACCACTCCCCCCTCGCTCTCCTCCCTCTCCCCCCACCCCCCGATCCAGATCGGGATCGGGGCGCTCGCCGTCGCCGCCGCCGACCACGTCGACGGATCCCGTCGCCCCACCGTCGCCGCCGCGCCTCCTCGTCCTCCTCCCCGCCAGCTACCCCGTGCCTCGCCGCCCCCCTTCTCATGATGCCCGTGAGGACCCCCCCCCCTCCTCTCCTCCTCCCCCCGCTCCCGTCCGGCCGCGTAGCCGCCCCGCTCGCTGCTCCCTCGCTGTGGCCGCTGCTCCCGCGCGCCACCGCCGCAGCCACCGCGCCCTCACCTCGCTATGCCCCCCGCGCCTCCCCCTGCCGCGTGCCGCCGCTCGCGCCACCGCCGCGCCCTGCTACTGCTCGCGCACGCGTCGGCCACCGCCGCGCCCCGCTAGCGCCGTCGGCCCGCACCCATGCCCCCTGGCCGCGCCCCCGCGGCCGCCCGTCGCTACGCGCCGCCGCGCCCTCGCTGCGGCCACGCCACCGCCGCTAGCCCCCACGCGCCCGTTTTCCCCCTCCCCCCGCTGTCACTGCCGTCGCCTCAGCCGCCCGGCGTGCCACCGCCGCGCCCCGGGTCCCTCCCGCCGCCGCTGGCCGCCCCCACCGCCGGCCACGGCCGCCGGTGGGCCGCCGTGCGTGCCCCGGCCGCCCCTGCTGGATGCGTTGTTAGTGGGGGATTAAACCCCCCACTAACCCCCCCAGTGAGACTGACAGAGGGGGCCCACTGCCCCCTAATGACGTTTTAAAAATAAAATGAAATAAATAAATAAATAGTTAAATTAATTAATTAATTAATTAATTAGTGAATTAATTAAGTAGGTAATTAATTAATTAATAAGATGATTTAGATTAAATAGATTAATTAATTAAACTGTTAATTAATCTGTTAATTAATTAAATTAAACAGTATGATAGGTGGGTCCCCCCCCTTAATTAATCCTGATTAATATTAATTAAACATTAATTAAAACTGTGACACTGACATGTGGGACCCACTGGTCAGTTTGACCAGTCAACTGTGACTGTTAACTGCTGATGTCAGCATGACATCATGGTGATGTCATAATTCATTATTGAATTAAAATAATCTATTTTAATTTCTGGATATTAATAAAACTTTAAAAGTTAATATAAAATAAACCGTAACTCGGATGAAAATACTTTATACATGAAAGTTGTTCAGAAAAATCTCACGAACCCGATTTCGCAGTCCGTTAGTCTGTCACGTGCCCCTAGCATAGTGAACATGTAACTTTTCCATCATTTTCGCCTGTCCGGTAATAGCTCGAGACCCGGAAAATATCGTCAGATATTCTTCCGACCCGTCTGCGACGTGTAATACTGCGTTAGTGCATGCCTAGCTCTGCACATTGCCATGTCATGCATCGTGTTGCATCTGTGCTTTATATTTATTGTTTCTTCCCCCCTCTTATCTCCGGTAGACCCCGAGACTGACTGTGCTGCCGGGTACGACTACACCGTTGACGATCAGGCCTTTGCCGCAGAGCAGCAAGGCAAGCAACCCCCCTTGATCATTCCGATATCGCCCATTTCCTTCCCTCTCATTCTTGCATTAGATTTTGCTACTGTATTAGCTAGCTCCTATTTCTGATGCATAGCTTGTTTTTGATAAACTGCTACTATACCTGCAATCATATCAACTGCTTAGTATAGGTTGATCAATGAATCCCCTGTGAACCCCTTAGTCCCAGTTGCCCCTGCTTCTTCATCGATGACTCGACGACTCGAAGACTCGGTCAACCGACCGACAAGCCAGGCCCCTCACATCACCGCACACCCCTTAGTTGTATGACTCTGCAGAGCTACTATCGAGTACCGAGGGTGACACCTCGTGAAGTACTCATGATGCTAACTTTGTAGTGCAGCTAGTCGGTCGTGGTTATCGAGGGTGATTCCTCCTTCACCACTCCCGACGATGACCCTGTCGTGCAACCCCTCAAGTGTGGGACCCTCGAGGGTGATTCCTCTAAGTCCACCTTGACGGTTTCATCGAGCGGGGCCCTTTGAGTGTGATTCCTCGGGTTCCATCTTGATGTTTTATACACACAGTTACTATGACCTGGTTATCGAAACATGTTGGTGATGGGTCGGCCCCGAGGGGTACCCACGGTTTGATGATGATGAGGCGTGGACGGGCAGGAGAGGCCCTTGCCACACATCCTCGAGACGAGGCGACGGGACCGCACTTCATGGGTCGCGCTTGCCCCGCATTTATAAAATGCTAATGGGTTGGGTATTTGATCTGAGTTGGTCATTTGACCTATTACGCACTAACCTTCACGTGGGAGAAGTTATGGGTACTCAGCGTCGTTGTATCAGCCGAAGCTTTTCGGACGTCATGGAGCGGCGCGCGCCCGAGTGGTCCGCAACGGCACTGCGCTTGTTATAAGGGGTGCTAGGACTGACCTCGGCCGCCTTCGCATCGTGCATGAGTGCAAAGGGCGATTGGCCCATGACCCCTGCGCGCTTAGGATTTAGACCGGCGTGCTGGCCTCTTCGTTGAGCCTAGCTAGGACTACGACGTGTTGATGTCCCGAGGCCGGGCATGACCGAGGAAAGTGTGTCCGGCCAGAGGTATCAAGCGTGTTGGGTAATGTGGTGCACCCCTGCAGGGAAGAATTTATGTATTCGAATAGCCGTGTCCATGGTAACAGGACGACTTGGAGTTGTACCTTGATCTACTACAACTAAAATTGTGACTTATAAGTGAAATGAATGTTGGCTCTGAGATTGCTTCCTCGCAGGGAGTCGAGGAAGAATCTCTGGGCGTGGTTACTTTATAAATTTCTTACAATAATAAGACTATATATGAGGTACCGGTCTACTCTCTTCTAATGCTGCAAGATGCTGAAGATGCTAGTCTTCGATAGGACTAGGCATTCCCCCTATTCTTTCTTTCTGCAGTCAGTCCAGATATAACCCCATTCCTTGATACTGATGCATACTTAGCATAGTTCTGATGTCAGTCTTGCGAGTACTTTGGATGAGCACTCACCGCTGCTTTGCATTCTCTTTCCCCCCTCGATACGATTACCGCGTTCAGATGACGGAGCCCTGGAGATGGAGTACGCCAGAGATGACTACTACACCACCGCTGGAGCCTACTACTACGTGGAGAGTGCCGACGCTCAGGACTAGTTAGGAGGTTCCCAGGCAGGAGGCCTCGCCTCTTCCGATCCGCTGCTTATGTTTGTGCTAGCCTTCTTAAGGCAAGACTTGTTTAACTTATGTCTGTACTCAGATATTATTTTGCTTCCGCTGACTCGTGCTTGTCGAGCTTTGTATTCGAGCCCTCGAGGCCCCTGGCTTGTAATATGAAGCTGTATGACTTTAATTTGTGTCTAGTGTTGTGTTGTGATATCGATCAGTGAGTCCCTAATCTTGGTCGTACGCATTGCGTGTATGTTTAGCGTACGGTCGAAATTGGGGGCGTCACAGGTTGCTAGTGCCCGCCATTGATCCATTTATTGGGAATTAAAATAATATTCGAAAATGGTCATTGTTGACACACATTAGCATAAATGAAAGAAACACGTGGATGGATGTATATATATCGTTATTGATGACAACTTGAGTTCAAATAGATGACTAGATTTCATAAACCATACAAGTCCAGACCGAATTGCTAGATCGAGACCAATAATGATAAAACTAAATCTTAAACTTGAACTTAATCTTAGTAGAATACTATTAATGAGCAGAATCTGATGGTGCATAATCTGGTGGTGGTGGGGGCATTCTCGGCAGAAGTATCCCGACAACACTTCCCCATCGGGCTCTGTGAGCCAGGCACGAAGATGTCACTTGTTGCGGCGCCCATTCCATAACCAAATGGGGATTACTCTGAGGCAGCATCCGAGCATGCTCTGCAGCGTTGGCCTCCGAGTAGATGATGTCTGCCGCAAATTTTTGTTGTGTTTCGGCATAACTCTTGCACATATTGCCTTCGTGCTTCCAGTAACCACTCTGAGTCTTCCGTGCCATATTCTCCGCCTCTTTCAGCTCCCGCATACAATCTCTCCATCCGAACACTGCATCATCAATCCTTTTTCCCCATGCCACCAACTTCCTCTGCCACTCCAACTCCTGTTCACGAAAAGGTCTAGGAGCCATGGAATCCCTATAAATGCTGTGAAACAGAAAGCATATCATTAAATCCTTACATGTGCAAATTTTGGCATGACATTTGCTTAACAATTGACATATTAAGTGCGAGAAATTTGGCGAAAAAGAATTTAATCAACTTTTCACCAAAACATTTGCACTTAGCATATGAAAATTACACGTACAATTGCCTAGGCTTAACAATGGACATATTAAGTGCACGAAATTTAGAGTGCATCTAGAGTGGGCGACAGAATATACCTAGTTACCTTGGGCGGCGAATCCGGCGGTTTGGACGGCGGATCTGGCGTTGCGGGCGGCGGATCCGGCCATGCGGACGGCAGATCTGCGGCGAGAGGGGAGCGAGGTGGCAGAGGAGAGGCACGGCAGCGGCGAGAGGGGGGAGACGTGGCGGAGGAGAGGCGCGGCGGCGGCGAGAGGGGGGTGAGGTGGCGGAGGAGAGGCACGGCGGCGGCGAGACACGGGGCGAGGGGGGGTTAGAGTGACGGATAACTAAACCCTTTTTGCTAGAGGCAGAGAGGGATAGTAATTTTAAGATGGCCAGATTTAGCTGTGGTGCGCGAACAAATTTACCCGACATAGTTGTATTGTGCCACAGTGCGCACCGGGAGATCCCAATAAGTGGCGGGCACACGTAGGCCACCCGCCACAACTAGGTAACATACCTGTGGCGGGCGTAGACGCATGCCCGCCACAAATGAGGTATGCAAAAAAACATATGAAATGTACTATGTGCGGCGGGCGGGGGAAACACCCGCCACTGCTATTGTGATAGTTGTGGCGGGTCCATGTTATTACCCGCCACTGCTAACGTTTCAAAGTAGATGTGGCGGGTGACATGTCCTGTCCGCCACTATTTGGGGTTCACCTATAACCCTTTTTCCCAGTAGTGAGATATTTGTGGTATTAGAATCCTTCCTGACACTATAATGAAGATTTTCTGGTTTGTGTTTCAGCAAGAAAAAACAACCAACGTTTTTTCTTCATGCTACAGAAAATTGATTTCACTCCATGCTTGAAAACGTTGCCGGTAAGGAGATTATTTAGGCTATAGAAATAATATGTCGATTAATCTTGCGTTGCACGTGCAATCTTAGTAGTTGTGGTACACTAGTAGAAAACAGGCCATTAGTCCCGGTTGGGAAGGGCCTTTAGTCCTGGTTCCCCAACCGGGACTAAAGTATAGAGACTAAAGAGTCCAAGCCTTTAGTCCCGGTTGGCTAAGAACCGGGACTAAACCCTAGCCACATGGTCGGCAGCGCGCGCCAGGGCATGGGGACCTTTGGTCCCGATTGGTAACACCAACCGGGACTAAAGGTTTAGGGGTTTAGGGATTTAGGGGTTTAGGTGTTTAATTAGTGTTTATTGTTTATTTTTCCTTTTCATTTTGTGTTTTCCATTTAATTCTTTTTCATTTCAAACATATTTTACGCTACTACGTACTGTACATGTTATGCATATATAATAGAATTTCTCGTAGAACCGATCATATATCATAAAATTTCTCGTACAAGCAATCATCGAATATAATATCACTAATACATCATCAGAATAGTTGACGTCTCACGGCGTAGGCAGTGGACACCCAAAGATAAGGAACTATGACAGGATCATAGCTCGGGTGTGATACCTGAAGAACCTGTCAGGTATTGGAGAACCTGGCGTCCAACGCAGCCATGTAGCATCGGACGTGCTCGTCCTCCTCCCTGACACGGCGACGTACCACCTCCGCGGGGGCCGACTCCCTCTGCACCGACAGTGGTACACGCGACCGCCACCAAAGAATCTCCGGGTCGACGACGGGAGCATGATTCCTCACCAAGCTGCGTGCCCCGGAAGGTAGCACCTCCCAGTGCCAGCCCGGCGGAGCCCAGTCCCGGACATGATGTCGCCTCTCAAGTAGGTGGTTGCCGGCACCTAGTCGACGACGAGGATGCGGGCCGGGCATCATCGACTTCGAGAACAAATTCTTATGAAAACAAATTCCTATGCAATAATTATCATTTTATTATGATACTCATATTTCATAAACTTTTACAACTATATAGTAATCACCGGCGATCGTCGGGGACTCCTCCGGAGATCGTCGGGGACTCTTCACTTCTACATGAAACACTAATAATCTCACTTCTACATGAAACACTAATAATCGTCGGGGACCCTTCCCTCCCCCATTAGGTTCCTCGTGGTGGCCCTACATCTCGAATATCACTACAATGTCGAATGTCGAATATCACTACAATCTCGGGGACCCTTAACATTGATCAATAAAGTTTCGCGAGATTGTCTCAAAAAAAATCTATATAGATTAATAGATTTCATATTCATAGGAATATAAAAAACCTATATGTTAATTCATATTCATAGATTAATAGATTTCATATTCATAGGAATATGAAAAAACTATATGTTAATTCATAGATTTCATATTCATAGATTAATAGATTTCATATTCATAGGAATATAAAAAAACCTATATGTTAATTCATAGATTTCATATTCATAGGAATATAAAAAACATAAGAAAAATTGGGCAGAGGAGGCCACGGCGAGGGCCATGGCACCGCCGCGCTCGGGCAGGCCGGCGGCCATGGCGCAGCCGCGCTCGGGCAGAGTTCCGCGGCCACGGCGAGAGCTGGGCGAGCGCGAGGCGAGGATGGCGAGCGCGGCAGGGGGGCGACGGCGCCATGGCCCTACTGGGGCTCATCGACGGGTAGGAGTGGGAGGAACGAGGCGGAGGGCTCACCGTGGGGCTCGTCGGCGGTTAGGAGCAGCAGGGGGGCGGCAATTTTGTCGGAGTCGCCGGTGGTTAGGAGCAGCAGGGGGCGGCGATTTTGTCGGAGTCGCGCGGCCGGGGGCGGCGATTTCGTCGGCGGTTAGGAGCAGCAGGGGGCGGCGATTTCGTCGGAGTCGTCGGCGGTTAGGAGCAGCAGGGGGCGGCGATTTCGTCGAAGTCGTCGGCGATTAGGAGCAGCAGGGGGGCGGCGATTTTGTCGGAGTCGCGCGGTAGCCTGGCGGCGTGGGCAAGGACGTCGGCGTCGGGCGGGGGGGAAGAATGGGGAAGAAACGGCTAAGTCCCTACTAATATAGAGGGACCTTTAGTCCCGGTTGGTGGATCCAACCGGGACTAAAGGCCTCCTTTTCGGCGGCCCAAATTCCCGCGCGGGAAGGGGACCTTTAGTCCCGGTTGGTATCCCAACCGGGACTAAAGGGGTTTTTTCTCTTTTTTGTTTTGTTTTGTTTTTCTAATTTCTGTTTTTAGATTTGGGATAACTTTTAGAATATTTATAGTTTTTGAATGAATCCTTTTTGCTTTAGGTCAAAAAAATTACAAACTTTCTGTTAGTGCCAGTAGTTTTCAAATTTAAATAATTTACATTTGAATTCTTTTGAAATTTGTGTGAATCACTAGTTTGTGAATAACTTAAGTTTAAAAAAAATTGAGTGATTGTTTTTCTTGATGTTTAATATTACTATTTTTTATCATTATGTTAATTTTGGGAATTTTTAGGATAATTTAAATAGGTGTTTTAATAAAAACTAGATTCTGTTTAACTCTTTTAGTTGTATACATTCATTTGTTTTAATCAAAATCACCCAAATGAACTCCAGACTTTTTGTGCATTCAATATGCACCATTCTAAGCCACATCTTCAAATTTCAACCCTATCTAACTTCATTTGCTATTTTTCATGCATTTAATGATTTTTTTGAGCTAAATGACACTGAAATTAAAAAGCAGTACAAATGAACTCTGAAAAGGTTGAAACTTGGCATGGTATCATCATTTCACCCACATAGCATGTGCTAGAAAGTTGAGAGGATTACGGCAAAAACTGGATGCACTTCGTGTACAAACTGGACGATCTCCTTCGAAGTATGAGGCTTTCGGACGAAAACTCATCTGTTACAAAGGCATTTCAATTTTTTTAACTTATTTCAACCCCAGACTTTTTGTGCATTCAATATGAACCATTCTAAGCCACATCCTCAAATTTCAACCCTTTCTAACTTCATTTGCTATTTTTCATCCATTTAATGAATTGTTTTGAGCTAAATAACCCTGAAATTAAAAAGCATCACAAATGAACTCTGAAAAGGTTGAAACTTGGCATGGTATCATCATTTCACCCACATAGCATGTGCTAAAAAGTTGAGAGGGTTACAGGAAAAACTGGATGCACTTCGTGTACAAACTGGACAATATCTTTCGAAGTATCAGGGTTTCGGACGAAAACTCGTCTATTGCAAAGGGATTTCATATTTTTAAACATATTTTAACTCAAGACTTTTTCTGCATTCAATATGCACCATTCAAAGCCACATCATCACTTTTCAACCCTTTTCTGACTTCATTTGCTATTTTTCATGCATTTCATGATTTATTTTGAGCTAAAATGACCCTCAATTGAAAAGCACTGCAAATGAACTCTGAAATGGTTGAAAGTTAGCATGGTATCATAATTTCACCCACATAGCATGTGCTAAAAAGTTGAGAGGGTTACAGGAAAAACTGGATGCACTTCGTGTACAAACTGGACCATCTCCTTCGAAATATGAGGGTTTCGGACGAAAACTCATCTGTTACAAAGGCATTTCATTTTTTTAACTTATTTCAACTCCAGACTTTTTGTGCATTCAATATGAACCATTCTAAGCCACATCCTCAAATTTCAACCCTTTCTAACTTCATTTGCTATTTTTCATCCATTTAATGAATTGTTTTGAGCTAAATGACCCTGAAATTAAAAAGCACCACAAATGAACTCTGAAAAGGTTGAAACTTGGCATGGTATCATCATTTCACCCACATAGCATGTGCTAAAAAGTTGAGAGGGTTACAACAAAAACTGGATGCACTTCGTGTACAAAACAGGACCATCCCGCTTACTCACTAGAGAAGAAAAGTGATGACGGTGCAGCCAATCACATCCCAGAGTGGGATCTTGGGGTATAAAACTTTTTCTTCGCGTGTGTCCCTTGATTATTGCGCCGTGACCATGGACAATCTTCATCATTTAACAGGATGCTTAGGTCAGTCTTCACTGCGAAGGGAGGAATTTCATCAAACTTTTCATAATCTTTTGACCTGTCTGTCTTGTCCTCCACTCCCACGATGTTTCTTTTCCCAGAAAGAACTATGTGGCGCTTTGGCTCATCGTATGATGTATCCGCTTTCTTATCTTTCCTTTTTCTCGGTTTGGTAGACATGTCCTTCACATAGAAAACTTGCGCCACATCATTGGCTAGAACGAATGGTTCATCTGTGTGCCCAAGATTGTTGAGATCCACTGTTGTCATTCCGTGCTGCGGGTCTACCATTACCCCTCCTCCAGTCAGATTGGCCCATTTGCACCGGAACAAAGGGACCTTCAAATCACCTCCATAGTCAAGTTCCCATATCTCCTCTATGTAACCATAATATGTGTCCTTTTCCTTGGTGTTTGCCGCATCGTCAAAGCGGACACCACTATTTTGGTTGGTGCTCTTTTTATCTTGGGCGATCGTGTAAAATGTATTCCCATTTATCTCGTACCCTTGGAAAGTCAATAGAGTCAAAGATGGTCTCTTGGCCAACAAATACAAGTCATCTTCAACATTGTCGTCATTCATGAGATGTGTTCGCAACCAACCGCCGAAAGCCTCAATGTGTGTACGTTGAATCCAGGGGTCAGACTTCTCCGGGTTCTTCGAGCGTATAATATCCATGTGTTTCTCGATATACGGGGTCACCAAGGTAGAATTCTGTAGAACTGTGTAGTGTACTTGAGCCCAAGAATACACGTCCCTACATATTATTGATTTTGGTCCAAGCGTGCCTTTTCCACGCAGTCTCCCCTCATGCCGCGATTGAGGAACACCAATCGGCTTAATGTCAGGAATAAAGTCAACACAAAACTCAATAACCTCCTCTGTTTCATGGCCCTTGGAGATGCTTCCTTCTGGCCTAGCACGGTTACGAACATATTTCTTTAAGACTCCCATGAACCTCTCAAAGGGGAACATATTGTGTAGAAATACAGGACCCAGAATGGCAATCTCTTCGACTGGGTGAACTAGGACGTGCGTCATAATATTGAAGAAGGATGGTGGGAACACCAACTCGAAACTGATAAGACATTGGACCAAATCATTCAGTAAGCTTGGTAGGATTTCCGGATCGATTACCTTCTGAGAAATTGCAGTGAGGAATGAACATAGCTTCACAATGGCTAATCGAACATTTTCTGGTAGAAGCCCCCTCAACGCAACCGGAAGCAATTGCGTCATGATCACGTGGCAGTCATGAGACTTTAGGTTCTGGAATTTTTTTTTCTGCCATATTTATTATTCCCTTTATATTCGATGAGAAGCCAGACGGGACCTTCATACTGAGCAGGCATTCAAAGAAAATTTCCTTCTCTGCTTTGGTAAGAGCGTAGCTGGCAGGACCTTGATACTGCTTTGGATGCATGCCGTCGTTTTCGTGCACACGTTGCTGGTCCTCCCGTGCCTCCGGTGTATCTTTTGTCTTCCCATACACGCCCAGGAAGCCTAGCAGGTTCACGCAAAGATTCTTCGTCACGTGCGCAGAGCGGACCTCTAGGACTTTCCAATATTCTAGCTCCCAAAATATAGATTTCTTCTTCCACATGGGTGCGCGTCCCTCAACGTCAGTCGGAACAGATTGTCCGCCAGGACCCTTTCCAAATATTACTTGTAAATCCTTGACCATACCAAGTATGTCATCACCAGTACGGAGGACGGGCTTCTTCCGGTATTCTGCCTCACCTTTGAAATGCTTGCCTTTCTTTCTTAAGGCATGCTTGGTCGGAAGAAATCGACGATGTCCCAGGTACACATTCTTCTTGCATTTGTCCAAATATATACTTTCAGTCTCATCTAAACAGTGCGTGCATGCATGGTATCCCTTGTTTGTCTGTCCTGAAAGGTTACTAAGAGCAGGCCAATCATTGATGGTTACAAATAGCAACGCTCGCAGGTCAAATTCCTGTTGTTTGTGCTCATCCCACGCATGTACACCTTTTTTATTCCACAGCTGTAAAAGTTCATCAACTAATGGCCTTAGGTACACATCAATGTCGTTGTCGGGTTGCTTAGGGCCTTGGATGAGCACTAGCATCATAATGAACTTCCGCTTCATGCACAACCAAGGAGGAAGGTTATAGATACATAGAGTCACATGCCATGTGCTATGCTTGCTGCTCTGCTCCCCAAATGGATTAATGACATCTGCACTTAAACCAAACCATAAGTTCCTTGGGTCATCTGCAAAGTTCGGCCACTCTCTCTCGATTTTTGTCCACTGCGACCCATCAGCGGGTACTCTCAACTTCCCGTATTTCTTACGGTCTTCTTTGTGCCATCGCAACGACTTAGCATGCTCTTTGTTTTGGAACAAACGTTTCAACCGTGGTATTATAGGAGCATACCACATCATCTTGGTAGGAATCCTCTTCCTGGGGCGCTCGCCCTGAACATCATCACCAGGGTCATCGCAACCGATCTTATATCGCAATGCATTGCATACCGGGCATGCATTCAAATTTTCGTACTCACCGCGGTAGAGGATGCAGTCATTAGGGCATGCATGTATCTTCTGCACCTCTAATCCTAGAGGGCAGACAACCTTCTTTGCTTCGTATGTACTGTCGGGCAATTCGTTGTCCTTTGGAAGCTTATTCTTCATTATTTTCAGCACCTTTTCAAATGCCTTGTTAGATACACCATTCTCTGCCTTCCATTGCAGCAATTCCAGTGTGGTACCGAGCTTTGTGTTGTCATCTTCGCAATTTGGGTACAACCCTTTTTTGTGATCCTCTAGCATGCGCTGCAACTTCAACTTCTCCTTTTCACTTTCGCGGTTTCTCTTTGCATCAGCAATGGCCCGACCAAGATCATCAGCGGGCTCATACGATGCCTCAGCTTCTTCTTCTTCATTCTCTTCCCCCATTGTAGTACCATCATATTCAGAACACCCAGGATAGTTGTCGTCATCCTCTTCTTCTTCATTCTCTTCCATTAGAACCCCTCTTTCTCCGTGCTTGGTCCAACAATTATAGCCGGACATGAAACCGGACGTAAACAGGTGGACGTGAATCTGTTTTGAGCTAGAGTAAGTCTTATCATTCTTACACACACCACATGGACAACACATAAAACCATCCCGCTTGTTTGCCTCAGCCGCACGCAAAAAACTCTGCACGCCATTAATGAACTGGGGAGAGCGTCGGTCATCGTACATCCATTGCCGGTTCATCTTCATTACACAACACCGAAAAGACCAAATTAATACAAGTTCATACATAAAGTTCATACACACTTATTTTCTCATAAAACAACATACAACTATAGGTGGACCTTTAGTCCCGGTTTGTATAACCAACCGGGACTAAAAGGGCTCGTGGGGCCCCAGGCTGACACCAGCCTGCCACCGCCCCTTTAGTCCCGGTTTGTGATACAAACCGGGACTATAGGTTCCAAATGAACCGGGACTAATGGAGCCCGTGCCCCCCGACCGCTCCTAGCCATTGGAACCGGGACTAATGGTCACATTAGTCCCGGGCCAAAGCCAAACCGGGACTAAAGGGTTAAATGGAAGGCCTGTTTTCTACTAGTGGTAACGAAAATACGTTTATGGTTTCCATTCTTCCTCACACTGTTAATTTGATGCTATAGTATATATTTTTAAGAAATATTCAAACTATCATTTGATTCACCGGTTTATCGCTTACCGGTGGGTGACCGCTAAGCTTATACCTTACACTTGCTATTTATAATTTGGGTTGATTATCGCTCTGACAAGCGATTAATCAAGTCAGGCCCATGTGGTTAGAAACCCTTAAACAGAGTCTCCCCCACTCTATAGGACATGTGTTTTAGTGTTGTCATATTTTATTTGTCATTAACTCATTATTTAACATGTAATATGTAGTTATGTATTGATGTATTGTCATCTTATCTATAGGCTTAGAGCACACTAATGATTGTTTCCATTTTTACCTTATTAGTGCTTGGAACCTGAGAATTGCAAGAAAAAATGATCCAAGTCGATCGATAAAATCAATTAATCGGTCGATTTTCAATTAATCTCTAATCTTCAGCTGACCGAAACACTAACAATAAGCGATTTCCTCAACATTGTTTTTAAGTGAAAGCATTTCTTTTGATTTGCAGCTATTTTTTTCAGAAATTTAATAGATATTAGAAGTGAAAATATTCAACAGCTTCCCAATTACAATGGACGAAAGAAATTTCAGAAAATTCCGTTGATAAAAGTGTGGCTTCCGTGATAATAGTAACATCAGGACCCATATTTGCTTCCAGGTTTGCCATTGCCTCCAAAGCGTGAGATTCCAGGATAACCTTGGTGCAGCCAATACTGGATGCTAGTAATATTCGATAACCTTGGTGCAGCCAATACTGGATGCTAGTAATATTCCGCGTTGGATAGTACTGATCTCAGCAGTCAGCAACACATGTGGTAACGTCCAGGTTGCTGCTGCAATGAAGTTACCCAGCTCGTCCCTGGCTACCGCTCCACAAGCACCTGTCAAAGTTTCAGCACGGAATGAAGCATCAACATTGATCTCAATTGTTCCCTGGTTCGGTTTCTTCCACATATGGTCTTCTTTCGGCTAGGATGACGCGTCGTTTTCTTTCCAGACGGAAATCAATGTGTGACCGCCTCGTTTTCTTTCCAGACGGAAATCAATGTGTGACCGGTAATATACACTTGTAAAACAAATAGAGAATTTACATCCATCCCAAGCAGGGCCTAAGTTTTTGAAACCTTGAAAGAATAATACTTAAGTAGAGGTTAATGGTTGAAAATTAAACAATTCTTCACTGGGATTGATTTTGACCCTGGACACGGCATATGGAGAATGGTTGTAACCGATCCATCTTCCTCAGTTGGACCCTGGCCACGGCATATGGAGAATGGTTGTAACCGATCCATCTGCTCAGTTGGTAATGCTCGAAATTCTAATTCATAGACTCACGCTGCATGATAACAGTTGCAATGGATGCAATAAAAGTTATGCTTCTATGCTAATATGCTGTGGACATCTGAATTTCGTCTACAAATTTATGCCTGCAGAATATTATGGTATAATTTAGCAAAAAGCAAAAACTGCAGAAGAAAGTAGTGACTGAAGTAACCTGTGACATTAGCACAGAAATATTATTACAACTAAAACACCATAGGTTAAAAGTTCACAAACAGTTTAGGCGCTTAGTTCAAAAGAGAACTGCACATATTTACAGAATGGACAGTAGCATTTTCCACTACTATGAATTCCTAGCTCTGAAGCACGCTGTGGTTGATCAAAAGATCTGTGGTCTTTCCTTCACTGGTTCCTGAAGCGAACAGCTATTTTGCGACATATCTGTAATAATCAGGCAATGTTTTGTTAAACATCGGTACAGGTCATGGTTGGCGCACTTTGTTGTAATTAGCATGTACTCACCTTTTGCTTGATTTAGATCATGTAAGTGCATTGATTTTAGTTGATCCTTTTTTACTCTCTGAACTGGTTGTGCCATCCGATGACTGAAGAGAATTTAGCACTCTATGAGGAAAACCAAACACGAATGAAAATAGTCACGAAAATTGTACTCCCTCCGATCCATATTAATTGACGCCAACTCAGTACAACTTTAGTACAAAGTTGTACTATGTTAGTGTCAATTAATTTGGATTGAGAGAGTAATTCATTCTATGTACCTTATTCTGTTTTGTTTGTAAGGGTAGACTTTCGTGTCTCGCATGATCAGAAGATGGCGGCATTGCAGGGATATTTTTGCCCGCTGGATCGTGTGCAGCCAGCAGAGAAGACGAAGAACATGCAGTCGCAATAAGATATCAGTGCGTGCATATAAGTATGTATATATGGAAGAGGCATAATTACAAATGTTGTGCACTTAAAAAATAGCTTGGCCATGGTTCTCGGTCAGGGCAAGCGGTACATCTGCATGCACCATTGTCATATATTTTCAACTTCTTCCAACAAATTTTACAGGCCATATACCACCAATCGCTAACAGAGACCACTTCGGTGATTTTTTTTTTCAGCTTATAGTATTGGTTCTGCAAAGGTAGTCAAAATGTGTATTCGGTCTGAAACTATGTATACTTATTAAAATGACAGCGGAGTTTTGCAATACCATAGTGGCAGCCAGATCTAATTCTGCTAAAGCATTGATAGTTATCTCGGTTACCTTGTGGGGCTTAACCTGGATTTCATAATTCTATATCGTACGACACACTTTTAACCTTCTAGTATGATGGCAATATGTGACAATTAGCAAACAGATGCAGCAACAAAGAAATCAGGCCAAAGATATGTTTGCTACCGTGTCCATACCTTTCTAATGTTGTACTCCCTCCGACCCAAATTAATTGACGCAACCACAATACAATGTAAGAAAGACATTGTATACAAGTTGCATCAATTAATTTGGATCGAAGGGAGTAGCTTTTATTTCAGGAATATCAACATTTACGTGCCACCTTCTTGATGTTGTGTTCTTAATAGCCATTGTTCCTGAACATTTTTACAAACATCTTGTTCAGGCAATTTGGTTAAATTATTGTGAACGTAAAACTGAAGAATACGACAGCTCAACCGTACCTCCATACTGGTCTATCATCCTGCCAACAAACAATATGATAACTGACAGATTACGTAATGTATCTGCATCAAATGACTGAGCAAAATTTCCACAAAGCGTAACAGTTGGGGTTTTGCTGCAGAAATTGTTAGATTATTCCATGGCATGACAACACTTGAAAGATGCAGAGTATGGAATTTATGGTAAAAATATATACTGTTCTTCCGTTATAGATATCTGCCGTCTTGGTTCCCGAGCAGCACTAGTGAGAGACCATTTCCCACGTTTACAGTATCATCAACATGGGAAACAAGAGAAGTGACCAATCAGGAAATACAGGCAATGAAACTTTTCTAGCACAATAACAACCTTTATAGATTGGCCAGTTATATTTTCCACCATGACCACCCTTAGACCGCTCAAGAAACCAGTATAGCGCATGACAACAACTACAAATATACTCAGGGACCCATAGAATGAATGACCACGAATAGAAGCTACATACCAAACATGGGCAGATAAGTTAAAATAAAGGAATGCAGTGGCCTAAAATTAAAGGGAAAATAAATACAGTCAAAAAGCATAGTACCTTTCAGTAAAGCAACATGTTCCTTAGAAAACGGATGGGCCAAATGTGGAACTGCTAGGAACATGTGCTGTATATAAGTAAAGAGGGAGCCATAAAAAAATGACCACACTATACCCTTGCTCTTGCCCGAGCATAGCTCGAAAGAAATTTTCGTTCTCTTCTATTGAAATAAGCCTGCATGGGATCAACAGACGGCAAGGGAAACACTGGAGAAGAAAACATATTGGATCATTAGAAGCCCAACTGCCCAAGGGCCAATCGGTCAAAGGATAGAACAAAGGAATTGAAAGCAGCATACCCAATGGTGTAGACTGACTGCAGAAATCAGCCCTACAACCAGCCACAAACGATGGCCCAGAACCCACAGGAGCCACCACAGGCCGTTGCGGAGGGTCCGGCGAAAAGGATGAAGACGACAGTCCAGAACAATAACCATGAACCGCAGGAAAAGAAGCGGCTGGCACTAAAAAAAAAAAGATGTCTGCGTGAGACAAAGAATAAACAAAACACAAAAGACCAAACAAACAAAAGGCATACTCGAAGAAGCTGAAAGAGGATGATTTCCCTGGTGAATCTCTCGATGGGGGCGCCAAGCTTCAGCAGGATCAGCCTGATCTATAAAAATAATTGCAGGCGCAAGGAACATTGTATTATAATTATACTCCCTCCGTCCCATAATATAAGAGCGTTTTTGACACTACACTAGTGTTAAAAACGTTCTTATATGATGGGACGGAGGGAGTATTATATAAGAAGGAAGAAAAGCAAGTGAGAAGAGAAAATGGAAGCTGCATCGTACAGAACACATGAGAACGCATCAACAGATCCACGAACATACCAACAGAAAGCAGGGTTGTTCTGTGCCAATTAGCAACCAAGGGAGAAGGCTGTGGCGGAAGTGGAACGTCCACCGCATAAGTAGACCCAGCACGGCGGCCGCCATCCCCTATACCACATGGCACATCCACGAGCAGACGAAGTTGCAACCGAAGAAGGAACTGCCGATGAAACAGCCGGCACACCATAGCGAGCAGTCCCCATACCTCTCCCATCACCACGTGATACAGTAGCAGCAAATCCAGCGTGAACACATTGGGCAGACGGCCCGGCCTTGAAAGCGGAAGAACCGAAAGAAGAAAGGAAGAATCGACCACCAAATATGCCAAATTCTCTGGGCGGTCTAAAGGGGGGCACGGATATGATAACCGCCTAAGCAAATATACGTGTCAGCATCCAATCATACCCACGATCGGACGTGTAGGAAACGTGGAAAAAAAGCAGGCATCAACAGAAAACACAACCACGCAGAAAATGTCCAGAATCAAAAACCAAGAAGAAATCCCAGTACAAAACCGGAGGAGAACCAGAGGTGTAAAAGGAACACGCGTCAATACATCAAAGAACGCGCTGGAGCTCTCAAACTCACGCCAGTGACGCTAGCTTAGCCAGTTTTATTTCTGTATATATAACGAGGTTTACATACTTACATACACTCCTGCAGATAAACTGCAGAGCTCCACAACCACCCTTCTGAACATCAGTCAAGCTACTGTCCCTAGTCACGCGTTTCTATAGGATCCATACCATACGAATATCCATCGAAGGCAATCTTGGTCGTAGTATAGTTATATTAGTAGATTAGTTGGCCAAACAGCCCGATTCTTGTTCCACAAACTACGAACTCTGCAGTCGGTGGATCGCTGCCAAGAGGTTAAAGAGACAGGACAGCGCAGTCGGGAACCAGCTCAGGAAAGCCAGGACGGTAGCGGCCCTGAAGCTCGGGCAGTGGTTCTCTGAGCACATTCGCATGTCGTCAATGAGAAAGGTGATGGCTGCCGACCCACTCGCTGCAGTGAAAATCAGCGCTCCTGTGACCTTCAAATTAGATGTCGGGTGCGTTAAAACCGAATCTTTGTGCCTTTTGGAGAAAGGAAAAACGCATGTAAAATATTTTTAGTGTATGAGTTCACAAGAATGGTAGGGAAAATGTGACTTACCCAGTCCCCAACGAAAAATAGGATGGTAAGTCCGGGAGTCCGGAGTGAGCGTTTGACGAGAAGCGTGTAGGCATCAACTAGGGCCAGAACGAAGCTCCACAGGAATTGCAAGGTCGCTGCTGCTACAAGGTAGCTGGTGAAACGAACAACAGTGAGTTCATCTATGCACGAAAACCGACCCCGTGTTTCGAGTTCCAAAAGCGATAACCTAAGTGAACAAAACTATCTAATTGCATCACAGAAATAAGGTTAGATACATCTAATTCCTACTGGAAACCTATCCCACTCCCACATACCCACTTCACATAGCATCAGTTGCAAATCTCAACAGGAGATGATGCACTTTATATAAAATAGATTGCTATAGGTGGACCAGGTATCTCTGATTATTTGGCATGGAACTACACAAAGAATGGCCTCTGATTATGCGGTGACCCAGTATATGGCAGAATATGGAACTCTGTCCAGCAGAGGAGAACAGGTACAAGCATCTCCGAGCCGGTTGCACGTTGGAGCTTGCCGGCGGAGGGATATAATGCCTTCATGGGAAAGGAATGGTTTAGTCCTGGCAAATGTGGTATGACAGAAGCTTGCTATGTGTTTACCAAGGTGCGACCACAGAATTATCACACCATGTTTGTCATCCACAAGGAATGCAGTTATGACACTAGCTCGTCTCTCTTTCTGTCACTTAGCCTGGATGCTCTTAGAAAATGGGATCCAGGAGTTCTTCTTGTACACAAGACTTACTCAGAGATGGGTTTGAACTACACTTCCTTGATACAGTATGTTGCTGCAAAACAACGGGGCCCTAGGATACTAAATTTTGTTTCTGCAACTTGATTATGTGGAGTGCGTCAGAGAAGCATACAACTAGCAGTTCCCATGAACCTCACTATTTCAAGGGATCCTGTAATTTTTAGTATTTGGGTCCAGCGGCTCCACAAGCATGTCTTTGTTTTCTATGTTTTGAACCCTAGTCTTCAAGTGATTGTTTTTCATTGGCTACAGAGACTAGACAAATGCAAGAATTTGTGTCGGCTGCTCCGTCTGGGCAGCATGTTTCAGTATGGACTGGTAGCAGAAATGAGAGGAGCTTGTGCAATTAGGACTGATGGACCTACATACTTGAGCAGAATTAAAGGGAGTTCGATCTGTCTTCAACAACTAGCATGCATAAATTTCCTCTATCTCGCACATATGAGCTGCCCTCTTCTGATAAAGACCTTATTGGAAACGGGACTCCAAATTGCGTGTATACGCAGATGCATTGAGAAAGGGGCATATACACATATCAACCTCCGAGGTATCTTTGTTCTTATACAAATGAGGATAATAATGCGTGCTCCTATGGACTTCTATAACAAGTCCCTGTTCAATGATGTATGCCTCGTTAACTGTAGCCTCTTCTTGGACCAAAGTTCTGGGCCTAACATAGTTGGTGGTTCTGCTATAGCTCTATCTCACGAGCTGCTGGTCATTCTCATACAATCTTGCACTAGTGGATTTATCACCGATGGACAAGGAAAATTATTTTTCTATGGGAAGGAGGAAGTTAATGACTGCTATTCATTTCAGATATTGAGAATTTCTCATGGCCAGGTGAATGTTATGATCGCTATGAGCTTACTACTCTCAACATCTGCACCAGTGGCACTTGCTACGATAGTTGTTGTACTCCCTCCGTTCCACAATGTAGTGCGCCCGCGCTTTCCCAAATCTAAGTTTGACCATGAATTTGACCAACTAGACCGATTGCGGCGGGAGCAAAAATAATACCATTGAATTCGTATTTTCGATACGAATTCAGTGGTATAGTTTTTACCCCCGCCGCAATCGGTTTCATTGGTTAAATTCATGGTCAAAGTTCAAGCTCGAAAACCGAGGACGCGCTACATTATGGAACGGAGGGAGTATCGCGCAAGCACTTGAGTTCATGCAGCTCTGTCCGATTGGGGACAATCATGTACTGTACTACTGTTGTGCTGTTCAAGCATATGGTTCAGCAAAGAGAGGGCTGGTGCTTCAGAGTACACACATGTGTCCAGATTATATCCTGGCTACAACTATTCAGTCTGATTGTAATCAGGGAATAATGTAAAAAACAACAATGGATTTGAAACGACCGTGTTAAATTGGTGATCAACGACCGTGTTGTAGTGTGAGCGCCGTGAATCGAAACCTAAGGGAAGTCAAATGCCGAGAGGGAGAAAAATTGGGGAGCACGCACCGGTACGCGGTGACCACGCGGAAGTCGTTGGTGGAAGCCATGAAGGCGACGGCGGCGGCCGCGAGGAGGGCCTGCGCGAGGCGGTTCCTGAGCCCACAGCGCGTCCCGGGCGCCCACAACAGGTCCTCCATCAGCACCCCGGGCGGCGGCGCGTTCCCGTTTCCCCCCTGGTCCGCCACAGCCGCAGCCGCAGCCGCAGCCGGGGGCGCCAGTCCCTGCGCCGCCGCATTCGGAGCCAGTCCCTGTCCCTGCGCCTGCGCCACCAACGGGGCCGGATGCACCACCGGATGGCTCGCCCGCGCAATCATGTCGCGTACCCCTACTGAATTCAGCAAATAGCTGGATACAGGATTTTGGGGGGAAACTAGGGTTCTAGAGAGGAAGGGGAAGGGGAAGGGGAAGGGGGATCGAGAACAGGGGCATGCGAGTGGGGACCTGCTATTCGGCGAACCCCCCGCTCCCTTCGCGCCCTTCTGGACCGGCCCGTGTGCGGGCTGGGACGTCTCCTGTTTTTTGTTTTCTTTTGTTTTTAATCCTGTCTATTTCCTCAATTATTCGGGATATCAAAAGGTTCTAAAAGTCAAAAAAGATGTGATTTTTTTAAAAAAATGTTCATGAATTCTCAAAATGTTCACGGTTCGAAGAAAATGTTCGGGAACTCAAAAGATGTTCACGTCTTAAGAGAATGTTCACGAATTTGTCAGACTCGTTCATGAATTTAAAAATAAAATCATGACTTCCGAAAATGTTAGCGATTCGTATAATTTTCAATATTTAAGAGAAATGTTCACGAATTAAAAAAATTCAAGATTTCGAAAAATTATTGCCATTCGAGTTGGGCTGTTTGGCGACTACATGGGGCTTGGGCCGGTGCGCGATTGTCTCTGTGGGCGCGCGGGAGCTATATATATCTTTTTTCTTTTGGTTTATTTGTTTCTTTCCTGGTTTTTATAGGTTTTCTCCATTTTTTCTTTGGGTTTCTTCCTATTTATTATTCCTTCGGTCTTCATTGATTTTTTTTTTCGTTTCCTTTTTTCTTTTGGTTTTCATTTCCCGTTTTTCCTCTACGTCAAATACATTTTTCTAATACATGTTTAATATTTTTCAAATATAAGTTTAATATTTTTTGAATTCACGGTCAAAAAAATTTATATACACATTTTTTACATTTCTTTCAATTTCTTGATTAACAATTTTCAAATACAAGATAAAACATTTTTTAATATATGGTCAACATTTTTATAAAAAAATCATACTTTACTAATGCACTTCAAATACAAGATTAAATTTTTTTAATACATGGTTAACATTTTTTGTAAATGTCGGACGGGGGTCTACAGGAAGTTGGAGTTATGGAGGCAAACCTTGGAATCGAAAGGTTTTAGACTTAGTAGGACTAAAACCGAGTACATGAGGTGCGCTTTCAGTAGTACTAGGCACGAGGAGGAGGAGGATGTTAGCCTTGATGGGCAGGTGGTGCCGCAGAAGGACACCTTTCGATATTTGGGGTCAATGTTGCAGAAAGATGAGGATATCGATGAAGATGTGAACCATCGAATTAAAGCCGGATGGATGAAGTGGCACCAAGCTTCTGGCATTCTCTGTGACAAGAGGGTGCCACAAAAGCTAAAAGACAAGTTCTATAGGACGGCGGTTCGACCCGCAATGTTGTATAGCGCTGAGTGTTGGCCGACTAAAAGGCGATATGTGCAACAGTTAGGTGTGGCGGAGATGCGCATGTTGAGATGGATGGGTGGCCACACAAGGAAGGACCGAATCCGGAATGATGATATACGAGATAGAGTTGGGGTAGCGCCAATTGAAGAGAAGCTTGTCCAACATCGTCTGAGATGGTTTGGACATATTCAGCGCAGGCCCCCAGAAGCCCCAGTGCATAGCGGACGGCTAAAGCATGCTGAAAATATCAAAATAGGCCGGGGTAGACCGAACTTGACATGGGAAGAGTCCGTAAAGAGAGATCTGAATGATTGGAGCATCACCAAAGGACTAGCCATGGACAGGGGTGCGTGAAAGCTTACTATCCATGTGCCTGAACCATGAGTTGGTCGCGAGATCTTATGGGTTTCACCTCTAGCCTACCCCAACTTGTTTGGGACTAAAGGCTTTGTTGTTGTTGTTGTTGTTGTTGTGGTCAACATGTTTTGTATACACATTTACATTTTTTACATGCTTGATTGACATTTTTTAAATACTTGTTGAACATTTTTTTTTCAAATTCTTGATTAATATTTTTATGTAAATGATAAAAAAAATTGCATCATGTTTTGAATATATGGTCAACATCTTTTATATACACATTTACAAAAAAATACATAATTTTGTAACAATTTTTGAAATTCTTGATTAAAGTTTTTAATTACAATACGAAAAAATCAACATTTTTTTAATACCTGGTCAACATTTTTCCCCTGTACATATTTAATATTTTTCAAACACGTGTTCAACATTTTTTCCAAATGCTTGAATATAATTTTTTAATACATGATCAAATTGTTTCATACAAATGTTTATATATTTTTTTCTGTATACGTTAATTTTTTTTTTAAATGCGTGTTTAACATTTTTCATCTGCATGTAAAGTGATTTTTATTATAGCTATTATTAGAATATTACGAAATATAAGCACAAAAAAAACTGTGATTATGTTTTTACAATGTAACCACTTTGTGAAAATTATTCAAGCAAATTATTTTGCGACATAGTATTTGGTCCTAAACATGAATGCCCTTCAGAACTCAGTGAAGTTTCAATTAATACTAGAAGAACTGGGCGCGCTTTGCTGCGCTATTAGATTAAAAAACCTAATCACTCTGTTTCAGAATACAATGTGTGTTACTTTTTTAAAATGTCAAACCTTTTAATTTTGATTAAATTTGTATATAAATATATCAAAATCCATAATACCAAATTGTTGTGATTAGATTCATCGTTAAATGAATTTCATATATTTTTTATTTAATATTGTGGATGTCAATATTTTTGCTCTTAACTTGGTCAAAGTTGAAGAATTTGACTTTCTAAAAAACTAATACCCCTTATATTTTGAAACTAATGGAATATTTCGTTTGATGTATGGGGGAGATGACATAGTGTGTTTTATTTTTATTTATAATTTGGTGATTTGATGGGTGTGATTCTGTATTATGCTAACCAACCTTATATATGTGGGAAAAATTCTACGTCAACGGCTACATGGGTGTGATTGATATGTTTTATAGGCCGGTTGTTGTTGATTCGAAAAACTGTGGTTCGGTCAAAATCGTAAACCAAGCCCATTTGGAAGCATAGTGTATTTGTCTAAAGAATTGAACGAGTGAGTTTTAAGAAATTGTTGACCCAGTCAAAATCGGGTGATCCAATTTTAATTGGAGTCTTGGAGACCTCAATTGAATGTGGACTCTTTAAAACTAAGGAGTATAGTGTTATAGATGTATAAATAAAATAATTAAATGAAAGATATTTGATAAATTGTTGACCAGGTCAAAATCGGGTATCACAATGTCAATTGGAGACCTCAATTCACTAGTAGAAAACAGGCCATTAGTCCCGGTTGGGAAGGGCCTTTAGTCCCGGTTCCCTAACCGGAACTAAAGTAGAGAGACTAAAGGGTCCAAGCCTTTAGTCCCGGTTGGCTACGAACCGGGACTAAACCCTGGCCACGTGGTCGGCAGCGCGCGCCAGGGCATGGGGACCTTTGGTCCCGGTTGGTAACACCAACCGGGACTAAAGGTTTAGGGGTTTAGGGGTTTACGTGTTTAGGGGTTTAGTGTTCACTAGTAGATTGGTCCAGGCTGGATCAAAGCTTTAGTCCCGGTCGTGTTACCAACCGGGACTAATGTGAGCATTAGTCCCGGTTCGAGTGGCTAGGACGCCGGCCGGGGTTCGTCACGCATCAGTCCCGGTTCGAACGGGACCTTTAGTCCCGGTTGGTGACACCAACCGGGACTAAAGGGGCGGTGGCAACCATTCGCCTGGCGCGAGCCCTTTTAGTCCCGGTTCGTGGCTCAAACCGGGACTAAAGGTCCCAACCGTTCAAATCCCGCGCCTTGGAAGTTGTTCAGCGCGAGATCATATACATCGGAAATGCTACAGTAACGCGACCGGCCTCCATTTCTGTTCGTCTCCCTCTCCTCTCTGCTTCTTCCCCATCCTCCACCATGAATCCACGAACTCGCTACGGGAACGTGCTTGCACATGGCACGACCAATCTCCATGTCGTCTACACGAACGACAGCGCCAAAGTCGAGGGTTTTCTTTCCATGTTCGAGGAATGGCTTCAAGAGGAGAAACACAAGTTCATGGGCCTCGATCTCGAGTACACGGTCGATGGTCGCAATGTTGCCGTCGTCCAACTTTGTTTGAAGAAACATGTCATGGTCTTCCAGTGGGCAAGGTAATACGAAACTTGTCATAGTTTTAATTGGGGCTTTTCTTTGATTCATAGGATAGGAAAATTGCATAGGAATAGGAGGATTGGGAATGTCGAGAACATGTCATAGTTTCCTTGATTCATAGGAAAAATGCATAGGAAAATTGGGGCTTTTCTTTGATTCATAGGAAAATTGGGGCTTTTCTTTGATTCGATCATAGGAAAATTGCATAGGAATAGAAAATTGAATAGGAATAGGAGGATTAGGAAAATTGCATAGGAATAGGAATAGGAGGATAGGAAAATTGCATAAGAATTTTCCTTGTAGTTGCATATTGGCCATCGTGGGAGAACATGTCATAGTTTAGGGGCTTCTTTTGATTCATAGGATAGGAAATGCATAGGAATAGGAAACTTGCTATGATTCTTATTATACTTGTTATGATTCTTATTATACTTGTTCCGAATTATACTTGTTATGATTCTTATTATACTTGTTAATTATATGATTCTTATTATACTTGTTATGATTCTTATATTATACTTGTGCCGAAATATACTTGTTATGATTCTTATTATACTTGTTCTAAAATATACTTGTTATGATTCTTATTACACTTGTTCTAAAATATACTTGTTGCAGCAGTATTTAACACATTTGTTCCATTTTGTTGTTGCAGTAGTGACAAGTACTGTCCAAAACTCATGGAGTTCCTTCGCAGCGGCATATATTTTGCTAGCGTTGATATAACGAATGACAAGATCAAGATGAGGCGCACCTGGGGTATTGAGATACCAGTTGAATGCCACATTGATCTTCAGGGCAGGTTCAGGCTTGAGCATGACAAGACTTCAATGGCTGATATGGCAGCCGCCCTGATCGACGAGGACTACGCTGATATGAAGACAAAATTCCCCAAGTCAGGGCACCAACATTGGGAGAAGACCCCACTTGACCCTATCAACATTGAGTATGCAACAATAGATGGGTACGTTGCATACGAGTTGTACTGCGGGATTGGAATCTTCAATTATGGGCAGCGTCACCTCGTACCTCTAGTATCTCCTGCTTGGGGGTATTCTGATCCGGACGACGAGTAGTGTTTGCAATGGCGAACACTTTTATCTCTATTATGTAGTGCTTGGGGGTCTCCTGATTCGGACGAGTAGGTTTGCAATCCGGAAGAGTAGGATTGGTATCTTCAATTATGCAGTACTTTCTGTAATGGATATCTGAACTATTATTTCTATTATGTCCCTGTTTAAATACGATTTGTGTGTAAGAATAGTTAGTATGATGTGAGCAAGCTTTCTGAAGCATTGTGATGTATGTGATGAAGATTGTCCATGGTTACGGCGCAATAAGCAAGGGACACACGTGAAGAAAAAGTGAAGACTTTCTCTCCACAACTATTCTGATGATGGCTTTGATCTACAATATCACTGCAGTTAAATATAATATTAACTAAAATTATCAAAGTATTTATTTGTTAAAAAGAATGAACTAAAAAGAATCAACTAAAATATTAACTAAAAAGAATCAACTAAAACATTAACTAAAAAGAATGAACTAAAAAGAATCAAAATAATATTAACTAAAATTATCAAAGTATTTATTTGTTAAAAAGAATGAACTAAAAAATTGAAATCTTTTTGTAACAGATGAGTTTTCGTCCGAAACCCTGACACTTCGAAAGAGATTGTCCAGTTTGTACACGAAGTGCATCCAGTTTTTGCCGTAACCCTCTCAACTTTTTAGCACATGCTATGTGGGTGAAATGATGATACCATGCCAACCATGCAACCAATTCAGAGTTCATTTGTAGTGCTTTTCAATTCAGGCTCATTTTAGCTCAAAATAAATCATGAAATGCATGAAAAATAGAAAATGAAGTCAGAAAAGGTTTGAAAAGTGATGATGTGGCTTTGAATGGTGCATATTGAATGCAGAAAAAGTCTTGAGTTCAAATATGTTTAAAAAATGGAAATCATTTTGTAACAGAAGAGTTTTCGTCCAAAACCCTGACACTTCGAAAGAGATTGTCCGGTTCGTACACGAACTGCATCCCGTTTTTGCCGTAACCCTCTCAACTTTTTAGCACATGCTACTTGGGTGAAATTATGATACCATGGCAATTTTCAACCATTTCAGAGTTCATTTGCAGTGCTTTTCAATCTTAGGGTCATCTTAGGTCAAAATAAATCATGAAATGCATGAAAAATAGCAAATGAAGTCAGAAAAGGGTTGAAAAGTGATGATGTGGCTTTGAATGGTGCATATTGAATGCAGAAAAAGTCTTGAGTTCAAATATGTTTAAAAAATTGAAATCCTTTTGTAACAGAAGAGTTTTCGTCCAAAACCCTGACACTTCGAAAGAGATTGTCCAGTTCGTACACGAAGTGCATCCAGTTTTTGCCGTAACCCTCTCAACTTTTAAGCACATGCTACGTGGGTGAAATTATGATACCATGCCAATTTTCAACCATTTTAGAGTTCATTTGCAGTGCTTTTCAATCTCAGGGTCATCTTTGCTCAAAATAAATCATGAAATGCATGAAAAATAGCAAATGAAGTCAGAAAAGGTTTGAAAAGTGATGATGTGACTTTGAATGGTGCATATTGAATGCAGAAAAAGTCTTGAGTTCAAATATGTTTAAAAAATTGAAATCCTTTTGTAACAGAAGAGTTTTTGTCCAAAACCCTGACACTTCGAAAGAGATTGTCCAGTTCGTACACGAAGTGCATCCAGTTTTTGCCGTAACCCTCTTAACTTTTTAGCACATGCTACATGGGTGAAATTATGATACCATGCCAATTTTTAACCATTTCAGAGTTCATTTGCAGTGCTTTTCAATTCAGGGTCATTTTAGCTCAAAATAAATCATGAAATGTATGAAAAATAGCAAATGAAGTCAGAAAAGGTTTGAAAAGTGATGATGTGGCTTTGAATGGTGCATATTGAATGCAGAAAAAGTCTTGAGTTCAAATATGTTTAAAAAATTGAAATCCTTTTGTAACAGAAGAGTTTTTGTCCAAAACCCTGACACTTCGAAAGAGATTGTCCAGTTCGTACACGAAGTGCATCCAGTTTTTACCGTAACCCTCTCAACTTTTTAGCACATGCTACGTGGGTGAAATTATGATACCATGCCAATTTTCAACCATTTTAGAGTTCATTTGCAGTGCTTTTCAATGTCAGGGTCATCTTAGCTCAAAATAAATCATGAAATGCATGAAAAATAGCAAATGAAGTCAGAAAAGGTTTGAAAAGTGATGATGTGGCTTTGAATGGTGCATATTGAATGCAGAAAAAGTCTTGAGTTCAAATATGTTTAAAAAATTGAAATCCTTTTGTAACAGAAGAGTTTTCGTCCAAAACCCAGACACTTCGAAAGAGATTGTCCGGTTCGTACACGAAGTGCATCCCTTTTTTGCCGTAACCCTCTCAACTTTTTAGCACATGCTACTTGGGTGAAATTATGATACCATGCCAATTTTCAACCATTTCAGAGTTCATTTGCAGTGCTTTTCAATCTCAGGGTCATCTTAGCTCAAAATAAATCATGAAATGCATGAAAAATAGCAAATGAAGTCAGAAAAGGGTTGAAAAGTGATGATGTGGCTTTGAATGGTGCATATTGAATGTAGAAAAAGTCTTGAGTTCAAATATGTTTAAAAAATTGAAATCCTTTTGTAACAGAAGAGTTTTCGTCCAAAACCCTGACACTTCGAAAGAGATTGTCCAGTTCGTACACGAAGTGCATCCAGTTTTTGCCGTAACCCTCTCAACTTTTTAGCACATGCTACGTGGGTGAAATTATGATACCATGCCAATTTTCAACAATTTGAGAGTTCATTTGCAGTGCTTCTCAATCTCAGGGTCATCTTAGCTCAAAATAAATCATGAAATGCATGAAAAATAGCAAATGAAGTCAGAAAAGGGTTGAAAAGTGATGATGTGGCTTTGAATGGTGCATATTGAATGCAGAAAAAGTCTTGAGTTCAAATATGTTTAAAAAATTTAAATCCTTTTGTAACAGATGAGTTTTTGTCCAAAACCCTGACACTTCGAAAGAGATTGTCCAGTTTGTACACGAAGTGCATCCAGTTTTTGCCGTAACCCTCTCAACTTTTTAGCACATGCTATGTGGGTGAAATGATGATACCATGCCAACTTTCAACCATTTTAGAGTTCATTTGCAGTTCTTGTCAATTCAGGGTCATTTTAGCTCAAAATAAATCATCAAATGCATGAAAAATAGCAAATGAAGTCAGAAAAGGTTTGAGAAGTGATGATGTGGCTTTGAATGGTGCATATTGAATGCAGAAAAAGTCTTGAGTTCAAATATGTTTATAAAATTGAAATCCTTTTGTAACAGATGAGTTTTCGTCCAAAACCCTGACACTTCGAAGGAGATTGTCCAGTTCGTACACGAAGTGCATCCAGTTTTTGCCGTAAGCCTTTCAACTTTTTAGCACATGCTACGTGGGCGAAATTATGATACCATGCCAACTTTCAACCATTTCAGAGTTCATTTGCAGTGCTTTTCAATCTCAGGGTCATCTTAGCTCAAAATAAATCATGAAATGCATGAAAAATAACAAATGAAGTTTGAAAAAGGTTGAAAAGTGATGATGTGGCTTTGAATGGTGCATATTGAATGCAGAAAAAATCTTTAGTTAAAAACTTTAATAGTAAAATGAATTTTCATAAAGTATATTTTGTTACAAGCTTTAATAGAAACTAAAAAGATTTTATAAAACTCTAATAGCAAAAGGAATCAACTAAAAAGAACCAATAAAAAATAAAACTTATGCAACTAAAATTATATAAAATTTATGCAACTAAAATTATATAACTAAAAATAACATATGCAAAAAATAACATTAAAAATCATAATATATGCAAAAAAGGCCCGCCTACTAGGCACAACGGCCTGCATACGACTATAATCCCTACAAATGGGCCAGGATGCAGGCCCGCAGTGCTAGCAGGCCCAACAAGGCGTCAAATAGGCATGTACTGCCCGCATTAGAGAGGAGCTCGAGAGAGCACCTGCCGCAGCACTTATAAACCACTCCGAGCCCCTCTCGACTAGCGAGGTGGGACTAAACTTTTGGTACGGGAAGCACAGCCCTTTAGTCCCGGTTGGTGGCTCCAACCGTTGAGGTATGTTTTTTTTACATAAGGCACATTTAAGTTAATCAAATTAGTTTTGAAAAAAAAGAGAAAAAAAGAAAAATAAATAAAAAAGAGAAAATAAATAAAATAGAAAAAAAGTAGCGCAAATCTATGCCGTCGGCATAGCTACGGCCACGGATCGACAGAGCCCTGGATCGATGACGTGGCATAGGACGCGGATCGATGACGTGGTAGAGGAAATGGGCCAGTACTATGCCGACGGCCAGGCCGTCGGCATAGATCAACCTTATCCACTCGGGGAGCTACCACTGACCCGTGCGGCCCAGGCTATGCCGACGGCCAAGCCGTCGGCATACTCCCCCCTTATCCACTCGGCTGCTTCCTCCTCCACTCATTCGCTCTCTCTCTCGACCCCAACACTCCCTCTCTCTCTCGCCGCCACCGACGCCACTCCGTTTGCCGCCACCGCCGCCTCCGCCCGGACCCGCCCGCGCCGCCGCCGTCTACGCCCGGACCCGCCACCGCCGCCTCCGCCCGGACCCGCCCTCGCCCCTGCCCCTGCCCTCCTCCTCCGCCCGCGCCGCCGCCGTCTCCGCCCGTCTCCGCCCGTGCCGCCGCCTCCCTCCGCCCGGACCCGCCCTCGCCCCTGCCCTCCTCCTTCGCCCGCGCCGCCGCCGTCTCCGCTCGACCCCGCCCCGACCTCCGTCGACCCCGCCCCGGCCACACCGCCGCCGCCGTCTCCGCTCGTCCCCGCCCCGACCACCCTCGCCCCAGCTGCCCCGCGCGCGGCCGGCCCTCCCCTGCTCCGGCCCTCCATCGCCCGTGCCTGCCCTCCCCCCCCTGAGCCGGCCCTCCCCCATGGTGAGCTCCCTCCCTCTCTGTAGCAATTTTTTTTGTTAATTTAGTTGTTGTTCATAGTTATGTAATTAGATGGATGGTTAGATGGATGGATGCATTATGTATGATGATAGTTAGATGATAGATGATTTGATGATAGTTAGAAATGTGAGAAATGCAAGAAATGCATTTTTTTAACAAGAATGCAAGAAATGCAAATGATAGATGATGATAGATAATGTTGTTGTTGATGATGATTTTTTATGCTCCGATGATTGTTAGGTGATGATAGATGATGATGATGATGAATATATTGTGATGTTATTAATTTTGGTCACGGTGCATTTTGCAGGTTCTGTGGTGTTCCATCTCGGTGGAGTGATCGTCGTAGGAGCTGTTGGTCCCCGATCGTCCCTCCGTTGTTGGACTACTTCCTCTACAGCCGAGGGTGAGCTACGAATCATGTCACTAGATTTTATTTTCAAGTCAAGTCGCGTAACCTAGGCGTCTCCCGTCTGAAAGGGTTGCATTGATAAATATGCATTCAATTGCATATTTATCACCGCAGATCTTTCGGATTGTCCAGCATTTTCCACGGACAACCCGAGGATGTGTAGATTGGGTACGTTCTCCATGTTCTACCCCGTTCCGAGACAGGATTTCGGCGGCGCCTCCCCATTGTTCTTCGGAGCACATTCTCTCGGCTATTTACCGAGACGTGTATCTGGAGAACAGCGGGGAGGTGCTGCCGAAATTTTGTCTCGGAACGGGGTCGAGCATGGAGAACGTACTCAATCTAGACATCCTCGGGTGGGATTAGGACCCATCTTTACCTATTAGAGATGTAGGTGGATTCAACGCGGTAGAAAATAAAAATTTGATGTGATTAATTTAAACGAATCCTTAATTTTGTTGTGTGGCTCCCAATAAAGCAGAGGATGGCAGATAATCAGTGGATGTACAATGGTTTTATCCGTCAGAATCGAGTAACATCAGAGTGGATCGCGAAAACCGATGTGTATTTGAAGGAGATATTCCGTAGTCCAATGAGAATTATCCCACCATGCCCCCGTGCGAGATGTGCCAGACGTCACCGTAGAAATCAGAAGGACATGACTGACCACCTTCGCACGCACGGATATATGCCAAACTTTGACATGCCGCCGATAAACTTAGCCGAGCAGGACCGTGGTAGAGAGGAGGTGATGCGACAACGCATCGATGGTTATGCAGACAACGGGGTCAGGGACATGCTAGATGATGTCATTGCTGTAGAAACGGCACATGCGACACCTTCAGAGTGTTGGGGAACGTTGCATGGGAAACAAAAATTTTCCTACGCACACGCAAGATCTATCCATGGTGATGAGCATCTACGAGAGGGAGAGTGAATCTACATACCCTTGTAGATCGCTAAGCGGAAGCGTTAATAAACGCGGTTGATGTAGTCGAACGTCTTCGCGATCCAAATCGCCGAGCGTCCCGCGATCCAATCACGATCCTTCCGATCTAGTGCCGAACGGACGGCACCTCCGCGTTCAACACACGTACGGCTTGATGACGCCTTCACCTCCTCGATCCAGCGAGCGATGGTGAAGTAGTGGTTGAGTTCCAGCAGCACGACGGCGTGGTGATGGTGGTGAGGAACAATCTCTGCAGGGCTTCGCCAAGCACTACGGAGATTATGACGGAGGAACTAGAGGGCTAGGGTTGCCGGCACACGGCTTGGGAAATCCTGATGTGTCCCGTGTGCTAGCCCTGCCCCTCTATTTATATGTTGAGCCTTGGGGTCTAAACTTGGAGTAAAAGCCTCCTCCGGGTCGGTTTTGCCCGCACAAGGTCGGTTTGGCCCGCAGGAAAAGAGTCCAATTCGGACCCTGCCGAATCGTGCACAGCCGCGCACAAGCGGTAGTACCGCTTCACACAAGCGGTAGTACCGCTTGGGCGGTAGTACCGCTTCACACAAGCGGTAGTACCGCTCCGGCGGTAGTACCGCTTCACACAAGCGGTAGTACCGCTCCGGCGGTAGTACCGCTTCACCAAGCGGTAGTACCGCTTACGCGGCAGCAAAACTACTTTTGCACTTTCCAATACCTTGTGGGCTTTATCCCTTTGGCTCATATAAAGTGTTGCTGCACCCGAACACTTCGGTAAACATCCGGAACCCCTTCCGGTGAACTCCGGAACCCTTCCAGAGATCAAAACACTATTATCACATATATCAATCTTTACCTCCGGACTATTCCGGAGATCCTCGTCACGTCCGGGATCTTATCCGGGACTCCGAACAACTTTCGGTCACCAACATAATAACTCAATTATACTAATCGTCACCAAACGTTAAGTGTGTAGACCCTGCGGGTTCGAGAACTATGTAGACATGACCGAGACACCTCTACGGCCAATAACCAATAGCGGGACCTGGATGCCCATATTGGCTCCTACATATTCTACGAAGATCTTTATCGGTCGAACCTCTATGTCAAGGATTCAGTTAATCCCGTATGCTGTTCCCTTTGTTCTTCGGTATGTTACTTGCCCGAGATTCGATCGTCGGTATCACTATACCTAGTTCAATCTCGTTACCGGCAAGTCTCTTTACTCGTTCCGTAATACAAGATCTCGTGGCTAACACTTTAGTCACATTGCTTGCAAGGCTCATTGTGATGTTGTATTACCGAGTGGGCCCTGAGATACCTCTCCGTCACACGGAGTAACAAATCCCAGTCTTGATCCATGCCAACCCAACAGACACCATCGGAGATACCTGTAGAGCACCTTTATAGTCACCCAGTTACGTTGCGACGTTTGATACACACAAGGTATTCCTCCGGTGTTAGTGAGTTGCATGATCTCATGGTCAAAGGAACAGATACTTGACATGCAGAAAACAATAGCAATAAACTGACACGATCAAATGCTACGTTTACAGTTTGGGTCTTGTCCATCACATCATTCTCCTAATGATGTGATCCCGTTATCAAATGACATCTCATGTCAATGGCTAGGAAACCTTAACCATCTTTGATCAACGAGCTAGTCAACTAGAGGCTTACTAGGGACACAGTGTTGTCTATGTACCCACACATGTATTTGAGTTTCCAATCAATACAATTATAGCATGGATAATAAACGATTATCATGAACAAGGAAATATAATAATAACCAATTTATTATTGCCTCTAGGGCATATTTCCAACAGTCTCCCACTTGCACTAGAGTCAATAATCTAGTTCACATCACTATGTGATTTACATTGTAATGAATCGAACACCCATGCAGTTCTGGTGTTGTTCATGTTTAGCCCTTGGAAGAGGTTTAGTCATCGGATCTGCAACATTTAGATCCGTGTGTACTTTGCAAATATTTATGTCGTCCTCCTTGATGTAATCGCGGATGGAATTGAAACGTCGTTTTATGTGTCTGGTCCTCTTGTGAAATCTTGGTTCCTTGGCTAGAGCAATGGCACCAGTATTATCACAAAACAGAGTCATTGGGTTAAGCGCACTAGGCACTACTCCAAGATCTGTCATGAACTCCTTCATCCAGACACCTTCCTTCGCCGCCTCCGAGGCAGCGATGTACTCCGCTTCGCATGTAGAATCTGCTACCACGCTTTGCTTGGAACTGCACCAGCTAACCGCACCCCCATTAAGAATAAATACGTATCCGGTTTGCGACTTAGAGTCATCCGGATCAGTGTCAAAGCTTGCATCGACGTAACCCTTTACGACGAGCTCTTGATCACCTCCATAAACGAGAAACATGTCCTTAGTCCTTTTCAGGTACTTCAGGATATTCTTGACCGCCGTCCAGTGTTCCATTCCTGGATCACTTTGAAACCTTCCGACCATACTTATGGCAAGGCTGACATCGGGTCTTGTGCACAGCATTGCATACATGATAGAGCCTATGGCCGAAGCATAGGGGATGACACTCATCTTTTCTCTATCTTCTGCAGTCACTGGGCATTGAGTCTTACTCAACTTCACACCTTGCAAAACAGGCAAGAACCCCTTCTTGGACTGATCCATTTTGAACTTCTTCAAAATCTTATCAAGGTATGTGCTTTGTGAAAGTCCTATTAAACGTCTTGATCTATCTCTATAGATCTTGATGCCTAATATGAAAGCAGCTTCTCCTAGGTCCTTCATTGAAAAACTCTTGTTCAAATATTCCTTTACACTTTCCAGCATTTCTATATTGTTTCCAATCAGCAATATGTCATCCACATATAATATTAGAAACGCTATAGAGCTCCCACTCACTTTCTTGTAAATACAAGCTTCTCCGTAAACTTGTATAAACTCGAACGCTTTGATCACCTCATCAAAACGAAGATTCCAACTCCGAGATGCTTGCACCAGTCCATAAATGGATCGCTGGAGTTTGCAAACTTTGTCAGCATTCTCTGGATCGACAAAACCTTCTGGTTGCATCATATACAACTCTTCCTTAAGGTAACCGTTAAGGAACGCTGTTTTGACATCCATCTGCCAAATTTCATAATCGAAAAAGGCAGCTATTGCTAACATGATTCTGACGGACTTAAGCATCGCTACGGGTGAGAAGGTCTCATCGTAGTCAACTCCTTGAACTTGTGAAAAACCCTTTGCCACAAGTCGAGCTTTATAGACGGTGACATTACCGTCCGCGTCCGTCTTCCTCTTAAAGATCCATTTGTTCTGAATGGCCTTACGCCCTTCAGGTAATACTTCCAAAGTCCATACTTTGTTTTCATACATGGATCCCATCTCGGATTTCATGGCCTCTAACCACTTCTCGGAATCCGGGCTCATCATCGCTTCTCCATAGCTCGTAGGTTCATCGTTGTCTAACAACATGACCTCTAAGACAGGGTTGCCGTACCACTCAGGAGCAGTACGCGTCCTTGTCGACCTACGAGGTTCGATAGCATCTTGATCCAAAGCTTCATGATCATCATCATTAACTTCCTCTTCAGCTAATGTAGGCTCGACAGAAACAACTTTCTGCGTTGCGCTACTCTTAGGTTGAAGTAAAGGTTCAATAACCTCATCAAGTTCTATCTTCCTCCCACTCAATTCTTTTGAGAGAAACTCTTTCTCAAGAAATGTTCCGTTTTTAGCGACAAACACTTTGCCTTCGGATCTGAGGTAGAAGGTATACCCAACTGTCTCTTTTGGGTATCCTATGAAGACGCATTTCTCCGCTTTGGGTTCCAGCTTTTCAGGCTGAAGCTTTTTGACATAAGCATCACATCCCCAAACTTTAAGAAACGACAGCTTTGGCTTCTTGCCAAACCAAAGTTCATATGGCGTCGTCTCAACGGATTTCGATGGTGCCCTATTTAAAGTGAATGCAGCTGTCTCTAATGCATAACCCCAAAACGATAGTGGCAAATCGGCAAGAGACATCATAGATCGCACCATATCCAATAAAGTTCGATTACGACGTTCGGACACACCATTACGCTGTGGTGTTCCAGGCGGTGTTAGTTGTGAAACAATTCCACATTGTCTTAAGTGACTGCCAAACTCATAACTCAGATATTCTCCTCCTCGATCAGATCGTAGGAATTTAATCTTCTTGTTACGATGATTCTCAACTTCACTCTGAAATTGTTTGAACTTTTCAAATGTTTCAGACTTGTGTTTCATTAAGTAAATATACCCATATCTACTTAAGTCATCAGTGAAGGTGAGAAAGTAACGATAACCACCGCGCGCCTCAATACTCATCGGACCGCACACATCAGTATGTATGATTTCCAATAAGTCACTTGCCCGTTCCATTGTTCCAGAGAACGGCGTTTTAGTCATCTTGCCCATGAGGCATGGCTCACATGTGTCAAGTGATTCAAAATCAAGTGACTCCAAAAGTCCATCAGCATGGAGCTTCTTCATGCGTTTTACGCCAATATGACCTAAACGGCAGTGCCACAAGAAAGTGGTATTATCATTATCAATTCTACATCTTTTGGCATCAATGTTATGAACATGTGTATTATTACTATCGAGATTCAATAAGAATAAACCCCTTACATTGGGTGCATGACCATAAAAGATATTACTCATATAAATAGAACAACCATTATTCTCTGATTTAAATGAGTAACCGTCTCGCAATAAACAAGATCCAGATATAATGTTCATGCTTAACGCAGGCACCAAATAACACTTATTTAGGTTCATCACTAATCCCGACGGTAATCGAAGAGCGAGCGTGCCGACGGCGATCACATCAACCTTGGAACCATTTCCCACGCGCATCGTCACTTCGTCCTTTGCCAGCCTCCGTCTATTCCGCAGTTCCTGTTTTGAGTTGCAAATATGAGCAACCGCACCGGTATCAAATACCCAGGCACTACAACGAGAGTTGGTAAGGTACACATCAATAACATGTATATCATATATACCTTGTTTGTTGTTGGCCGCCTTCTTGTCAGCCAAATACTTGGGGCAGTTCCGCTTCCAGTGTCCAGTTCCCTTGCAATGAAAACACTCAGTTTCTGGTTTGGGTCCAGCCTTGGGTTTCTTCACGAGAGGAGCAACTGCTTTGCCACTCTTCTTAGAGTTACCCTTCTTACCCTTGCCATTTTTCTTGAAACTAGTGGTTTTATTGACCATCAACACTTGATGCTCCTTCTGAATTTCAGACTCAGCGACTTTCAGCATCGCAAACAGCTCGGGGACTGACTTGTTCATCCCGTGCATGTTATAGTTCAACACGAAGCTCTTGTAGCTAGGCGGCAATGATTGAAGAACTCTGTCAGTGATAGCCTCTGGCGGAAGGGGCATCCCTAACTCAGCCAGACGGGTGGAGTACCCAGACATTCTGAGCACGTGATCACTGATAGACCCGTTCTCCTCCATCTTGCAAGCATAGAACTTATCGGAGATCTCATATCTCTCGATCCGGGCATTCTTCTGAAAGATAAACTTCAACTCCTGGAACATCTCATATGCTCCATGACGTTCAAAACGTCTTTGAAGTCCCGGTTCTAAGCCATACAACATTGCACATTGAACTATTGAGTAATCATCAGAACGAGCCTGCCAGGCGTTCACAACGTCTAGAGACTCAACTGGAGCGGGTGGATCACCAAGCGGTGCATCAAGGACATAAGCCTTCTGGGAAGCCGTAAGGATAATCCTTAGATTACGGGCCCAGTCCACAAAGTTACTTCCATCATCTTTCAACTTAGCTTTCTCTAGGAACGCATTAAAATTCAGGGGTGCTACTGCGCGAGCCATGATCTACAACATAAATATAGCAAAGACAACTTAGACTATTGTTCTTAGATAATGAGTTTAGTTAATCATATTTTAAAAAACTCCCACTCAAATTGACATCCCTCCGATCATTCGAGTGTAACATGATCCAAATCCACCAACTCAAGTCCGATCATCACGTGAGTTGAGGTGGTTTCAATGGTGAACATCTTCATGTTGATCATATCTACTATATGACTCATGTTCGACCTTTCGGTCTCTTGTGTTCCGAGGCCATGTCTGTACATGCTAGGCTCGTCAAGTTTAACCCGAGTGTTCCGCACGTGTAACATGGCTTACACCCGTTGTATGCGAACGTAGAGTCTATCACACCCGATCATCACGGCGTGTCTCGAAACGACGAACTTTCGCAACGGTGCACACTTGGGGAGAACACAATTTATCTTGAAATTTAAGTGAGGGATCACCTTATAATGCTACCGTCGTCCTAAGCAAAATAAGATGCATAAAAGGATTAACATCACATGCAAATCATAAGTGACATGATATGGCCATGAACTTGTGCTTTTGATCTCCATCTCCAAAGCACCGGCATGATCTCCATCGTCACCGGCATGACACCATGATCTCCATCATCTTGATCTCCATCAACGTGTCGCCATAAGGTTGTCGCGCCGACTGTTGCTTCCACGACTATAGCTAACGTTTAGCGATAAAGTAAAGCATTACATAGCGCTTAATGATTGACACGCAGGTCATACAATAATTAAAGACAACTCTATGGCTCCTGCCAGTTGCCGTACTCATCGACATGCAAGTCGTGATATTCTATACATCACATGATCATCTCATACATCACATATATCTCATCATGTAATTGGCCATATCACATCACAACATACCCTGCAAAAACAAGTTAGACGTCCTCTAATTGTTGTTGCAAATTTTACGTGGCTGCTACGGGTTTGCAAGAACCGTTCTTACCTACGCAAAACCACAACGTGGTGTAGTGATTGCTTTTTGATCTTCTAAAAGAACCCTCTTCATTGAACCGATTCAACTAAAGTGAGAGAGACAGACACCCGCCAGTCACCTTTATGCAACAAGTGCACGCAGCGGTAAAACCAGTCTCGCGTAAGCGTACGCGTAATGTCGGTCCGGGCCGCTTCATCTCACAATGCCGCTGAATCAAGTATCAACTAGTAACGGCAAGCAATATGTATACACCCACGCCCACAACTCGTTTGTGTTCTACTCGAGATCTCATCTACGCATAGACCTAGCTCATGATGCCACTGTTGGGGAACGTTGCATGGGAAACAAAAATTTTCCTACGCACACGCAAGATCTATCCATGGTGATGAGCATCTACGAGAGGGAGAGTGAATCTACATACCCTTGTAGATCGCTAAGCGGAAGCGTTAATAAACGCGGTTGATGTAGTCGAACGTCTTCGCGATCCAAATCGCCGAGCGTCCCGCGATCCAATCACGATCCTTCCGATCTAGTGCCGAACGGACGGCACCTCCGCGTTCAACACACGTACGGCTTGATGACGCCTTCACCTCCTCGATCCAGCGAGCGATGGTGAAGTAGTGGTTGAGTTCCAGCAGCACGACGGCGTGGTGATGGTGGTGAGGAACAATCTCTGCAGGGCTTCGCCAAGCACTACGGAGATTATGACGGAGGAACTAGAGGGCTAGGGTTGCCGGCACACGGCTTGGGAAATCCTGATGTGTCCCGTGTGCTAGCCCTGCCCCTCTATTTATATGTTGAGCCTTGGGGTCTAAACTTGGAGTAAAAGCCTCCTCCGGGTCGGTTTTGCCCGCACAAGGTCGGTTTGGCCCGCAGGAAAAGAGTCCAATTCGGACCCTGCCGAATCGTGCACAGCCGCGCACAAGCGGTAGTACCGCTTCACACAAGCGGTAGTACCGCTTGGGCGGTAGTACCGCTTCACACAAGCGGTAGTACCGCTCCGGCGGTAGTACCGCTTCACACAAGCGGTAGTACCGCTCCGGCGGTAGTACCGCTTCACCAAGCGGTAGTACCGCTTACGCGGCAGCAAAACTACTTTTGCACTTTCCAATACCTTGTGGGCTTTATCCCTTTGGCTCATATAAAGTGTTGCTGCACCCGAACACTTCGGTAAACATCCGGAACCCCTTCCGGTGAACTCCGGAACCCTTCCAGAGATCAAAACACTATTATCACATATATCAATCTTTACCTCCGGACTATTCCGGAGATCCTCGTCACGTCCGGGATCTTATCCGGGACTCCGAACAACTTTCGGTCACCAACATAATAACTCAATTATACTAATCGTCACCAAACGTTAAGTGTGTAGACCCTGCGGGTTCGAGAACTATGTAGACATGACCGAGACACCTCTACGGCCAATAACCAATAGCGGGACCTGGATGCCCATATTGGCTCCTACATATTCTACGAAGATCTTTATCGGTCGAACCTCTATGTCAAGGATTCAGTTAATCCCGTATGCTGTTCCCTTTGTTCTTCGGTATGTTACTTGCCCGAGATTCGATCGTCGGTATCACTATACCTAGTTCAATCTCGTTACCGGCAAGTCTCTTTACTCGTTCCGTAATACAAGATCTCGTGGCTAACACTTTAGTCACATTGCTTGCAAGGCTCATTGTGATGTTGTATTACCGAGTGGGCCCTGAGATACCTCTCCGTCACACGGAGTAACAAATCCCAGTCTTGATCCATGCCAACCCAACAGACACCATCGGAGATACCTGTAGAGCACCTTTATAGTCACCCAGTTACGTTGCGACGTTTGATACACACAAGGTATTCCTCCGGTGTTAGTGAGTTGCATGATCTCATGGTCAAAGGAACAGATACTTGACATGCAGAAAACAATAGCAATAAACTGACACGATCAAATGCTACGTTTACAGTTTGGGTCTTGTCCATCACATCATTCTCCTAATGATGTGATCCCGTTATCAAATGACATCTCATGTCAATGGCTAGGAAACCTTAACCATCTTTGATCAACGAGCTAGTCAACTAGAGGCTTACTAGGGACACAGTGTTGTCTATGTACCCACACATGTATTTGAGTTTCCAATCAATACAATTATAGCATGGATAATAAACGATTATCATGAACAAGGAAATATAATAATAACCAATTTATTATTGCCTCTAGGGCATATTTCCAACACAGAGAATGAACTAGAGGAGCCGGAGGCAACCGCAAAGGCCTTTTTGGAGGTCTTGGCCTCGTCGAAGAAACCTCTTTATGCGGGTGCCAAAATATCTCAGCTGGATGCCATCTTGCAACTGGTTGCAGTCAAGGCTGAGTACGACTGTAGCCAGAAATGCTTCGAAGCATTCCTGGGAGTATGGGCTAACGAAGACGCTGACGACGAGGAAGAGTCTCCACCTCCGTCAGACAATGAAGATGATATGATTGATAGTGATGATGAGACCGAGCGAGAAAGAGGTTACAACAGTGATGATTCGTATGGGTTCTAGCAGATGTACGTTTCATGTCTTTTTTTTCTATGGTTTAGGAATATGCCTTTTTATGCTTATTTTTTAATGTGTTTATTAGTCATTATTATTATGCTTTTTCCTTCATTATTAATGTACTAATTGTTTATTCTCTTTTCAATGCAGGTTCGTGGAACATGGGCAAGGGGAAGGCGGACGACGCAGGTTTCATACGCAAGGTCGTCAGCATTGCTAGTCGGAGTGGTCGAGCACGTACTGTTCCCCCCCCCCCCCCCCCCGACTACTTGAGGATGACTCCTCACAGGGAGGTCTAGGGAGAGGTGCCCTAGAGGAGGAGGGGCGGGAGGAGAGCCCCTGGAGGGCGAGGGGGTGGGGGGAGATCCACTAGAGGGGGTCGCGGCTAGAAAGAGCGCACCCTCACCGACTTAGGGGTGTTGTCTTCGAGGCCCTCCTCTAGTGAGGTACCGTTTGCCGAGGAGGAGGAGGACGAGGAGGAGGAGGTGGTTCGCGAGGAGGTTCATGAGGGGGGTGAGGAGGAGGAGGAGGAGGAGGAGGTTGGGGAGGGGGGCGAGGAGGAGGAGGCAGGCGAGGAGGATGGTGGTGGCGGGGATGATGGTGGTGGCGGGGATGATGGTGGTGGCGGGGTTGACAACAACAAGGGGTGGCTGTGTGGTAATGCAAAGCTCCCAAAGCATATTCCTGCTACCGAGGAGCAGAAGTGGCTCATTGAGCCCAAGGGGACAGAGTAAGTGCCACTTAATAATTTAATTCTTTTGCTTGTCACATGCTTATATTTTTCTTTATTTTGCTTGTCACATGCTAATATTTTCATTCTTTAAATCTTTTGCAGTAACTGGACACATCCTAAAGGGGCCCGTGTTCCCAACGGCATCATCACCGTCTTGCTGAAGGAATACTGGCCGGGGCTGTACTGTCCGGATCCAGTCAGGCACCCGGACCATCGGGTTTTGGCCACGACCTGGGAGCACTGGGAAGCGGCCCCCCACGTGGAACATGTGACCCATGCTAAGGCCGTGATCACTAATTTTTGGGTGAGTTCTCTTCACAAGCACAAGTCCATTCTGGTTTCATGAATGATTTAACTCATGGCTTCTTCCATTCTGGTTTCATGAATGATTGTAGAAATACTATCGAGTTCTTCAGGAGCACAAGGCCACTGCCGACGAGATCGTGCTACGCCAAGTGAAGAAGAAGGCCCGCCAGATGCAGTACGAGGTGCGCTGGGTGGCATCACGCAATACTATCACGACGTTCTTGGTGTGAAGATGCCCAAGAAAGAAGCAAAGACGGGGGACATTACCTTGGAGAGGCACGAGTACTTGGAGGTAAGTATAAAAGATTTTTCATTCCGACGTTTGTGGTATATTTCATCGTTTCGTGTTAGACATGCCATTATGCTTTCATTATGTAGGTGTGTCCAAATTGGTGTTATGGAAAAGACGAGTCCTGGGCGGCATTGGTGGATCTGTGGTGTGGTCAGGATGGAGCCTGGACGGCTACGAGCAGCAAAAACAAGGCTAACTGAGGGAAGGAGGGAGTACATGCTCAGGGAAACCGGAACCACTTTCTCCACAAGGCACTTCATGTATGACTAACCTCATTAAACAATCTTCTTCTTCTATTTACCGTCGCTTTCTTATGTATGACTAACCTCTGTTTGTTGGTGCAGGAGGAGAAACTGAAGCGGCCGCTCTCACACATGGAGGCGTGGGAGATCGCCCATACGCGGAGGAGGCCCAAGCCTGGCGAGGCCAAGTACTACGGCAAGACCGCGGAGAAGAAGAAGGACTACTCTGAGGCGTATCAGAAGCTACATCCTGACACACCTGACCCCATCAAGGCGCCTTTCGACGACAGGGTGGTGGTTGCCATGGGGCCGAAGGCTCATGGTCGGCAGCCGGTTTTGGATGCTGTGGTCACTCCTTCTATCTCCTTCACACAGCTCCGAGCTACCGACCCAAGCCTGAGACAGCGCACGACCACGACCACTGCGCAGTCATAGTCCCTCCTAGCCGAGCGGCACACTGTAAGTATTTTCCCTCTTATCTTCATTGCTCACTTTATTTTCCGCATTTAGATGTTTTATGAGTTCCATCGTGTCATATTGCAGGCCTACATGGAGTACGCACGCCAGGAGACCATGGCGTGGCAGGCGAAAGTTGCAGCACGCGAGGAACACATCACTCGCATGATGGAGGTTAGTTTAGCCCCTTTCATTTCACTTCCATATTCGCGTGATGGAACACATCACTCTTTTACGCTACTTCCGATGACTTGTGTGCTTCTTAGCTAGATGCTTATGTTTCTGATATGCTTATATGTTGTTGGTTGTGAGGATGTGATGGTGGTGGTGTTGGTTGTGAGAACATATATATTTATGATGCTCTTGATGGTGGTGCTGTTGGTTGTGATGGTGGTGCTGTGCATGTCTATTTCGTTGTATATACCTGCTATTTGAATTGAAATGAATTGATATGAAACAGAAAAAGGGGAAAAAATCAGACGAACACTACGCCGACGGCTTAGCCGTCGGCATAGACAGTGTGCGAGTTACCAGTTGCCGCCACGTGGCACCTCTGCCGACGGTCTAGCCGTCGGCGTAGTTTCACATATGCCGACGGCCTATCCGACAGCGTAGTTTTGCCATATGCCGACGGCCTAGCCGACGGCGTAGCTACGCCCGAGGAAAATGCCAGCGACCGCCACGTGGCTATAGATATGCCGACGGCCTAGCCGACGGCGTAGTTGTGACAGATGTCGACGGCCTAGCCGACGGCGTCGCTACGCCTCGGGAATTGTCAGTGCGAGCCACGTGGCCAGCCTATGCCGACGGCGAGGCCGTCGGCATAGCTTCGCTACGTGGCGGTCACTGGTTGGGAGGCTCTTGACGGCGGCGTCGTCGGACGCCGTTTGGCGTGGAACTATGCCGACGGCCTGAGCCGTCGGCATAGTTGTACGGACGCCGTCGGGGTAGGCATCTATGCCGACGGCCTTTCTATGCCGACGGTTACCTGGGGTACGCCGACGGTGGCCGTCGGCATAGGTCTATCCCGACGGGAATCAGGCCTATGCCGACGGCCTGAGCCGTCAACATAGGGGTTTATTCTGGTAGTGTATAAACTGAAATGCAAAAAGGCCTTATATTAAGATTTTTCTTGGGAAAGGAGGTTAAAACCCCTGGCCTCTACATCAATCAATATTTACAATCATCTTTATTAATTATTCAACAAAGGTATAACAAGAACATACATCAAGCCATCCGAAGACACCACTCACACCTACAAACTCGATAATGTGGAGTGCTCTCACTCCCCATATCTAAAATCGGTGTCATCGTCGATCCATCCGCATAACGTATCGGAACCTACATCCACTGCAGCAACCTAAAGCGTACACCACATGCACATGTTTTAGAGGCCTCCATCATCATCGAACCGTTAACCCATTTTCAGGAAAGAGATCTGCATCATCCTTGCCAGTCCGGCTCTCCGTCGATGCCACCACAGCGCCCAACGGCAACACCTCCCTGCGCGCAAACTGTTGAGCATGTCGCAGCCGCCGCCGGTACACCGCAGCACCCATGCTGCCAAGTACCACCAGCCGACACAACTTGAAGTCCCTGAAAGATCTGTTGTGCGTAGCACCTGCCGAAGAATCATGACACAGCGTAGTACCTGTCGACCAGGCATGACTTGACATCTCCATCAAAGCTCCGTGCAAGGCGAAGCCACTCCACCTCCTGCCTCTGTCATCCAGCCTTGCTCTGCGAACGATGCTCCCAAGAGAGAAATGTCGCCATAGTGACACCACAATGCCATCATCGTCCGATCTGGATGATCAGATCCTAGAGTTTCCCTCGGAGCAGCACAAGTGTGTCGACAATAGTTACACGATGATGCCTTCATCAAGGTAACGGTGCAGAACGTCGCCATTGCCCACCATCGGTTCGGTTTTCACCGGCAACTATGTCTCCCCAACTCGCAACCATGATTAGATGACGGATCTCGAGCCCGACCACCTTCGAAGGAGAAGGTGACCACCACCACCGTGACCCGAAGCCGAACCTGAGGTTGAGTGGCTGCAGCATGGCCGCCGCTGCCACCTGCTGCCCGGAGATCCGATCTGCCAGCCGTCACGTGAGACACGCGAACAAAGCAGAGCTCCACTACCGCCCTAAGCCACTGCCGCAATTATATATCGATTGCCTCCCCTCACGGACGTCGCTGCCGCCCTGTCATGGAGGGGGGAAACGGGACGGGGTACCTGGGGGGTAGGAAACACGTCAGGTGTTGCGGTGGGCCCTCCTACGCGTGTGAAAGTGTGGTGGCACGCGGCTCCGGGTGGTGCCCCCCCTCACGGGCGTCTTGGGGCTTATGGGTGTGGCCCCCCTCCACGGACGGCACTGCCGCCGTCACTTGGAGGGGGGAAACGGGACGGGGTACCTGGGGGGTAGGAAACACGTCAGGTGTTGCGGTGGGCCTTCCTACGCGTGTGAAAGTGTGGTCGCACGCGGCTCCAGGTGGTGCCCCCCCTCACGGGCGTCTTGGGGCTTATGGGTGTGGCCGCCCTCCACGGAGGGCACTGCCGCCGTCACTTGGAGGGGGGAAACGGGACGGGGTACCTGGGGGGTAGGAAACACATCAGGTGTTGCGGTGGGCCCTCCTACGCATGTGAAAGTGTGGTGGCACGCGGCTCCGGGTGGTGCCCCCCCTCACGGGCGTCTTGGGGTTTATGGGTGTGGTCCCCCTCCGCGGACGGCACTGCCGCCGTCACATGGAGGGGGGAAACATGCGCGTCGGGTAGAACCGGAGGGAATCTAGTGGTGGGTTTGGTCCAGACCGTGTTCGGGGATGTTCCTATGTGCTGACCCATCGCAACCAGGTGGAAGAGTCCACCGGTCAAAGCCCGTCCGGCGAAAGTCAAAGGGCTAGATCTCCTGGTCAACGGGGCTTCGTGGTGGCCTTCCGGGTGTAGCTATGCCACCGAAACACCGCATCGGGTCCTGATGCATGTGTGAAAGTGATGTGGCACGCGTAGACGCCCGTCTTGGGGCTCCGGGGCGTGGCCCCCCTTCACGGACGGCACTGCCGCCGTCACTTGGAGGGGGGAAACGTGCGCGTCGGGTAGAACCGGAGGGAATCTAGTGGTGGGTTTGGTGCAGACCATGTTCGGGATGTTCCTATGTGCTGACGCATCGCAACCAGGTGGAAGAGTCCAGCGGTCAAAGCCCGTCCGGCAAAAGTCAAAGGGCTAGATCTCCTGGTCAACGGGGATTCGTGGTGGCCTTCTGGGTGTAGCTATGCCACCGAAACACCGCATCGGGTCCTGATGCATGTGTGAAAGTGATGTGGCATGCGTAGACGCCCGTCTTGGGGCTCCGGGGTGTGGCCCCCCTGCATCAGGACCCGATGCGGTGTTTCGGTGGCATAGCTACACCCGGAAGGCCACCACGAAGCCCCGTTGACCAGGAGATCTAGCCCTTTGACTTTCGCCGGATGGGCTTTGACCGGTGGACTCTTCCACCTGGTTGCGATGGGTCAGCACATAGGAACATCCCCGAACACGGTCTGGACCAAACCCACCACTAGATTCCCTCCGGTTCTACCCGACGCGCACGTTTCCCCCCTCCAAGTGACGGCGGCAGTGCCGTCCGCGGAGGGGGGCCACACCCCGGAGCCCCAAGACGGGCGTCTACGCGTGCCACATCACTTTCACACATGCATCAGGACCCGATGCGGTGTTTCGGTGGCATAACTACACCCGGAAGGCCACCACGAAGCCCCGTTGACCAGGAGATCTAGCCCTTTGACTTTCTCCGGACGGGCTTTGACCGGTGGACTCTTCCACCTGGTTGCGATGGGTCAGCACATAGGAACATCCCCGAACACGGTCTGGACCAAACCCACCACTAGATTCCATCCGGTTCTACCTGACGCGCACGTTTCCCCCCTCCATGTGACGGCGGCAGTGCCGTCCGCGGAGGGGGGCCACACCCCGGAGCCCCAAGACGGGCGTCTACGCGTGCCACATCACTTTCACACATGCATCAGGACCCGATGCGGTGTTTTGGTGGCATAGCTACACCTGGAAGGCCACCACGAAGCCCCGTTGACCAGGAGATCTAGCCCTTTGACTTTCGTCGGACGGGCTTTGACCGGTGGACTCTTCCACCTGGTTGCGATGGGTCAGCACATAGGAACATCCCCGAACACGGTCTGGACCAAACCCACCACTAGATTCCATCCGATTCTACCCGACGCGCACGTTTCCCCCCTCCAAGTGACGGCGGCAGTGCCGTCTGCGGAGGGGGGCCACACCCCGGAGCCCCAAGACGGGCGTCTACGCGTGCCACATCACTTTCACACATGCATCAGGACCTGATGCGGTGTTTCGGTGGCATAGCTACACCCGGAAGGCCACCACGAAGCCCCGTTGACCAGGAGATCTAGCCCTTCGACTTTCGCCGGACGGGCTTTGACCGGTGGACTCTTCCACCTGGTTGCGATGGGTCAGCACATAGGAACATCCCCGAACACGGTCTGGACCGAACCCACCACTAGATTCCATCCGGTTCTACCCGACGCGCACGTTTCCCCCCTCCAAGTGACGGCGGCAGTGCCGTCTGCGGAGGGGGGCCACACCCCGGAGCCCCAAGACGGGCGTCTACGCGTGCCACATCACTTTCACACATGCATCAGGACCCCATGCGGTGTTTCGGTGGCATAGCTACACCCGGAAGGCCACCACGAAGCCCCGTTGACCAGGAGATCTAGCCCTTTGACTTTCGCTGGACGGACTTTGACCGGTGGACTCTTCCACCTGGTTGCGATGGGTCAGCACATAGGAACATCCCCGAACACGGTCTGGACCAAACCCACCACTAGATTCCATCCGGTTCTACCTGACGCGCACGTTTCCCCCCTCCAAGTGACGGCGGCAGTGCCGTCTGCGGAGGGGGGCCACACCCCGGAGCCCCAAGACGGGCGTCTACGCGTGCCACATCACTTTCACACATGCATCAGGACCCGATGCGGTGTTTCGGTGGCATAGCTACACCCGGAAGGCCACCACGAAGCCCCGTTGACCAGGAGATCTAGCCCTTTGACTTTCGCCGGACGGACTTTGACCGGTGGACTCTTCCACCTGGTTGCGATGGGTCAGCACATAGGAACATCCCCGAACACGGTCTGGATCAAACCCACCACTAGATTCCATCCGGTTCTACCTGACGCGCACGTTTCCCCCCTCCATGTGACGGTGGCAGTGCCGTCCGCGGAGGGGGGCCACACCCCGGAGCCCCAAGACGGGCGTCTACGCGTGCCACATCACTTTCACACATGCATCAGGACCCGATGCGGTGTTTTGGTGGCATAGCTACACCTGGAAGGCCACCACGAAGCCCCGTTGACCAGGAGATCTAGCCCTTTGACTTTCGTCGGACGGGCTTTGACCGGTGGACTCTTCCACCTGGTTGCGATGGGTCAGCACATAGGAACATCCCCGAACACGGTCTGGACCAAACCCACCACTAGATTCCATCCGGTTCTACCCGACGCGCACGTTTCCCCCCTCCAAGTGACGGCGGCAGTGCCGTCTGCGGAGGGGGGCCACACCCCGGAGCCCCAAGACGGGCGTCTACGCGTGCCACATCACTTTCACACATGCATCAGGACCTGATGCGGTGTTTCGGTGGCATAGCTACACCCGGAAGGCCACCACGAAGCCCCGTTGACCAGGAGATCTAGCCCTTTGACTTTCGCCGGACGGACTTTGACCGGTGGACTCTTCCACCTGGTTGCGATGGGTCAGCACATAGGAACATCCCCGAACACGGTCTGGACCAAACCCACCACTAGATTCCCTCCGGTTCTACCCGACGCGCACATTTCCCCCCTCCAAGTGACGGCGGCAGTGCCGTCCGCGGAGGGAGGCCACACCCCGGAGCCCCAAGACGGGCGTCTACGCGTGCCACATCACTTTCACACATGCATCAGGACCCGATGCGGTGTTTCGGTGGCATAGCTACACCCGGAAGGCCACCACGAAGCCCCGTTGACCAGGAGATCTAGTCCTTCGACTTTCGCCGGACGGGCTTTGACCGGTGGACTCTTCCACCTGGTTGCGATGGGTCAGCACATAGGAACATCCCCGAACACGGTCTGGACCAAACCCACCACTAGATTCCATCCGGTTCTACCCGACGCGCACGTTTCCCCCCTCCAAGTGACGGCGACAGTGCCGTCCGCGGAGGGGCGCCACACCCCGGAGCCCCAAGACGCGCGTGAGGGGGGGCACCACCCGGAGCCGCGTGCCACCACACTTTCACACACGTAGGAGGGCCCATCGCAACACCTGACGTGTTTCCTACCCCCCAGGTACCCCGTCCCGTTTCCCCCCTCCAAGACAGGGCGGCAGCGACGTCCGTGAGGGGAGGCAATCGATATATAATTGAGGTATGTTTTTTTACATAAGGCACATTTAAGTTAATCAAATTAGTTTTGAAAAAAAGAGAAAATAGAAAAATAAATAAAAAAGAGAAAATAAATAAAATAGAAAAAAAGTAGCGCAAATCTATGCCAACGGCAATGCCGTCGGCATACCTACGGCCACGGATCGACAGAGCCCTGGATCGATGACGTGGCATAGGATGCAGATCGATGATGTGGCAGAGGAAATGGGCCAGTCCTATGCCGACGGCCAGGCCGTCGGCATACCTATGCCACCCCACGGACCGGTTAGGGCTCGGATCGATGACATGGCAGAGCACGAGGATCGATGACGTCGGCTTAGCTATGCCGACGGTCCCCGTTAGCTCCGTCGGCGTAGGCTTCGCACCGTCAAACGACCGTCGCCGCCCGGGTAGCTGGGTCCACCTCTATGCCGACGGCTTTGATATGCCGACGGCCACTGTAGGCATATGGCGAACGCTGCCGACAGCCGATCGATGCCGACGGCCCCGTCGGCATAGGTGGACATTTGCCGACGGCTTGTCTATGCCTACGGCTTGACCTAGGCCGTCGGTATACATCCATCTATGCCGACGGGAGCCGTCGGCATAGATTAGGCCGTCGGCGGCTGCTGTTATTCTGGTAGTGATATGAACTACAAAAACGTTAAACAACCCCGCATAATCAATGGCAAGTTTGATGGTCTACCACAAGAATATTGTTTCTCAAATATTTATTGGAAGGAGCATCATATATCATAGAAGATGTGAAGAGGTATTACAACCGCCGTTGGACAACGGATTATTAGATGAATCTATCATTGTTCTGTTTAGGGACGAGAGCATGTCATTCTTTCATGCCTGTAATTTTATCATAGATTCAGGCGGGCACCTAGGATTGCAGTTAGGGCATTTAGACTTGCACTCACGCAACGTCTTGAAACATGGGGTCTGCCGGATGTCACAGCAGTAGCAGTCACCGAAGTCGCAACTCCATTTGCCGCAAAATTGGAGGTTTAACCTGGCATCATCCAACGATGATATCGTGTTGGCCACGGTAGCATTGTTGTCGCCACCGTCTAGATAGCTTCGTCTTCCGGCCTCCAGACGACCTAAAATCATGCATGTAGTGTTTTAACTGTTAGTACTGTACTATATATATAGTTCATGCGTGTAAAAACTGAAGAAAAGAAAACAAGGGAAGAAGCAGTACTAACACTGGGCGGTGACCGCGAGCCATCCCACGAACAAGATGGCCATGGCATGAATCCCTCTCATTCTGGTTTACTCTCTACTGTAATGCTTGCCTAGTTGATGGAGACAACTCTCCGGAATGGGGCGGGTTACTTGAGACGAACGAGCGATGACCATGGCTGCGATTAACTGATGATGATTATATACGTAGACAACTCTCCGTAGAGGGTCAAAATCTTAATTAAGTAGGAGATAATATTTTTTTACGGGATTAAGTAGGAGATAATATGCCAATTAGTTCTAAAGATTCTTAGGTGCTATATATACGTCGACGTTAATTAATGCTGGATAATTGACGTCCCTGTATAGATGTTGTCGCCCTTGGGTAATTTGGTTCCAAAGATGGCTGGATCAGTCAATCAATTATTTCACCAAGGTAACACCCCGGAAATTCAGGCATTAATTATGGGCGACGCTACGCGTCCGCCGGCGGATATTCAAAAAGGATCCGCCGCCTTGCTGACCATTGGATTGACACATTAACAACCGTCCGATCTACCAACGTAACGTAAGCAGCCACCCTTTGCAACAAGAGTAGTGGTGTTTCGGCAACAGTCTGCTTGTTGCAATCACCATAGCCTGTATTTTTTATTTTTTGCAACAGATATCTTATTGTAGAAATTTTTCGCAACACAGATCTTGTTTCAGATATTTTGAAGATCACTCGTGCCTGTTTTTTTTTCCTGCAATAGAGATCTTGCTTCAGATTTTTTTGTGCAACAAAGGTCTTGTTGCAGAATTTTAAAGATTTCTACATATGGTCCCTATATGCAACAAGAGCTTTGTTTCAGAAACACGTTGACTATTGCAACAAGAGCTTTGTTTCAGAAACACGTTGACTATTGCAACAAGAGATTTATTCAGAAAACATGCTCCCTCGAAATTGTTGTTCACCGCAAGCTTCGTCGGATGGTGGTGAGGGAGGATCGGCGCCACCCGTCCCCGCCTTCGCGCCGCCGTCGGCGAGCACCGGACCTCCGACCAAAGTCACCTCGCCACCATCCTCCTCTTCCTTCTGTTTTCTTCATCTCTCTGTATCTCAGGCCGCAGGAGCGCCGTTTGCCAGTGTCGTCGCGGGTCTTTGCTATGAAGCTCGCCGTCAACCCCGCCAGACCTCGCCGAGACGAGCTCCCGCCGCTCCCGGGCGTCCCCACCTCCTGCTCGCGGGTCATCCTCGTCGGATCCGGCAAGATTCGGCTGGAATCCTCACCGTCGTCGCGCTCCTAGCCGCATGAGTCTCCGCCCCCACGACTCCCGGACGTCCCTGCCTCCTGCCCACGTGCCATGCTCGTCGGATCCGGCGAGATTCCTCGCCGCCATCGCCCTCCCGGCCGCACGAGTCACCGTCGCTGCAAAAAGCCAGGCAGTTGCAAAACTCTCCTTTTCGAAACAAAGGCTCAGTTTCAGAAACACATGGACATGGGGGTGCTCTCGTCCATCTGATCAACAGAGGATCTGACGGACACGGAGCCGGCGGACACGCCCGTGCGATCGGCCGGCTAAAGGTATTTCGTTCTGCTCGATTTCCTCTATTGTGTCGTCTATCTATAGGAGACCTTTTTTTCTTCAGAATCTCTTTAGTCCTTTTAAAAAAACATCAAAGCCATTATAAAACCGGAAATACAAAGCATCTCAACCATAATAAAATTATATCGAGATTCCGAAACCACCGAACGAGCACTATTGTCGCCAGAAAGCGCCGTTGTCGTCTTTCCTCTCCAGGAACCGGCTTGATCTTGTCGATGACAGTTGAAAAGTCATTGTGCATGTGCCCCTAAGCCCTGTAGCTGCAGTCCTCATCATTGAACATTGCATAGATCTGAAGCATCTGACATCAAATCTTGTCACATGACGACAATCGCTAACCTCACCGTTCCAAGGAGACGTTAGGAAGCTACACCGAAACTCCGTCGACTTGAGTGTCGCCCCGAAGTTCTAGACAGACCAATTTGAGAAGGCTAAGAGTCCGGAAAACAAACTCGAAGAAGAAGCGCCGCCATCCACTTGAGTGTTGCACCCGCGAGGACTAAAAAATTTGCTAACCAACTACTAACCGGAACGAAGGCATCGAGATTCCCTCCCAAACACCGGCCACCGGAGCAACAGGCAGTTGGGAGGCGAATCCATAGACTCGCCGATTAGTCTGGAGTAGAGAGTTTACCCTAGCCGTCTACGTCTAAGATTAAGGGCCAGTACTTTGGGACGGCTTAAAAAATAAGTTGTCTCTCCCCAGCTTAAAATATAAGCCTCACTTTAATTTGTTGAAACTTCTGAATTAGTTATCCTATAAGGAGTTTAGAAGCCCCAATGAATGAGAAAGACAGCTTATGGAAAAAGCTGAGGAAGAGATGGCTTATTTTATAAGCTGTCAAAAGAACTAGCTTTAAGGGAGGTAAAATAACATGTAGTCCCTTTTAGGGACTATCTCTTTCATCTTTTTATGGAAGCAATTCCAACATTTGCAAAAATTATGTCAAGAAACGCCCTCACTAGAAGGATTACATATACAAGCATTGTATCCATGCATGTTTTTGGATTATGTATTGGTTAACTGTCATGACGCCTTAGGCCTCATATGCACACTACGTAATAAAGAGTAAATTCTATTTACCTCGTGGCAAGCGTGATTAGAAATCTCAAATCATTCAAAAAAAGGACTTAATTTCACTTTTTACCCTCATCATTTAGCGCTTGTGACAGAATTAAATCCAATTTAAGAAAACTCTCGATTTAGAGCCCATTTATCACCTCTGTGTGCCACATTTTACCTATTTGCAATGTTTCCCAATTTGGTGTTGAGTTGGCGTGCCAAGTCAATGTTTTTTTATATTTCACTTAGAGGTCATTTTTTCCATTTGACCTTGAGGTGGGTCCCACCGGTCATTATTGAAAATAAAATGACTAGGTAGGGGCTGGACACACAAGACCTCCTCTCCCGAGGGACTACAATAGAATTTGTCCCAGGTGCAAAAATAGAAAAAGTGAAGTTGGTCCATTGGATTGAAGGTGGATGGCACAGACTCCATTGGAGGGATCTCAGCGCATTTAATTATACATTTCACGAAAAACCCTTTGTAAAGTTAGATATATCACACGACTTTTGTAGTAATAGTAACCACCTCAACTATTTCTTTTCATTTGTTATGTTCTTCAGCATTTCAATTTTGCACATCAGTAATGCCTATTCTCATAGAATCCATGCATATTCAAATACACTATTATGCAAGAAAGTTGGGCATGTTGGACACTAAAAAGTATGTAGATATTTATCACAAAATTTGAGTACACAACATCAACGACAAGAAAGCCTTATTACAAATATTTTAGTAGATGACAAAACTGAGCCACCCGATTCAATCGGAACTAAACGTACATGTCAATCTGGAGCATCACTGCCAGAGCACAACGTCAAGAGAAATACATAAATATCAATTGATAAATAGCATGTGAGGATCATTTGTTGTATAAGAACGGGTCATGTTGGTGGTCGTGTCAAAGGAGTAGAGCTCGTAGAGCTCCTTATGGTCCATGACGTGGTCGCCGAATATAAACACCGTGCCGCTAACGCACGGAATGGGCACCTAGCCGGCCAAGTTGAGAGCAGACCAGGACTGTGCCTTGAGGTCGAAAGCATACATGGTGTTGTCCTCTAGCTGGCGTGGGGGTGAACTCGCCGCCAAAGGAGTAGGCCGTGTCGCCGATGAGGCTGATGCCATGGGAGCATCTTGATCCCGACCCGGCTCCCTTATGTTACATCCATGTGATCAACTAAGTGAATGGAGTTAAGCAAGTGGGGAGATTAACCGAAGAAAAAGTACATTCTGCAAAAGAAACTCATTTTGAAGCATGCCTTAAATAATCGTCCCTGTCAAGAAAAGTAAATCTTCAAAGAATAGGTACCGCAAATTAGTAACAACTCATGATATTGTGAAATTAATCTGTAAATGACATTGAAGCAAGCATAAATGAAAGAAAAAAATGCAATACTAAAACCAACCTTATGAAACCATACTACAGAGATCATACCGTGCCTAATTTTTGCCCAGGCCACCTGAGATTTTCTAAAATCTCCTGGTCATATGTGTGCTAATCTGATTCTATACAGCAGAGAGATGACACCTATCAAAAGTTTCTTCCTCACATGGCCCCCAAATCGTTCAAAGACTGTCTTCCTTTCCCTGCTTGTGTACATTTTTTTGAAAAAGGAGATTAAAACCACTAGCGTCTGCATCAATCAATGCATACAACCATCTTTACTAATTATTCAACAAATGCATGTTCTTAAAAGAAAATACATCGAGCCACCCGAAGCCATCAGTCACACCTACAAACTCAATAATATTGAGTGCTCTCACTCCCCATATTTAAAACTGGTATTGTCGCCGATCCATCCTCATAACGTACTGAAACCTACAACCGGTGCAGCAAACCTAAAGCGGACACCACATGCAAACGTTTTAGAAGCCGCCATCATCACCGAACCGCTAACCCATCTTCAGGAAAGAGATCCACATCATCGTTGCCAGTCCGGCCATCCGTCGACGCCATCGTCTGATCTGGAAGATCGGATCCTCGGGTTGCAACTGGAGTAGCACGAGTGGGTCGACAATAGTTGCTTGGCAGGGACAGTACAAGGGGCATGTGAAAGGTGCCACTGTCATACTTGAAGCGGTGGCTTCACAAGATATGTGGATATGGCATTCTTTCTTTGGCATGACTGGTTCTCACAATGATATCAACGTACTTCAGCGTTCTCCAGTGTTTGCAAGGCTTGCAGAAGGCCACTCCCCAGAGGTCAACTTTGAGATCAATGGCCATCATTACAACAAGGGATATTACCTAGCTGATGGTATCTATCCTTAGTGGTCAACTCTTGTGAAGACCATACCCAATCTGCAAGGGGAGAAGAGACAGAGGTTTGTCCAAATGCAGGAGAGTGCTAGAAAGGATGTGGAGCGTGCTTTTGGTGTGCTTCAATCTTGATGGGGTATCGTTCGAAACCCTGCATTGACATGGAGCACGTAGAAGCTTTGGGAGGTAATGACTGCTTGTGTGATTATGCACAACATGATCGTGAAGGATGAGCGTGATGATAGCATCTACGACCAAGGGTTTGATTATCAGGGTGAAAATGTTGAGCCTGAGCACGAACCTCCTGCAACCTTTGAACAGTTTGTTCAATTTCATTGTGTACTGCGTGATAGGAAGACTCATGCTCAGCTTCAGAATGACTTGGTTGAGCACATGTGGATTCACATTGGCAACCAGTAGATATGTCGTCTAAATCTCTTTTCATGCAAACAAAATTCAATTGGGTTGTAAAGACTATTTGATTTTGTTTTTTATTTCAATTGGGTTGTTAGACTATTGCGGATGTGGACCTATTTGCTATGTTTGATTTGAACTATTTGCTATGTCACGTTTGATTTGAACTATTTTCTATACTTGGGTGGACGAGATGCGGCCGAAGATGGGGCCGCGCGTTGGGCGCACGGCCGGCGCACCCAAAAATCCGGACGGATGCGGACGAAATTCGACAAAACGGACGTCCGTTTGGGGTCATGCATTGGAGTTGCCCTAAGAGGAAGGTGTCTTCCTTTACTTTGTTTCCGGTGCTCAATCTAAATTCTCATTATCGTTTTCTTCCGTCCTTCCTTACCTCCGAGATAGAGATAGGGATGATGATTTGACCACAGCACGTATAGATAGATGCAAATGCAAGCATATTCCGCGTATGATTCATTGCACTTGTAATACCACTTTGCTTGCTTAGCTGCTAAACATAACTATGTACGCATAGACACCAAATGTGGTGACATATTTCTCACACTTTTTTACCATGAGAAGAAACAGACGCCATCATCATCAAGGAAGTCGCAAGCCTTGACGCCATCATAGAGTCGTGCTTCAGCGGCCTTGACACTAATCGATTGTGTGATGTATTGTGTGTTGCATGGTAGCTCATCAGTTTTCATAATATTTGTAAATCGTACACTTGGATCTATTTTTTAAGTTTTTTTTTTGAGGATCATCTATTTTTAAGATGGACGCAGAGTTTCTGCTCCCGGGCTCATTTGAGCCTGGTGAACAGTAAAATCGAAAACAATTCGGAAAAAGTTCAAAAAATTCCAATTTTTTTTGTGATAAAACATTGAGAAATGTTATAACTGCGTGTAAAAATTCGGCCTGAAATAACATTTCTACAAGGCGTGACAAAAAAAACAAAATCGATACTCTGAAAGCTTCAGAGTATCGATTTTGTAGTTATTTCAGGCCGAATGTTTGTACGCAGTTAGATAATGAGCCTTCCAATGTGTCGAGTCTTGTGGGGGTCATTGTGGGCTACATTTGTAAAGGTATGTATCGCTTGTTCAGAGTAGCACAAACCTATATAGCGAAATGCATGAGCCAGTTTGTCCGGTTTTCTTTTTCCTTTTTTCTGTGTTCTCTCTATCAGTTTTAATATCTTTTTTTGGGTCTTTCTGTTTTTAATTCTATTTTCATGTTTGTTATTCCCTTTTTAATCTTACATTTTAATCAAAGAAAATCTGAATATTGTGTACATTTTTTAAATCATTAATCGTTTCCAAATTTAAGAATACATTTTAAATTCATGGATATTCTGAAGTTCACAAAAAAAAATTGGAATTTTTTAATTGCGTACCTTTTTTTCAAATTCAAGACACTATTCAAAAACGAGTAATATTTTTGGAATAGACAAACATTTAAAAAAAATCATGATAGTAAGATTCCTTTATTTGGAGCCTCCCGGTGTGTCGGGGTTGTGGGGTTCGCTTGTAAAATTGTGTGTCGCTGGTCAAGAGTCGCACACCTATATAGTGCTAATGTGCCGACCAGTTTATTCGGTTCTGCTTTTATTTCTTTTATCTTTGCTTTATCGGTTTTAATGGTTTTTCTTTTGGTCTTTTCCTAATCTTCTTCGTTCTTTTCTGTTTGTTTTTTCATTTTTATTTATTTTTAATATTTATTTATTATTCTCTTTTATTTTATTTTTCACATTTTAATTCATGAACATTGTAAAAATGGTGAACATACAAGAAACTAATGAACATTTTCTACAATCTATGAATAGTTTTGCAAATTCATATTTTTTCAATTCATGAATATTCATCATTTCATGAACACTTTTAAACTATGTGAACTTTAAAGTTTGCAAAATTTTTGTGAATGCACTGCGTCATTTGAGATCAACTAATATTTTATAAATTTGCAAATAAAATTTTAAAATTCATAATACTAAGTTTCCTTACTTTGACGCTCTCAGTGAGTAGGGGGTTGTGGGGGTTGCTATAGACCCCGTTTGTAAAGGTTTGTTGTTGGTTGGGAGAATAGCGCACACCTATATAGTGGTAATGCATCAAGCAGATTGTCCAAATTTGACTTTCTTTCACTTGTGTTTTCTCTAACGGTTTTAGTAACTTTTCTATTGGTTCATTCCTATTTTTCTTCTTTCTTTTTATGTTTGTTTTTACTCTATTATTATTTTCTTTTTTGGAGTTTTCTTCTCTTTTTTATTTTCATTTTTCAATTTACTACAAGAACATTTGAAATTTTGTGAACATTCAAAAAATCGCCAAAGGTTTTGGAAATCCATGAATATTCTTTCGAATTTTGGAAAATATATAAATGTGGGAACATTTTGAAATTTGCGGACATGTTTCCAATTTCGAACACTATTTGAAATCCACGAATATTTTTAAATTCACAAACATATTTTAAAAATCCGGGATACTAAGATCTATTGATTTGGAACCTCCGAGTGTGTCAGGGGTTGTGGGGGTTGTTATGGACCCAGTTTGGAAAGGTGTGTGAGGTGGAGACTAGAGAGTAGCGCAAATCTGTTTAGCAGCAATGTGGCAGCGAGTCGGTCCAGTTTTGATTTTCTCTTTTTGGGTTTTCTCCAACGATTTTAATAGTTTTTTTCCCTAGTTTTCTTCCTTATTTTCGTGTACTCCCTCCATCCCATAATATAAGAGCTTTTTTGACACTACGGAGGGAGTATGGCTTTTATTATTTTTTCCGTTTTTTCCTTTTCTTTTTCAGATGTTAATTCATGAGAAGTTTAAAAATTGTGAACATCTAAAAAGTCGTGAATTTTATAAATACATATTTTCTTTTGCAGATTCATGGACATGTTTTAAACTCGTGGATATTTTGAAGTTCATGGAAATTTTAAAAGTATGTGAACTTTTTAAATTTGTAAACCCTTTTTTCAAATTCACCAACATTGTTGAAATCAAGGTACAATTTTAACCGTCACAATTTTTTTAAATACAGGATTTTTTCATTCAGAACATTTTAAAAATCTATGCTTTGAAAAAAAATATGTACATCTTATGATTAATTGAAGTTTTGAAATGAAAAATGATAGTTGAATTTTTTTCGAGGTAGCAGTCGAGCAAGCGTGAAAAAATGTAAGCGGGCGAGAGGAGCAAGGAGCCAAGTTGGGCGAGCGAGAGCTTCATAGACCGTCCTATGTGAGTGTTACAACAGCAATTCCATGTTTTCAACGTGGAATATGAGCACCCAAGGGGCTCACACAACCACCATTGACTGACACCGAGTCCGAAGGAAGTAAGGATACCACAACCACGCATGAAACAACTCCACTCTGCTATCAGAATAAATACCATATCCAAAAGAAGCCCAACATGATGTACGAATGAGAAAAGCACCGCCATAAAATAATTAAATCCCATGCCAAGAAAAGTAAACTCAAAACAAGACAACCACCGACAACCAACTCCAATAACCTGCTAGAGAGAAAAAAAATCTCACAAGTGAAGAACGACGTGGCACGTGCGGAGAATAATTCTGTTTCGTTTCATAATAAAACCAATTGTCACGAGACAAGAAACAGGAAAACACTGTTGTCCAGCTAGAAAATCAAAAGGAACTACACACACAACCTGAAACAGAGAGGAATATCCAGAGGCTACAGGAGACGTTGATTACAAAAGGTACATGACTATGCACATTTGTTGACAGTTATGCAGTATATGCACATGACAGATTAGCTTTGCCTACAAAAAAGAAAAGAAAAAACATGACAGACTAGCTTGTACGTATAGCTAGCACGTAGTAGCAGACTAGTAGTACATCACTTGGAACGAGAAATCAGATTGATATAACTAAGCCATTCGCCATTACATTTACATACCGGCAGCCATCATAGCCTTGAACTCGTGGAAGTCGACGCGGCCATCGCTGTCCCGGTCATGCGCGGCGATCATGTCGCGCACCCGCGCCATGCTCCCCGCCTCCGGCATCCCCATCCGCTCGAGCACCGCCTGCAGCTCCGCCGCGGAGATGTACCCATCGCCGTTCTCGTCGAACACGGCGAAAGCCTCCCTCATCTCCGCCTCCTCGTCCTCCTCGCCTCCGCCGGCGAGCTCGGCATGGAGCGCCTCGAAGTCCTCGAACCGCAGGCCGGGCATGCCAGGCGCGACGTACGCGGCGACGAGCCCGTCCGCCTGCGCGCCCAGGGCGAGCCCCAGGCGTCCCAGCGCGCCCGAGAGCTCGGCGGCGGTTATGACCCCGTCGCCGTCGTGGTCGAAGAGGTCGAACACGCGCCGCACCCGCAGCCTCCGGTGGCGCTGCTGCTGCTGGTTCGGTTGCGGCGGCGCCGTGGACATTGTGTGCTACACGTAAGAAAAGTTGTAAAGTTTGCGGTTGCGAGTTGTTTGTTTGCTTGTTAGAGCAAATGGAGTTGCTAGGTGGTGTGTATATATAAGCCATTGCCAGATGAAAAGGATAGACTGCACTCTACAATGACTTGACCAAATAGGATGGGCTCAAATGTCAACCTTGTAGCGTTGGAAGGTCATCATTTCCTATTCCATAAACACAAGTGATTAAGATGATCCAGTCGATTGTTTAATATTGTACACAACGCGTTGTGACGTACGTACATGTTGTATACACCAGCTCCTCCAATCGTTATCAGTGGAGCTCGTCGTGGCTGATGCAAGTTTGAGCTATCAACGCGGCATGCACACGGTCTTGCCGCTGAGAAGAAAAAAGAAACTCGGTTGGACTTTTGGGCTGATGTACTGTCATTCCTTTTTTTAGGCTTTACTTGTGCATTGCTTATGAGTTTCAATGAAAAATTACTGAGACAAAAAACGCATGTCAGCAGTAGGTTAAATTGTGCTCCTACCGGTTTCTTGAAAAAACAAGAGTAGGTTAAATTATTCAAAACAACAAATTCCGTGGACTAAAAACGCCCTGTCAAGGCGGACGCAAGTTTATACCGTTAAATGGGCTCTATATTTTATACCACTAAAAGATAAGAATAAGGAATCAACTATTTAGCAACTGGCAATTTTTCAATTCAATAATAGTCTGTTTCTATCACCACTTATACCAACCAATGTTAGGTGTGTACTTCCTCTCCGTACAAATCAACATCTAACCTCCTAGCGTCCCAACCTGCTAAGGTCGGTTCAGAAGAATAAATAACCTGCCAATAGATATACTTAGAGCATCTAATCGGACTTCTCAAACGACCTCTCATACGCTCGTGGACGCGTCCGATCAGTGACCGGACAGCAGAGAGAAGGAAAAAAATAACTCAACCGGACCCCTCATATCATCCCTATACGTCTGGGCTGTCCGCATAGGGAGGATATGAGGGCTCGCGGACGCGTCCGGTCAGTCTGCCTCGTAGGACGCGACCCCACCCCGGACAACCTTTTCTTTTTTATATTCATTCTTTTCTTTCTCTCTCCCCACCAATCACGTGCAAGTGACCGGACATATGAGGAAGAAAATAAGGAGTGTGGTTGTGCGGCCCGACAAATAGGGGACGCACCCGGTCATTGACCGGACGCGTCAGCGGGCGTTTAAGGGGTCATATTTGCTAAGTCCGACAGTAGATTCTCTTACATGAAGAGTTTGTAGTGTTAGGTTGGGCTTTCAAACTCACATTGTCATTATTTTTGAAGGTTTTACGTTTTTATTTAGAAGATTTTGAAGGTTTTACTTGTGTTACTATCGAGTTTCAACAAACGAAGGCTTGATAATAATAATATACACTTTGTCTATACTAAGTACAATTATTTGAGGCCTGGTATAGTTGGACATCTTTGGCCCACCGGAGCACCATTAACTAAGGAGGGCACTTTGAGAGGAACTAATTAGAGAGCACTCCCTCGGAAGCCTCCCAACGATCACTCCCACGCGCCACCACTTGACGCATTCTCAGCCGTCGCCACGTGTCGCGCTCTGAGCGTTCCCTTCGGATTTGTTTTTTTTTTTCGCACGCGTTTTCGGATTTTTAGATTGGTTTTTTCCGGGTTTTTTTGGTGTTCCGGTTTTTCACCGGTCTTTCTTAGCTTTAGGATGATTTTTTTTAAAAAAGTTTTTGCGCGAAAAAACAAGTTTTCTGTTTTTTTCGCGAGAGGCATGGTTTTGCTTCGGCGAGAGGCACAGTTTTGTTTTCGCGAGAGGCACGGCCATGCCTCTCGGAAAGGGGGAAAACGCGTTTTCTGTTTTTTTTTGTGCGAGAGGTACGGTTTTGCTTTCGCGAGCGTGCCTCTCGGAAAGGAAAAAAAATGTTTTTTTTTCTGTTTTTTTTCCTTTCCGCGAGAGGCACGGTTTTGATTCCGCGAGAGGCACGGTTTTGATTCCGCGAGATGTTGGTTTTTAGTTTGTTTTCCCTAGCAAATGTGAGGCCATCATGTTTTAGCCCGTCGAAAGTGTTAAACATATTTTGTATTATATATGCAATATAATTTTTTACACTATTTATGCTTTCATTGCATAGTAGACAACATTCTAGGCATCGAGATATGTCTGAGGTGTAACATTGAACTTTAGTTTGTATGTTAACATATGGTTATGCTGCTAATACATAAGACAAAAGAATTGTAAAATAATAATTTACAATAAATATAATGATATTGTTTTTTCTTCCAATAATATGTTTATACAATTAGTGTTGGGCTGCAAGTAAGTACATCAAGTACCATGGTGGTAGGGTTACATAGCCTACCGCCAATGACTTTGGCGGTAGGGTGTTTTTCACGTCAAACGACCGTGAAGGCACGGTTAAGTACTACCACCACTGACCTTGGCGGTAGGTTGTGTAACCCTACCGCCAACGACTACAGCGGTAAGGAAAAGGGTCAGATCCCGATTTTTTTGAAACTAGGGTCAGGTCTCGCCTAACTATCGCAAAAGGGCCAAAACATGATTTTTTCTCCACCTGTGAGAGAGAACTTCACTTTTTTCTGGAGAAGTGACACAAAAAAAATGGAGAGAGAGGAAGAGAACACTTGTGAGAGATAACTTCATTTTTAAAATAAGTGACAAGTGAGACAGAGCTTATGCATGAGACAGCAAAGAGATATGTTTTTTTTGTAGGTGAGAGAACTTGGCGGCAAGATGGACAAATCTAACCTATTGACACAACTAATTCGCAAAGTGAACCATGATCAAAATAATTTCGAACGCCTAACCCTTTCATGTGGCGCCCGACTGACGAAGCCTGCTTAACTCATTTTCATTTTCATGAGTTAAGACAAAGAGAACTATAACACATTTTCATTTTCATGAGTTAAGCAGGCTTCACATCATCATCTAGAATAGCAGGCGGGCTCGAAAGTTCCTCCGGCGAAGTTGGACCGGCTGTCGCTTCCATGTCTATAGCTTTAGATTTATAAGTGCTAGTTTGCAGCTCATTTGGATGTAATTTCTTTTGTAAGTATTCACGGGGGTTCTTAAGGTGATCCCAACACATAGCATAGACGGAGTGTGCAAGCTTGCGGAAAAACCACCCTTTGCCATTACTCCGGTTATACCGCCGCACTCCTTACATGATTATCGTTGGCTTGGGAAAGAATTCCTTTAGTGGTTCATCACCTTCTTCCTTGTCCAGCACATCAACATCTTCTTCCATATCTTGCGCTTCATGAGCACTAGCATATACAAGCACAAAACCAGAGAAACAGTATAAATAATCAACATGAAATACAAATATAACATATCCAACCAGCATAAAACCTAAATAATGCAACCAATCAGTCCACACAACGAGTAGCAATAGAACGAAATAAGAAGTCTGTTGGGGCCTCAGCACAAGCACACCCAAATAAAACATAAAATGAAAGTACAAACAAGACCACACAGTGACCACATCATGGGGTCGCTGGTGAAGCGAGGCGACGGGCCGTGCCATGTTGCGCGTCCAACATCTGCCCCAGCCGGTCATGGTCCTGCTGCCTAGCCAATGGATGCCAGTGCTGCAAGAACGCCAAAAAAAAATGAATGAGTCAAAGACCCGTCGAAGGAATATCTGCTCGATCACCATATTGTTACGCGTCTTCCAAAGAGTCCAAGGGCGTGTTTGGTTCTCGTAGCAACTTTTTCCTGCATCGCATACACTTTCCAGTTGGTCCTGGCTGAGGGAAAACAAACTAAAAACCAACATCTGCACCTACACTAGTACAAAACAGGGCATTGGTCCAACCCTGAGAAGCCCATTAGTCCCGGTTCACTCACGAACCGGGACCCATGGGGGCATCGGTCCCGGTTCGTGAGGCCAGGGCGCCGGCCGGGCCTCGTGGGCCATTGGTCCCGGTTCGTCTGACCCCTTTTGTCCCGGTTCTAGACACGAACCGGGACCAATGCGCCTCGCTCCTGGCCCACAACCATTGGTCCCGGTTTGTGGCTGGAACCGGGACAAAAGGTGACCCCTTTTGTCCCGGTTCCAGCCACGAACTGGGACCAATGCGCCTCGCTCCTGGCCCACAACCATTGGTCCCGGTTTGTGGCTGGAACCGGGACCAATGGTTGGCCTATATATAGCCCCCGCCCGCGAGCTGCTCTGTTTTTTTGCCCGGCCGTGGGAGAGCTTTTGTGGTGCTCTAGCTCACCTCCTATGCACATGAAGTGTTCGATGAAATGCCCGAGCCACACTTAAGCTTTCTCCTCTCGAAGCTCCTTGTCCAAGCTCCATTTTCCTCAAGATTTGTCTAGGTTTGGCGGTCCGTCCTGTCCCGTCCCCGTCCTCACCGCCGTCGATCGCCCGCGCCCATCTCGGCGCCGGCAACACCGTGGTTAGCCTCTTCTTCTTATCTTCTTTCTAAAAGAAAAAAGTTCTTACTTGTGTGTTTTAATTAGATGCTCTAGAGAGTTATATGTTGTTCAATAATAAGAACTATATAACGCACGCAGATGAACCGGCAATGGATGTATGGTGACCGACGCACCTCCAAGTATATTAAGGGCCTGCATAATTTTCTCGAAGCGGCTGAGGCAAACAAGCAGAATGGTTTTATGCATTGTCCATGTACTGTCTGTGAGAATACGAAGGCTTTCTCCAACTCTAAAACCCTTCACTTCCACCTGCTTGAGAAGGGTTTTATGCCACACTATAATGTTTGGACCAAGCACGGAGAAAGAGGGGTTATGATGGAAGACAACGAAGAAGAAGAGGATGATGACAACTACCCGCCCCCTGAATACGGTGATGCTGCAATGGGGGAAGCTGAAGATCAAGAGGAACCAGACGATGTGCCCGATGATGATCTTCGCCGGGTCATTGTTGATGCACAGAGAGAATGCGAAAATGAAAGGGAGAAGTTGAAGTTCGATCGCATGTTAGAGGATCACAAAAAAGGGTTGTACCCAAATTGCGAAGATGACAACAGAAAGCTCGGTACCACACTGGAATTGCTGCAATGGAAGGCAGACAATGGTGTATCTGACAAGGGATTTAGTTCGCTGCTGAAAATAATGAAGAAGAAGCTTCCAAAGGATAACGAATTGCCCGGCAGTACGTACGAAGCAAAGAAGGTTCTATGCCCTCTAGGATTGGAGGTGCAGAAGATACATGCATGCCCTAATGACTGCATCCTCTACCGCGGTGAGTACGAGGATTTGAACGCATGCCCGGTATGCGGTGCATTGCGGTATAAGATCAGACGAGATGACCCTGGTGATGTTGAGGGCGAGCGCCCCAGGAAGAGGGTTCCTGCCAAGGTGATGTGGTATGCTCCTATAATACCACGGCTGAAACGTCTGTTCAGAAACAAAGAGCATGCCAAGTTGATGCGATGGCACAAAGAAGACCGTAAGAAAGACGGGAAGTTGAGAGCACCCGCTGACGGGTCGCAGTGGAGAAAAATCGAGAGAAGGTGGGGGGACTTTGCAGGTGACGCAAGGAACGTATGGTTTGGTTTAAGTGCAGATGGCATTAATCCTTTTGGGGAGCAGAGCAGCAATCATAGCACCTGGCCCGTGACTCTATGTATCTATAACCTTCCTCCTTGGTTGTGCATGAAGCGGAAGTTCATTATGATGCCAGTGCTCATCCAAGGCCCTAAGCAACCCGGCAATGACATTGATGTGTACCTAAGGCCATTAGTTGAAGAACTTTTACAGCTGTGGAATGGAGAAGGTGTACGTGTGTGGGATGAGCACAAACAGGAGGAATTTGACCTACATGCGTTGGCCTGCTCTCAGTAACCATCAACGATTGGGCTGCTCTCAGTAACCTTTCAGGACAGACAAACAAGAGATACCACACATGCACACACTGTTTAGATGACACCGACAGTATATATTTGGACAAATGCAGGAAGAATGTGTACCTGGGGCATCGTCGATTTCTTTCGACCAACCATCAATGTCGAAAGAAAGGAAAGCATTTCAAAGGTGAGGCAGATCACCGGAAGAAGCCCGCCCTCCGTACTGGTGATCACATACTTGATATGGTCAATGATTTACAAGTAATCTTTGGAAAGGGTCCTGGCGGACTATCTGTTCCGACTGACGATGCGGGACGCGCACCCATGTGGAAGAAGAAATCTATATTTTGGGACCTACCCTATTGGAAAGACCTAGAGGTCCGCTCTGCAATCGACATGATGCACGTGACGAAGAATCTTTGCGTGAACCTGCTAGGCTTCTTGGGAGTGTATGGGAACACAAATGATACACCGGAGGCACGGGAGGAACAGCAACGTGTGCATGAAAAAGACGGCATGCATCCAAAGCAGTATGAAGGTCCTGCCAGCTACGCTCTTACCAAAGAAGAGAAGGAAATCTTCTTTGAATGCCTGCTCAGTATGAAGGTCCCGTCTGGCTTCTCGTCGAATATAAAGGGAATAATAAATATGGCAGAGAAAAAGTTCCAGAACCTAAAGTCACATGACTGCCACGTGATTATGACGCAACTGCTTCCGGTTGCATTGAGGGGGCTTCTACCGGAAAACGTTCGATTAGCCATTGTGAAGCTATGTGCATTCCTCAATGCAATCTCTAAGAAGGTGATTGATCCAGAAATCCTGTCAAGGTTAAGGAGTGATTTGGTGCAATGTCTTGTTAGTTTCGAGCTGGTGTTCCCACCATCTTTCTTCAATATCATGACGCACGTCCTAGTTCATCTAGTCGACGAGATTGTCGTTCTGGGCCCTGTATTTCTACACAATATGTTCCCCTTTGAGAGGTTCATGGGAGTCTTAAAGAAATATGTTCGTAACCACGCTAGGCCAGAAGCAAGCATCTCCATGGGCCATCAAACAGAGGATGTCATTGGGTTTTGTGTTGACTTCATTCCTGACCTTAATAAGATTGGTCTCCCTCAATCGCGGTATGAGGGGAGACTGACTGGAAAAGGCATGCTAGGAGCGGACTCAATAATATGTAGGGACGGGCATTCTTGGTCTCAAGCACACTACACAGTTCTACAGAATTCTACCTTGGTGACCCCGTGTGTCGATGAACACAAGAATATTCTGCGCTCCAAACACCCGGAGCAGTGTGATGACTGGATTACATATGAACACATAAGGACTTTCGGCAGTTGGTTGCAAACACGTCTCATGGGTGACAACACTGTTTCTGATGAGCTGTACTCGTTGGCCAGGGGACCATCTTCGACTGTATTGACTTACAAAGGGTACGAGATAAATGGGAATACATTTTACACGATCGCCCAAGATCAAAAGAGCACCAACCAAAACAGCGGTGTCCGCTTTGATGCAGCAACCAATAGGGGAAAGGACACATATTATGGTTACATAGTGGACATATGGGAACTTGACTATGGACATGATTTCAAGGTCCCTTTGTTTCAGTGCAAATGGGTCAATCTGTCAGGAGGCGGGGTACAAGAAGACCCACAGTACGGAATGACAACAGTGGATCTCAACAATCTTGGGTACACAGACGAACCATTCGTCCTAGCCAATGATGTGGCGCAGGTTTTCTATGTGAAGGACATGTCTACCAAACCGAGAAAAAGAAAAGATAAGGAAGCGAATACATCATACGATGAGCCAAAGCGCCACATAGTTCTTTCAGGAAAAAGAGACATCGTGGGATTGGAGGGCAAGACAGACATGTCTGAAGATTATAAAAGTTTCATGAAATTCCTCCCTTCAAAGTCAAGGCTGACCCAAGCACCCTCTTAAACGATGAAGATTATCCATGGTTACGGTGCAATAAGCAAAGGACACAAGCGAAGAAAAAGTGAAGACTTTCTCTCCACAACTATATCATTGCAGTTACATGTGAAGAAATGAAATGCCTTTTGTAACAGATGAGTTTTCGTATGAAACCCTATTACTTCGAAAGAGATTGTCCGTTTTGTACACGAAGTGCATCCTGTTTTTTCCGTAACCCTCTCAACTTTTTATAACATGCTATGTGGGTGAAATGATGATACCATGCCAACTTTCAACCTTTTCAGAGTTCATTTGAAGTGCTTTTCAATTTCAGGGTCATTTAACTCAAAAAACGGACATTTTTGAAACTAAAATTCTATAAACCTCTAGTATTTGTGAAACTAAAATTATATAAAATTTATGCAACTAAAATTATAAAAGTATTTTTTGTTCAAAACATTAATAGCAAAAAGAATTTTCATAAAGAATTTTTTTGTTAGAAACTTTAATAGCAAACTAAAATAACAAAATCTGTTTTTGATTAAAACGGACATTTAAAATAACCTAAAAATTACCAAATTGAATATAATGATAAAACACAGTAATATTAAATAGCACGAAAAAGAATCACTCGACAATCTATTTTTATAGTAAAGTTATTCACAAACTAGTGATTCACACAAGTTTAAAAGAATTCAAATTTAAACTATTCAAATTTGAAAACTAATGGCACTAACAGAAAGTTTATAATTTTTGTGACCTAACAGCAAAAAGAATTTAAAAAAATAAAGAAAAAAACAAAAGAAATAAATAATGCAAAAAACAAAACAAAAAACTTGCAAAAAAAATAAAAAAAATGCCGCCTACTGGGCCACCACGGCCTGAATACGACTAGAAACCCAACCAGCCAGTTGGGCCAGGATTCAGACCCGCAGAAGGCCCAGTAGGCCCACAGGCAGATACAACGTGGTTAGGCCCGTAAGCCTACTTTAGAGAGGAGCTCGAAGGCTCTGGTGCACCGCGCCTTATAAACAGGTGCGGCACTCTATCAACTAGCGAGGTGGGACTAAACTCCCACCACGCCGTTGTGCAAGGCCATTGGTCCCGGTTGGTGCCACCAACCGGGACCAATGCCTACCTTTGGTCCGGGTTGGTGCCACCAACCGGGACCAATGCCTACCTTTGGTCCCGGTTCGTGCCACCAACCGGGACCAAAGGTCTCTGCTTCCCGCCCTTTGGGCTGCTGAAAAGAGACCTTTGGTCCCGGTTGGTGGCACCAACCGGGACTAAAGGGGTGCATTAGTCCCGGTTGGAGACACCAACCGGGACCAATGCTGTGTGTATATAAGCAGGACTTGTGAAAATTTTCATTTTCATCTCGCAGTTCCCCCCGACGACGCCGACCTTTTCGACGCCGCCAGGCTGCCCCGACGCCGTCGCCATCGCCCGTGCCCCTGCCCCGCCCCCGAGCCCACACCGACGCCGTCCGCCGCCCACGCCGTCGCCGTCCGCCGCCCCCGAGCGCGCCCGGCCGCGACCCTGCGCCCCGACCCACCCCCACCGTCGCCGTCGTGGCCCCCGCCGTCGCCCTCGCCAGCCGACGCCGTCGCCGGCTCCCTCGCGCGCCACCCCCGCCGTTGCCCTCGCCAGCCGACGCCGTCGGCCGCCCCCGAGCGCGCCCGGCCACGCCCCTGCCCCGGCCCGCCCCCACCGTCACCGTCGCCGACGCCCTCGCCGCCCCCGCCGTCGCCCTCGCCGGCCGCCCCCGCTGTGAGCCGCCGCCGCCCCGGCTCTGTTCATATCATTTTTTTGTTCATTTTTTATATGATGAATTTTTTGTTCATATATATATAATGTATATATGTATGTGGCTATATGTATGTATGGATGTTCATATATGTATTAATTTTTTTGTTCAGAGCATTTTTTTGTTCATATATGTATTTTTTTTGTTCATCTGTGTATTAATTATTTTTATTCATAGCATTTTTTTGTTCATATATGTATTTTTTTTCATAGCATTTTTTTTCCATGTATATATGTATGTGGCTATGTATGTATAGATGGATAGCATTTTTTTCCATGTATGTATGTCGTTGTCGATATACCCCCTCCCCGATAACTTCGACATGAGGGTGGCTCGATATACCCCCTCCCCGATAACATTTTTTTCCTAAGTTACTAAGGTAAAATGTTCAAGCCCCTCTCGATATACCGGGCGACCAACTCTCGAGGCCACCCAAACCCTAGAAAAAAAGCGTTGTCGATATACCCCCTCCCCGATAACATTTTTTTTCTAAGTTACTAAGGTAAAATGTTCACCCCCCTCTCGATATACCGGGCGACCAACTCTCGAGGCCACCCAAACCCTAGAAAAAAGCGTTGTCGATCTCCTACCCCCTCCCGCCCCTACCCGACAATCTCTCGAGGCCACCCAAACCACCAGAAGAAAACTCCGGTAACTTCGACATGAGGGGGGACGTCGATCAACCCCCTCTCGCCCGAACAAGTCTATGTATCATTTTATATCGCGGTGGACATATATCAAAGTTTGATCATATGTCAAAGTTTGAATTTTGACATATGCAACATTTGATCATATATCAAAGTTTGATCATATGTCAAAGTTTGAATTTTGACATAGATTTATCAAGAATGCCCCCATTATGGATGTGCACAAGTTGATCCAATTTTTTTCTGATCTCATCTATATATATATATTCTTCTATATGTCACGTTGTCTGTGAAAGTATTGAAGAAATCCATGGCTTCATCATTAGCCGGAAGTAACATGCGTATGATGCTACGAAGCTCTTCAAAGTTGTTTTGGAACGGAGTTCCGGATAGAATAATTCACTTTTTGGTACGAATTTCAGCAAAGGCCTTCCAAATAGCGATATTCGGAAGGCTCTTGCTGAACTTCGTACCAAAAAGCTAATTAATTATCCTATCCGGGACTCCGTTCCAAAACAATTTTGGAGAGCTTCGTACCATTATGCGCCTGTTACTTCCGGCTAATGATGAAGCCATGGTTTTCTTGAATCCTTTGACACTAGACAACGTGACATATAGAAGGGTAGATGAGATCAGGAAAAATATGGACCATTTTCTGCACATTCAGAATGGCGCCATTTTGTTAATTAAATCCCTTAAAGGTTAAAATGAGTTAAAAGTTACTTACTCCCGGTCCGCTCGCCCGACCAACTCTCGAGGCCACCTGTACCCCCTCCCCGATAACTTCGACATGAGGGGGGATGTTGGACATGAGGGGTGAGCATCGTTGTCGTCTACCCCCTCCCCGATAACTTCGACATGAGGAGGGACGTCGGACATGACATGAGGGGTGAGCGTCGTTGTCGTCTACCCCCTCCGGTAACATACATAACTCCGGTAACATAGATTTATCAAGAATACCCCCATTATGGATGTGCACAAGTTGATCCAATTTTTTTCTGATCTCATATATATATATATGTTCTTCTATATTTGCAGAAACTATGGATCAAAGAGACTTGGAACAAGAACAGTTGTTGGGGGAGATAATCCTCGCCGGAGGTGATGCTGTCTTGTCGTTTCTCAACGACACCGATGGAACAATGGAGGAGGAAGGACATGATCATGATGGCTCCGGTGACATGATCATGATGGCTCCGGAGGTGCTGACTAGCTAATTGATGCATTAATTGTTTTGGTATGTACATATATTAACTCTTCTTTCTTCTTTTATAGCCCTCCGGATCGAGCCAAACTTCGGTAACGAGACGAGGCCCGAAGAAGAGGTTGCGCAAGGATGAAAGGTTCACGATCACAGCACTCGCGGACGATGGCCTACCGATTGAACCCAAGCGGACCAAGGACACATTTTCTGCTCAGTGCAGAGCTACTGTTAGGGACAACATCCCGATCAGCATCAAGCAATGGAATAAGCCTAAGGACGACGCCCCTGAAGGTGATTATGTCACCGATAGACAGAAAGATGATCTTTGGACCTTGCTGAAGGCAAATTTCACCCTACCGCCAGAGGAGGATCCGAATAAGTCCGTTATAGAGCCACTGGTCAAGGCGTGTGCTCTTAAGAAGATGGTAGATCTATTCAGGAGGTGGAAGAAGGAGTTGAAATCAAAGTTTGTCGACAAAAGTGAGACTCCAGAATTCATCGGCCGATTTGAGAAGATAAGAGATCACTGGCCCGCATTTGTGGCCTACAAGACATCAGACAAGAGTAAGAAAATGTCAGAGACAAACAAGAACAACGCTGCAAAGAAGCAGTATCACCATCACACGGGGTCAGGTGGCTACTTCAAAGCCCGGCCGTTGTGGGACAAAGCTGAGAATGACCTGATTGCTAAAGGGGTCGAACCAGAGACATTGAACTGGCCAGACCGTTCAAGGACTTGGTTCTTCGGGGTTGGGGGAACTTTGGACCCTGAAACAGGGAAGTGCCGTTGGACGGACGAGCAACTTGCAATACCCGTCACGAAGCTTCAGAAGTATATCACCGCAGCGCAGGAAGGGACGTTCATTCCCGACAGAGAGAAGGACGAGCTGACTGAGGCCCTAGGGAATGCTGAGCACCCTGGACGAACACGAGGCACACCAGGCTCCGTTCCGTGGAAGTTTGGGTTTCCCGACACAGGCGGTTACAGAAGCCGGGAGAGAAAGAGGAAAGCGGAGCTGAGCGACATGCAGAAGATGAGTGCAAGACTACAAAAGCTAGAGGAAACTGAGAGCCAGCGAGCTGCCGGCCAACTATCTCAGCCGCACGAAGATACCCCAGAAGCTACCTCACCATCTCAGCGGAGAAGCAGCGTGGTTTCCACGGAGCCCGTCTAGACTGACTTCACGGAGCCTATCTACCCCGTGGATACTATCACGGAGGCTCAAAATTGCGAGCTTATGACGAAATGCCATAACCTCACTTTCAAGGCGGCTCTCGGCTCTGTTGCACCTCCTCAACCCAACGGAACTTTTCACTGCCTTCCGATTCCACATGGCTATGCTGTTGTGATGGTGGATGAAGTAATGGAGGGATTTGAGGAGCTCGAGCTTTACCACTCTACAGGTGAAGGGGAGAATCAGCTGGTTCGTGCTCTGAGGAGTACATGTCTATGGCAGAAGGAGTACATCAAGCTTCCAAACTGGACGCCTCCGCCTCCTCCTCCTCCTCCGGCGAGTCAGGGCACTCCGCCTCCTCCTCCTCCTCCTCCTCCGGCGAGTGATCAGGGCACTCCGCCTCCTTCTCCGGCTCCTCCGACGCGTGAGGGCACTTCGCCTCCTCCTTCGCCTACTCTGGCGCGTCGGAGCAGTCCGCCTCCTCCTCCACCTCGTCGGCAACGGCGGAAGACAGACGCCACCGGTCCGGCTCCTCCGGCGCGTCGGAGCACTCCGCCTCCTTCTCAGCCTCGTTAGCAACGACGGAACAGAGACGCCGCCGCTCCGGCAGCTAGCAGTACAAGCAGAGGCGGGAGGGAATTCAGATACGGTCCATCTCTCAAGCCTCTGGAAAAGTTACCATATGAGAGGACCGAGCAGGAAAACGAGGACATAGTTCGTGCCCAACTGAGGGCCCATTTTGCAAAGAAAACTCCACCTCCGAAGGAAACAATAGATCCGATGAAAGTGAAGCGCACTATCGATGCCCTGAAGCGACCACCACCGCCTCCGACGCAATCCAACTATGACCGCATTATTCAAAAGACATATGATGAAGCGCGGCGGTCGGGAAGTACTTCTAGTGATGCAAGGTTAGCAGAACGAAGAAGTGGGAAAACAATTCCCCAGCTCGGCGAACAGGAGAAGAAATCGTGCCCCCCGCTCAAGGTGTCTAGCGATATCGTCGCTAATCATCCGGGGTGGTGCTCGGTACCAATCCTGGTGATTACTTGGGGGATGATGTAATTTTTGAAATGGCCGAGGTACCAAAAGAAGAATATAAATACGTGCACGGGAAGCCTCTCGTCAAACCTGATCATCCTCCTTTAACAACGATGATGTACAAATTGCATGAGTGGTACTTGGAAACCTACAGGAAGAATGGGTCCGATAGTTTGCTGGTGAGAATTAAAGATGAGCACGACCTCATTGGAGTCGACCTGATGCCTGTTGAATTTGTGGAGTTATTTCAGTTATTCAATCAAAAGGCCCTCGACAAACAAATCATGACTTGCTACTGTCTGTAAGTATTACTTCTGTAATTAAGTCTCTAGCTCAACTCGTTCATTGCATGTATATATAATTATCCTCACTATATTATGCAGATTGAAGATCTTCGAATGCCCAAAAAAACAAATCTATGACATTGGGTTCATTAGCCCAAATACCGTAAATGAATGGGCGGTACAAGAAAGAGTTAAAGATACCGAGGAAAACTTGCTAAAAGCGTTCCTTCGACATCAAAACAAAAGGGAAATACTTTTTCCTTACAACTTCAAGTGAGTGTTACTGTCTTGTGCATATTCGGTTTCGCTTACTCGAGGTTAAGTACTGTAATTGATGAGTTATGCGTGCGCAGTTTCCACTATATTCTACTATCCATTAAGCTTGACGGGGGAGTAGTAACTGTCTTTGACTCGAGACGTAAAGATCCCAAGGATTATGCGGACATGACTGCAATGCTCCAGAAGTAAGTTCAATCAATACCGGGACCATATCGACAACTTTCATTCATTTCCTGATATCAAGTAATCATTTTCTTTGCCTGGCAGGGTTTTGAAACAGTTCACCGGACATGTTCCGGGTCTGAAGAACGAGCTGCGATTTACACACCCCAAAGTAAGTAGTACTAGCTAGTTCCGCGCATCTCTCATTGATTCCAGTTTCATCAATACCATTATCATGCTTGATTATCAGTTTGATTGAACTCTATTCTCGTAAAGTTCTTGTGGCAGGAACCCGGGAATAATTTATGTGGATACTACGTTTGCGAGTACATTCGCCACAGGACCTCTGAGCGGGGCAGATCTGAAGAACAATTTGAAGTATGTAAACAATATTCACAATTTTTTTATTACCATCAATTGTGTTGAGTTTCATTCATATATATGTATTGACCCCCTTCTTTAAATTAGATCTGGCAGATGCGGGATGAACTCCTACCACATGATCGCATACGAGCAATTCAAGAGGAATTGGCGGGATTCTTTCTTGACCACGTCATACATGAAAAGGGAGAATACCATGCGGAAATTCAATGGGAGTTTGGCGCTTGATGATGTCAGGGATGTTATATTGTATATATGTAGTAGCGTCGGATAGATTTACGAAAACTTGTTGTTCGAACAAGCACGGAGAAAGAGAGGTCACTTCTCTTTGTATATGTTCATGACGATCTTGTGTAATTAATGGTTTCCTTCATTTGCTTACTAGCTAGCGTCGACCAAGCACGGAGAAAGAGAGGTCACTTCTCTCTATTAGCTAGCTAACACAATATGAAACCCCTAAACCCTCCAAAACCCCTAAACCCCCCCTTTCAAAAAAAAACCCAGCGCCTTTTGGTCCCGGTTGGTGTTACCAACCGGGACTAAAGGTCCTCCTGCCTGAGTGCTGCGAAGCGGCCACGTGGAGCTCCTTTAGTCCCGGTTGGTGTTACCAACCGGGACTAAAGGTCCTCCTGCCGGGGCTCCCCACAGCAGCCACGTGGAGCCCCTTTGGTCCCGGTTCGTAAGCGAACCGGGACTAAAGGTTTTGGGCTTTAGTCCCAACCCTTTAGTCCCGGTTCCAGAACCTGGACTAAATCCCCTCTGGAACCGGGACTAATGGGCCTTTTTCTACTAGTGCTAGTTTGGTTGCCTGCATACCCTCTGGACTGCATGGGGCATAACAAAAGGTAGTCTGTTTGGTTGCCCGCTTGTTTAGATGCAAACACAAGACATGGTGTTTGGTTCCCTTCAACGCCTATTTTCTGGTAATCCCTTCGGCGAGGTGGTGAGGTTACCAACATACAGGGGTGTGTAGAACAACTCAAAGACACACAAAGGATATCATATTATAGTTCCAAACCATAGCGAGAAGTTTTAAATATCTTACCACACTTAAACATAGTAGTTTTGAAGCAAAGTAGTACGATATAGTCGATAGTAAAACAGATGGAGCATAGGAAGGGTTGTCCTAGACGTTCGCGGTGAAGGCGTCGTTATGCCTCCCGCACTTGGTCACCACTTCAAATTCGTCTTCGTTGAAGACGATGACCTTGAGCATGTCGGGAATCAACAACTTGAAGGTCACCATGTACCTGACCTTGATCTGATGGACGACAGCGAAGGTGGGCTACCCCTTATCGAGGGTGACCCTGTCATTCATCAGCCTCACAGTGACCCTCCATGAGCAGCCGGTGTTCGTCTTCAGCTTGATCTCCGTTGCACGACCGGGAACTGCTTGGTGAAGTCTAGGGGCATTGGTATGCACTCGAGCTTCGGGGTCATGATCACCTTGCCTAAGTGAGTTGGCCCACCCTTCTTGTGGTAGTTCCTGTAGTTCCGGCACTTGCCACTGGGGGGCTCCTCCAGCACCACGTTGCCATCCGTGGGCGGCACCTGGACGGCCGTGTGCGGCACCAAGTCCTTTCCCTTGTCCATGAGCGGCACCACGTCTTTGCCCTGCTCTAATTGCGGCACCACCTCCTTGACCTTGTTGTTCGTGTTGATCTGCATTATGAAGAACACAAAGTTCAAAGATTGATTGCCATTAAAACTTATCGTCCAGTGCGCCTATATATACTGAGCCTCACAGTCACTCCTTACCCACCACCTCACTTAGTTAACCCTCTTCGTGTCTCACTCTTCCTCCTATCCCTCGCCATAAACTTCAGCAACAATTCCAACCCCAACCCCAACCCCTTCCCTTGGGGCATTCGATTGAGGGCTTTCTTCCTTGGGTGCTCGTTCGATGACCGCACCAAGTTTGGGAACACCATGGAAGTGTGCTCGAACTTCAGCAACATTGAATACATGCATAAGGAGGCATCCACTATGGTGAAGAAGGCGGCGACGTATGAGTTGAAGACACTGATTCCTAGCCTAGCGAGGGCACTATGTCAGTCGACATCCTTCGCTGTACCATGAATCAGTCTGACTCCAGCGACGCTGGACAGAGGGCAAGGTGGGCCAAGTGCGGGGAGTACATGTGTCCTTGATACGTCCCAAACATTATACTTTTCCACACACTTTTGCTTTTGTTTTGGACTCTAATTTGCATGATTTGAATGAAACTAACCTGGACTGACGCTATTTTCAGCAGAACTACTATGGTGTTTTTTGTGTGCAGAAATAATATTTCTCGGAATTGGAAGAAACTTTTTAGAGAATTTTTATGGAATATATAAAAAATATTAGAGAAAAGATCCACCGGAGGGGGGCCACCTGTGGCTGCCAAGCCAACAGGACATGACCACCCCGCTAGGCGCGCCCCGATGGCTTGGGGCCACCTGGTGGCTCCGCAGACCCTAATTCGAGTCTTATAAATTCCTATTTCTAGAGAAAAATAAGAGAGAAGTTTTCATCACGTTTCACGAGACGAAGCCGCCAACACCTCCTATTGTTCCTTGGGAGGGCTGATCTGGAGTCTGTTTGGGGCTCCGGAGAGGGGGATTCGCCGCCGTCGTCATCACCAACCCTTCTTCATCAACACCCCCATGATGCTCACCACCGGGAGTGAGTAATTACTCTGTAGGCTAGCTGGAAGGTGATGGGATTCGATGAGATTGATCATGCAATCAAGTTATCTTGATAGGGCTTGATCCCTAGTATGCACTATGTTCTGAGATTGATGTTGCTATGACTTTGCTATGCTTAATGCTTGGCACTCTAGGGCCCGAGTGACATGATTTAAGATCATAACCTATTATGTTTCTATACATATGAGATTGTTTCAGATCATATCTTGCAAGTTGTATGCACCTATTATATGCTATGATCCATAGACCCTAAACTGAGAGAAATTGGGATCATCTCCGGTGATGACCGTAGTTTGAGGAGTTCATGTATTCACCATGTGTTAATGCTTTATTTCGGTTCTCTATTAAAAGGAGGCCTTAATATTCCTTAGTTTCCCTTTGGAACCCACTTACACGGGAGGGCAGGACAAAAGATGCCATGCAAGTTCTTATTATAAGCACATATGACTATATACGAAATACATGCCTACATTACATTGATGAATTGGAGCTAGTTCTGTGTCGCTCTAGAGTATAACTGTGACATGATGAATGTCATTAAAATCATTATCCATCACCGATCCATGGCCTATGCTTTTACATACTGAATCTTGATAAGTTACTATTGCTGCTACTAATGTTACGATCGCTACAAAACTGCTACTGTTACTACTGCTATTCATATTACTATATTGTCGTGTTACTAAATCTTTGTGACAAAGAATCGCTTGGTGTGGTTGAATTGACAACTCAACTGCTAAGACCGATAAATATTCTTTTGCTCCCCTTGTGTCGAATCAACAAATTCGGATAAAATACTTCCCTCGAAGATTTTTGCGATCCCCTATACTTGTAGGTTATCAAGACAATTTTCTGGCGCCGTTCCCGGGGAGCATAGCTCTATTTATTGTGTTCACCAAGGATACTCAATTGTTGTTATGAAAAATCTGAAAGATACCAGAACTAAGATCGTACCCTCTAAGACGAGGGGAGGTAAGGAACTGCCATCTAGCTCTGCATTTGATTCACCTACTGTTCTGAACCAGCTTATGACACCTCCACATATTATTCAATCTGCAACTGCTTCTACTATGGATGATATTAATGATGATGCTACTACCATGCTTGATGAAACTGAAACTGTGCCACTGAATGAATTACTTGATGCTCATATTGCTAAAGCTAGAGAACTTGAGAATGCTGAAATTGATGAACACTTTGATTCACTTATTACGCCTAGCTCTCCTAATAGATATGATATGCCTGAGGTACCTGATGGTTATGTTATGGACGGGGTGATAGCTATAGACTTTCTTGCTTGTAATGATAGAGCTGACTTGAAGAAACTGCTATGCAAACTGAAAGAAAAATCTATGATGGAAAAAATGAAACGTGATCCTAAATTTGCTACTTCTCCTATGTGAGTTACTGATAAGGATTATGAATTCTCTGTTGATCCTGAATTAATTACTATAGTAGAATCTGATCATTTCCATGGTTATGAGACTAAAACTGTTGTGGCACACCTTACTAATTTGCATGATATTGCCACCTTGTTTGCTCATGAGGAAAAGATTCGCTACTTTTACATACTTAAGCTTTTTTAACTTTTTCACTAAAAGGTGATGCTAAGAATTGTTTCCTTTCTCTTGATCCTGGTTGTGTGCGTAGCCCCCAGGATATGATCTATTACTTTACTGAAAAATATTTTCCTGCTCATAAGAAACAAGCTGCTTTATAGGAAATATTTAACTTTGTGCAAATTGAAGAATAGAATCTCCCTCAACCGTGGGGGAGGTTTCTGCAGCTACTTAAAGCTTTGCGTGATCATCCTCTTAAGAAAAATGAAATACTTGATATCTTCTATAATGGACTAACCGATGCTTCTAGGGACTAACTAGATAGTTGTGATGGTTGTGTTTTCAAGGAACGAACTATTGGATAGGTTGAAGAACTATTGAATAATATTCTAAAGAATGCTAATGATTGGACACTTCCTGAACCATCGTCGGAACCCATTCAAAAGAAGAGAGGTATTCTATTCCTCTTTCTAGAAGATATGCAAGAATCCAAGAAAATTATGAAGGAAAAATGTATTAAACCTGAAGATGTCTAGAATTTACCACCTATTGAAGAAATACATGTATCCCTACACAGGTAATAGAGGTAAATTCTCTTCGTAGATTTGATGAAAGTGATATACCTTATACTAAGACTCCTAGTCAATGCAAGGGTGAATTTGATAATTACATTGTTAAGCAAGAACATTTTAATAATTATGTCAATGATCAATTACAACGCAATGCTATGATGATTGATCGCCTGAGTGACTTGATGTTTTGAATTGCTAATGATGTTAAAGGTCTAGGTAAACATGCTTCCATGGTTCACACTCAACTAGACCAAGCTGCTATGTCACAAAATGATTTGCTTTCTGAAATGAATGATAACATGAATGATCATGTTGTTAGAGTAATGACTACGGGAGGTAGAATGACTCAGGAACCTCTTTATCCTAAAGGTCATCCTAAAAGAATTGAACAATCTTCTGAAAGAGTTAATGATCATCCACCTAGCCCAACTAAAAAGAAAAGGAAAGGAAAGATGATAGGACTTTGCATGCATCTAGTGAACCTGTTATAGAAAAACCTACTGAGATCCATAATGATGCTTCTATTTCTGATGATGAGACACAATCTGGTGATGAACATCCACCTAGTGATAACGATAATGATAATGTTCATGATGATTCTCGGCCAGATAATGATAAGGAAAATGATAATGACGTAGAAATAGAACCTGATATCGATCTTGATAACCCACCTCCTAAGAATAAACGTTATGATAAGAGAGACTTTGATGCTAGAAAACATGGTAAAGAAAGAGAACCATGGGTCAAGAAACCCATGTCTTTCCCTCGTAAGCCTTCTAAGAGTAAGGATGAGGATGATTTTGAGCGCTTTGCTGAAATGATTAGACATGTATATTTGTGCACTCCCTTAATGGATATCTTGAAAATTGCTCCGTATGTTAAGTACATGAAAGATATTATCACTTGTAAAAGAAAGATACCTGAAAGATTTCCACCATGCTTGCTAATTATTCTTTTGACGGTGGAGTACCTAAGAAATTGGGAGATCGAGGTATACCCACAATACCTTGCTCCATTAAACGAAGTTATGTTAAAACTACTTTATGTGATCTAGGAGTCGGTGTTAGTGTTATGCCTTTATCTTTATATAAAAGACTTGATTTGAATAAGCTCACACCTACTGAAATATCTTTGCAAATGGATGATAAATCCACTGCTATACCTATTGGAATTTGTGAGGATGTTCCTGTTGTGGTTGCAAATGTTACTATCTTAACGGACTTTGTTATTCTTGAGATGCCCGAGGACGACAACATGTCGATTAACCTTGGTAGACCTTTTCTAAATACTGAAGGGGCTGTTATTGATTGAAACAAAAGCAAGGTTAATTTTCATGTCAATGGCAAACAACATACAATCCACTTCCTGAAGAAGCAAGCTTCGGTGAACAATATTAATGTCATTGAGTAAGTTGCTACAATCACTTTTGGGGAGTTTAAAATTCCTCTTCCTACTGCCAAGAAGAAGTATAACATTCTTATCATTGGGGAGATGCAAATCCCCATTGAGGTAACCTAGTGTTATACGGAAATTCTTCGGTTTCATTTCAGTCGGTAATGGTTTGTTAATAAGACTTGATTAACCTTATTGATGGATCCTTTTTGAGAGGCATGTGGTCGATAAATTTAGTAAGCAGAACCTTCTATACTTATAGTTTACTCTCTGTATTTTTAGTTTAATAAAATAAAATTGCCATGATTATCCTGTTTTCTGAATTACCCGTGTAATAAAAATGACCCAAAAATAGAAGTTCTACGATTGCCACAAAATTTCTACAGGAATTTTTCTAAAATATTTAAAAAACATTTGAGCTGAAAACACCCTAGGGGGATGCACCTGTGGGTGCCAGAACTACAGGGCGCGGCCACCCTCCTGGGTGCGCCCAGATGGCTTGGGGGGCCCACAGGGACCCCTCACTTATCCCTTCGGCCCGCTCCTTGTCGTCGTTTTCTCACAGGGGGTGCCCCGAGATGGCAGATGCCATGGGATGGCTTAAGAGGTGAGAGCAAGGCTGCCGTGGAGATCCGGGACGGGTATGCGGATAGCACGCGGTGGTTTTCCCAGGTTCGGGCCTCTCCGGAGAGATAACACCCCTACTCCTGCATGTTTGTCTATATGTGGTATATCTGGTACATAGTCGCTCCTGGAACTGCATTGGGGAGGAGAGCCATGAGGCATCTTGCCTCCCGCGTGCATGCGTGTGAGCATGAGTGAGAGGGAGAGGATGAGAGGAGGCCTCCCGTGAGTGTGTGGCTGCCTTTTGGAGGCTCCCCTGGTGCCTCTTATATAGGGAGGCCCAGGGGACAAGGGGTGGCCCACCGGCCAACTATCTATTATTGCAGACGACAAGTGATGCATGCTACAGTGCGCCACTATTGGAGCGCAGTGAAGTGACGCGCGACGGGTGCACAACGGGGCACTATTCACCAATAGTGCCCGACTGTAGCGGGGTGGCAGGTTTTGCAGTCCGTCAGCTACAGTGTCGTCAGCTCGTGTCCGACGGGACGCCTGGAGCTGACTTCATCGGGCCGCAGCCGGCCAGGAGGAGCCGGCCAGGAGGAGCCAGCCGGGAGGAGCCAGCCCGGAGGAGCCAGCCGGGCGGAGCCAGCCGGGAGGAACCAGCCGGGCGGAGCCAGCCGGGAGGAGCCAGCCGGGAGGAGCCGGCCGGGTGGAGCCAGCCGGGCGGAGCCAGCCGGGAGGAGCCGGCCAGGAGGAGCCAGCCGGGCGGAGCCAGCCGGGAGGAGCCAGCCAGGAGGAGCCAGTCGGGCCGCAGTTTTGTCTTCTGTCTTCACTTCTTCGTTTGTCTCGTTGATTCGCGGGGCTTGGCATACCGGGAGTGGCTCCCCCGATGTTTTAAAATGTTGAGTCGTCTCCTTGAGCCTACTCGGGGGTAATCCCCCCGACAGTAGCCTCCGAGCCTCTGGGCGACTTGGAGAGTCGGGCAGAGGGTTTTTGCCGTTGGAGCTGTTGTTGCAGAGGTTGTTGATGACGGTCGATTGCGGGTCGGGGACGACGCGGCTTGCTTCAGCGGGGGTGCGCCAGCGCACCCGCTGGGTGTAGCCTCCGAGCCTCTGGGCGACTCAAAGGGTCGGGCGGAGGGTCTTTGCTGTTGCTGAAGTGGACGGTGGCGTCGAGGTTGTCGGGCAAGGACGCGGGGTCCGCCAACTGATGGGCGCGAGGCCCCGCCAAGGGCGGACGCGGGGTCCGCCGGCTGATGGGCGCGGGGGCCCTGCCGGGCGTGGACGTTGAGTCCACCGGCTGGCTGTTTCCAGCGGGGGCGCGCCAGCGCACCCGCTGGGTGTAGCCTCCGAGCTTCCGGGCGACTTGAAGAGTCGGGCGGAGGGTTTTTGCTGTTGCTGAAGCAGATAGTGGTGTTGAGGACGCCGGGTGCGGACGCGGGGTCCGCCGACTGATGGGCGCGGGGCATTGCCGAGGGCGGACGCGGGGTCCGCCGGCTGATGGGCGTGAGGTCCTTGCCGGGCATGGACGCGGAGTCCACCGGCTGGCTGTTTCCAGCGGGGGCGCGCCAGTGCACCCGCTGGGTGTAGACTCCGAGCCTCCGGGCGACTCGAAGAGTCGGGCGGAGGGTTTTTGCTGTTGCTAAAGCAGATAGCGGTGTTGAGGACGTCGGGTGCGGACGCGGGGTCCGCCGGCTGATGGGCGCGGGGCCCTGCCGAGGGCGGATGCGGGGTCCGCCGGCTGACGGGCGCGGGGCCCTGCCGAGGGCGGACGCGGGGTGCGCCGGCTGATGGGCACGGGGCCCTGCCGAGGGCGGACGTGGGGTCCGCCGACTGATGGGCGCGGGGCCCTGCCGGGCGCAGACGCGGGGTCCGCCGGCAGATGGGCGTGGAGCCCTGCCTGGCGTGGACGCGGGGTCCGCCGGCTGATGGGCGCGGGGCCCTACCGGGCGCGGACGCGGGGTCCGCCGGCTGATGGGCGCGAGGCGCTGCCGGGCGCGGACGCGGGATCCGCCGGCTGATGGGCGTGGAGCCCTGCCGAGCGCGGACGCGGGGTCCGCCGGCTGATGGGCACGGGGCCCTGCCGGGAGTAGCTTCCGAGCCTCCGAGCGAGGAGGTACCTCATGGAAATGATCGTGCAAAAGACGAGTTTAGTCGATGCATATGCATCAAACATTTGATTTTGGTAGTGCAAGTTTTATACTGAGGGTGCCGACTCGGTTTTGTCCGAGACCCTGTCAATCTTTTTCATGTGCCCTCCGCTCTTTGGCTTTTGCTCTTGCTAGCCGGACAGCCGGGAGCCGGTCTGTGGCTGAGGCGAAGAGTGGGCCGCGGGATGGAGCGTACAGTACTCGGACTCTGGGAGCGGACTCGACCGAGCAGATACTCGCAAATGAAATGACCAGGTTGCCCAAGTCGTTTGTTCTCCCAGGACGCTTTTCGCGTGAGGTGACCTCCAGCCCGTGCTCTCGCTAGCCGGACAGTCGCGGTGCGATCTGTAGCTGAGACAAAGAGTGGGCCTTCGGTACCGTACACGTTACTAAATCATCTCGTGGGAAAGAACGTATCGGGCCAAGCGGCCGGCCCCGGGTGAGACGAGCTGGCGCCGGGGCGAACAGTAAGGCAGCAGAATAAATGCGGAGATGGCCACCGAGGGTCGCTCGGGGTATCCGTTTGTGTGTACGGTGCAAGGATATGCGGGTGGAGATCTCACATTGCTTTTTAGGGTGCCGGCGAGGCGGTTTTGTCGATGTCGGCCAGCGTGGCTTGCAGCCGACGTGGTCCGACTGATGCGCGCGAGGCGCCGCCGGGCGCGGACTTGGAGTCCGCCGGCTCATGGGCGTGAGGCGCTGCCAGGTGTCTCCCACTGGGTGTAGCCTCCGGGGCGGTTGACGGAGGTGCCGGCCGGCACCGAAGTGGACTAGCAGGGGAGACGACTCTCCAGTCGGCCCGATGTCGAAGTAGGCGGGCAGGCCAGCCGGGAAGCCGGACGGACGGCGATGCGGGCAGGCGCGGCAGCCGACCGAGCGGCGATGCCGGCCAGCCATCCGAGGATGCGGGTCCGAGCCTCCGGGTGGAACAGCTGCCGTGGGCAGATGGGCGCACGGTTTTTTTTTTGAGCAGCCGGCCTTTTCTAGCCGGCCCTCCCTCTCCGCCTTCTGGGCAGCCGGCCAACGAAAACCACGGCCGAGGCGGGAGGCGGCCGACGCAGGCGTGAGCCGGCGCGGCACGCAGCCGGCCACGGGGTGCGTAGGCGGAGAAGGCCGCGAGGCGGGGCAGGCACAGTGGCGACAGGGGTCGCGGGCGCCGCCGCGCGGAGCAGTCGGAGACGGCAGGCGGCGCGGGGCGGCCGGGCGAAGCCGGCACGCAGCCGCTAGGGCACGGACCTAGGCGAGGAGGCGGACGCCGGGAGCTGCGGCGAGCCGGAGGCGGCGAGGGGCGGACGCCGGCGGGTGCTGCAGGAGGCGGCCGGGAGCGGCGGCGAGGCGGAGCGAGGACGCGCCGCGCGAGGCGGGCCTTGGGCGCGCGGGCGCGGTCGGAGGCCGGAGCCGTGACGCGGACGTGTGGAGGCGAAGGCGCTCGAGCAGCTCGGGCAGCCAGCCGCGGCCAGGCGCGCGCGAGGAGGCCCCAAGCAGCGCCCGCGCAGCGCAGCGGGGTCGGAGCGAGCGAGGCGCGCCGCCGCGCGGCGGGGGCCCCGAGCGCGAGAGGGCGACGGCGCAGGCGGCCTGGCCACGGGCGGAGGCGAAGGTGGAGAGGGCGGCTTTGAGGGGAGCCGAGCTCGGGCCCCCTGGAGCCGGCGCTCGGAGGAGGGGAGCTGGTCGGGAAGATGTTGGGGCCGCGGCGGAACCGAGGAGCGAACGGAGGCGGGCCGGCGAGGCGCGGGCGCGCGGCCGCCGCATGCGCTCGGACGAGGAGCAGGGTGAAGGCACGGCGCGAGGGGCTCCCTCCCCTGGCTGCGAGCGAGCGAGGTGAGAGAGAGAAACGGGCCGCACGCCGGCCAGCGAGAAGCTCGCCGCGGAGGAGCCAGGCGTGGCGCGCCGGCGGGGTACGCGCTGTCGGGGGCAGCTGCGCGGCGGTGGTGAGGTGCGGCTTCGGCAGGGGTGCGCGCTGATGAAGCCCGAGCAGGCGACAGCAAAGCAGAGGCGGTAGGGAATGGAGACATTCGGCAAGCAGAGCCAACAACGGCGCTCGAGCAGGCGATAGTGAAAGCAGTGAGAGGTAGCGGCAGCAGCAATGGAGGGAGCAGCAGCGCTCGAGCAGTGGGCACGACGCGCGCGGCGAAGGCGCTCGGTCGGTCTGGGCCGACGGCAAGGATGCGCCTTCCCGCGCGGTCACCCCCGGGGGCGTGTTGATGTTGAGCCCTCGGGCACGGCCGGAGAGACGGCAGCGATGTTGTGGCGGAGATAACGAAGATGGCGAGGCCGACGATGAAGGCGCGCCGCCTCGCGTGGCCGCCCCGGGAGCGAGCTGACATCGAGCCCTCGAGCGCGGCTAGAGAGGCGACGGCAACATCGCGGCGATGGCGAGAAAGATGGTCCCGCCCGGACCGCGGTTCCAGCAGCAGCTTGCCCCACGGTGGGCGCCAACTATCGTCGTTTTCTCATAGGGGGTGCCCCGAGACGGCAGATGCCATGGGATGGCTTAAGAGGTGAGAGCAAGGCTGCCATGGAGATCCGGGACGGGTATGCGGATAGCGCGCGGTGGTTTTCCCAGGTTCGGGGCTCTCCGGAGAGATAACACCCCTACTCCTGCATGTCTGTATATATGTGGTATATCTGGTACAGAGTCGCTCTTGGAGCTGTATTGGGGAGGAAAGCCATGAGGCTTCTTGCCTCCCGCGTGCATGCGTGTGAGCATGAGTGAAAGGGAGAGGATGAGAGGAGGCCTCCCGTGAGTGTGTGGCTGCCTTTTGGAGGCTCCCCTGGTGCCTCTTATATAGGGAGGCCCAGGGGACAAGGGGTGGCCCACCGGCCAACTATCTACTATTGGAGACGACAAGTGATGCAGGCTACAATGCGCCACTATTGGAGCGCAGCGAAGTGACGCGCGACGGGTGCACAGCGGGGCACTATTCGCCAATAGTGCCCGACTATAGCGGGGTGGCAGGTTCCGCAGTCCGTCAGCTACAGTGTCGTCAGCTCGTGTCCGACGGGACGCCTGGAACTGACTTCGTCGGGCCGCAGCCGGCCAGGAGGAGCCGGCCTGGAGGATCCAGCCGGGCGGAGCCAGCCGGGAGGAGCCAGCCAGGAGGAGTCAGCCGGGCGGAGCCAGCCAGGAGAAACCAGCCGGGCGGAGCCAGCCGGGAGGAGCCGGCCAGGTGGAGCCAGCCGGGCGGAGCCAGCCGGGAGGAGCCGGCCAGGAGGAGCCAGCAGGGCAGAGCCAGCCGGGCAGAGCCAGCCGGGAGGAGCCAGCCAGGAGGAGCCAGCCGGGAGGAGCCAGCCGGGAGGAGCCGGCCAGGAGGAGCCAGCAGGGCAGAGCCAGCCGGGCAGAGCCAGCCGGGAGGAGCCAGCCAGGAGGAGCCAGCCGGGAGGAGCCAGCCGGGCCGCAGTTTTGTCTTCTGTCTTCACTTCTTCGTTTGTCTCATTGATTCGCGGGACTTGGCATACCGGGGTGGCTCCCCCGATATTTTAAAATGTTAAGTCGTCTCCTTGAGCCTACCCGTGGGTAATCCCCCCGACACTCCTTCTTCCTCCACTAGAAAAAATCTCGGTCTCTCTCTCTCTCTCTCTCTCTCTCTCTCTCTCTCGTTCTAGCTCCCAAACCTGACATTGTCGATCTCTTTGCTCGGAACACCGTTTCTGAAACTGTTTTGAGGCATTGCTCCTTGGTATGTGACTCTCCCGTCCACCCTACTTGGAACTTTATATTTTGCATATTTTGCTGCACTTGGTGCTACTGAAAATGATCTTGCATGTTGAATTCTTTGAGTTCCAAGTAGTTTGAATGCTTGATATGGCCTCTAGGCATCTATATGAGTAGTTGCTATCAATCTTACAAAGTTTTGTTGACATAATTTTATGGTCCAAAAATTTCAAAAATTTGCTCTTTGGAAAATAAACCTCTTTAGGAGGAGCTCTTCAAGGAGAAAATCCTCTGGAGAATCATCAAGTGAAAGCTCAGTGCGGCAAGCTTACGGCGAACAAAGGGCAAGCTTTGTGGACATGGCCGACGCTAAATCATGCCGCTGGCCATGTGATGAGTTCATGATGGGTGCCGGTACAAAAGAAGAATTTGATCAATATATTTATAACACCGACCTCACCGACTTCCTCGCAGATAATTGCACCCAGCATTATAATCTTACCCATTCATTCACACAAAGGTTTGAGTATCACTCTCAAACTTCTAGAGTTCTGTTTCATCTCTATGATAAATCCTATAGTACGACTTTAGAAGAATTTTGTGATGCATGCAAACTTCCATTTTGGGGCGCACTTAGCAAACCACAAAAATCTGATTGTAATTTATTCCTTGAGAGCTTATGTAGTGGTGAGGATAGAGGAGTTACGCAGGCTAGAATAAAAAGTATTCAATTTCCCTCCGTTCGTTACTTTGCATTGTTTAATGGGAAATTTATTGTGGGCAAGCAAGATTGTAGTGCACTATGCGCTCCTGACCTGAGCATTATTCACATGCTTTAACTGGTGATAAACAGTATAATGTGGGGACAATTATCGCCCGTAGGCTACATCTTAACAGGGGAATGGTGATTTGAATGGGGGAATTTATGCCTTCCGCGTAGCCGCAAGACTAAAGGTCTCGCCTCGACCCAATGATCTTATTTTACCAGTTAGATACTTAGACTTTGAGGCAATGCAACGCCACGACTTTATTAAAGACAGGGCTCAGGGTTATGATAACTCAACATTTGATAAATATCATACTGTCTCTGTTATGTTGCATGCGCCTGTTCTCTTTGATTTTCACAACAAACAAAGATATTCATTTATGAGAACGAAGCGCATGAGTACAACGCAGCAGTGAAGGCCGCCCGCTTGGCTGAGGAGGCGGCACGGAACGCCTCTACGAGCTACCACTTCGATTATTATCCAGACCAGCGGTGGTGATCACAAAGCTAGGTCAAAAGCCTAAGATTGGGAGAGTACGTATTTCTCACCAACATTACATTCATGTTCACACATTTCACATCGACTATCGGTGTTCATCCACTTTCATTGTATATCCATGTTAGTTTTTTTCGCTTTCTTCTTGTGTGTTTGAAAAACTTTGAAAATTCAAAAATATTTCTCGCTTCTTTTCGGTTTTTCTTTCTAGTTTAATTAGTTTGTAGTACTAAAACAAAACCCAAAAATATTTCTTTTGCTTGTTTGGAGATCTCCCGTGTAAATAGTTTTTCTCGCTTTTCGTTTTCTCTTGTTTATTTGATTTCTTCAAGAAAACCAAAAACTCCAAAAATATTTCAGTGTTTTTTTGTGCATTTCCTTTCTTTTTGATTGAGTCGTTAAAAGGAGAAGACCATGATGGAAATGTTGAGTGGATCTCATATGCATTATTGTTTACCTAACGAAGAGCCAATATTATCTTGTCTTCTCCTTTGTATAAACTGTTTCGCAGATTCCAGCTTAGTCCACAGCACACTTGCACTAGTATTATTTTCACATCATTCTATCGTGCAAGTGAAAGGAAATAATGACAATTGAAAGGACGTGAAAGTCGCCAAGAGGGGGGGGGGGTGAATAGGCGCTTTAAAATAATTACGGTTTAGGCTTGAAAAATGCGGAATAAAACTAACGTTTAATATGTCAAGCACAAAACATAAAACAACTAGGCTCACCTATGTGCACCAACAAGTTATGCTAAGCAAGATAAACAACCAAGTGATAGCAAGATATATAGCAAGAAACAATATGGCTATCACAAAGTAAAGTGCACAAGTAAAGGGCTCGGGTAAGAGATAACCGAGGCACGTGGAGACGAAGATGTATCCCGAAATTCACACCCTTGCGGATGCTAATCTCCGTTCGGAGCGGTGTGGAGGCACAATGCTCCCCAAGAAGCCACTAGGGCCACCGTAATCTCCTCATGCCCCCACACAATGCAAGATGCCGTGATTCCACTAAGGGACCATTGAGGGCGGTCACCGAACCCGTACAAATGGCAACCCTTGGGGGCGGTCACCGGTACCCGTACACTTTGGCAACCCTTGGGGGCGGTCACCGGTACCCGTACAAATTGCTCAGGGCAATCTCCACAACCTAATTGGAGACCCCGACGCTTGCCCAGAGCTTTACACCACAATGATTGAGCTCTGAGGCACCACCAACCGTCTAGGGCGCCAAGGCACCCAAGAGGAACAAGCTCTAGGGTGCACAAACACCCAAGAGTAATAAGCTTCTCAAACTTCACTTCCACGTATCACCATGGAGAACTCAAACCTATGCACCAAATGCAATGGCAAGGGCACACGGAGTGCCAAGTCCTTCTCTCCCAAATCCCACCAAAGCAACTAATGCTAGGGAGGAAAATGAGAGGAAGAACAAAGAAGAACACCAAGAACTCCAAGAACTATATCCAACGGGTTCCCCTCACATAGAGGAGAAAGTGATTGGTGGAAATGTGGATCTAGATCTCATCTCTCTTTTCCCTCAAGAACTAGCAAGAATCATTGGAGGGATTGAGAGTTAGCAAGCTCAAAGAAGGTCAACAACGGGGGGCAAACACGAGCTCAAGAGTTAGGGAACCATTGGGAAGAAGACCCCCTTAAATAGGTCCCCAAAAATCTGCCCGTTATGTGCAGAATAACACAGGGGCGGTACAACCGCTATGAAGACTGGTACAACCGGTCAAAGCAGACAAACCAACCTGTAGCAAAAGCAATAAGCGGTACAACCGCCCGGGGCACCGGTAGTACCGGAATATACGGAACAACCGGCCCACAACCGCCCAAGAACCGCTCCAAAACAGAAACTAGTCCGGTGGTAGAGCGGTACATGGCCGGCACAACCTTCGGACCAATTCTGGAGTGGTACAACCGCTCCAAACACCGGTTGTACCGGTCAACCGGTACAACCTCTCTATGGGGCGGTACAACCTCTCTATGTAAAACAAGTAAGACGAAAACACCCATAACTTTCGCATACGAGCTCCGATTTGAGCAAACTCAAGCTTGTTGGATAAAGGACAACAAGAGCTATCCAACAATGACTAGTTAAATTAAGAACAAGAATGGACAATAAATGCCACTAGGATAAGGAAGATGACCTTCCCAATAAATATCTGGCAAAATCTCCAACACCGAAAACACAATATGATGCATACGAAATCTGTTTTCAATGAGCTTGAACTTAACACGATGAAGACCATAAGCTCAAAAACTCACCTAGAGAAAAACGAAATAAGGACCAAGAAAGATGATGATGCAAGGATGCAAATGGTTTGAGATCTCAACGAACGATACGATCAAGCTACTCACTTGAGAGCCCCCCCTTGATAGTACGGCAATCGATCCTATAACTCGGTCTCCCAACTACCACCATGAGACCGGTAAAATAGAAAACCTATCAAGGGCAAACCTATACCTTGCACATAGTCCACTTGAGCTAGACGATGATGATCTTGACTTCCTCAAGATGGACCACCTTTCTTGATTGTGTTGGCTCGATGAAGACTAGTTGATTGCTCCCCCATACTCCACTATGGGTGAGCCACTCTTCGTCACATCTTCATAAGTCCATTGTCACCACAATGGACGGCAAGCTTCAAGCATGATCTCTCTGTGATGCTTCACTTGAACTTGCACACCGCAACCTTGATGACGATCACCACTTGATGTCATCTTCCATGGGTTGTATGGGATCTTCCTCTTGATGCAATCCCATGGAAATATACCTAACCCTACAAAGAACACTCACGTAGACCATGGGTTAGTACACAAAGCGTAATGGACAATGCTTACCATACCATGGGATCACTTGATCCCTCTTGGTGTATCTTGTACGCTTTGTGTGTTGATCAACTTGGTTCACTCTTTGACTTAGTCTTGATCAACCTTGTATCTTATCTTCTCTCTTCATAAAGATGATGTCTTGAAGGTAAACATGAATGCTCACACAATCTTCTTCTTCAAGACATGCTTGCAATAGGCTCAACTCTCACATGACCAATCTTTGGATAAAACCTTGAATACCACCTTGGTCACCATATAAACTCCTTGAAACCAACATATGGACTTCAAGAAGTACCTACGGACAAATCCTTCGAATATAACTCAAGGCAACCATTAGTCCATAGGGATTGTCATCAATTACGAAAACCAAACATGGATAAATGTGCTCTTACAATCTCCCCCATTTTGGTAATTGATGACAACCACTTTCAAGAGAGTTTATATAAGGAAATAAGCACAACCAAGCACACACATGCAAAGCAATAATGCATGGGTATGAGATGCAAATGCTTAAGCAATCAAAAGCCAAACTCGCTAAACTTTCCAAACTAAACTCTCTAAAATTCTCCCCCATTGGTGTCGATTGCAAAAATGGGCGAAAAGCTTAGAAAGCCAATATAATAGGTGCTCCTCAAAATGGTGTGTATTTCTCAAAATATGAGTGCAATGACATACACATGTCCAATGAAAGTAGTTGGAGGAAGACAAACTATATTGAGGATCCAAAGATTGCCAAAAGTATTGTATGGCACAAAGACATACAAAAGAGAAGCAAGCAATCAAAAGATACCAATTGGAACAAACAATCACATGGACCTATGAGCCACATGAATAAAAGATATTATGATATGGGAAATAGAGTGTTCTAGAGAAACTAAGGAAGCTCCCCATGATTTGTGCACTATTAAGATTTATGTATTTATTTATTTGGATACAAGAGCACAAAATAGGATCATCGCTCCCCCAAAATCAATAGAAACACACAATAAGTGCAAACACGTAGATAAGACAATAAGAATATCACTTGCACCAAACATATGGTTGAGCAACATGTAAAACAGGCAACTTAAGAATACGCTCAACCAAAATGATGTGTGTGAGTCATGGCAAGGCACTTGAGAAGACTATTATAAGGATGAGCATTAAGCATCAATATAGTCTTGATGAAATGAGACACAAAGCGCAAGACATATCCTTCCCACACACACAAAGCACTTTAGCAAATGGGTTCACAAGCTTACTAATAAGAAAATTAAAAACCAAAGTTTGTGACAACCCATGGTGAAGATAGGAAATAATAGCCTTGTCAAGATGAGGGATACCAATCGAGATGGCAAAACCCTCGTGAAGACAAGCATGAGGAAAATAATCTTCACCACCAAGGAGTGCATCAAGATGCAAGGATATAAGATCCACACTCAAGACAAATTCTTTCACGAAACCACCAAGGAAATAAAAAGGGAATGCAACGGTGGACGTGAAAGAAAAGAGGATATCAACTAGAGATGTAACTTCTGTCATGTGTATAAGATTCTAGGTAGAGGACAATCATGATGATATATCCACAAAGAATGATGTACACACGAAATAGTTACAAGAAGGAATGAACAAGATATCCAAAAGGAAGTCATAAATATACCAATAAGATCTTTGCTTGAAAGCATAGCACATAGCCTAATATTTTCTTATTGTACATAAATGAACCCCCAATACACGAACATCAAAGACATCACAACTAGCAATATGACATCATCGTTGAGATGCTTTGAGAAAGGAAACAAGTACCACAAGAAAGACTCAAGAAGTTCATGCCATGATGCAACCTACAAGAAGTTGAATGCAAGAAATGTATGCATGAAGTATATACTTGTTACCGAGATAGCATTGGATTGATGTAGTAGATAATGGTTCATCGATCATCCTAGCTTGGCTCCAATAAGCACATGGTGTCAACACCTTCCCTGTAAGTGAGCCGAGCATCCAATGCATCTCCAATTGTTCCTAGAACAACAACACAAACAAAATGGTACCCAAACTCATTGGGACCAAAGAGTTAGTAGACCAACAATACATAGGACAAACTCCACATAACTATGTGCATATAGATATGAACTTGAATTTCATGCACACTTTAGCCAATTTTGTGACATAGTTGAGTTTCTCCTATATATTGGGACGAAGAAAGAAAGCATGAGAAAGAAAGTACATAGTAAATATGCATGCTTACAACTTTCAAGAATCAAATCAACACATAGTTGATAAGATACCAAAAGACAAGGTAACAAGTGAAAAGAAGATACCAAACGAAGGATTATCACTTGAAGGATACCAATTAAAAGATACATCAAGGAATGATATATCCATTGACACATGCCAAATAAAAGGAAACAAGATACCAAAAGAAGGAAAACAAATACGAGGTATCAAGTTCCCAAAAGAGAGCTAGGTTCCAAACAAACCAAACCCTCGGTAGATTTTCATGATGGCACAAAGCACCAAAAAGAAAAGGCTTGCCTTCCAGCAACACACACTTGATAGGGATCAAAAGATTTTATGATAAACGCATAAAGAGAATGTTCTAAAGAAAATAGGATTGCTCCCCCAAGAGATGTGCATTATATAGAATTTGCATTTGAATACAAAATGCACAAGATGGGATCACCACTTTCCCTATATCTATAGAATCACTAGACATATTCAAAAAGATCCATGTGGCACCCCGGCTCAGAGAACCGGATTACCAGTGTTTCCAGCCCAGAGATCATGTCCTCTGGAAACACACAACAACTTGGAACAGAACATAACTGAACTTTATTGATAGATTTCGGGTACAAGCTCATATTTTACAAAGATAGCGAGGCCAAAGGCACACTCGGTGCTATGACAGTATATACATTATTTATGAAACATAGCAGGGCCTCGGAACTACTAATTAATTCTACAGCGTAGCGGAACACAGCGGAAACTCCATCCACAGGGACACTGCTGAGGACACAGCCTAGTTAGCGTAGCACGAATCATCGGGACGTCCGTCCTCGGCTTCTCCTGCATCTGGCATGATACACCAGGTGAGTACTTTGAATGTACTCGCAAGCTCATGACAACCAAGTAATGCAGCAAACAATAGCATGACAATCAACATGTTAAATACTTAACCAATTCACTTACTGTTACCGGTTATCAACTTACTCTCTTCCGGGTTGTCCCACAACCCTTGGAATACTCATAAGCCATCGAGTACTTCCGATCATACGACGAGTTCTTCCATCATTATTATCACGGTTACGGTTGACCACCTAGTGAGGTCTGGACGGGTTATCCAATACCGTGGACGCGGCTATTCGAATAGATTTTACACTCTGCAGAGGTTGCGTACTTTACCCACACCATGGAGCACCTGACCTCGTGATCCCATTCGGGTGGACCAGCGTTGCTCCAACGAAACCTGCTTGACCCGTGACCCTCCCATCGTACCACCGGCATTCATCCTCCCCCGGAGTCCTGCCCTGGGTGGCCCCTGTGTCACCTCGTGACACCTGCCACCGTCGTGGCCAAACTAAACTGTCCCAAACGGGGACGCCGGCACAACACTCAACTGGGCTCACAGGGTTATCGCCGCCTACCTGATCAGGGTAGCACGCACTCATAACCCTCCCTGTCTGGAGGTACCGGTGAAAGAGCACGGGGCCATACCAAGTCAAGGCCGTCCCATACCGGCAAATGTGGTTGCACAGATAAGCCCGGACAGGTGACTCAAGATCAACCAACTACGTTCATCGAGCAAACATAGTGGTTCATCACAATACTTAGGTATTTAAATTAAATTGCTATGAATTATCATATAGTAAATAAATAAGCATAATGCATTGAAATATGCAATGCTATTGAAATACTTCATGAAATGGGTGTCCTGGCTTGCCTTGCTCTGTTGGGTGGTTCACAAACTCCTGGTCTTCAAAACCACAAGGATCTCCTTCTGAAAATATTTCAAAATGGCAAAGGAAAAATATCACATAACACATTTCTGTTCACCAGAAATTCTGCGAGTATTGGAAAAATACCAACTTTGGTCAGAAAATAAAGGGGCTCAAGACCAACCCAATGCAAAAAGAATCAACTGATTTAGACTTATGGTTTAAAAGATATAGCTGGTCAAAGTTTCTGGTCAAAATGAATTAAATAAACAGAAATCAGAAAAACCTCCAGGGGCCACGTCGAAGGCGTACTTTGCCCTGGCGCCTTCACTTACCGCTTCGGCTCGCGTGGCTGGGCCACTGACGTGTGGGCCCCGGGGTTCGGTTTAAACAGAGGAAACAGAGGGAATAGAGAGGGGCGGAGCTCCGGCGAGGGTCGCCGGCGATAGAGACGGCGGCGGTACTAGGAGTTGGGGGAAATGGATTGGGCGCTCGGAGACGAGCACACACGTACCCGCAGCGTGACGGGAGATGGCCGAACGGCGTAGGCCGCTTCTTCTCCGGCGGCGGCGCCGTTCGGGTGGTCGTCGGAGAGGGCGAATCCGGCAGCAATTCGATCGGCCAAAGGCTCAGGGAGGGCTAGGGGAGCGAGCTGATCTCGATGGAAGGCTTAGGTGAGGCTGGAATGGGGTGGAGATGGCTGGGTGGCAGAGCTCGAGCGGCGGCGGATCCCCAGCGAAGCTCGAGGCTAGAGGGCCTCTCGGCCGTGGCTTGTTGCTTGGGAGGTCGATTGGAGGCGGCGGAGGTGAGGTGATGAGCTCGGAGGGCCTGGCCGAGACTTTATATAGGCGAGGGGCGAAGGTGGGCGAGCTCTCTGGAACGGCCGGCGCTGTGGTCACTTCGCCGGGGCAAGGATGGCCAGCTGGCTGTCCGGGAGCGGCGACAAGATGGGAGAGAGGAGGGGAAGAGTAAATGCGGGGTGGAGGCTAGCGGAGGAAGGCGACGCGCCGCAGGCCACAGTGCAGCCACGGGCGGCACAGTTCCCGGGCGCCATGGCGGTCGCCGAGGCCAAGTCCGGTGAGGGGGAAGGGTTTGGAGTGTCCAGGTGGAAGGAGAAGGGAATGTCGGCACGCTAGGACAAGGTACGGCGACGCGGGACGGCTAGAGTGATCACATCCGACGCAGACGCAGTGCAGAGCGCGCGCACTGGCATGCCAGTGCCATGCTCACCATGGGCGTTGGCACCTGCAGGCCACGCACACCTGGCAAACCTTGTCCGAAGCGTCGACCTGACCTCCAATAAGTACTACAAGTCTTTGGATAGGATCAGATTGAGCAAGATTCGAAGAACTGAGCCAAAACAGCTTCTGGCTAAGATCTTGAGAGGGATCTGGAGAGAAGATGAGTTGTGCTTGGAGCCAAAGGAGATGTCTAGAGTGATCTGGGTTAGAAGGACTACAAACTGGCAAAGTTTGGAAGGGTTTGAAAAAGATTTGAATATAGTTCATGTGTAAACTGCAATTCTGGACCAAAAACTTGATCTGCTTGTGGCACTCACATAGATGGTCTCCTGATGATGGAACTTGGTGGAGGGGAGTCGTTTGAGGTATAGAAGATGCCATAAAAGTTTCATGGCATGTAGACATCTCTAGCTGGTACTTCCTTCACAAGGGTTTGGGATGAGCAGAAATTTGTCAGAATATTGCTGCTGAAAATTTGTACTGGACAAGATGACATTTTTGGATATTGTGGCTTGATAGGATCCCTAGTATCTCTGGGAATTTATTGAGAATTTCCTGAGCTAGGAAAATGGGAGTTGCTTCACAATTGGCAAATTCTGACCGGAGAGAAAATAATTCTTCTGGCCAAAATTTTGTATTGGACAATGAAATGTTTTTGAATATTATGGAATGATTTGATGATAAGAAGGTGTGGCTAGAGTTTGGGAATTGTTTGATCATCAGAGCTATAGGTTGCTTCACAACCCATAGTGATGTCATATTTTCCCAAAGGAAGAAAATAAATTATTGAAAAGATTAAATATTGGAAATTGATCCAAGAGAGATATGGAAAGGTTTTGGCAAGGTGATGAGGGTTTTGGGTTACTTGGGAAAAGATTCAAGAATTCATAAGTCCATAGTTAACTGAAAACCAACCAAAATGCAAATAACACCAACAGGATTTCGAACAGAAAAAGTTGCCAAAATCAGGGTGTCACAAACCTACCCCCCTTAGGATGAATCTCATCCTCGAGATTTGGTTGCTCAGGGAACAGATACGGGTATGCGGATCTTAGGAAATCTTCTCTTTCCCAGGTAGCCTCTTCCTCAGTATGGTGCTCCCATAGTACCTTGTAAAACTTGATCACCTTACTCCTGGTAGTCCTTCCCATCTCATCCAAGATTCTGACAGGTTTCTCTTCGTAGGTCAGATCTTTAGCCAGTTCTAGCTCACTCATATCTGCTTGCTTGATTGGCGGTGCAATGCACTTTCTTAACTATGATATGTGGAAGACATCATGAACATCAGACAGTTCCGGTGGCAATTCCAACTGATAGGCTACCCTGCCTTTCCTAGCAATTACTGGAAAGGGTCCGATATATCTTGGTGCAAGCTTTCCCCGGGTATGAAACCTCTTTACTCCCTTCATGGGGGTTACTCGAAGGTAAGCATATTCTCCGGGCTCGAAAGTCACTTCTCGGTGCTTTGGGTCATAGTAGCTCTTTTGGCGGGACTTGGCTGCTCGAAGATGCTCCTGAATATCCTTGACATGCTTCTCAGCCTCGAGCATCAAGTCTGTGCCGAAGATACAACTATCTCCTGTCTGAGACCAATTTAGTGGGGTGCGGCACTTCCGCCCATATAGTGCTTCAAATGGTGACATCTTGAGACTTGACTGATAACTGTTGTTATAAGAGAATTCCGCGTAGGGTAGGCTATCCTCCCATTTGGGTCCATGGGTGAGGGCATAGGATCGAAGCATATCCTCCAGTATCTGGTTTGCTCGTTCGGTCTGTCCAACTGTCTTTGGATGGTATGCCGTGCTATGCTTCAGCATGGTTCCCAAAGCTTAGTGCAATCGCAACCAGAATGCCGAGGTGAATAAGGAGCCCCTATCTGAGGTGATAGACTTGGGTACTCCATGAAGATTGACTATTCGGGACATGTAGAGTTGTGCAGGCTGGTTTGCGTTAAAAGTGGTCTTTACCGGAATAAAGTGAGCCACTTTTGTGAGTATATCCACAATGACCCAGATAGCATCATTGCCTCTTGTTGACTTGGGTAGTCCGACAATGAAGTCCATGCATATGTCATCCCACTTCCACTGGGGAACTGGTAAAGGTTGTAGTAGCCCAGCGGGTTTCTGGTGTTCAGCCTTGACTTTGTTGCAGATGTCGCAGCAGGCGACATAGTATGCTATGTCCCTTCGCATTCCTGGCCACCAAAAGGTTTCTCTCAGATCCTGATACATCTTTGTGCCTCCCGGGTGGATAGAGTACACAGACTCATGAGCTTCTCTGAGTATTTGCTGCCTCAGGTTATTCTGATCGGGCACACATATCCGTTTCTCAAACCATAAGGTGCCTTGGTCATCCACACGGAAGGACTTGGCCTTCCCTTTCGGGATCAGCTCCTTGATCTCTTTTATCCCTTCATCTAGTTTTTGAGCTTCCTTAATTTCTTCCATAAATGTTGGAGAAATTTCCAAGGTATCCGGGGTAATTGGGCCGCATAGCACCATATTGAGCTTAGCGAACTCCTCTTGTAACCTTGGATGGATACTTCCCATTAGTGCATTCACTGTGCCTTATTTTCTGCTGAGAGCATCAGCGACCACATTAGCCTTTCCCGGATGATAGTTTATTCCAATGTCATAGTCCTTGACTAGTTCAAGCCATCTTCGCTGCCTGAGATTCAGGTCAGGTTGGGTGAAAATATACTTGAGAATCTTATGGTCCGTGTATATTTCACAACGTTGTCCAATGAGGTAATGCCTCCAAATCTTCAAAGCATGAACCACGGCTGTTAATTCCAAATCATGCGTGGGGTAGTTCTCCTCATGAGGTCGTAGCTGTCTGGATGCATACGCTACAACCTTTCCTTCTTGCATCAATACGCAGCCGATTCCTCGTCTGGAAGCATCGCAGTAAATATCAAAGCTCTTGTGAATGTCTGGAAGGACTAAGACAGGTGTTGTAGTTAGCCTTGTTTTTAGCTCTAGGAAGCTGCTGTCACACTCCGCTGTCCAGACAAACCTTTGATTTTTCTTTAGCAATTCTGTCAGTGGCTTAGCTATCTTAGAGAAGCCTTCTATGAAACGACGGTAATAGCCTGCCAATCCCAGAAAGATACGGACTTCGGTCACCGAGGCTGGTGTCTTCCAATTCAATACCGTAGTTACTTTGCTGGGGTCGACTGCTACTCCTTGTTCTGATAGAATATGCCCCAGAAATCCCACCTCTTTTAGCCAAAATTCGCATTTACTGAACTTGGCATACAGACGATGGGTCCTTAATCTTTCCAAGACAGCACGGAGGTGTTGTTTCTGCTCTTCTTCATCCTTGGAATATATCAGGATAGCATCGATGAACACCACTACGAATTTGTCCAGGAAATCCATAAAGACCTTGTTCATCTTGCTCATGAAATAAGCTGGAGCATTCGTCAGTCCAAATGACATGACTGTAAACTCATACAGACCATATCGGGTGGTGAAAGCTGTCTTGGGTATATCCTCTTTTCTGATTTTTAGCTGATGATACCCGGTTCGGAGGTCAATTTTGGAGAATACCCGTGCCCCGTTTAGCTGGTCGAACAAATCATCAATGCGAGGGAGCGGGTACTTATTCTTGTTGGTAACCTCATTCAGCTGGCGATAGTCTACGCACATTCGTAGGCTTCCATCCTTCTTCTTGACAAACAGTATGGGTGATCCCCATGGCGAGATGCTTGGGCGAATATACCATTTCTACAGCAACTCATCCAACTGCTTCTTTAATTCCACCAGCTTTGGGCTCGGCATATGATAGTCTTTCTTGTAAATTGGAGCAGTACCGGGAATCACCTCGATTGCAAACTCCAATTCCCGGTCGGGTGGCATCCCTGGTAGTTCCTCGGGAAATACATCCGGGAATTCGCAAACTACCAGAATCAAGTTCATATCCGTGACGGTAAATTGGTATGCCATTCCCTTTCTTGACATCATCTTGCTGGCAAGGAATTGAACTGTTTGTCCTGTCGGATTAACTAGTGTCACTGTCCTGGTGGCACAGTTGATGCACACCTGATGTGGTGTCAACCACTCCATCCCCAGTATTACATCCAATGCAGAAGATTCAATGGCAACAAGTGTAGCTGGAAATTTAACTCCATGTATCAAAATTTCCAGACCTTTATATATCAGATTTGTCCTGAGCAAAGAGCCAGGGGATTGTACCACCATGATTTTATTCAAAAGCGAAGGAGAAAATTTGTGCAAGGTGGCAAAACTCCGCGAAATAAACGAATGGGAAGCCCCAGAATCAAATAAAATTACCGCGGGTATGTTGTTAACAGAAAACATACCAAGGACTACTTCTGGAGCTTCGCAGGCTTCCTCAGCGGAGATATGATGGACGCGTCCGTGGCAGAAGTTATGATTGGGGCGGCATCCAATAGTGTTGACCTGCGGCTTGGAGTCGGAGGATGGCTTCCCGTTGTTGGCGGGGCACTGTTTGGAGTAGTGTCTGCTTTGGCCGCAGGTGAAGCAAGTATTATTGCAGCGACAGTCCTCTATCACTGGCTGTTTGCCGAAGGTCTTATTCTGGCTCACCGTATTATTGTTGCTGTTGCCATTGCTCCAGGTGGGCTTGTATTCAGCTGAGCCTGGCTTCCAGGTGCGTGGCTTCTGCGCAAACTGCTCACGGTTATCCTTCTTGGGTTCAAACTTCCGCTTGCGGTCATCATATCCGGACTTATGCTCTCGTTCAGCAATGAAAGCCTTGTTCACCAAAGTCTGGAAGTCCGGAAAGTCCAGCATACAGAGCTGACAACGGACAGTGTGATTCAGTGCCCCCAGGAATCGATATATCTTCCCTTCTTCGGTGGACACGTCATGGGTAGAGTACCGTGCCAGATTGTTGAACTTGTTCAAATACTCCCCCACAGACATATTTCCTTGTGTAAGAGCAAGGAACTCCCTTTGCTTCACCTTCATTATGCCTGTAGGGATATGATACTTGCGGAATAGCTCCTTGAACTTCTCCCAGGAAATATCTTCTCCAGAAGGCCATACTGCCTTTGTGTTGTCCCACCATATAGCTGCTGGCCCTTCTAGGTAGTGAGTGGCAAAAGGAACCTGATTCTTCACAGCGGGCTATGTCTAGCTTCTTTTCCATGGTCCTCAGCCAATCATCCGCTTCTATAGGGTCCACAGCTTGACCGAAATTGGGTGGCTTGGTGCGCTGGAAATCAGACAACTTAGAGTGTGTTCCATTGTGGTTGTTATTCTGGCCCACCATAGCCTGCATGCTTTTCAAAAATTCCATGAGATCCTGGTTTCTTTTCTCTTCAAACATCCTCATGATCTGATCGGTGGTCGGTGCTTGAGATGGTGGAGGTGGTAAATCTTCTGGTGGTTGTCCTGCTTGTCTGGCGGATCGACGAACGGGGGTTCCATCGCCGCCTTGGCTACAACTTCTCTTCATCCTAAATTTGTTCCCATTGCAAAATACTGAATCGATGAGCAACATCCATAAGGGAAGCACAGTAATATGACACCAGAAAGAAAATGCACGAAAAAGGCGAATAAAGCAAATGACATAATTATACAAGATAACCCAACATCATACATGGCAAGCTAGTAGGGGGATATCATGGCTAGACTGCTCATACGGCAGTTGACATATGCAAAGATGCATGAACTACAACTCAAGCCTCCACTCTAGTGGCGCGGGTGGCACGAGCACTTCCAAACTGAAGACTCCTCGTCATCTGATCCTGAGTCAGAATCGGAACTGATGATGTGGATCACATCCTCCGGATCAAAGGAAACACAACGACGCTGCTGGGACGGTTCTCCCTTCGAGGAAGAAGCAGCACGATGCCTCAGCATCGGAGCAGCTGGAGTGGCTAGGAGTGAGGCCCACTCTACCGGGGTCTCACGACGGCTACCAGACGAAAAGCCTGGTGGCGCAATATAGCTAGAAGGAGTATCAAACCTAGGTGGAGGTGGAACTGGTGGTGGATACATAGGTGGAAATGTAGGCTGAAGTGGAGGTGGTGCTGTAGTCGCGGCTGCAAGTGCCTCCTGGACACGAGACAGCTCCTCAGCCAAGGAAAGGATCATACGATAACTGGCGTTCAAATAACGGGATAAAACACCAGTCGCGCGATCACTCGCCGGATCAACTGGCGCGAAAATGACTTGCCCTGTCGTAGGTGACAGGGTGGGGTAGTGAAAGAAACCTGGATGAGTCTGCATCTCGACCTCGTGGAAGCGCAAGTCAGTGAGAGCCTCCATCGCAGCAAACTGGATCGCCAGCTCCGGAGTCAAAGCAGTTCCGCCCTTGGAAGAGCGAGAATAGCTACCAAGGTCTGAGCTCGCGGTCAGGAAAGCCTCTGTGTGATACTCATATACTGACTCGGCAAGCTGCTCCCGAAACACCTGGTACACTGGATCTTTGCCGTTGGGATACAACCGAAGCCAGACGTTCCGGAGCAGTACTGGAAAAGTGAATGGTGCTGGCTCATGATGGTAGTGGTACGGCACTGGTGCCATCTACACTCACAATGCCAACGGTTAGTAAAACAATAAATCATGGTGCATGCTATGCAACAATCAAATGTAGCAAGCAAGATGCACACTCGGAGCCCTACACTAATCGCGGTTCTAGCGCGGGGTAACTAGGGTGCCCTACAGTCAGCACGGCTCTGATACCAAACGTTGTGGCACCCCGGCTCAGAGAACCGGATACCAGTGTTTCCAGCCCAGAGATCATGTCCTCTGGAAACACACAACAACTTGGAACATAACTGAACTGAACTTTATTGATAGATTTCGGGTACAAGCTCATATTTTACAAAGATAGCGAGGCCAAAGGCACACTCGGTGCTATGACAGTATCTACATTATTTATGAAACATAGCAGGGCCTCGGAACTACTAAGTAATTCTACAGCGTAGCGGAACACAGCGGAAACTCCATCCACAGGGACACTGCTGAGGACACAGCCTAGTTAGCATAGCACGAAACATCGGGACCTCCGTCCTCGGCTTCTCCTGCATTTGGCATGATACGCCAGGTGAGTACTTTGAATGTACTCGCAAGCTCACGACAACCAAGTAATGCAGCTTACAATAGCGTGACAATCAACATGTTAAATACTTAAGCAATTCACTTACTGTTACCGGTTATCAACTTACTCTCTTCCGGGTTATCCCACAACCCTCGGAATAATCATAAGCCATCGAGTACTTCCGATCATACGACGAGTTCTTCCATCATTATTATCACGGTTACGGTTGACCACCTAGTGAGGTCTGGACGGGCTGTCCAATACTGTGGACGCGGCTATTCGAATAGATTTTACACTCTGTAGAGGTTGCGCACTTTACCCACACCATGGAGCACCTGACCTCGTGATCCCATTTGGGTGGACCAGCGTTGCTCCAACGAAACCTGCCTGACCCGTGACCCTCCCATCGTACCACCGGCATTCATCCTCCCCTGGAGTCCTACCCTGGGTGGCCCCTATGTCACCTCGTGACACCTGCCACCGTCGTGGCCAAACTAAACTATCCCAAATGGGGACGCCGACACAACACTCAACTGGGCTCACAGGGTTATCGCCGCCTACTTGATCAGGGTAGCACGCACGCATAACCCTCCCTGTCTGGAGGTACCGGTGAAAGAGCACGGGGCCAGACCAAGTCAAGGCCGTCCCATACCGGCAAATGTGGTTGCATGATTAAACCCGGACAGGTGACTAAAGATCAACCAACTACGTTCATCGAGCAAACATAGTGGTTCATCACAATACTTAGGTATTTAAATTAAATTGCTATGAATTATCATATAGTAAATAAATAAGCACAATGCATTGAAATATGCAATGCTAATGAAATGCTTCATGAAATGGGTGTCCTAGCTTGCCTTGCTCTGTTGGGTGGTTCACAAACTCCTGGTCTTCAAAACCACAAGGATCTCCTTCTGAAAATATTTCAAAATGGCAAAGGAAAAATATCACATAACACATTTCTGTTCACCAGAAATTCTGTGAGTATTGGAAAAATACCAACTTTGGTCAGAAAATAAAGGGGCTCAAGACCAACCCAATGCAAAAAGAATCAACTGATTTAGACTTATGGTTTAAAGGATATAGCTGGCCAAAGTTTCTGGTCAAAATGAATTAAATAAACAGAAATCAGAAAAAATAGAAAAACCTCCAGGGGCCACGTCAAAGGCGTACTTTGCCCTGGCGCCTTCACTTACCGCTTCGGCTCGCGTGGCTGAGCCACTGACGTGCGGGCCCCGGGGTTCGGTTTAAGCAGAGGAAACAGAGGGAACAGAGAGGGGCGGAGCTCCGGCGAGGGTCGCCGGCGATAGAGACGGCGGCGGTGCTAGGAGTTGGGGGAAATGGATCGGGCGCTCGAAGACGAGCACACACGTACCCGCAGCGTGACGGGAGATGGCCGAACGGAATCGGCCGCTGCTTCTCCGGTGGTGGCGGCGTTCGGGTGGTCGTCGGAGAGGGCGAATCCGGCAGCAATTCGATCGGCCAAAGGCTCAGGGAGGGCTAGGGGAGCGAGATGATCTCGATGGAAGGCTTAGGTGAGGCTGGAATGGGGTGGAGATGGTGGGTGGCAGAGCTCTGGCGGCAGTGGATCTCCGGTGAAGCTCGAGGCCAGAGGGCCTCTTGGCCATGGCTCGTTACTTGGGAGGTCGATTGGAGGCAGCGGAGGTGAGGTGATGAGCTCAGAGGGCCTGGCCGAGGCTTTATATAGGCGAAGGGCGAAGGCGGGCGAGCTCTTTGGAACGACCGGCGCTGTGGCCACGTTGCCGGGGCAAGGACGGCGAGCTGGCTGTCCGGGAGCGGCGACGAGACGGGAGAGAGCAGGTGAAGAGTAAATGCGGGGTGGAGGCTAGCGGAGGAAGGCGACGCGCCGTAGGCCACAGTGCAGTGCAATTCTGGACCAGAAACTTGATCTGCTTGTGGCACTCACATAGATGGTCTCCTGATGATGGAACTTGGTGGAGGGGAGTCGTTTGAGGTATAGAAGATGCCATAAAAGTTTCATGGCATGTAGACATCTCTAGCTGGTACTTCCTTCACAAGGGTTTGGGATGAGCAGAAATTTGTCAGAATATTGCTGCTGAAAATTTGTACTGGACAAGATGACATTTTTGGATATTGTGGCTAGATAGGATCCCTAGTATCTCTGGGAATTTATTGAGAATTTCCTGAGCTTGGAAAATGGGAGTTGCTTCACAATGGGCAAATTCTGACCAGAGAGAAACTAATCGTTCTGGCCAAAATTTTGTATTGGACAATGAAATGTTTTTGAATATTATGGAATGATATGATGATAAGAAGGTGTGGCTAGAGTTTGGGAATTTTCTGATCATCAGAGCTATAGGTTGCTTCACAACCCATAGTGATGTCATATTTTCCCAAAGGAAGAAAATAAATTATTGGAAAAGATTAAATATTGGAAATTGATCCAAGAGAGATATGGAAAGGTTTTGGCAAGGTGATGAGGGTTTTGGGTTACTTGGGAAAAGATTCAAGAATTCATAAGTACATAGTTAACTGAAAACCAACCAAAATGCAAATAACACCAACAGGATTTCGAAAAGAAAAAGTTGCCAAAATCAGGGTGTCACAATCCACAAGAGGTAAGGAAGACAAACGGATAAACAAAATCATATGAAGATGATTAGCAATTTCTACCACATAAACGAATACCAATTGTCAAGGGACAAGAAGTATTTTGAAATAATTCCTATTGGTAGATTGCAAAGATATCCAACATCATCTTCACACCTAAATCATAAGCAAATGACACTTGTAGAGCTAACATGCCACCTAGGAACAAGATAATTTACAATATCAATTCTAAGTGGCAATACCTCAAATGTACACATTTTCTAGGCTTGTAATATGCACATAGCATATTACTCCCCCATAATGTGATAACCCAAGATAATTAACAAGTGGCAAATGAAATCCAACAAGAGATAATTAATGGACCATTTAGAATTTGAATTTCTCATGAGAAGAGATACCACATAAAAGCTACATAATCTTGTAATATCAATACTAAGTGGTATTCCTCATGTACACACATTTTTAGGATCGTGAAGTGCCCAAAGCACATCACTCCCCCAAAATGGGATAATCCATTAATCTCTCTAAAGAGCCAACTAAGATACAAACAAAATGCAAAAAGGCTCAACACAAGACTCAGACATACATGATGTGCAACCCATCATACATACTTGATTACTCAAGATAAACAAATAGGAAGCACAACATATACAAACACATGCAAGGTACAAAACCACAACCTGCAAAGGGGCAAGTAACTATCAATGTAAACAATTTAAGTACAAGTTACATAAGGAGGCACATTGGATATAAGATAGAAACTCGATAATCCAAATGACTTGGCTTGAGATAATATTCATGATGAAGATCCCTTAATTCTTCATGATGTAGCCAAGTCATCAATGCCCTCCAAAAACACCTATTGATCAAGTTTGAGCTTGTTGGTCCCCAACCAAGTTGGGTCCTAAGAGGTTATTCACAATAGGCTTGGCTACCCAAATGGTTCTTTTCTTAACACCACTTTGAGTACCAACAAACTTGGCAAACACATGGCCAACCTTATCCTTCCCAAGAGAATAGATATCATCAATAACAATTGGGTTGGATAAGTTACCATTCGTGCATGAAGAAGCAAAGTGACCCTTCTCACGACATAAGTAGTAACATTTACCCTTTACTTTCTTCTCAATTGATTTCTCAACTTGAGGAGCGTTGACTTGGGTCTTCTTGGGAATATGCTTTGCTTCAACTTGCGGTTGAGCATGCGATTGAACTTGTGGCTGCTTCCCTTGTTGCTTCTCACTATGGGGTTTCTTCTTCAATGGGCAAAATCTAACATGGTGCCCTTCTATCTTGCACTTGAAGCAAATAATCTTGGCCAAATTCTTGACTTGTTCTTGGCCCTTCTTGTTGTTGCTCTTGGACTTCTTCTTCTTATTGGAGTTGAATCCAAGTTCGCCTTTGTCATTTGGAGATTTTTGCCCACACAAGATATTGTTGAGTGTGGACTTCCCTTCATGACTCTTTTCCAAGTCTTTCTTCAAAGAAGTGACTTGGGCCTTGAGCTCTTTGATTTCCTCTACATGGTTAGTATCAATACAAGTACTAGAGGAAGTATAAGCTTCATCGTTAGAGCAACAAGGCAAGGAAAGTAATTCATCACAAGATGTAGCAACATTATGAGTAGATGAACTACGAGGACTAGCACGTGGCAATAAAGAATTTCTACTAGATGTAGTGCTAATGTCCACATGAGGCTCACTAGATGTTACCTTAGTAGTAGTAGCCTCATGAGCTATTTTTAGCACATTATGGGATACTAGAAGATCACCATGAGAGCTCGAGTGCTTTTCATGACTTTCTTCCAATTTCCCATAATTGCTAGATAGCAACTCAAGTTGAGCCCTTAGCTCAACATTCTCCTTCCAAATGGATGCTTCACAAGGAATAGAGTTAGTAGCACAAGCATCATCATTAACAATAAGAGGAGAAGGCAACTTGGCAAGCTCTTTAGCATATGAAGCTTTAAGTTGAGCATGAGACTCGGTGAGTTCAATGAGCGAACTCTTAATGACCCTTGAGCCATTTTCGAGGTGCTCAAAGTCCTCAAGGAGTTTAGCATTTGCAACTTCAAGCTTATCATTTTTAGTTCTAAAATCATTAGCCACCTCGAGAGCTCTATCATGGGATTCCTTTAATCCAGATAATTCTAGAGCAAAGGTCTCCTCAAGAGATTCCTTGGTGGTTTGTTCATTTTCAAGAGCTTGAGATAGCTCTGCGATCTCATTAGCGTAATCACGCTCATGACCTTCCATTTTATCAATGGTGGCCTCGTGCTCCTCGAGATGGGCTTCCAACTCCTCAATATATTTCTTGCCCTCAATGGCAATAGACATGATTTCCATGAAGTTGGAACGAGCAATTTTATTCTTATGAAGAGCTTTAAAAACCATTTCTCCCTTAAGTTTTAAGGAAGCAATATTATCACTCTCTTCATCATTATCCTCATCCTCATTATCATCAACATCCTCATCATGAGATATATTGGGATTCAAAGTAGGAGATACCTTTGAAGCCTTAGCCATAAGGCAAAAGTGAGAAATAATAGATGATGATGTAGGATCCCTTGAAGCACCATTCAAGACCACATCTTGTTCCGTGGAGAGTTGGGTTTCCTCTACATTGTTAGCACAACAACTCAAGGAAAGCGATGCATTTTTATCATGACAACAAGACATGGCAAGCATATCATCATGAGATTTAGTGAAGCAATTTCTACATGATATGCAAGGACTATCAACACAAGCATGTGAAATACTTAGAGTGCTCGAAGAGTTGAAGTCCAAAGATGAAGCATTGCAATAAGATAGTGATGAAGAATCATCAACAATAAGCCCACTATCATCATTACAATGAACACCACTACTCACCATAACATTACCTTGTGGCAATCCACATGTAGGTGAAGTAGATGAAGCTGAGAAGGCAACACGACCGGAGGTGGAGGGAGAACAATCATCCCTACAAATCTTGGACACACCATATTTATCTTGAAGCTTTGTCCACAACTCATGAGCATCCCGGAACGGCATGAGTTGAAATATAACTACATTGCTCAAAGCATCGAAAAGCACATTAGAAGCTTGAGCATTGAGATAAGAGTTTTTCTCATCCTATAAAGATATGTGTTGAGAATACTTTGGAGGAGAAAAACCCATATCTACAATTCGCTCCAAATTTGGGTCCATGACCCTAAAGAGATTAAGCATGCGAATTACCCAAACATCAAAATTTGTGCCATCGAAACTAAGAGTGTCAGAGAATCCTAATCCCCTAGTCGACATCCTTACTCTCTAGGTGGTTAAACCTAAAAATGAGAGACCTGGCTCAGATACCAATTGAAAGGACGTGTATATCGCCTAGAGGGGGGGGGGTGAATAGGCGCTTTAAAATAATTACGGTTTAGGCTTGAACAAATGCGGAAAAAAACTAAAGTTTAATATGTCAAGCACAAAACCTAAAACAACTAGGCTCACCTATGTGCACCAACAACTTATGCTAAGCAAGATAAACAACTAAGTGATAGCAAGATATATAGCGAGAAACAATATGGCTACACAAAGTAAAGTGCAGAAGTAAAGGGCTCGGGTAAGAGATAACCGAGGCACGTGGAGACGATGATGTATCCCGAAGTTCACACCCTTACGGATGCTAATCTCCGTTCGGAGCGGTGTGGAGGCACAATGCTCCCCAAGAAGCCACTAGGGCCACCGTAATCTCCTCACGCCCTCGCACAATGCAAGATGCCGTGATTCCACTAAGGGACCCTTGAGGGCGGTCACCGAACCCGTACAAATGGCAACCCTTGGGGGAGGTCACCGGTACCCGTACACTTTGGCAACCCTTGGGGGCGGTCACCGGTACCCGTACAAATTGCTCGGGGCAATCTCCACAACCTAATTGGAGACCCCGACGCTTGCCCGGAGCTTTACACCACAATGATTGAGCTCCGAGGCACCACCAACCGTCTAGGGCGCCAAGGCACCCAAGAGGAACAAGCTCTAGGGTGCACAAACACCCAAGAGTAATAAGCTTCTCAAACTTCACTTCCACGTATCACCGTGGAGAACTCAAACCTATGCACCAAATGCAATGGCAAGGGCACACGGAGTGCCCAAGTCCTTCGCTCCCAAATCCCACCAAAGCAATTAATGCTAGGGAGGAAAATGAGAGGAAGAACAAAGAAGAACACCAAGAACTCCAAGAACTAGATCCAAGGGGTTCCCCTCACATAGAGGAGAAAGTGATTGGTGGAAATGTGGATCTAGATCTCCTCTCTCTTTTCCCTCAATAACTAGCAAGAATCATTGGAGCGATTGAGAGTTAGCAAGCTCAAAGAAGGTCAACAATGAGGGGCAAACACGAGCTCAAGAGTTAGGGAACCATTGGGGAAGAAGACCGCCTTAAATAGGTCCCCACAAATCTGCCCGTTATGTGCAGAATAACACAGGGGCGGTACAACCGCTATGAAGACTGGTACAACCGGTCAAAGCAGACAAACCAACCTGTAGCAAAAGCAATAAGCGGTACAACCGCCTGGGGCACCGGTAGTATCGGAATAACCGGAACAACTGGCCCACAACCGCCCAAGAACCGCTCCAAAACAGAAACTAGTCCGGTGGTAGAGCGGTACATGGCCGGTACAACCTTCGGACCAATTTTGGAGCGGTACAACCACTCCAAACACCGGTTGTACTAGTCAACCGGTACAACCTCTCTATGGGGCGGTACAACCTCTCTATGTAAACAGGTAAGACTAAAACAGCCATAACTTTCGCATACGAGCTCCGATTTGAGCAAACTCAAGCTTGTTGGATAAAGGACAACAAGAGCTATCCAACAATGACTAGTTAAATTAAGAACAAGCAATGGAGAATAAATGCCACTAGGATAAGGATGTTGACCTTCCCAATAAATATCTGGCAAAATCTCCAACACCGAAAACACAATATGATGCATACGAAATTTGTTTTCGATGAGCTTGAACTTATCATGATGAAGACCATAAGATCAAAAACTCACCTAGAGAAAAACCAAATAAGGACCAAGAAAGATGATGGTGCAAGGATGCAAATGGTTTAAGATCTCAACGAACGATACGATCAAGCTACTCACTTGAGAGCGCCCCCTTGATAGTACGACAATCGATCCTATAACTCGGTCTCCCAACTACCACCATGAGACCGATAAAATAGAAAACCTATCAAGGGCAAACCTATACCTTGCACATAGTCCACTTGAGCTAGATGATGATGATCTTGACTTCCTCAAGATGGACCACCTTTCTTGATTGTGTTGGCTCGATGAAGACTAGTTGATTGCTCCCCCATACTCCACTATGGGTGAGCCACTCTTCGTCACATTTTCATAAGTCCATTGTCACCACAATGGACGGCAAGCTTCAAGCATGATCTCTCCGTGATGCTTCACTTGAACTTGCACACCGCAACCTTGATGACGATCACCACTTGATGTCATCTTCCATGGGTTGTATGGGATCTTCCTCTTGATGCAATCCCATGGAAATATACCTAACCCTACAAAGAACACTCACGTAGACCATGGGTTAGTACACAAAGCGTAATGGACAACGCTTACCATACCATGGGATCACTTGATCCCTCTCGGTGTGTCTTGTACGCTTTGTGTGTTGATCAACTTGGTTCACTCTTTGACTTAGTCTTGATCAACATTGTATCTTATCTTCTCTCTTCATAAAGATGATGTCTTGAAGGTAAACATGAATGCTCACACAATCTTCTTCTTCAAGACATGCTTGCAATAGGCTCAACTCTCACATGACCAATCTTTGGATAAAACCTTGAATACCACCTTGGTCACCATATAAACTCCTTGAAACCAACAGATGGACTTCAAGAAGCACATACGGACAAATCCTTCGAATATAACTCAAGGCAACCATTAGTCCATAGGGATTGCCATCAATTACCAAAACCACACATGGATAAATGTGATCTTACAACAATATTTGATGAAGTGATCATGGTAAAGGAAGCTGCTATGAACTCTTCTTGTTTTTTTGGTAAATATATTTAGCTCATTCGATCTTGATTCAACATATTATGAGTGAACATGTTTATGATGACTATTAGAGATTATAGATGTTCATGCCATGCTTAAATAGCTAGGAGAGAATAATGATTTATCCTATGTGTCAACATGCATTAAAATGGTTGTGATGTGGTATGGTAGTATGGTATACTCATCTGAGTAATTCGAACGGCTTGACTTGGCACATGTGCAAACATGTAGTTGATTCAAATACAACGTAGCCTTCATGATATTTATGTTCGGAGTGTTTATATCCTACTCATGCTAAAGTTCAATGTTAATTATTCTCAATGCATAGCTATGACCATTTTCACTCTCTAGCTGGTCTCTTCTCAACCTATTTGCTAGCCTTCACCTGTACTAAGCGGGAATGCCGCTTGTGCATCCAATATCCTTAAACCCAAGTTGTTCCAAATGAGTCCACCATATTTGACTATATGCGGTATTACCCTGTCGTTCCAAGTAATTTTGCATGTGCCACCTCTAAACATTTAAATAAACATCTAATTTGTGTGCTCGTACCACTCATGGGGCTACGGGGCGGTCAGTGTCTTCCATGCTAAGCGGGTTATTCTCAAGATGGGTGTTTATTCACCTGTCATTGCACGAGAGAGGCTGGTAAAAAGGGATGCCCAGTCCTGCATAATCAAAAATAAATTAAAGAAAACTTCCGGGACAGTTGACATGTTGGAGGGCACCCATGGATTCGGTCAGCCATGGCTTGTGTTTGTATGGTGGATGGGAGTAAACTTTATATTACCACTTGGGAACCACCAATAATATGTTTAGCATGGAAGATATTGAAAACTCAGTCGTGACGTTGACAGGAAAAGCACACCACCGAAAATTACAATTTCATCTCAGTTTTAAACCATGAGCTCTGGCACCTCAGCAAGTCAATGCTTCCCTCTATGAAGGGCTCTATTTACTTTTATGTTATTTTAATTCTATTCTTTTGTCATCATCTTATCGCTAACGCACCAGACCGGAGAGCACTATTGTCATTTTTATGCATTGAGTCTAGTTAATGTTGGATGTGAGCATGACTGGATCTTCTTTGCTCTGAATTACAATGTTTAGTCGCTGCTTGGACCTCAGAGGTGCTCTACATTTATGTTTTGCGGTCTCAAAAAGGGCTAGCGAGATACCATGATTTTTTGACAAATTTTTGGCATGTGAGATATGTTATTATTGCTTGCTAGTTGGTTAGGTTATTGCCATGAGTGAATATAATAGCCAAGTGTTATCATCAATAGGGTTATTTACTATCTTTGTTGAAAACCTAAACACTAGCTAAGCATATATACAACAACGAGAACAAAAGAGTTTGTAAAAGTTTTCTTTATCACTTTCAGTTTATCAACTGAATTGCTTGAGGACAAGCAACGAGTTAAACTTGGGGCAGTTGATACTTCCCAAACGTATCTACTTTTCTGAACACTTTTGCTCTTGTTTTGGACTCTAATTTGCATGATTTGAATGAAATTACCCTGACTGGCGTTGTTTTTAGCAGAATTACTATGGTGTTGTTTTTGTGTAGAAATAAAAGTTTTCAGAATTTGACGAAACTTTTTGGAGAATTTTTCTTGAACATATAAAAAATATTGTAGTGAAGATCCAGCGGAGCGGGGCCACGTGTGGCTGCCAAGCCAACAAGGCGCTGCCACCCTCTTGGGCGCGCCCTGCTAGCTTGGGGAGACCTGGTGGCTCTGTAGACCCTAATTCCAATCCCATAAATTCCTATTTCCGCACAAAAACATAAGAGAGAAGTTTCGATCGCATTTCACGAGACGGAGCCGTCGCCACCTCATCTTCTTCCTCGGGGGGGGGGGGGGGGGTAATCCAAAGTCCGTTTGGGGTTCCAGAGAGGGGGATTCGTCGCTGTCGTCATCACCAACCCTTGTTCATCAACACCCCCATGATGCACACCACCGGGAGTGAGTAATTCCTTTGTAGGCTTGCTGGACGGTGATGGGATTCGATGAGTTGATCATGTAATCGAGTTATTTTGATAGGGCTTGATTCCTAGTATCCACTATGTTTTGAGATCGATGTTGCTATGACTTTGCTATGCTTAATGCTTGTTACTAGGGCCCGAGTGCCATGATTTCAGATCTGAACCTATTATCTTTGTATGAACATGAGAGTGTTTTAGATCCTATCTTGCAAGTTGTTTGCACCTATTACGTGTCATGATCTGCATACCCCAAGGTTACAATAATGTTGATTCTTTCCAATGATTGCAGTAGTTTGAGGAGTTCATGTATTCACCATGTGTTAACGCTTTGTTCCGGTTCTCTATTAAAAGAGGCCTTAATATCCCTTAGTTTCCTTATGGACCGCACTTCCACGAGAGGGTAGGACAAAACATGTCATGCAGGTTCTTATTATAAGCATGTATGACTATATACGGAATACTTGCCTACATTACATTGATGAATTGGAGCTAGTTCTGTGTGGCTTTAGTGTGTAACTGTTACATGATGAATGTCATCGAAATCATTATCCATCACCGATCCATGGCCTACGCTTTTACATACTAAATCTTGCTAAGTTACTATTGCTTCTACTACTGTTACCATCGCTACAAAACTGCTGCTGTTACTACTACTATTCCTATTACTATATTGCCGTGGTACTAAATCTTTGTGACAGAGAATCACTTGGTGTGGTTTAATTGACTACTCAACTGCTAATACCTATACTTGAGGGTTATCAAGCCTCATGACAAGCGTGCCACAAAGTACTTCACGACAAGGACTGTGGTGGTGTCGGAGGAGGAAGAAGAAGCGGTGGCGATGAAGGAGGCAGAAGAAGTGGTGGCGATCGATGGTTGTTAGGGCGGCGGAGCCACAATACCGAAGTATGCCAATTGATATGGACACCGGCGAGGAAGAAGAAATGGTGGTCCAGCACAAGGACAAGAACAAGGGCAAGGGCACCCACCACTCCAACCGCCTACAGGGTCGCCGGGGCTAAGATTTGAGATTACTATATAATATTAACTGCCAATCTCCATTCCCCTAGAGCGTGGATCAAATCTAAATGAGGATCGAATGCGAAATAGTAAGTGAGGAGGTGAAAAAAAAGTGATTACCGCCAATGCTGAAGTGCTGCGGGAGATGCTGCGGATGTCGGTTATGGAGGCCGGCGCTCGCCTTGCTGTTCTCCGATCTGCTGAATGATGTCGCTGCCGCGGATGAGAGTGAGAGAGTGAAGAGAGGGGAGAGGGAGAGGTGAGGAAAGGTGAGAGTAATTATTGCCGGTGCTTGAGGAGGCAGCGTATGGTTTCTCGAGCATGGCTCCTCGCGTGCATCCACCACTGCCCACGAACATAGCACGGGCCTGGCTCTGGAGAAACGGTTGATTCCTTGCATTGACATCTATCGATGGGCATCTCCATAGCCCATTTGTATGCCTAGTTGATGTGAGACTATCTTCTCCACTTTTTGCCCCTTTGATATCTACCACCATATTCTATTCCACCTAAATGCTATGTTCAATTGCTCACACTCATGTATTGTGTGAAGAATAAAAAGTTGATGCATATTGAAAAAGTACGATCCAATTGCCTGACTTGGACAATGTGGTGCTTGACATTTGTATTAACGCGGTGAAGATGGAGCCATGCCTTGCTAATATAATAAGATGAATGGGGGATAAACATTTTTTGAGGATCGTATACTTTGAAAGATTGATGATTTTGTTTCTTATACTTATAAGTATTGCTATGTTAATATTTGTTGAGTCATCGTTTCTCAATGAGCATACATGCATAAGATTACATAATGGATAGCATGTCACATCAAAAATTATGTTTTTATCATTTACCTACTCGAGGATGAGCAGGAATTAAGCTTGAGGATGCTTGATACGTCTCCAACGTATCTATAATTTTTGATTGTTCCATGCTGATATATTGTCATTCTAGTATACTTTTTGGGTCTTTATTTAGCAATTTATAATATTTTTTAGCACTAACCTATTGACCCAGTGCCCAGTGCTAGTTGTTGTTTTCTGCATGTTTTTCACTATTCAGGTTTACAGTACCAAACGAAGTCCAATTGCCATGAAACTTTTTGATGATTTTTTCTGGACCAAAGGAAGACCTGGAAACTTTGAAAGGAGGCCGGGAGCCGCACGAGGGCCCCAAAAGCCAACAGGGCGCGCCTTGAGGGCTGCGCCCTGATGGCTTCTGGCCCCCTTGTGGTTCCTCCGACATCGTTCTCTGCCTTATAAATTCTCATATATCTCAAAAACCCTAGAGGCAGTCCCGAAACTCTTTTTATGCCGCCGCAAGTCTCTGATCCGTCGCGAGGCCATCTGGAGCTCCGTTCCGGCACCCTGCCGGAGGGGGGATCAATCACGGAGGGTCTCTACATCAACCTTGCTGCCCTCATGATGATGTGTGAGTAGTTCACCACAGACCTATGGGTCCATAGCTAGTACCTAGATGGCAATCTCTCTATCTCTTGATCTTCAATACAATGGTCATCGCATCTTCGCTTTGATCTATCCGATGTAATCCTATTGTGCGGTGTGTTTGCTGGGATCCCATGAATTGTGGGTTTATGTTCAGATTATTCATGAAAAGTATTTGAGATATCTCTGATATATATTATGTCTTTTAATTGCATGATCATTATAGCTTCATAATTCTCTCTGATCTATTGAAATAGTTTGGCCAACTAGATTGATATTTCATTGGTGAGAGAGGTGCGTTGTGGTAGGTTCAACCTGACGAGTTTCTATATCTCAGTGACAAAGTAGGGGACAAGATGCGTCTTTGTGTTTTTGCTACTAAGGATAACACGATGGGGTTTATTCATATTGCTTGAGTTTACTTTGTCTACATCATGTCATCGTTCTCCATGCGTTACTCTGTTTTGCATGAACTTAATACGTAGAGAGGAAAGCATAGAAGCGCTCTTGAAGTGGAATAATAGTAATAGGTGCAGGAAGGAGCTGGCCTATTTGTTTATGGACGTGATGACTATGTACACATGATCATTGCCATGAAAATCGCATAAATTTCCGCTTTTCTATCAAATGCCCAACAGTGATTTGTTACCGACCGTATGCTGCCTACATGAGAGATGCCGCTAGGGAAAACTATGGCCCCCGGGTCTATTCACTTATAAATTTAAAAAACACTACTATTACCTTACTGTCCTTATTTACTCTGTATTTTATTTTGCAATTTACAATTATATATAATTATCTACACAACTCATTTGCTTGCAACTAACGAGACCGAGGGGATTGACAACCCTCTTGCCCGCGTTGCGTGCAAGTTGTTTGTTCTTTTTTGTGCCGCCACTGAAGACAGTTGAGGATTGATATTCCTATTGGTTCGATAAACCTTGTTTTCATAAATGAGGGAAATACTTACCCACTTTGTGCTGAAATAACCCGTTTGTCTTCACGGAAAACCCAACGCAGATCACAAGTATCACTTATTACTGTACTCGTAAGTTAGCTAGATAAATATGCTTAGTGCTGCTGCAATCTCACCACTTAACCATACCTCACCCATAAATCTTTCCTAGTCTTTATACCCTTGATAATGAGATTGCTGAGTCCCCGTGGCTCATAGATTCCTACAACAACAGATGCACGCACAGGTAATGTGATTATTTGACGTGAACACGATGATTGTTCTATTTGGAGTTCATCTTCTTCATCGATCATAGAATAGGTTAAAGGTCGGCAACCTGGGATTAGAGGGTGGACGTCGTCTTCTTTTTCGTCTGATTTAATCCGTAGTCGGATCCTGCTCTTTTGTATGATGATTGTGATGTTTTGATGTATTGAGGTCTTTATGTTGTAGCATGTGGCGAGTGTAAGCCAACTCCATATACTCATCTCTTCTTTACATGTACTGTGACGATTTCCATTCTTGAGAAGCGACCCGAAATGCGCTTTTATCCTTATCGAGGCCCTCGAGCCGTCGCGAGGATAGTACTGCATTTTGGGTATGATAGGAGGGCAAGCACGGGGAGGCGGCCGTGCGTGGGGGAGGGCGGCCGTAGCAACGCAGTGTGGGGGCGGGCTTATGAGATCGTAGGGCATGGCCGATGCGGGGGAGAGAGTGGAGAGGGAGAGTGAGGAGAGTGAGGGCGACCGCGGGAAGAGGATCGGATGGGTTTAGCAGCAGCGCGGGGCATGGGCCCACACTAGTGCTAAGTGGGACGTAGGAGAGCTGGGCCTGGGCTGGCCACAGTAGCAGCACGGGTGACCTAGCCCATGCTACTGCTAATGGGATTAGTTGTAGCGTCGGCACGAGAACCGCGATGCTACTATGGCCAGCCCGTGGGGGCATGGTGGGTCCCGCTTAGTAGTAGCGCTGATGTGGCGGGCCAACGCTACTGCTAATGCCCACCTCTAGTGCCTCTGTTTAGCCCACTCTAGTGCTAAATAGCAGCAGCGCTGTCGAGTAAGCCCGCGTTGCTCCCTAGTAGTGTTGAGACTCACTTGGGCATGTCCTTCTCTACTGGGAATGACGACATGACCATGTTTTGGCCGGATTGATGGGTTGGCGGAGCCTCGTTATGAATGAGGTTTCCAAACTTGTTTTCCATTTGGGTAGATCCATTGCTCTTGGTCTATGCGGAGGATCAAACTGGGCAATTGAACATCTTGTTTCGTCGCTCATTTCGGGCCCGCAAAGGTGTTGGAGTGGTCCAATTTGTAGGCGACTCTCCGTCCCTATCTCGCAGACTACTCGGACTCGGCATCTTGGAGCATAACTCCCTCGGGAGATTTGTTCGTGATATTGGCCTATCACGCATTGTGTTGTAGGACGATTATTAATTGGGTCATGCCCCTTTGGAAGGCGCTCCCCTTGAGTATCAAATTTTTTGTGTGACAATAGTTGAGGGACTCCCGTCGGGGATGACGGTTCTTTATAAGTCGAACCTCGACTGATAAAGATCTTCGTAGAATATGTAGGAACCAATATGCAGCTATATATCAGCCGAAACTTTTCCGGAACCCGAATACCACTTTCCTATATATATGTAGCTATATATAATGTGGAAGAAAGCTAGTGTTGGAAGCCCCTTTGTTTCTCAAAATACATTCACTTCCAATAACTAGTTAGCTCCTCTTTGTTATGGACCCAAGTCGGCAGAGTGTGTCGAAAGTTTGGGACTCTACCGCCCTGGCCGAGCTCCCGTCTGGTCCTGTTGGCTACACCATGAGCTCGCCACGGCCAATGCAGTCGGCCCTGTCACTACAGGAATCAGGCACTTTGCCGTCTGCCATGGCAGACGGCAAAGGGCAAAAGGCGGACGGCAAAGGCCTTTGCCGTCCGCTAGCGGACGGCACAATTTGAGGCCCAACGAACTCCGGCAAAGGGGTTCTTTGCCGTCTGCTTCGGCCCAGCGTACGACAAAGATTCCAAAGGCAGACGGCAAAGAGTGGTGGGGCCGGGGGGAACGGCCGTTAGTTAGGTTCTTTTCTTTGCCGTCTGCTGGCGGACGGCAAAGGTCCCAAAGGCAGACAACAAAGAGCAGGCGGACGGCATCCAGCCCGTCCGTCTGACGTAACCAGCCTCAGGGTCCAGTGGGGCCCAGGTGGGCTCTTTGTCGTCTGCCTTTGAGACCTTTGCCGTCCGCTGGCGGACGGCAAAGAACTGGCGGATGGCAAACTGTATATTTGCCATCAGCCAGTTCTTTACCGTCTGCTTTCTGATAGCGGACAGCAATGACGTTCTTTGCCGTCCGCTAGCAGACGGTAAAGAACTGGCTCATGGCAAATTCCCTGATTCCAGTAGTGTGTCCGGCGAATCATCCCGCCGCAGCAGCGCGACTTCCGTTCAATCCGGCAGCTATGCTACCAGTGTCAAAGATACCGGCCCTGTGCTGCTTTGCGGCTGTCGTAGCCCTCTTGTTAATCATATCTCGCACACGGAATGGAATCCAGAGCGAGAGTTCTACATATGCACCAACCGTGGAAAGGTACGTATGTACATATTGATTGGGTTTCAACTAATTTGCACAATTCAACTCCTCTAGTGTCGCTCACATCAATATGTATATATATATATATATATATATATATATATATATATATATATATATATATATATATATATTGTGATCCACAGAAAACAAAACAGGGGGAACTATTGATTGACATGGATATGGGTTCATCTCGTCCAGAAGTACATAAGCGAGTTGCTCGATCCATTGGACCTTTGAGATGACAGATAGACGAGATGCAACTCAAGAACGATGTGATGCGAGGCCAAATAAAAAAAATTCAAGATGCTTCGATATGCTCTTCCAGCCGGTTGCATGCTTGGCCTATTTCCCCCAGCTAGATCGACGACACCATTTCTTCTGCTGGCCGTCATCACACTGATGATGTTCTTAGTCTAGATCTAGTAGTAGTAAATTATAATTATTATTTTTATTATCCTTCTATAATGTATGTAAGCAGGCTAGATTAATTAATGAAATCTATGTTGTTCATCTATATGAATTATATTTTGAACTAATATTTTAATTCTTTATATATATATTTTCAAAAGATGAAAATAAAAAATAATAAACTGAAATGGCGTTGGCCACGTGGGCTAACGCTATCAAACACAGCACCGCCCGTCAAATCCAACCACTTGTATATACACACCCGGATCTAATTCCCACACAAACGCCCCCAAATCAATCCCAACCCGCCGCCGCCGCCGCCAACGACCAAGCCCCCTGCCGTCGTCGCCATCTCCGAGTCCACATTGCCGCCGTCTCACTCTCCATCTCCACCTCTGACGTCGTCGTCTCCGCGCCTCCACCGCCGCCGCTGTCTCCATGCCACCTCCGCCGTCGCCGTCCTGGCGCTTCCACCGTCGCCGTCTTCTCCACCGCCATCCCATCGCCTCCATCGCGGGTGAGTAATTGTAGTTTTAGATTTTGTGTAGTTGTGAAGTGCATATTTGTGCTGTAATTGTAGTTTCAGATTTTAGTGTAGTTGTGTAGTTTCGGATTTTAGTGTAGTTGTGTAGTTTCAGATTTTTAGTGCAGTTGTATAGTTTCAGATTTTTAGTGCAGTTGTGTAGTTTCAGATTTTTAGTGCAGTTGAGTAGTTTCAGATTTTTAGTGTAGTTGTGTAGTTTCAGATTTTTAGTGTAGTTGTGTAGTTTCAGATTTTAGTGTAGTTGTGTAGTTTCAGATTTTAGTGTAGTTGTGTAGTTTAATTTCATTGTGTCTATAGATTGTATATATATAGGTGCTACAGGTACAGTCAGATGGCTCCAAAGTTTCGTGGTGTGCGACAAAAGGGTACTAAGTACTATGCAACCATCACGAAGGACAATGTCGTCAACCAGCTTGGCCATTGGGACACCCCAGAGTTAGCGGCGCACGCCTACGATGCAAAGGCGGTTGAGTATCACAAGGAGAAAGCGATTCTAAACTTCCCTGATTGCCGTGAGTACATGCAGTTCCTCCCGCCGGAGAACATAAGGATATGCACTAGGGCTGAGGAGAAGGAGAACCTCCAGGCTGAGCAACAATTGTTCAACCCATTAGTGACGGAGCTTGCGAGAGATGACAAACTCTTAGAGACCAACAAGATGATGCTACTTTAGTATGCAGCGAAGAAGAGCGCAGAGGAGGATCCCATATATTGGGATAAGCTCGAGGAGGAGGAGGATTATGAGGAGGAGGAGGTTCAGTCGCTACTGCGTCGTCGTAGGTCCACGAGGGATGACCACGAGGTCGGCCCCTCTGGCCGGTAGCTTGCTAGTGATGGACGACGCATTAGCTATTTCGTATATGAATGACTATTTAACTTTATGCATGTTATTATATGTTTGAACCGTGCATCGTTTGTAGAATTGCTTAATTACTAGTGCATATACGTTCTATTTTGATGGGTTAGTTATTTAATTTAATGATTTATGCTTACTTTGGTCAACGATATTGACAGCAGTAAATGGATGCCCCATGTAAGACTTCTGGTGCTTTCAGATGCCAGAAGGATAGGAAGTTGTTCATCGATCTTCCGAAGGACTTCATTGCTAAGACGATATATATATATATATATGATTTAGTTCAACATGTTCTGATTGAGTTTCATATGGTACGTCTGTGGCCGAAATTGTCTAACTAGTTATTTTTTCAAATTTTGCTCAGGTCATCCCTTGCGGGGCAAGGCGTGACATCTTAGAGAAATGTCAAGTTCCTCTTGATGCAACCATCACGTTCCAATGCACCCTCATGAAGATGTTGACAGACGAACGCTTCAATTGTCTTGTCACCAACGAGTCAGACCACACATATTTCGGTTGCCCTGGTTTGACAGCGCTTGCAACTTCTTACCAAATGGAATCTAGGGAGAGAGCCACGTTCTACCTTGACTACGATCGTGACGAGATCATGGTCTACTACAGGCCTGCTAGCAGTGAAGATGATGGTCCACTTACTCTAGACTATGATCCTGACACCGCCCGTCGAAATGTCGAGTTAGCTAGCTAGTAGGCATGCATGGCATATCTTATGTTGTGTAACCACCTCCTGTTAATTTAGCCGAACTTGTGTGTACTTGTGTTATTTGCCTTTTTTTGATACTTTTCTCAATAATGTCTATAAATAATGACTCTTGAACTTAGATTCTGGTATTTGCAATGTAATGTTTAATTACTGTTCTAAACCTTTATTATGCTGTCATTTTTTCCTGTATCGCGTTGCTGTACATATTTGATTTAAATTTGGAAATTACATTGATGGTGTAGCACTAACATCCAATGCCACTACTAACATATATTACTGCTGGCGTTGGCCACGTGGCACGCCATAAACGAATGAAATAGTGCTGGCGTATTACCCAACGCTAGTAGTATTTATTAACCGTGGCGCCTTTTTGGTGGCGTCAGGTGTCCACGACAGCATGGCCATTTTTGCCACGCCATAGCTAGGCTTTTCTGCACTAGTGTTGACCTCTCCAAACCCACATTTTTCAGTTTTAGCATCAAAATCATCACCCTCCAAGCAAACGGGGTGCTTCTTAACTAGAGTTGACTCATCTCCAGTCCCTTTATCATTTATATTCAGATAGGTAAATAAAGATTCAATAGGAGAAGTGCCAATCATTTTAAGATCTTCATCATGATTCCGGTAAACACCGGGTGGAAGGGCTTTTTCTAAGAATTCCCGCTTAGCTTTCAACTTAGCGGTCCTCTCCTTACTTTCATTAATAGATATTTGGATAGATTTAATAGCCTCATTAAAATCATGCTTGGGTGGCAAAGCTTTACTTTCAAGAGTTTCTACATCAAGTGCAATTCTATCCGTGTTTTTAGCCAAAGCATCAACTACATGCAATTTTTCTTCTACCATAGTGTTGAAAACCTTTTGAGAATTAATGAATTCTTTAATTGTGTTCTCAAGATCATAGGGTAACCTATTAGAATTTGCAGAAGAATTTCCATAGTTGTTAGAGGAATTGCCGGAATATGGTCTAGAATTGAAGTGTCCTCTATAAGCATTATTGTTGAAATTATTTCACGAGACAAAGATCACATCAATAGCGTCATTATTTTGCTCAATAAAATTAGACAAGGGCATATCATTGGGATCAACATGAGCAGTTTTACTAGCAACCATATTCATAAGAGCATCCACTTTTTCACTTAAAGTAGTGATTTCTTCAACAGAATTTACCTTCTTACCGGTTGGAGCTCATTCGGTATGCCATTGAGAATAATTTGTCATAATATGGTCCAGAAGTTTTGTGAGCTCTCCTAAGGTCACATCCATAAAGGTACCACCTACAGCAGAATCTAGAAGAATTCTAGACACAAAGTTTATTCCAGCATAGAAGTTTTGGATAACCATCAACAAATTTAAGCCATGAGTAGGACAATTTCTTATCATCAATTTCATTCTCTCCCAAGCTTGTGCAACATGCTCTTGATCTTGCTATTTAAAATTCATTATTTGATTTCTAAGGGAGATGATCTTAGCAGGAGGAAAATACTTGGCAATAAAAGCATCTTTACACTAATCCCATGTTCCAATATTATTACGAGGTAAAGATGAAAACCAAGCATTAGCTTTATCTCTTAGTGAAAAAGGAAATAATTTTAATTTCACAATATCATTGTCCATGTCATTTTTCTTTGCATATCACATAGTTCAACAAAGGTATTAAGATGTGATGCGGGATCCTAATTAGGACTTCCCGAAAATTGATCCTTCATGACAAGATTTAGCAATGCATCATTAATATCAAAAGCCTCCACACTAGTGGCGGGTGGTATAGGTGTACTAATAAAATCATTATTATTAGTATTTGATAAGTCACACAATTTAGTAGTATCTCGAGACATGGTGACTGAACAAGTAACGTAACAAGCAAGACAAGTAAACTAGCAAGCGAAGAAGTAAACTAGTAACAGGCAAAGATAAATATTTTTGTTTTTTTAATTTTTATAAGAAAAACTAAATATAATAACAAATAAAAAGATAAATAAGTGATAGAAAATTTGTGTGAAGTTACTTGATAGTTTATGATGATATTCCCCGGCAACGACACCAGAAATCCTTCCTGATACTTGTGATCTGCGTTGGGTTTTCCGTGAAGAGGAACATGTTATTGCAGCACAAAGTGGGTAAGTATTTCCCTCAGTTATGAAACCAAGGTTTATCGAACCAATAGGAATATGAATCCTCAACCGTCTTCAGCGGCTGCACACAAAAGAACAAACAACTTGCACCCAACGCGGGCAAGAAGATTGTCAATCCCCTTGATCTCGTTATTTGCAAGCAAATGAGTTGTGTACATAATACAGATAATTGTAAATTGCAAAATAAAATAAAAATTAAATAAGGGCAGCAAGGTTATGGTAGAGTTTGTAAATTTATAAGTGAATAGACCCGGGGGGCCATAGTTTTCCCAAGCGGCATCTCTCATGTAGGCAGCATACGGTGGGTAACAAATTACTGTTGAGCAATTGATAGAAAAATGTATAGTTATGCAATTTTCACACCAATGATCATGTGTATATAGGCATAACGTCCATAAAAAAATGGGCCGACTCCTGCCTGCACCTATTACTATTACTCCACCTCAAGAGCGCTTCTATGCTTGCCTCTCTACGAATTAATTTCATGACAAACAGAGTAATGCATGGAGAACGATGACATGATGTAGACAAAGTAAACTCAAGCAATATGAATAAACCCATTGTATTATCGTCAGTAGGAAAAACACAAAGGCGCATTTGTCCCCTACTTTGTCACTGGGACATAGAAACTCGTTTGGTTGAACCTACTACAACGCACCTCTCTCACCTATGAAATATCAATCTAGTTGGACAAACTATTTCAATAGATCGGAGAGAATTACAAAGCTATAATGATCATGCAATTAAGAGATATAATATATATCAAAGATATATCAAATACTTTTCATGAATAATCTGAACATAAACCCACAATTCATCGGATCTAAACAAACACACCGCATAATAGGATAGATCAAAGTGAAGATGCTATGACCATTTTACTAAAGATCAAGAGATAGAGTGATTGCCATATAGGTACTAGCTATGGACCCGTAGGTCTGTGGTGAACTACTCACACAACATCATGAGGGCAGCAATGTTGATGTAGAGACCCTCCGTGATCGATCCCCCTTCTGGGAGGGTGCCGGAACGGAGCTCCAGATGGCCTCGCGACGGTACAGAGACTTGCGGCGGCGTAAAAAGAGTTTCGGGGCAGCCTCTAGGGTTTTTGAGATATATGAGAATTTATAAGCCAGAGAACGAGGTAGGAGGAGCCATGAGGGGGCCACAAGCCATCAGGGCGCCCCCA